>CM026199.1:20068059-20668059 GCA_014839995.1 Xenentodon cancila
ATTGACCTGTTGGTAAGTCCTGCGCCCCTCTCGTTGCAGACCAAATGAAGCAGCATATCACAACACAGTTCAGGTGTCCGCCTCTAGTGTAAGACACGACGAAGTGTACGGTAACCCCTCCCCACTCCTCTTCCCCCCACCCACGAATCCCTTATTATGTGTACACAGTAGAAACAGCACAATGACGCTGTTGTGTAACAACTAGTATTATATCTTAAGTTTAAATATTAGCATATGAAAGCAACAATAGTTTAACCTACTTACCAATCTAGAAGACACATCTCTATCAGGGGAAAATAAGTCAAATGTTGACCCTTGATTGGCCTCAGCGCTGCAATATACTGGTGAAATGATTCGTTCAAAACTCCAATGAAAAAAGGAAAGAAGACGAATGAGGGTTGGCACACACGGGCGGCGGAGTTTGAGGATGAGTAGAGAAGAAAAAACAAGAGTTTGTGATAAGGAAGAAGTTTTATGCTCCAATTAGAGTGGTATGTTGTGTTTTGTTGAAAGTTTTACAGCATCTCCTCTTGCTTCACTGGATTCCCTTCCATAAGGTTTTGTCAACATATTCATTGAATGTCTTGACATTTTTTTGATAGTTCCAGATATTTGGCATGCTACAAAATTTAAGGTGAATACACTCCCCATATACCAGTTTGTTAGGTATACTAGGCCAGTGAGCGTACCACCAAGCCTGGCATTTGGCACATTAGGTACATACCCAAACATCAACATCTGGGTTTTTTTGTGGTTCTTTTCTTATATGCATTTGGTTACGTGTTAAATATTTTTGAGTGTAGTCAAACATGTATCAGCTTTAACTTTGAACATGCGCAATGATAATGAAGACCATATCACTCTGTCATGTGATAGAACCAATGTGCCTTTAGTTACAACTTCACCAAAAAGACCTATACATCAAAATATCTTGTATTAATGTGGCACTCAAAACTCAGAGCTGGTGACTGTGACAGGTGAAGTCTTACAACTTTGGGATTTTATGTGAAGAGCCTACACAAAATCATCCATGTTAGAGAAGTGAGATTAATAGAGAATAAAATCAATATTCTAACTCTCTGTGATTCAGCGGTGACCTGTCCAGGGTGTCCGGTGCCTGTTGGCTGAAAAAAAAAAAAATCACATATCCCCCCTCGAGGTTTTCTAAAGCCATTATTAGGAAATGGAAATAGGCTCGCTCCACCACAAAACCGCAGACTGCTGGTTTTCCATTTTAAGAATGAACTTTAAAGCTGCTATAATCCTTTTAGACTGACAAAGGTTCAAATTATTGAGTGAAAGGCATTGCTAAGACAGACTTTCCCTCCCCTTTTTTAATAAACTTCCTGCCTTCCTGCCTTCCTGCCGAGCTAAAATTTCATCACAAAAAAAGGTTACGAATGAGCTGGTAAACATTGCATTTAGCAGGTAGAAGAATGTGGAGGGATCTTGAATGTTCTCGTCCCTTTTATGCCGTCTTTGCTTCCACTTGTGCCATTCTACAAACAAAAATAATAAATTTGTGCCAACCTGAATCTCAATATATAAAATGAATCCTGATTTAGTTAAACATAACTCTTCAAAATACTGAAGCGTACTTCACACAGACTGTCCAATGGTTTCTGCATGTTGACCCATTAAAGAACAGCCTCCCTGGCCTACATTAGTGGGACCACACCATCATAGCGCCAAGTGCCTTTTCCCTGAGTGACATTTCTGTTTTAAACCTCACAGCAGGTGGCAGCCTTTTAACCATAGATGTGTGTGATTAAGTGCGTGTTTTTGTGGGTAGGAGGCAAGACATAAAAGACATACAAATAGAGGCATTGGCACCCATATGTCTAATGCACATTAATGATAAAACTTTGTATGTATTGTACACTGCAGATGCTTGTTGCAGTCATGTGCATAGCGCATGTGTTACCAACTTGCACTAAAACCCACTCAACCAACATTTTATCAATGTGTGTGTGTGTATTGAGACCCATTCAGTATTCATTTAAAACCAGTTCAGATCTTGCAAGCTTGCAGGCACCAGGAGAGCACACACAATGGCGACTGAATAAGCAAATGTACAAGTGAATGTGTGTGTGCACATGTTTTTCTTACAGTGATATGACCTTTTTTATGGTATATTCCCTGTCTTTCCCAGGACCAGAAAACATATGAGGACCAAAGAGTGGTCTTAATGAGGCAGAATGTCATTTCTGGGGTCCTGATTAGGTTTCAAGCTAAAGCGTGAATTGAGATTATGTTAAGGTTCGGTTTACGTGTAAACTGGTAAGGGTTAAGTTTAGGGGTTGGGTTGGGGTTAAGCTACACTAAATGAAAGGGAGTAAATTCAATGTTCTAATAAGGAGAGTTATGTGAGTACATGTGGGTATGTGGCTGCAGGGAGAGTCCAAGGTGTCTGGCCAGAGTAGTGATTAGAATACCAGTCAGGATCTGTTACAGGATAAAGATCATATGGCAATCTGGCCCACTTTGCACAGCAAACAAGCCAATATTATCTTTCCCTTTAGTCTTTCTTTCTTTTTCACTTCACGAGTAACCATGTAACCATACAGGGATGGTGAGATATATGTATATATATATATATATATATATATATATATATATATATATGTGTGTGTGTGTGCGTGCGTGCGTGCGTGCGTGCGTGCGTGCGTGCGTGCGTGCGTGCGTTGCAGTTTAAATTACTTAGGGATATGAAGGAAAAGGTAAATAAATAAATTAGATTAAATTGAAATAAAACTTGAGGTGAACATCTTCAATAATAGTGGTTGAAACTATTTCAATACATGTGGGCATTGCTCCTTTATACTCACATGTCCAAGATTACATCATCTAGTCAAATTAAAAAATGCTTTGTTAATCTCTGAAGGAAAATTAATTGTTTCAGTAGTTTTCATAATTTCAGTCTCGGCAAAGAGTCAATGTAGAAGTTTATTGCTGTGGGCAGAAAGGATCTTCTGTTGTGGTCGGTGCTGCAGAAACTCCGGAAAACTCTTCGACCCAAGACACTTGAAGACAACTATAGTTGCTGAATCACTGTTGTGTCCATGATCTTCATCATATGAAGTATCCTCCTTTGCACAATCATCTCCAGAGCCCCCAGAACAGTCCCCAGAACAGAGCCAGCCTCCTTTATGAGTTTGTTCAGTTTCTTTAAGTCACTGGCTCTCATGCTGCTCCCTGAACAGATGACTGCAATGTGATTGCACTCTCCACAACAGACACAAGACTGCAAGCACTAATGGACCTAAGCTTCCTCAAGAAGTAAAGTCTGTAAAGTCTCCATTCGTGACACGCACCGCCAGCACTCCTGCCCCACTTCTGTCAGTCTGTTTCAAGTATTTTGAACATTAGCGTGATCTGAAATTATGCAGAGATATGCTGGAGAACACGCTGATGTAGCCACATCTAGAAAAACACAAAACCCCTGCTATCTCCCATCAGCACTACAAGCTCATCCGTCCGTCCGTCCAACCTCCTAAGTGTCTCACTAAGTAGAAATCCTCCAGCAAGAGCATCATCCAAACCAGCAAGGACATTGTTTTTAAAAATAATAAATGAATTAAATACAATCTTAGTAAAAGATTTCTTAGTTCTATCATACCTTTTCACTTCTATGATCCTATTTACAGGTGAGGTTCGTTACCAGCATGTGTCGACATGAATTTCTAGGTTGAACCACTTGATTCTGTCCGCCATGCAACAGGCAAATAAGTAAACAGATTATGGCGTTGCTATTTTAAATTGTGTTCTTGTAGTGTTGCATAATTTCTGAGGAGACACATGACTTTCAGCTACTGAACTCTTGAACAAAAAACACAAAGTGTAGAAAAGGTATTGTGATCATTTGAGAGAAAAAATGCTGGCAAGATAGCAGGGACGTGAAAAAGAAGGTGCTTCAAAAACCCCTTGAGAGGAGTGGAGGGGGGGGGGGCTCTCGCCACCATCTACACTGAGCTCTGCAGTCGGCACCCTCCTGCTCTCTCCTGTTTTGTTATAGGTTTGCTGGCCAACATATACTGCTGTTCATTAACTTACATTTTAGTTTTGCTGCTTGTCGTGATGACAGAGAAGACGGATAAGTCAGTTGATCCTATACAAAGTCAGTTTGAAGAAGAATTAAAACAAACAGGGGTCACTAATGTATGGATGTTTTTAAACTGATTCAAATTTCAATTATTGACTAAGACACATGTGAAGGAAACAACGCATCACTCTTTAACTGTGCTCTGCAGGTCCACATGTGTAAGCAGTTGTCTAAAGTGCTTAAAGGAGCACAGACACACCCATTCACGTGTACACGCATCACATACAGTGATGATACTGATGGATAAGTGACAGATTCACCTGTTCTGCTTCTGCATCTCCTTCTGTCCTCATTGCTTACTTTTACTAACTTACTTGAGTCCACTCGCATTCTCGTGTTTCATTTCTTAGGGGGGGAAAAAGGGATTAAAACACAGACAGAGCAGAGTGCACATTCCTGCAGTACAAGCTTGCTTTACTGAGGTTTTCGTTTTGCCCCAGGGATCCAGTTTCTATCAGATACTTGAGTAGGAGACTCAAATTCATCATCTGTTAACCAGCATTGTGTGTTCTGCTTATTTTGTATGCCATCTAAACACCCCCCCCCATCTTCTTCTTTTTATTCCCCCCCTTTTTTTTTGTCTTAGGTTGAGTTCCTCCAGAATCTCTAACTACCCAAGGCCATCCTCCGCCAACATCTTACCAACTGTGTCAGATCTCTCCATTGCCATCAACAACCAAGTCCCCCAGGAGGACACGCGTATCATCTGGAGGTCCCTGCTGCACAAGGATCCCTCACCAAAGCTGTCTGACCTGTTGCTTTATCGAAATCACCACGTTCAACCAGAGGCACCAGTCTTGCAGCGCGGCTCACGGGGTCGTCGTCATGCCAACGGTGGTGGTGGAAGAGGTCATGGCCACCTGATGAGGGTCGGGTGTGTCCTCGGCACCTGTCAGGTGCAGAACCTCAGCCATCGGCTCTACCAACTGATCGGACAGAGCGGAAGGGAAGACTACTCCCCCATTAACCCCCGCAGTCCCCATAGCTACGGTTAAGATCTGCATTTATCAAAAACCGTTGGCAAATCATCGAGTTGCTGCGATGGATGAATGATGCAGATGAGGCCCAAAAAGGCCAATGATGTCAGTCCTGAAAATAATCATTATGGTTTATTATTACTTGGGTCTTACATTCATACTTTGGACTGTTATAATTATGCTCACCAAGTGCATTGCTGAAATCTGGGAATGTGGCAACATGACCCTAAATAAAATACCACAAGATATTCTTACAGCCAGAGAATCAGATTTTAAACTAACTAAGAGGTAATATTGAACACTGCCAGGCTAGGGTGACATGATGGGAAATAACCTGGCCAACTTGTTAAATTGCACAATAAGAAGGTTATCAGCATTGAACAATAGAGGATTTTAATTAACCTGTTGTGTCCCTCTTATCTTGTTGTCTTCAATTAGTGCCGAGCAATGGAAACACACAGAAGTCCCAGTTTTACCACAGATATGTTTATTCTAACAGTGTAAAAATATTGCTTAAACTACTATGGGAGCTTTACATGTTTGTAAATGTCCCAATCCAAGTGCTCAAGGTCTGCTGTCCTGCATGTTTTACATGTTTCCCTGCTCCTACCTGATTCTAATGAACCGGTGACCATCAGCTTGACGTGAAGACGTGCACATGCCTGTCAATGATAAATTCATTGTGTTCCCCAACCCAGGTCCTCCTCAAGGGCTTGGGTTGGTCAAAGCAGAAGACTAAATATTTGGCTTTACAAGCAAAGTCACTAGTATAGCTCTTTTAGCATGATCTTCAGCGGAAATTTGCATAAAACTATCTTATGCCTTGATTGCACATAAATGTGTTTTTGTTGGTTTATCAAGCAACAGTAGATTCATTCCTGTTCAGAACCCTTGTATGGGTGCTTGAAATCCTGCCCTCTGATGATTTTTTTTTTGTTTTTGAAAAAATATTTAAATTAAAAAGAGGAGGAGGCAAATTTAAAAAATTTTGAAAAATGAAAAAAAAAAAATATTTTTTTTTTTTGTGAACTTTTGTTGTGTAATGTGGTGAGACGATGCTGTGTACCAAGAAGCTTGATAGAGTGTCACAGTCTAACAAACCTGACAATCAAACTGATCACTATGTTTTGAGCTCTTTTTCTGGTCAAAACTTCCTAACTAGCCACCACTGTTATTAAAGTGATAAGTAGCTGTGTTGAGGTCAGGCACAGGATTCCTCTCCTGCGTCCTCTCACAGTTTACCAGAAAATCTGCACAGACTGGAAGTCCTGTCTCATATACAACAGACCACAGCAAACAGGTAGAGCCATGGTGAAGAGAGAGCTCAGCCAAAGCCGGTGATTTACCAGCCAACCGAAATTTCAGCCCTCACCTGCAGCCGTAAATGAAAGAATAAGGTGGTGAATACAAGCGGCCAAAATAGGCTTCCTCCAGAAGGTGGCTGGGCTCATCTTTAGCGATGGGGTAAGACGTTCAGTCTACATCAGGGCTTATAGGGGCAGACCAAAGAGTTGGTGGGGAGATTACATCTTTCCAGGGAGTTACTGTGAAAGTTTTCCAATTAAATGCTATAAAGTGTGGTTCTATAATGTAGAGATTGACTTCATCTGCATTGGAGAATGTTTAGACACGCAATGCAACAGGCTTGTAGTAAAGTATGAGTATGTGTTTCTGTGATGTTAGTGTCAGTTATACGATATCCGGTGGATGTCGAATTAATGAACAGCTTGACACAGGTGACAGTTAGGCAGTTAGTCCTGTCAGTCAAATGACACTTCCTCTGCTGGTTCGTCAGTCGTCTCTCGTCCGTCTTAAACGTTGTGTTAACTTGGTTAAACTAGATTATCTAACAGAACGCAACCAGTTTGTTGCCAGATCTCAGCAATTACTCTGATGAGTACAACATCAACGTAACCTAAACGTACAGCGGTTAACACTGTGAAAACAATTTGTAATATAAAATAGATTTACTTTGTTCTCGAGCAATAGTTTATTGATATTGTAAATAAGGAAATGAGGAAAGTTGCGAACCAGAGAAGCCTCTTTCGAACTGACCTGCCGAACTAACCACCATCAGTGTTGATCCTGCTGATCTGAACATGCCTAAACCCAGCACTAATCTGTCAAAAGCCCATTCATCTCCTTCTGTAAACAAGTGGTATTGTGGCAAACAAAAAGGAAGAATAATCTCCGGTAAAACCCAGATAACCCCTTACCCAAAACTCCACAGCACAAACAATCATCCAAAGCAAACCCTAACCCTAATCCACGATCTGCCCGCACAAAAACACAACTTAACGGAGACTGTGGCTTGTCTTAACTAGAAAGAGGACAGCTGTTTTGAAAAGTGCTTTTTACTGTAACTGTAAACTGTAACATCAGTTTGACTTTTGCCTCTTTAGGAGTCTTAACAATTTGTAAGAGTTTATGTTACCTGAAACAAATAGTAAGTATGAAACTAAATATCAAGGCCTCTGCTTCTCTGTCCAGCCTCTCCAGTTTCAATAGTTCTCACACGTCAGTCATTCATAGGAATGCATGAAAGCACTTTATTGTTCTCTATATTCAGTATGACTTGAATTTTTTCAAAATGTGTTTTATTTCTAACTAAAAGGAAAGAGTCAGTTTTGCTGTAAAGTCCTGCTGTAATAAATCTGAAATTTCCATGTGCACTCCTCTTAAAGCAACATGTGGCCTTTTGTAAACTCCATTTACTGTTTTATTCTTTGGTTTTACAGTAGTGGCGCTGTGTAATAAACCCTTCATCTGTTTCATCTGTGTCCAGCAGTCTGAGGAGTGAATGTGATCTTTCATACAGTTCCCACATTTGAAGTTTATGACTGGAAAATTTGACTCTTACTGTATTATTAATAATGCCATCAATTTGTGCTGCTGCACTCGCACAGGGATGCGTCCATTCTCAAACTAGCTCAGTATATTTTAGGGTAAAGTTGCAACAGTGATAGCAGACATAGGCCAACCTCACTCCAGCAGCTCCACACAGTGGGGCCGAAGCTTCTCCAAGACCAGCTGGAAGATGTGTACTTCTACTGAGCTCCTTCCAGCCCCCCCTCCTGGAGAAAAATAATTTCATGTATTCGTGTCTGCGATCATGTTCTTAGGGATTTCTCAATGTTTGTGGCCAAAGGTGAAGATACGGATGTGGACTGATGGGTAAATCAGGACTAATGTACCCTACAACAAATGCATTACTGCAAAAGTTGAAGATGACAGTTGCAGGCAAAGTCTTGTTTCTTTTTCCCTTGCAAATTAGTTTCATCCATCCATTTTTCAGTTTCATCCATCCATTTTCCATACCCGCTTATTCCTTTGACTTATTCCTAGACTTTCAGCTTTTTTCCATAATTCCTCCCATAATTAACTCCTAAGTTTTGACTCTTAAAACACACAAAATGTTTTCCTAAAAGGTCAGTGGAACATATTTTCATTTCATCACAGCTGGGACAGAAACTTATAACTACTCCAACCCTATGGTAAGACATACTTAATAAAACATAAAAAAAGAGAACAAAGTCGTTTCAGATATCAGTCCAGACAGATTTAAACAACAAAATATCAAGTTCAAAAACATATGACAAAGATCCACTAAATGGACCAACCCGGTCTGACCACTGACCATTACATCACATCGTCACAGTTTTCTGCTGTGTGGCTTAGTTGCTGTTGTTCCTAAACTCCCCCATTTTCCAGTAATATCACTCACGGTTGACCATAGAATATCGAGCAAGGATGAGATTTCACAAACCAGGCAGCATCCTGTTACAGTACCACACGTGAAGACACTGAGCTCTTCTGATCGACCCATTTTCACAAATGTTAGCAAATGCAGACTGCAGACTGTCTGATTAAAACACCCACATTCAATATTTAACAGACCTGTTTGTCCTTGTAGTGGATCTATTTGGAGTTATGTTATGTCATATCCCATAAAACTGCTAACGTCCTCTTTTCTCCTGAAAAGTCAGGCTTGCATGTGCAGCTGTCCTGCTCCCACACAGTTGGTCTACGCTGAGAAATACTGTAACTTTTAATAATTATGGAAACAGCTCCAGTTACAGTTATTATTCTGAGAACAAGCCTTATTCCCTCAGGTCTAGGTAACACTGGTCCTGAGGGAATGGGGCTTTAGGCTTAAATCTACACAGTCCTCTCCTGCTGCCAGCATCTTCCTCCTCATAGTCAGATTCAGCACGCTGGTTTCTTTTAAACGCTTTTAGAAACGATGATAATAACAGAAGCTACCACATGGTTAGAACCACTGGTTACTACCGCACCAATAACATCGTAGGCCTGCCTTGCATTTCAGTTCTCTCCCACTCTGTTTCCAACCTGTGAACGTCATCGCCGCTGGTCAGTGCTCCTGCACCACATCACGACTTGCGTTTTGCTGAATTCCTAGTTCACAGTGAAATTATTATTGAAATTCTGTTGGCAAAATTATTGCCTGAAGATTTCACATTTAGTGGATAAAGCTTGATTTCAAATGAGGCTGTAGCTGCACCTCATAGACGAAGTTTATCAGGATGATGACGGCCCGTCAGAAATGTACTTTAGGTTTATGAAGGGTTGATAGTAGATGTAAGTTGAAATGTAATTTTTACTGCCAAATGTTATTGAATTCTTCAGCACACAAGACCACAGAGCAGGGTTTTTTCAGTCTTTATATGACATAACACAATGACTTATTTAACATATGCGGTAAAACTTCCCAATATCTATAATTACTACTGATGTAAGTTATAAATTATATAAAAAAATCTTAGTTCTCTTGGAGACTTCTGAAGTGGACAATAAGACTGGCTTAAGGAAATTTTGAATGAATAAACTGAGCATTTGTTCAATGTGTGATGACAAATAGTTCATGGAGGAGTGTCCGGCAATTTTGTAATTGTCCATGCTGTTAGTGTTGTATGATTTCTTTTTTAATTATGATTTGGATTTTTATGTTACGCAACATGATCGTGAGGGACAGACTTATAATAAAATGACACAGAATGTCCAGCCAATCCAAATATTTGTTGATGTTGATGGTGCTCTGGCCTCTCAGAAGGTTCATGAACGTGCTTCACGTAAGACCAAACAAACGCAAAGTTTGTCCTCAGATCTACTTAATACGTTCATTCATACATTCATGTGTACACCTGGTGGTCCACACATAATGACGTGGAACAAAATGTATACTCAGCGTGACTGGCAGTAGCCAGGGGCACACTGGCTGTACTGTGTCAGTGACTTACAGTTGTTTCAACTCTGAGGTCATCTTACTTCTGCGTATGTTTGTGGATGGGTTTGATCTAACGCATACAAAGAGCAAGGACATTTGATAATAAGAAGTCACTATAGAGGTTGTTGCGTTCGTAATGGGTCTATTCTCAGAAATCCCACAACATGGGATGCAGAACATGTTTTTGTGTGATTTTATTCCACAGTGTACTGTATATAAGACAAATTTATAAGAAGTATAAGAAATTTAACCTTTGAATCTATGTAAATGTGTGCATTTATTCAATAATCACAGTGAAACAGCGGGGAACTAAAAGTTACTGAGCCATTGTACACAAGCCCACAAAAGGTCAACTGCTGATTATTGGAAAACACTTCCTGAAACTCTGACACACAAACAAGGCCAACGTTCAACACAGGGTACCCCTTTAGGTCCGATTTGGTTAAAGTGTGACATCGCTGTGCACTTCACATGAGCCAAAAACATCACAGGTAAAGCACTTTACAGTTTCTGCAAAGAGGATATATACATATATATATATATATATATATATATATATATATATATAAATATATATGAGGAGGAAAGTGGGCGGTCATCTCCAGAAGACCAACTCGTCTTAACACACCAGTTGCTGAAACTTCATCCAGCAGCCATGAGAGTGATCAACCTGGTGAGCAGCATTTTTTGCACATTTGATATCTTATAGAAATTCGAGTCATGTCAGTGAAGTTGTGAAATGTTTCCTCTACTATTTTAAATGCAGGGCCCGGACCCGTCTCTGGCATATCGGCCCAATTTGAAAAAAACCGAGACCAAAGAAAAGGAAGACTACAGAAATTTTGAGGTAATTGAAAGCTTCCCCTCAACTAGTAACAGATATTCAATGCTGCTGTCCTTTATGGATAAATGTGCCAATTAGGAGGTCATGGGACTGTTATACGTTCAAAAAAGGGGGTAAATTAAAAGCAGAACAGAGAGGGAGATTTTTTGTCTATTTGATCAGCAGTGAAAACATTTACTTAAGTGACAGTATCAATGTCACATTGTAAAGTAAAATTTACTTGAGTAAATAAGGACAAAAGCTGAAGCACTTCATTAAAAAAAAGACCCCTGCAAGTGTTGGAGAGTACTTGTTGATACATTACTCATAATGCGATGGGGAAGATGTCATTTCTAAGCGTTTCTAAGGGTAAATGACTGCAACTGATGATCTTTTTTTGTTTTTAATCTGAAGATTAATATTGATTTTTAAATATTTTTAGGTGTCATGTACTCAAAGGAAGATTGCATGGCACATTTACAAAATTTCAAAAAATGCTAAAATTGTAAAAAAAAAGAAAAAAAAGAAAAAAAAGAAGTTATAGTAATTTTTGAGGAGGGAAAAAGCAGTTGGTAGTCACCTCCGACAGGCTGGGATCTCATCACAAAAATGTACTCAGAAACTGCAAAAACATGACAAAAATCATTACATTCACAAGCAGCCGAAGCTGTTTACAGGAATTGCATTTTAAGGTAAAGTACCGTATAATAACTGAGGTCACAGTTTGTGCAGTTTGCATGTTCTTCTTGTAATACTACCACCAACTTTACTATTGGGTCTGCCAGATTGATTAAAACATAATAAAATTAACCTTGCATTGCAGTTTAAAATGGCTCAACCTCTTGGAATTAGACTGTACCTCTCCCCTCCAGCCTCTCTGAGCCACAGTTTTGCAATAAACAAGAATGCCACGGCTTCTTAGGTTTTAAGCACTTCTTAAGCACTCCTGTAATTACACTGGTGAGCATTGTGAGTCTGTGTGTGTGTGTGTGCTTGTTTCAGAGTGGAAATCTGTTTGACCGTGTCTTCAACACATACAAACTGATGCACACGAACCAGACGCTGGAGTTTGTAAAGCAAAAGGTGAGTGAAGCAGGATAAAAAAGTGGCAGGTGGAGCTCTGATCATCACAACCGTGAGTCTGATCGGAGAGCAGGTGTACATAACTAGACACTGTGTGTGTCTGTGTCAGAGATGCTGCATTAAATCATTCTCTATTTGTGCGTTCATGTTTTACTTTCTAATAACCAAGCAGCAGCGCCAGACTGAGCAAACAAAGGTCATCAGATGTTTGGAAATCAAAGCAAAGAGGCAGCAGCTGTTCAGTTTGGTTTTGACTGAACTTTGTTTAGTTAACATTTTCTGACTTTTCTTTTTATATTTGTAACATTGGTATATAGGTAATTTAAATAAATAAATCAATAAATAAATAAAATATTATTGAATTGGACTGCAGAAGACTTGACTTTGGTCTCCCTTTTATCCAGACTTTTGTGGCATATTGGTAAATGTCATATGCTTATGTTTGTTTATGCTCATTAAACTCCTTCGATTACTTGCAAACAATATGTATCTGAGGAGGCTCCTGAGATTGCTCCCATATTAAGTCCAAAAACAAATGCATTATGTTCACTAGAGGTATATTCTTTTAGGGCTTTTAGAGGGGCTTGCAGATATAACACCTCCATGGTCATTCCTGTGTGCAGAACTCTGAATGGACCAGCTGCAACCATGCTGAGATGGGGATGATGGATGCCATCATGTCTCTAGACCAGCTGGTGGACGAGTCGGATCCAGACGTGGACTTCCCCAACTCCTTTCATGCCTTCCAGACTGCTGAAGGCATCCGCCAGGAGCACCCAGACAAAGGTGCCCCACTGTTAGAGAGACAGACACCTGTGACTGAGACATGTGCAAGACTGGTTAATAACATACAATCACTGCCCCTCTTCAGACTGGTTCCAGCTGGTGGGGCTGATCCATGATGTTGGAAAGATCATGGCTTTATGGGATGAACCCCAGGTAGGAGACAGATCATACACAAGGAAAATCTGACGCTACTGAAGAATTAAGAGTATTTATTTTAGCATTTTCGCATAACACTTCAATTTTTCATAGTTGCTTTTCCTCAAATCTTTTTATATTCTTGACATCCAACTGTCTTGACTGAAGCAATGTTTTGTTTGGAACCTGTTTTTGTTTAATGCTTTTGTATAAATAAATTAACTATTACTTGACTTTACACAGATTGAGGAATGTTTGATTGTTGATCAATATTAAAATACACGCC
The DNA here is from genome assembly GCA_014839995.1 of Xenentodon cancila. Lineage (NCBI taxonomy): Eukaryota > Metazoa > Chordata > Actinopteri > Beloniformes > Belonidae > Xenentodon > Xenentodon cancila. The sequence continues at coordinate 20,081,497 of CM026199.1, forward strand.
CTAACATTGTGTGTGTGCGTTTTGCAGTGGGCCGTTGTGGGCGACACCTTCCCTGTTGGCTGTAAATTTCAGAACTCGATTGTGTTCAGGCACAACACCTTCCTGGAAAACCCTGACGACAAAAACCACATATGCAAGTTAGTACCGTCGTGATAATTAAGAAATACATAAAATGAATTTTAAAAAGCCGTGAGTAATTGATGCTCTGAATGGACCTGGTTACTTTATGTGTACATCCGTCGCAGTGAGTCAAAGCACATTCTTTAAAAGTGTCACCACCACTTCCATGGAATTACATTGTGCTTTTTATTTAATAAGAACTAAAGCAAATAGGTTTCACAGCTATGCAGCATTTTGTGTTGAGATAACTTTCCACTCGCTTAAATGCAAATGCAAAAATCGCTTTGCAACATATTTGTGTCACTGATTTCAAAGTGCTGGGAGTTTATCTTGTTTTATTTTTTCATGTTTTAGCACTGAATATGGGATCTATGAACCAAACTGTGGCCTGGACAACATTCTCATGTCTTGGGGTCATGATGGTGAGAGGACAGTGTTGAACAAATTATAAAACTTTGAACGACTTGTTTTTCACCTGAAATCTTGTATTTCTGTCGTCAGAATATCTCTACAGAGTCATGAAGACCAACAAGTGTTGCATTCCAGAGGAGGTGAGGACACAATAACATTAAAATGCAACTCAATATCAAATGAAGGTGGATTAAAACAGAGTGCAGCAAAAAAAAAAAAAAATAGTGCTTGTTCTCCCCAATTCTCTATAGAGTTAAGTTTGGTTTATTTTTCGCTTGACTTCAGGGTTTGTACATGATTCGCTTCCATTCCTTCTACCCCTGGCACTCACATAGAGAGTACATGCACTTGTGCAATGACAAAGATCTGAAGATGCTGCCCTGGGTCCAAGAATTCAAGTGAGTACCTTTAAATTTACAGGCCCTGGAGTAACGAGTCTTTGAACTGAGACTTGACACACAACTGTTCCTGCAGTAAATTTGACCTGTACACAAAAACCACCGAGCTGCCCGACATCACTGAGCTGAAGCCATACTACCAGTCCCTGATTGACAAGTACTGTCCTGGAGTGCTGCGTTGGTAAACATCGACGCATTTCACAATGACACTCTGCAACACTAAAGCTGGATTTAGTGCTTCTTGTATAAATATTGCTCTAGATTTCTAGTTTAATCTGTGAGGTAAACATCTGTCAATCTCACCTTGTGCTTTCAATTGTTATGTTATATTATGTGTGTACACACACACACACACACACACACACACACACACACACACACACACACACACACACACACACACACACACACACACACACACACACACACACACACACACACACACACACACACACACACACACAAATTAATGTAGACAAGCATTTTTATTGTATTACAAATATATATAAAACATTTTTAAAACTAGTACAATGTCTCTTGCTGTGTTTCTTTACTAAATTTAAACATTTGGGAAGAAAAGTGCTTCTTTGTTTTCAGTCTGTACATACAGCAAATGCATAACAGTCAGGAAACAAACGCTCTACATTTACTACCTTGCTGGGCAACTCAAGAGTTCACCGCATACTTGGATTTTCATAATTCATGTGTGACTTTTTTCCAGACCAGTTTTCCCCTTGGAGTCTTTGGGAAGTGTACGAAACAAGCAGGCGTGCTTCACGTGTTCAGCTCAGTGAATAGAGGATATGCAGATATGTACGTGTGGTGAACAGAGTTGGTTTAAAGAAGGTAAACAAATGTGGGGGTTGAAAACATATGAATATGCACAAAACAAAGTCTTTGGTATCTGGTGGAATCATATGAAGGCAGGTGGGAAGAAGAGTTGTAATGTGAATTTCATTCAGTCTCATTTTCCATCCCATCTTCCTCCTCACTGTGCTCACTAGTCGTTTCCTTCTCCTCCTCTTTGTCCTCCACCACTTCATCCCCACTGTTCTCTCCAGCCTCTTCCTCCTCTTTTGCCTGCTGTTCATCTGTCTCCTGACGGTCTGAAGAACCATCAGTGACCTGTTGTGTTAGATCGCTCGTAGACGCAGCGGTCTTTTCAATGTGCAAGGTCCTTCCCGTGTGTCCGTTTCTGCCTCGCAGTCCCAGGAGCAGACAGACGGTGGTGCTGCAGGCCACAAGGGTCCAGATTAGTGTGTGGGCAGGGACACCTTTGACCTGAGAGCGCACCCACCTCACCACCTGGGCAACACTCTTGTTGGATACGCGACGTGGAGTCGATTTGTCCTACAGACAATAAAAACAATCGTAAAACATTTGCTGCCTCACATCCCTATGCCAGTGTTCTTTGAGATTTTTTCCCCCCAAATATTTGAAAAATTAAGATTTACCTTGAGTCCATACTGGTTGAGCATGCTCTCCAGAAAGGTGTTACCCAGGTGCACTATGGGATAGAATTCCTCCTCATAGACTCTTCTCCACCAACGCTGTGGATAAGAGCTGCCAACAGAGAGCCAAACAGTTCAAACTCGTGCTTTGGATGGTAACCCAAGTACATAACCAGCACATCTAATTAAAATGTTGATTTTCCTGGTTTGTTAAATGCAGAAACTAAGAAAGAAGGTGGCAGATAGTGCGTTACATTTGGCAGCATGGCTGCGAAGTGTGCTGAATAACAGGGCTGTGTGTAAAAACACAGACACACACGGGGGGGGGGGGGGGGGGGGGGGGGGGGGGGGACGGCGAGTGCTGACCTGTCTGCCTTGGGTTCAGTAAACCAGTATCTGTAGCGGTGAGCTCGGAGGTACGCAGGAGGCTGCTGGTGAAATGGATACTTGGACACGTCCGTCTGGATCAGCTCAATCACTGCAGAGCACAATGACAACTTTTTAGAGCGCTCTGCTCCCCTCGCGGGTTTTCTTTCAAAAAAAAGGTAGTACAACACCGAATCATTCCAGGGAGGAAGCACTTTCCTGGTTTCAGCTCATTACATCTTTGAGCTACGAGGGAGCTCTGATTGGAGTAAAAACCAACAGCTTGAAAACATGCTAATAATTTGCACATACAAAAACCGTGGGTACGGCTTATTCTGAACACAAACTAGTGCTTGTGCAGCGGGAATGTGCAAACTTAGCACATTCTTCAGATCAGGGCTAGAACCGGGGCCAGGACTGGAACAAAAAAAAAAAAAAAAAATTGCTTTGGCTTTTTTTGTTCTTAGCTGCCACCACTTTGGTCAAGAATATGTTCCCATAAATAAACTGCTGTCTGATTGCTAAATATGTAATCCTAAACTTAGAAAAAACAAGCGCTAGATGTGGTTATTTCTGTGTAACTGGATAAATCTGCCCCGTCATTCTTGGCTTCTTTCTGCTGGTGAACACCTCCTTTAACGTTTTCTTTTGACAGATGTTTCAAAAATATCTGAATCATAGTGGAGTCTAGACAGAAATACAGTCTACACTCTTATTCTCCCGAGTCTCCACGTTTCATCAACTAACCTCCTCTATCAAGTGAAAGTATTTCCTGCCTAATGTTTACCATTTCAGCAATCAATGTCACACTGTCAATGCTTATTTAACATGTCAACCATGAAGATGTTCCAGTTAATTTCATTTAATTGATTTGGTTCAAACATGTTTGAAATCCATGGTTAAGATGAAACTGTTATGTCAATGAACATAAAGAGTAATTTGGCATTCATTTGTATGAAACTCTGAAAGTAGATCAATGCTGTACACGTTTGGGCGTTTGGAGAGATCCAGACTAATTTTAGCCCAGTGAAGGTGTTTTACATGTCTGTTATAAGGCCTCTATTTTTTAAATCGCACGATAATGACACAAATCAGTGGCAACAGCGTGAGCTTCACTCATGTCATGGTGATAAAAACGTCAGCTAGTGAATATATTTGTCAGTATGACTGTATGAGGCCATCTCCAAAACAAAGTAATAAATATATATAGTACAAATATCTTCTGCTGCAGCTGTTTACTGAATCTAAACACTTTGGTGGAACTTGACTGTCATCATTATGGGATGGCTTTAAGATAAAATAACTCCCTCTTCACTTTCTACCATCATGAAGTCACTCTTAATTGATTCTTATCCTACATGACTGATCCTCATCAGTATATCCTGATCTTCTCCAGCTCCCTCCACCTTCTACCCCATCTTCTCCAGCTCCCTCCACCTTCTACCCCATCTTCTCCAGCTCCCTCCACCTTCTACCCCATCTTCTCCAGCTCCCTCCACCTTCTACCCCATCTTCTCCAGCTCCCTCCACCTTCTACCCCATCTTCTCCAGCTCCCTCCACCTTCTACCCCATCTTCTCCAGCTCCCTCCACCTGCTCTTTAACATTTCTGTCAGACAGAGACTCTGCGCTGCTTATGAAAATGCCTGATATACTTGATTGCCTGCCACCCCCACCCCCCCTCCACCCTCCCCACTGCAGATTCTACATACACAATTTCCCAAATTCAACAAATCAAGTCTGATGTGGTGAAGTTGAAATGAATACAAGGTGACAGGATTTCATGTATTGTAAACAACAACAAAAAGGCAGGGGGCTCTGTCCAAGTCTACTTTTTCAGGTCATGCACTGGGATGACTGGAAGATCTGTTAGGGGATTCTATTTAGAAATAAATAGTAAAAAGAACGACAATGAAGAGGTCCTTTTATTTTTAAAAGCACCAGATAGTTGGTTTAAGCCTAAAGTGGCTCATTCCACTTTAGGCTTACATGGTCTGTTAAAAAAAACAACAAAAAACAGTCAACAATGCTCTAAAAGAGGCCATATGACTCAACATAGAGCTTATGTAATTATTAGTAGCTTTTGGTTCTCCTCCAACATCCCTGATTTTTTTTTAGCTGAGGCTACTTTTGGTCACTTATTTGTAATACTAACATTTATTTTCAACTCTACTGAGTCCTTTACTCTACATTTATAGTGAATCATTTGTGTTATTTCATATAACAGAGCTGCAACACAGAGCTTTATGCATCTGGCCCCTGTTCATTTATGTAAAACAAATAGAAAATCAAGTTTCTCTCAGCCTGTTAAGTAGCAGCAAGGCCAAACTGCGGCTCTTTACAAGGTTGCGGGTTCCTTACCGTCCGTTTTGCCTTGCAGCAGTTTGTACATCAGGCTGGTAAACCACTGCGCTTGTGTGTGAGGCCCCAGTGCAGCAAACCACATTTGCCAGTCTAGTCTGGGCTGATGTGGAGTCACCACAGGAGGAGATGCACTCATGTTCCCTGGCTTGTACATGAATTCAATCTCCTAGAAGGAAATAAAATACACACAATGAGTTGTATAACCTGCATGGTGTGGGGGCAATCAGTTGTTTAAGATCATGTTTAAACCAATATAACTTTTTTTGTTTCCCTTCTCACCGTCCATGTGACCCCATCACTGCTCCCCTCTATGACCACCTCTGGCCTCCCACCGACCCCGGTCATTCTTCTGAACAGGCCGTATGAGTTGACCAGCTGGTAGCGATCAACCAGCTCGTACGCCTGACGCACTCCTGGCCACAACCTGGCATTAGAGTCATGCTCTATATAAGTAAATGGCACCTGAAAGAGGAAATTTTAAATAAATTATGGAGAATATGCTGCTGATCTCCTGCATGTTAGATTGATTAATGTATTTCCAACAGCACCCACCAGACTGACAGCAAACATGGAAGCAGCAGTAGCTGCAAACAACATCCACTGAAGCATCCCCAAAAACCTCTTCAGGAAACCAGAGACACATGCACACCTAGAAAAAAACCATTAGATATGCATTAACCCAACTTCCATGGTGTGAATGCAGCATATGCAACGTATTAAACAAAGAAAAAAGTGTATACCTGAACATAGATGTCACCATCTCCCAGGTGAGAGAGAGGACACCAATCCAGACACAGGGGATAGTGACAGTCTTCAGAAACTGGTTAAACTGGTGGTATGTGAATGCTGCCAAAACAACAAAAAAGATCAAATCCAATTGCAAAAAGCAGTGTTGGATAAAGTTGTAGTTACAAGAATGCAATGATTCATCATCAAATCATTATAACATTTTGGAAAACAGGGTTGTGTTGGGACAAATGCACTCACCAGTCCGGGATGAGATGCTTTTCTTGGTCGTGTCCACCTGCAGGTCAAAGCAGAGAATTGTTCCAAAGACTATGAGAGACCAGACGGCCAGCTCCAGCAGGTAACACAGCCACGACAGCAGCTTTGAATCTGAGCAGATAAGAGGAGAAGAAAAAAAAAAAACAACGTTGTTTTGTATATGTGCATCTCTCTAAACAGAATCCTTTATTTAGCTTTCAGGTTAAAAACCTCAGACGTTTTGTAGAACTTGGTGTGATTATGTATTCGGTCGATCACTAAAAGTCAGAAATTCTCTAAAACAAACACCGATAGCCTGTGAAACAATACTTGGGTCATTGCTGAATATATGTTAGTGCATGGGGGTTGCTATACTTGGTAGTTTTGATGTAATCTCACCAGCAGATGAACCGTAATCATCACAGATCTCTGCCTCAGCAGGGGAAGAAAAAAAAAAGCCCTTAGCTGTATCCTACCATTGTTCTCGTCCTTGGCTTTGTCTTTTTTGCGCAGCCAGAAACGCACATGCTGATCATCCAGAAGAGGCAGACAGAGGGTAAGCGTCAACAGGTTGAAGAAATTATAGTTTCCGGACAAAATAATGAGAACTTGAAGCAGCACCTAATCAGGGTTAAAAAAACAAAAAAACAAAAGCACACACAGTTTAACATCAAAACTTTAATTTTAAGAGATAGATACATTAATTATGTAAAGATTTGATTTCTATACCAGGTATGAAGGTAAGTGGTTAATGAACTTGAACCGCTTCTCACCTGCAAGTAAAAAGCTCCAAGTCGCAGCCTGCGCAGCGGACTGAAGAACAGAAAAGGTACAGCGATCTCGATAACAAAGGTTGATACCACACACAGCTTCTGCCACCACACTGGCAACTGATGGGCAAACCAGGCCAGGGGAGTGGGTATGCACTGAGTCTCATAGTGATATGTCAGCGCTGTTAAATACAAAAGAGAAAATGATGCAATTACATGGGGAGATTTCTTGTTCTTTAAGAGAAAGGAAATAAACAAAACGAGGAGAAAAGCAAGTGGGCAGGAGCTGATTTTGCTTTGAAAACTCCAACAACCATTTTGGTGCCAAATATTATCTTGAACTAAATATTTTATTTGCTATAATAGATACTTATGTCCACCTGTAAGACCCCACCATGTGGGACACCGCGACGTGAGCTTCACCACTCCTGAGGCAAACATCAGCCTGAAGAGTAGCCAGCGAATCAGCCAGAAGGTCACACGATCGTGCTCCCTGACCGCTCGTGATCCCCTCAATAATGTCAGTGGGGCAACGAGGATACAGAGGAAGCCCGTTTCCAGAAGCAAGTTGTCCCTGCAGAGAGAAGGTGCCAAAAAAAAAGCCAATGCAGGAAAACGCTATTAAGAGTGATGCCTGCAGCATTGTTGCACAGCAGAGGCAAACATCTGTACGGTGATTCAAACAGCCGGCTGAGAATGATGTTAAAACCTTCCAACATCCAGATGTGTTTGTATAAGCTGGTCATTGTTGAAAAAAACGTTATTACGTAAATCACATTGTCCTTAAAACTCACCACTGGAAGTAGAGGAACACCTGGCCCACCTGTAATAGAGAAAGAGTTATTTAGTAAAGAAAGAAAAATGATAGAGGGAAAGGGGTGCAGCTTCCGCAAATTCACCTGGTACATGGACAGGTACAAAGCCCAGAGGAAGAAAAACACCACACTGTCTCTGAGAGCCTCCACGAGCGTGGCGGCCAGGCTCAGCGCAGCTCCCACGAGGCACAGCAGCTCCATGGCACTGTGAGTGTCCAGGCCGAGCCGAGGTCCCAGCCACAGCAGCGTGGGGGAGGACAGCAGCTGCTCCGTCAGAGGCTTCCCGGTGTACCGCAGCTGCCAGCGGGCAGGCAGCAGCCCGTCATTGCCATAGAGACCTGCACACAAACACGGAGGACAAGGACGACCTTCACTGGAAGAATGAACAAAGAAGTAATGAAATGGGGAACTACTGCTGAGGCCAGCAGAGAAACCCTTAAAAAAAAAAAAAACTCATGGAAGATACTTCCAGAGTCACAGAAACTGGCAATACGAGACCTACACTTTGTTTTATAATGTAACTCTGTATCGTGACGTTAATGAGGGATTGTCACGTTTTGAATTCCCTTAATAGCAATTTCAGCGGGGACGTTTCAACTTGACTTGAAAGCGCACTGAGAGGAAGAAGCTCGGGACCATGAATGTCTTTAAACGTCTTGATAAACGTCTTCATCCGTGGACGTGGGCGTGCAAAGGCCAATTTTAAAAAGCTCGTGTTTTACGTGCGCGCGCGGCGGGACACGTAGGGTCCCTCTAGCTCACGGTCGTGCGCACGAAAAGCGACACGAAGACCGCAGGAAACTTCCAGGCGGCTCCTCCTCAGCACGTTTGAGCGGCCGAAGGGCGAAGCGACACGGGAACCCCCGAGCACCCCGGCTAGCGAGCGAGCTAGCTGGGCGGCGGAGTTTGGAGGCTCACCTGGTATCTGCACATAGAGGGACACAAACGCAGCCATGTAGATAACCGCCATGCACCAGAGGAACAAGCGCCGCGGCAGGATGGCTTCCCCCATGTTTGGCTCACCGCCTGGGCTTGAGGGAAGAAGCTGGAAGTGAGGTTTAGTTTAGACGTGCAGGAAGGAGGCACGTAGAGACGGACAGCCGCTGATTCACCCGAACGGCCGCTAGATGTCGCCGCAGCTCTTCCACGTTAACCGCCACCCAGTTGGTGCTACCTTCACTGACCGTACGACAATCACACTGGGCATTCGCTCTACTTATAATGTCGTGTTAACTGATTTCTTTTTTACGCGTCCGAAATTGTAAATTCAAGCGTTGCATTTCTGCAGTCACCGTTGTTAATATGCTATATCAGTTTTTACCATTCTCATTTAAAAAGTCGCTTTATGAAAAGTTTCTGATGTGAAAATGTGGAGATTACAGAACACTAAGAACACATCATGACAAATCTTAAAACTTTTAAACATTAGTGAGAGGTCTTTAGTGTATTTTTGTCGTTATGTTTCTAATAACTGATATTCACGGAGATATTTATTTTTATTTTGTGGAAGACTTTAAGATTCATGTAAATGCTGTCTTTTTTTTAAATCACAGTGTAATCAATGCGACTTTCCTTTATACCTCCTTATAATTAATCAAGAACAATCCCAGTTTTATTTTTCCAACACTAACATGGGTAAGGGTCACAGCTCAGGTGAGCATGCATTCCTTAGACTCTCAGTAGTGGTGATTCCATGAGCTCCTTCACAAATAAAGTTGTTTATAAAAAGCTCCTTGTTAAATTGGATTACACTAGGACTGAATCGACTGCGCCTGTGATAGACTGGCGACCTGTCCAGGGTGTACTCTTGCCTCTCTTGCCTGTAATGAGTTGGGTGTAGCCCCCGGCAGACCCTCGTGACCCTGCACAGGCAAAACGGGTATAGAAAATGGATGAATTGACTGTACTGAACTACTCTTGAATTGAGTTTTTCTTTATCAAAGTACCCTGAAACAGTGTGCCATTACACAAAGAAACTGAACTGATTAAATATTTAAGCAACACATTTGAAAGAAAACAAATTCAAAGAATCACTGTTCTATTATCCCCCCCCCCCTTTCATTTCTTGTCGTATTCCCATGCCATCCAAACTTTTTAGTTTGGTATTGCATTTACAGCACGTCAAGTGAGAATTGTATTTTAAATTCACAATTACACATTTTTGGCTGGTGCTCAAGAACTGACTAGGTCATGTTTTAAATTCATTACATTCTTGACAAAACCAGACTGCTTTCTTTTTTTCTTCCTATATTTAGAGTACAAAGACCTGACAATTATTCATACCAACCATGATTTAGATAACACGTTTGAAGGTTTTTCTTAGAAAAGCAACAGACTTGGTTTGACTTTAGTTTATTGTGCAACTTACCAGGCAAACATACAGATTAATGGCAGTAAAAAGTGGGTCTGCATGCTGCTAGTTAAAAAGCAAAAGCATCCAACTATGTACATTCAAGTTTTAGACAAAACAACCAATCACACGAATAGATCAGAGTACCGCTTCATATTTGACACACCAAGATAAATCCTGAAAATTTTACACAGGTCTTTATTTAATAGTATGCCATTTTCAATAGTATGCTACAAAAATACTAAAATCTGATTTTAGACAATATATACAGTTTATTTTCAGATGGCACCAACACTAGAAGATACATCTTTTAATGCTGGACAGTAGAGACAGATCAGCAGCAAGATTATTAAGATGAACAACGGTACCAAAGCAACGACGACGAAGCCTGGAAGAGGAGATGAGCTGAAAGTGAAGCAGGAGCCGTTTTATATCAAACTTCACGGTTTAGTTAAATCTTAAAAGTTTATCCTATGAAATATTCCCAGGAGAGACCCCCCCCCCCCCCCCCCCCCCCCAACATTTTTTTTATTTTATTTTTTTTCTTTATTTACTTCCATCTCATTATACCCTTCACCAATTATCTATTCTTCCAGAAATTACTCTGCACATAAATAGAAATATACCTATTATGAAACTTGGTTTCCCCATTTAAGATCAAGCAAAAAAATAAGCACATAAAAAAAAAAAAAAAGTTTTTAATAATAAAATAGCCACTGGAATACATATTTTTCTGAAGGGAAAGTTCTTACTCTTGAAAAAAAATTAAATAAAATGTGAATATTATGTCTGTAATGTGAGCCTCTCATTTCTTTTGATAAGTTGCAAGCAACTTGTTTCTAAAGTCAAAGCAAAATTTATCTTAAATACCCATCACCAAATGCTTCCCCCCCCCAAAAAAAAAAAGAAAGACCATTTGTACGTTACCGCCTGTGAAAAATACTGTTCCAGTAACTGGGATGATCATCTTTCAACAAAAACAATACTAAATCATATTTACACATAACACTTACATAACACTGTACACCAGTGAATTTTCTAGTATTAAAAGATGGAGAACAAAGTATAGCAGGGATGTTGGGAATCTTGCTCCTAAATTCCCATTCCAGGCCGGATTTCATATTGCGAAGAAGAGCAGTAGTCTAGTGAAATTCAAATGCTTTCCTTTACTGACACAAGTTGCTGAAAACAGAGCAACAGTGCAGTTATTTGGCTGCGTTTTAATTCTTTGTATACACGTGAATCCCTTTTCGGATGGCATTAAAATTACATTTGATTTATGGACGGACAAACTGGTTATAGCTGCCTCGCCTTTCACACCCAAACACAAAAGTATGGCCAAACCATTATAACTGTGGGCGACTCAGTTTGAATGGCTGTAAAATAAATAAAAGGATTCAGATTGAAAGAGGTTCTTTGGCTGAATTTAACCAAAAACGGTTTGAAAGACTCTCAGAGCCACATGGATATCTTTAGCACAAAGGCTTGAAGCCTGGGGAGGCTTATTGCACTCTTTTGTTAAGACAGCCTGCATGATTTTGAGTGAATGAGTAATTGGTCTTTATTATGTGCCCAAACCTTTGGATCTTTTAGAAAATCTTAAGGCAAACAAAAACTTGCTCTTGCTCAAATTTGGATGGCTAGACTAAAAAGGTGTGTTCACTCTGTTTTCCCTGTTGTCTGAATCAGTCACGTGACTTTCACTGTCATGTAGTGCCATCTGCTGCACTGCCAGAAGTCTGTCCAATATTGGTCATGGAAGCCATGTGTTCCTGGTCTGCTTCCCTGACGCAGATCACTGCATCCCCACTCACATTAATGAGACACTGAGCCTAAAAGGAAAAGCAAATACACAGCATTGACCCACAAGGATATTGAAATCATCAAAAGAAAGTTAGGTACTTCTACCATTTGAGTGAATACAATGGATGTGTTTGTGAAGGTACCTGGTTCTTGTTTGGATTTTCCATTAAAACACAGTCTTTCATGCTGTAGGACATGACAGCGTTGCCCCCCAGAGCTGCAACATGAGCTCGAACCATCGCAAACACTTCTGCTATGAATGAATGGAGGAAGCCGCTTACGCCGCCTTCCTGCAGGGCACAAACATATTCTTTGTAGTCAAGTCACACCTTGCACAAGATGACCCCAGCGAAAAAGTTCAAACACGATCACTGTTCTTGTGTCGCTCATACAGTACCTCCCGCAAAGAGGTGGTCTCTCTGATGAAAAACATGTTGATGATCCCAAGGTACTTAATGATGCGCGTCCCGGGGAGAAAGGAGAGTGGAGTCATCTTCACCACAGTCACCGAACTGCCTCCAAAGCTGCGACTGGAGCGCAGTGAGCGGGAACGGCCCTCGGGCAGCGGACTGCAGTGCTCCAAAGATGAGACTGCAGGTTCAGAGAGAACAAGCAGAGGTGCGAGAGGGAGGCGTAAGAAGATCGCACGGGTAGAGAGGCATGAAGAAAATGGAGGTAAAGTAAAACATGGAAAAACGGTGCGAGTTTAAAAGCAGAACACAAAAGGAATATCAATGTGTCAATGTTGTGCAAAAGTGCAACCCTGTTAAGCATATGCACAACAGAAGTACACTTATACAGCCAGCCACAAACGATCCACAGCTGCATGAAACATGGTGTTATTGTAAAGTCTATTGATCAATGTGCTTCTTTTTGTTGGAAATGACAGTAAAACGTTTCTCACTTAAAAGCGCCTACTTCACAATTATATATATCCTTTCTTGAAACATAAATGGCAAAGGCTTTACTTGCCATTCAAAACAACCAAACACGTGTTTATAATTCCTAAAAAGTGTATTAAAATTCTGATATTGTTTCCTGTCAATCTTGTCACTGCTAGGGCTTTAAATTTCAGAATTTTTCAGAGTTTCAGAACTGCTCACATACATCAGAATGATGAACCAATTAAAGATTCAGGAAAAAATCTTTTGGTAGTCTGCAGAAGAAAAACTGGTCTTTTACAGCACAGGACCTTCCGACAAGATGATCGTAAATATCTAGCCAAAGTCAAGAAATGATTACCAGAAAGCAATCTGAACCTCAGTCCAAAGCTGAATACCATCCAGAATCTGAAGGTAATTGAGTACCACTGGGTACTCAAGGCACTGAGGCACTGGGAAAGAAGATCAAGGACTTGAGGACTGGCACAAAAAAAAAAAAAAAAAAAAAAAAAAAAAAAAAAAAAAAAAAGGAAAGTGAATTGAAGGAAAAAACCTGAAAGTTTGTTAAAAAGTTAAACGAAAAGTTGATAAAACTTAGTTAAAAAAAAAAAAAAAAAAAAGAACATATACAAGTTAAATTTGATATTATTAACATTTCTAACGCATCATCTAACTGTGACCAAAAAAAAAAAAAAAAAAAAAAAAAAGTATATTAAAAATTGACCATGGTATGGAACGTTTGAGGCTTAACTGTACATGTGCGGGTTAAGTGGTCTTGATATAAATGGCACATGACATTTCATGCAGTGGTCATAAGTGTTAGGAGAATCACTTGAAAAGCATGCGCTGCCATGCATGTCGTGCAATGGAGGCAAACAGACGATGTCTGCAGACAGACACACAGACCTGGGCACAGCTGTTTACAAGTGTGAATACAGTATTAACAGTGAAGTACATGAGAAGATATTCCTACGTTTTGGCATTTGTGAACAAGGCTTGAGACATGGAGACGAACAGAGACAGCTATGCGCTGAGCTGGGCACATGTGCACAAACCAGAGTGTGAAAGGTGCTCCGTTGTCTTACGCAAAGTTACCTGATGTGGCTTCCATTCTTCACAACAGGAACCTTCAGAGCCACACATTACACATACTGTGCACAGGGCTGAAAATCAAACTAGCTCTTGCAGAAAAGCATTGCGCTCAGCCTACCATGATTATAAACAGATAAGTCTTCAAAAACATGATAAAGACATAAGATGCTATAGCATTCACACCCCACATTCTTAAAAATCATGACTTCTTTTCTCAGTTAAAGCAGATTCACTGGTGCAAATGCAGAAAAATGGAAGGTATTCTTTAAGAAAAAAAAAAAAAAAAATGTAGCATGCAGATCTACACAAGTGCCAAGAAAAATAAATGCTATACACTGTATGAAAGAAAATGGAAAAAGAAAAAGATAGCCTTCAGACTTATCATGGTTGCCGTGGCGACAGGCAGTTGTAAAGCTGTTGATTGGGATTCCTCTGAGAAGCTGTGTCAACTTTCACACTCTTGCTAAAAAGCCAGTGCTTGATTTACAATGCTTTGCCCCTCCCTCCCTCCCTCCCTCCCACCCCCACCCCACCAGCATGCATGGAGGGGTGCGTGAGTGTATAAGTTAGCATGTGCGATTTCTTGTGGAACCGTGTTCTGTATTTGTGGGTATGATCACCAGAGTGTGCTAGAGACAGTGTCCTCCTACTTGTCTTAACTGATCCTCGTCTTATGGTGTGAGCTTTCAGCCTAAGCAGCTCTAGCCAGGTGCTGCATCTGTCTGCAAAGGAACCGTAATCAACGGAGGCAGCTGGAGAGAACACATACAAACACGCGCACACACGCAGCCCACACCCAAACATAGACAAACGCAACAACAAGAAAAGAGAACACAAAAAACAAACAAACAATAATAGACAAAACCAACCACAAAAAAAAAAACAACAACAAAAAACAAAAAAAAACAGAAGAACAGAAAAGAACAAAACTGGATGAGGTTTGGGAGTGGCTCAAGATAACTCTCCGAGACACAAGGATGAAAAGTCAAAACAAGGCAGTGTAGAAGTTTTGTTGGCCGAGAGTGGGATAAGGGTGGATAGAAGACGAGGACGGGGCTTACCTCTGGATGACACATTGGTACTCTCTGGGACACCTGGTACACACACACAAACATCATAGTCTAGGTTTGAAGATAGTTTAGTGGGAATCTTTTGCTTTTTTCACTACGTTTAACCCAATATGTCATATCACAAAAATTGTTTTACAAACTGACCCCAGGTCTGCGGCAAATCAAAATGTTTGCATGTTTGAGAGTTTGACATATTGGTGTGGATGCCAGGTGTAACCATAACAAAATATTCATGTTCAAAAGGATTACGTACCATCGTCGACATAACCTAAATGTATTGAACAACATGAGGTGCGCTGTGTCAATGAGTTTATTCCGTGTTAATGGAAGGGAAGCCACGTTGTTTCACAAGCACATCTCTTCTAGAAAACGTAATACCATCGTCTAAGATCACAGCAAAACAAAACACAACCAGCTACTACACATCGTTGTTCATTTACCTGCTGAACGAACCATAACCAGCTGATTTTGGCAGAGTTTTGCAGTAGGGGTGAATAAAGAGACTGTACCTGAAGTGTTAGTGGAGGAGATGGGCAACACCTGTTAGTGAAGCAGGGAAGGAGGTCAAGGAGGGAGGGGGAAAAAGTCCCTGTTACAAGATACCTGAGATTTTGGAAGAAGGCTGAGAGCTGATGGATGACGTGTCAGCACACAACTCCAGAGGAAACTGCAGCTGTTCTTCAGCCTCAATGCCACCTGAGAAGACATGCACACCATGATCCATTTCCCGCTTGATCTGAAAGTCGATCTCTGAGGATTTTCTCCACATTCTCCTACTTATTCCCACAGCACAAATACATGCATGTAAGATTGACTGGTGATTTTAAATTGACAATAGGATTAAGTGAGTCTCTGGGCTATCAACTGGGATAGGCTCCAGCCGCCGAACAACCTTGAACATGATCAAAGACTTACAGAAAATGGATGGTAGATTCACATTTTCCAACCTCAAACAAACTTTGTGCAAGCTTTTTTCTTTTTTTTTTACCCATGTCACATGAACCAGTTTCAAAAGCCCATTTTACACAATCTTTCAAGGCAGGACCGCTGCACTTTCGTTCAGTTTTAAAGCACCTTTTACTGGTACTGTAGTGTTAAACAACTTAGTAAATTTGATCTGCTGCCATTTGAGAGAAAAAAAAAAAAAAAAAAAAAAAAATCAAAAAATGCAAAGCAGGCTTTTACCAGTGAGTCATATTTAGAAAGTGAACTGGGCTCCATGGTATTAGAGGAGGCATATGAGTGTAATAAATGCAATAAAATGCATTATAGTTGCTAAACAAAAACAGAATGTGGAAGAAAAATACAACTAGTGGCTCTGGTAAGCTGTGTAAGGGTCAGGTGACCAATAAAAAAAATACTTAAAAATAATGCAAAAACATCTAAAATATTTAGTAAAAAAACATCAATACAGTCAAGATTCATAAGAAGACTCATAATTAGGATTATGAGCCAAATCACGAACTATTCGGCTGTATTTCAGTTCAGTGACTCTGATGTGCAGTCAGAGCTCTGATCAAGTCCCGCGTGATTCAGTGAACAAATCTTTTGAACATTTTTATTAAGTGAGCTCATTCTAGTGATTCAGTATGCTGAAAAGAACGGATGTGATGAGATGCAGAATTGTAAAACCCTCCATGTGCCTTGACCCTGCCTCCAGCCCATTTAACTGTGCTCGTCTGAACTGAAACATTAGGCCAGAAATCAGGACCCGGGGTGGCTTTAACTAACCCCTGTCAGCAGTGTTGTGGCAAAACGTTCTGTATTTGTGTGTGTGTGTTCTTTTTGTTTTTTTTTTTTTTTTTAATTAACTTGAATTTTATTTTAGTCTAACTAGGATCAACTTTAAGGTACAGCATATCGAAACAAACAAAAATAAATAAAATAACAAAAGTTAACCGAAAATACCTTTGGTGATAGGTTTCTCAGCTGGCTTCTCCTGAGTCTGGTCTTTGTCAAAAGTCATGGCAACTGCTGTCACTGAAACCTGGTAGGGAGACAAATGTATTTCTACTAACATTTACATCACTGATGTACTTTATTTTAATAAAACATAGATGGCCTAAAGCGTCTAACCTGAATCAGCTCTTCTTCTGGCACTGCTACAGTGAAGTTGAGATGACAAAGACAGCAGGGAATCATCGAGCGCAACTTGAAATAAAAACTCTGAAACAAACATGAGGAATTGTGGACATATTTCACAAGATTAAAAACTCAGCCGCAGCGAGACAGAGTAGTAGAGTGTAATATTAGCATTTAAAATGACAAGTATGGTTCTATTAATGAAGTCTTCTTACCTTTAGTAGATTCTCACAAAGGTCAGTGAAGATCTTATTTAAGCACTGGTTCGTTAAATTGGCATTGCTCAATCTAAGGACCCTCACTGATGTAAACATCTGAAACAGTGGGAAAAAAAAGTGGCACAGTATAAATTTACAAAATAAAAGGTTAAATAGGTTAAATTACATACAGAGTTGCTACAATTAAACCCATAATGTAGTTGCACCTGTACTCCTGAAGTCCAGTTATAAATTCCAGGCATGGTCTCAGTATTGCAGCTATGGAAGCCTGAAGAAGGCAGCACAAGTAGAAAAAAGGCAAAAAAAAAAAAAAAAAAAGATGAATTAAATTTTTTAACACTAATGACACATAATGCTGCTGCAGAAATTGTACATGGCATGTACCTGTAGGGGTAGGTGCATCAGTCAGCAGAGAGTGAATATCCTCAACGGCATCCGTGTCATCAATCTATGGAAAAAAATGAAACCTTACTGTTTCATACAGATATAAATGCATGAATATGTATCAAGTTGTGTATATAAATACCTCCAGGACAAAGGCATCCTTTTTGCCATGGGACAGATCCAGCTCTGATAGTTCATCAGAGCTTTCTGAGTGGGAGCGAAAAAGTCTGGATCGCTGCCTTGGCTCAGGGATGGGAGAACCTACACCTTCCTCGGTCAGCTCCTGCAAACAAAGAGACGAGGGCATCAGTTAACTCTGAACCACCACACCATTCCACATCCGGCCTGAAGGTAAAGCTAGTAAAATGACTATGTTAGTAATACTTTACATGCTCACATGTAAACCTGCGCAGCCTGACACTCTCACAGTCTCTCAAACACACACATTCACACACAAAAAGAGAGCTATTGTTAATTTGATGATCAATCAGGAAAGTAAGATGTGGGACAATCACAACAACACTGTAAAAATACACATGTGAGATTGTGACTGGGCAGAGCAGATGGTAATAATACATCACAGACTGAAAGAATACAGTAAATGGCCTCAAGATGTTGAGGAGTTACACATTTGGCTCCTAAAAGTTTCCTGTTAAAAGACATCATACCGTTACAGTGGAGGCGGTGTAGTAATATGATTAATAGAGTGAAATTAACTGTCATGCTTTGCTGTGTCTCACAGCTAAAAGCTGGCATGCTCAGTACCATGTTTGTGCCGCAGAACACCTCAGGGTCCAGGGCAAATAATTTCTTTGATGATCAAAAAAAGACAAGAGGAGTGAGTTGATTATGAGAGAGCATACAGTCCAGTCTAGAGCAATGCAAGTATTTGGACAAACGGTGGTTGGGAGAAGGGTCAACGAAACTAACAACAAAAAAAAAAAAGTTAAGTGTAATAGCAATAATATTTCATCATTTCAAGATCTGAACAAAATTATTTTAAAATCATTGATTATTACATTTTGTGTTTAAGGATTTTGTTTTAATTAAATTACCTTCTGTGGCCTAACAGGGCTTATAATTTCCCCCAATGACACAATGGTTTGCAAGAGTGTTGTAACTCTGGAAATGTTACTCTATGAAAAAAAACCCGGCATAATGCAGTACAACTTGCACACTTTATCACGCTCAATTTTCACAGATAATTAAACAGTGAAAACATTATTGCATGTCTCACCGGAGGGATTATTTGATACAGCTCTTTGTTCTTGGCAATAGTGTCATTGATCCTTTTCTGGATATTCAACATGTGCTGCTCATTGCTCAAGTCGCCGGGAGTCTTTCCTGCAATTTGAATACCTCCTGGAGCAGGCAGGGCTGTCAAGTACACTCCTGTAGCAGACTGGATAAAAACAAAAAAAACACATACACATTGTTAATGCACAGGAGTTCCACTATGCAAATAAATGGTTAACTCGTAACTAAAATGTGAACCCACAGCTAGACCCAGAAGCATGTTCTCTCCAACACTGATCTGTATGCGCAGACCAAACAGAGCATTCATGCTCCGCAGTTTAAGCTTATTCATCAGCTGGGTGTGCAGTTCATATTCCATGAATGGCAGCAGGTTGGAGATGGCCGTAGCGTTCACTTCTCCCTGGGCTTTCTTCTTCAGACGACACAGTCTAAAAGACATAACATTAAAAGCGGAGACTTCTTGTGAATTAACTAGCTATGTGCAACAAAAATTGATTGATATACACCCAAGATGACATAAAAATGTCATAACATGCCCCTGCTTATATAACTTGTAATTTTAGTGTTTCACATTGTGCATCGTCATCAATGTGAAATGGCTCTTGTCATTTTTGTAACTTCGCTCGATGTTTCACTATGGGAATCGGCAGGGCGTGACCTACTACGGAAGCACCAATGACACTACGTCTGTCTGTGGCAGACCAGTTGGGTCGTGTTCTGGGCTCTGCTCCCCTGTTGTCTCGACCAACTGACCCCTTCCTACTCATATCACTTTCTTCTAGGTTACAGAAGACAGCTATGCTGTTTTGCCTAGCAATGCTGATGGGCTGACTTGTTGCAGGCTCCAACTCATCCCCGCAGCTTGTGCTTCCACCCAAGAGCCTAATCTGTAAGGACAAGCCCTGCTACCTGCACCAAAGGGTCAGAGCTACGTGTTAAGGAGGTATCCCACCCGTGTCCCACGTCATGTAGAGCCTCCTTTTCAGGCAGTGACCCTCGTCCGATGTGCATTGCATGAGTGCTAAACAAACTCACACTTCACTGGCAAACCAGCAGGAATGTCTGTACTGCTCTTCGATGCTGGAAAAAGTCCTCAAAAAAAGTCTGAGCACGCCACTGCCACTCTTAGTCTTTGGACATAGTGGACGATGAATCCCTGGCCATGCCCCTGCTTTTTGACGGTGTCCTTGACGATGAGGAGCTCAATCACGCTGCGTAGGAGATAGAGGGTGACGCCAACTACGACCTCCTCTATGGGGATGATATGGAGGAAGATGACAATGACTTGTATTTTACGGACCAGGCCTCCTAGTGGAGCGGATGTCGGTTCTCCAGCAGACAACATCTATCGATCTATACAATGTCTGCAGACAGGCTGCAATGAAGCTGGGTATTCCATGACCAGCTGTTCAGTATGCTGAAGGGGCAGAACATGACCGGTATGATGTTAAGAGGCTTCTGCCAGCCCTGCCACCAGTAAAGCAGCTCTTACCAGCTTCCCACAGTTCCTGCTTGTATGAAGAAAATGAATGTCAAGCGCATTTACAAGCAAGCTTCCCACAAAGCACTGCTCTAAGCTTGAGATCCAAGTAATGGTGAGCTGGGGTTGGATCAGCCCCCAGCAGTGGAGCCTTCACTAGCTTATCACCTTCACCTTCATCATCCTCAGGTGAGAGGACCCTATTGTTAAATCTGTCGAGCCTCAGTGATTCACAAGAGTCTGAAGTAATGGATGCAGCCCATAATCCAACAAAGGGTCTCTTTGGCCCACCCTTTAGGAGAATGAGAGAAACAAGCATTCGTGTGTAGAAAGCAGGAGGGCGAAGCTTCCAACCTTTGTTAACCACATAAGCCAGCCCCCCACCCCCCTCAGGGGCACAGACCTGGCTTTGCAGCTGTGGCTACTGCAATCAGAGGACGGAAGTAAAGACACAAAGGCAGACAGCAAGTCAGCCAAACCAGCAAATGAGGACAGAGATCCCAAGACCATGGGGCAGGTACTCCTTTGCAGCAGTGGCTGCCAAAAACTGTCCATCCCACCCTGGGGAGGGCAAGAAGAAGAGGGTGATATAACTTCCCCACGCTCACCACTTTCTGCTCCTTTGAAGAACAGGAAGATGATGAAGGGGGGTTCAGCCTCAGAGTTCTGTGCTCAGATACTCCTGTGGTTCCCAGTTCATTAAGGTGTCCATCTATCGCCCTCTCATGTATAGATAGGGGAAAGTCTAGTAAAAAAAAAGTGAAGCGTTGTACTCTGTTGGTGTCACCAAGCACTCGTCAGTGATGTACAACACATTATTCTGTTCTATGGGTGTCAAAATAATTAAAAGTGCATTTCTGCAGCCAGGCATGTTGCCAATGGCCGAATGGCCTTGCCCCCCCCCCCCCCCCAAAAAACAAAACGAATCAAAGCCTCTGCTAAATCCCTTTTACCCTGGTAGGGGGAGCTCACGCTCTATCCAACGGAAAAAGCGGAGACAGTTGAGCCCCCCTGTCAGCTCAGGCGGTGACGTGGCATGCCTGCGTAGTTTATCCATCGGTAATGTCAACACTTTCACAGGTTACAGGCTGCAGTTTGTAGTGAAACCTCCCAGATACAACAGTGCATTAGTTTCACTGGCCAACCGGGTTTCAACCCACATCCTGGAGGACGAGAATGTCCCGTTAAACAAAAGAAGAATCGGCATGGTTCCAAACGAGGAGGCTCGCCTGGGCTTCTTCTCCCGCCATTTCCTCATTCCAAAGAAAGGCGGTTTGCTCAGACTAACTGTTGATTTGCGTGTGTTGAACAAACACTTATACAATCAGAATGTTAAAACACAAAGAAATCTGCAGCTAAGTTCGTCAAGGAGACTGGTTTGTGCTGATCAATAGTCGCAACACATATTCTCACACTGCCGTTTATCCTCCACACAGGACATTTCTCGGGATTGAATATTAAAAGCACAGCCTACGAGTTTCAAACCATTCTGCAATGGTTCCAATGTCATCTCTTGTCGCAGAGTGAAAATTTTAGTGGCACAACAGCCGTCTCTCCCTCCAGGTGTGCTGCTGGGGGGAGTCGGATCCCAGGTTACCATGACAACAGACACATCCTTGAAAAGGATGGGGTGCAACCCTGATGGGCAGAGTAGTGAATAGTGTCTGGCCAGGAAGTTGACTCTGTGGAGCAGCACAAGGCTTCTGCCTGTTTGTTCAATAGCACTTTTATGTGAGTCGCTCAGAGGAGCAGAACTGCTACCTTGGGAGAACCCTCTGTATGGAGACCAGAAACTACATCACAAAGTAGTGGAACAGATCTGGCAGAGCTACGGCCATGCCACCGTAGATCTCTTTGCCTCATGGGAAAAAAACCCAGTGTCCATTGCTTTCCCCCTGGTCGAGGAAGACGCACCATTAGGAGTGGATGCGTTGGCTCATCTATGGCCAAATGTCCTGCAATTTGCCTTCCAACATCTTAGCCTGATCTTCTCAATCCTAACCAGAGCGAGGAGGCACGGTCTGTCACTCTTTCTAGTGCCCCTTTGGTGACTATCTAAGTACTGGCTGCCAGAAATCCTTCAGATTTTGTCAGATGAGCCATGGCCCCTCCTTATTCACAGGGACAGGTGTGTGGAGGGGGGCATTTATCATCCCCACCCATATACTGTGTGGCACTCTGGGCCTGGCCTATGAAACGTAGAATCTTAATGCTGCAGGCCTTCCCCCAGAGGTTACTGACAATATACAGAATGCAGGGGGAATCCTCTACTCTTTACAGTGGTAAATGGCAGGTTTTGGTGTGAAATAAGGCATTTCATCACTTTTCAGTGTTCGATGGTGGACGTGCTATGCTTTCTTCAGAGTTTGTGGAGGAGTGAAGGGCTTTGTCCAAAATTAAGATCTACCTGGCAGCAATTTCGGATAGCAGGACAGCATCCCCTGGTGTGGGAGGTATATGCCGAAAATTACATGTTGCTAAACCCATGGTCCCTTTTTGGGATCGGTCAATTGTGCTGGAGGCTCTCTCTCATCAATCTTTTCAAACCCATTGAGGGGGTAGGGATTAAATTTCTCTCACTTAAGACTGCTGTGCTGTTGGCTAAGCAGGTGAGTGATTTTCATGCACTGTTGATCCATCCTTCTTGTTTACAGAGGGCCCTAGGGTTCACCAAGGTGTGTCTGCAGCCCAATCCAACTTTTGTGCGTAGGTAAGGTAATAGAATCATCACACAGGTGGCCCTCAGTAGAGCTGTGGGCTTTTCAACTTTCCTCTTTTCCCACACCAGAGGAACAGAGACTCAACACACTGTGTCCTATTCAGGCGTTAAGAGTCTATGTTGACAGGACAACTGGCATCAGGAAGTCTGATCAGCTATTTGTTTCATGGGCTGCTCCTCACAGGGGAAAGCCTGTGTCCCGACAGAGACTGTCATACTGGGTTGTGGATGCTATTCACTTGTCCTACAGGTGTAAAAGGGGCTGAGCTCCTTGGCGGGGTCAGAGCTAATTTTTTTTTGGAGCATGGCCACTTTGCGGGTCTTGTTTAGAAGAGTGTCAGTGCATGATATCTGTGCAGCAGCAAGCTGGGCTACACCCCACATTTTGTGTATTTTTACAGGCTAGATGTGGCTCAGTCATCCATGGATCACGTAGTGCTGGAAGTAGGGTCTTCAGGTACAGTTTCTTTTTTTTTTTTTTTGTTTTTGCTTCTGCAGGTGGTTTGAGGTTTTATGCAATCTGGGTGTGGGCCATATCGCTCATAGTGAAACACAGAGCAAAGTTTGAAAAAGAACATTTGGTTACTTAATGTAAGCCCTGGCTCTTTGATAACTGAGTGAGGTGTTTCAACAACACCGGACTGAAAAAAATAAAATTGGATGGATGGATATATTGTGCTCACAGCTATTACTTGGACCAGTAATTTGGAAGTGAAGTAAATAGTAAAATATGTCTGATCTGTTGTGTTTGTTAACAATAATTCAAAAAGTCTCAAATAAGAACCACTGGGAAGGATTTGATGTTTTTTTTTTTTGTTTTTTTGTTTTTACCTGGCCTGAATGAGGCAGCCTTTCCCTGCAACAGCTGCTTCTGGTGGCAAGTCAATTGTTGTGAACAGAACATCAGGAACCTTGAAAAAAATGTGTTTAATTGTTATTTTTAAACAAAGCAACACTTTTTTTTTTTTTTTTGGAAGGGGATACATTTTTAGAAATTTAAACATTTTTTAAGTAAAGATTAAATATGTCTGCCACCTTTTGACGTCTGCAGTGGTAACAGTAGGTGAGCTGGGCAGGAAACGGCATGTTCAGCTCATCATATGGGATGTGACAGAAGCCACAGCTCAGAGGGGAGGGGTCATCAAACCTGGAAAAGGACACAAACGTAAGGAATTAGCGTCTGAGTTTTCCCCTTGCCATACAAAACAAACCCAATAAAACCCACCTGTGGTCGGTGCTTCCAATGTCAAGGCAGCCTTCTCGCATGTATCGAGGATTTAAGATGGCTGCTGTGCCTGATGCTGACAGAATACACACCTCTTCACTGTGGAGCAGGAGATCGAAAGAAAAACATGAGAACAGGGCTTGAAGCCTTGTGCTTAGTACTGATAGAATGCCATCGATTAAAAAAAAAAAGCTAAATATGGCACCTTGTTTTTTTACGTGGAAGCGAGCAGGTAATACATACCAGATGCTTGTGTTCTCACTGTAACCTACAACAGCATGGCAACCAAGAGCTTTGGCATGAGATTTGATCTCTTGGCGAATCTCTTCCCACCAGGCATCACGGGTTTCTGGTTCATCTGCAAAACACACAATTCTCAATCAAATGGCTTTCACCAAAACATTTCAATAATGCTTGAATTGTCCTTTAAAACCTAATCTATCACTGAAGGCCAAAAAATTAATGCGTTAACACTGAATGTAGATTGAAAGAGATTTGCTTTGTAGTCTTGTTGGTGCAGCTTCAAACGCACCAACAAGTCTGTATATAATCTGACTGCTTTGCTTACCAAAATAAAACAGGCAGCCATCATTACAATGTGTTTTCTGGTGATTTGTGAGTTAAATGGTATGTCAGGATCTAAAGCAAGCAAAAACCCAAAGGTCATTTTATTAAATAAAGTGATGCTGAGAATGGTTTATGAGAAATTGGGCATGACGATGAAGGCCAAGTCAATAATGAGATCACCCGTGAGACTTCTTGACAATAATCTAACTGTGCATGCTCAAAATATACAGGATCTGACTGAATTTATTTTAGGCTGATTGGAATTTAGAGATCTGATATGCTTTTTTCCTTTTATCTTTAGTTTTAAAATATGAAAGTGCATCACATGCACCTTTATCCTACTATCAACATGAAATAAAAAGGTACATATAACGACAGCTAAGGTCCCCAACTCAATTTTCTCATTTATTTTTTTATGTAAATTAGCATGGAGATATGGGGATTTAACACATGGGCACAGCTAATAAACACAAATAAATCCTTACTAGCTACCAGTAGCAACTTGTTTACCCCGAGTGTGCTTAATGCAGCAGTCATAAACCTAGTGTTGTGTTAAATAACTGCCTGCCTGCCTGGGGAAGAGTCTGTAAGCTACAACAACATGATGGGGTGGCATTGCACCATCTTACAGTAGCGGACAACAGACAGCTTTCTGACAAACATCACTTTCTGAGAATAATAAGTAAACCGTTGGAGAATGACAGTGAGCTGCCAATGGCCTTACAGACAGGTAAAAACTGATCAATCGCATCAATTTTTATTAAAGCGGTGTTGCTATCAGGCTCAGAGCCTCCATTTCAGTCATAACTGTCTGTAAATATTGTTTTTTTTGTTGCATACTTCCACAACCTTTCACACTTTGGATATGTGTGCATGTAAGTCTGCATTAGGCAAATTTAATGCAGATGCAATGCGTTTTAGAATTTTTAAAGTTCTGGATTTCTTATTGCCTGATCTGTTGGTCACCAGGGAAGTTGAACAATTGGTGCATCCAAATCTAAAACATTACATTTACTGTGTTCTCTTTGTCTCCTTTCAATCAGCGTCACTAACAGAAACTAACATGACATGCGTTTAAAAAGAAAAAAAAATAAATAAATAAAAACATTTTAGGCTGTGGTGGTGTTAAAATAAAACATACAAACTAAACAAAAGAAAAGAAAAGTATTTTATGGCTAAAAGAGAGCTATAAGTGGGAGACTGATGTGCGTTACCTATGCTTCTGCAAAAAAATAGTCAAATCACCCCAACCAGGATGGAGTCTTCGTAATAATAAACACTAAATAATGGGTGTGTTTCAGTAGTTTGATGAGACTGTTTTCTAAACCTCTATATGTTATTGAGACGGTTTTGAAGAGCCCAATTGTTGCAAGCTGAGATTAATCTCACTTGATTACTGAACCAAGAGGATGAAAAAGAAGCTACTTTACAGCATTGAGTCCATGTGACTCCCTGGGAGGGCAACATGCTGACAGAGTCCCAGAAAGAGGAAGGAGTTTAACTGTTTGGTGAGATGATGGTGAGATATGAATGAAGGAAGAAGAATGGGTGGTATAACTAAAGAGGATTAATGACAGGTGGTAGGGTGTCAGGCCCAGGATGCGGGTTCTTTTAAACCAGCAGCAGCATGTTATACAGACACAGGCTCATCAACATGCGCGCTCATGGGCAGAGAAGGGCCATATTCATTCACTTGAGTCCATAAAATCTAGTCGTGTCCTTAAATAATGTAATTGAGCATTACTATACTACCTCCATCTCCCAAGCTCACTACTTATCCCTAAGTGCCCATCTAACACCTCTTATTCTGTTTTAATTTATGCTTATCACCCCCCCCACCACCACCACAAAAAAAAAAATGAATCTAACTTTCATGCATCCATCCATCACTCCTCTCTCACTCTTGATATGAATACGGCCCAGTGAGTTAGGGAAACACATGCCCAGTCAGTGGCTCTTTGTCGCAGAGTAAACCTCCTAAACCTCCTCTGGTCTAGACAGGTTTGACCACAGTACCGATTCAGGAAGCGTTACAAACAGCGCTGGGAAGAGCTGCAGCTTTAATGTGCAGCAGGATGAGCTGGGTAGGGTGGGGCAGGGGGAGCAGCCAGGCCAGGCCGGATGGGGTGGGGTCGGGACACAAGGCATGCTCAGCTCAGCACACACTCACACAGATTAAAAGAAAGGAAGATGGCAGGTCACTGAATTCATCAATCTTTGGAGGAACACCATCAGGCAGTGATGAATTTATTTGGGATATTTAAAATGTATTTTTTTTTAACTCTGCTTTGGTTGAATAGCAGTGTTGGGTAATTGCTGAGAGGCCACAAGGCTGACTTCAATGAGCTGCCATCACTCCTGTGGGTGAGAGCAGTAAAAGGGGGGAAATACCTGCAGTGACACTATTCCAGTCTAGCAGTTTGTACGAGCGCGTGTTACCCAAGGCTGGGCCAGAACACACCGTTAGTACAGAAAAGAGAGAAAAAGAAAAGAAGAGACAGTCTAACATACAAGCACAGCACCACTGAAGCACTCCACAATCACTATGCAAAGACAGACAGCACTTCACAGTCACAGTCACTATGCAACGACAGGCTAAAGTAAGGCCTAATAAAAAAATAACGATCTTGAAGAAGAAGAGTTATGAGGACTACAGGAGCACAGAGATGAGTAAAAGCTGTCAGACTTGTTCAAAGACTTTAGAATAAGAGAGGCAATACAACACAAATGGGGCATGCAGTACAAGTCTAACTCTCGGACACGCCACTCTCTATACTTGTTGCCCTTGTTGAGTTTTCTTGAAAAACACACACGTTTACATCAAGAATTTCTCAAAAATGTAATGTGAGCATATGGAAGCAGAGAGCAAAACATCATTTTCTGAAAAGCCACACCCAACTGAGTGGAAAAACACTGTCACAAAGATCTTACATGTGACAGAGAATGAGGAACACTGACAAAAAATCAATAACTAGTGCATCAACTTTCTTACTCAGCCTAAAATGATCTGACTTAATGGCTATAAAAGAATCTAAGAAAGATCAAACCCATCCATCCAGCCATCTATGATCTATTCACACTCCTTTCTCCTTTGTTATTCATTGGCCTCTTAAACCCTCTTTGGCAACAGGCAGGGGTACGTCCTAGACAGGTCACCAGTTCATCACATACAGTACAATCACCACACATGCTTACACACACTCCTACAGGCAATTTATAATCATCAGCCTAAAATGCATTTTTTTAGACTGTAGGAGGAAACGGGAGTACCCAGAGTAAAGCTACGCATGAAATGGGGAGAATGTGTAAACTGTACACAGTAAGGCCTCAGCTAAGCTTTGGACCAGGAGCCCTCTAGGTGTAGGGGCGACAGTCCTGACCACCATGCTGCCCAAGATCAAAACTTGGAAAAAAAAAATAAAAACTCTTATGTCAACATATTTGTCTCATCTCTTATTGCCTGGATTCACTTTGCCTACTTTAAATGGAAGTTGACTGACTAGCTTATTATAATGTTGTGTATTTATTTGACACTAAAACATTCTGTGCGCCTTCATGCAACAAATCAGTTGAGAGGAGCAAATGATCTTATCCACTGTAACAGAAATGGCTTATATTAACTGTACTGTCCCTATTCTCAGATATATAACATGGTTTAACATACATCGGTTTGAAGTGATGATAATACACTGCTGTTAAAACTGTACTTTTCTCTCTCTTTTTTTTTTTTATTTGTATCCATACATTAACAATGGTTGTGCTCACATAAAAGCCCTATGACTGATACAGATGTTCTGTATTTGGGAAGTGTGCATTTGAGTACAGCACTCTTTCCACACCTGTAAGCACACTTAGCCCCTGTTGAGACCTGGTAATCAAATAATTAATGGGACACCTCTACCCATGTGTGTTCCTGGCATTAACATGCATGTCAATGTGTCCTAAGGGACAAATTGCGATCGAATTCCACTCCCCCACTTTATATGCAAATAAGCAACTACATGATTTTTGCTTGCAAAGATGCAATGTATTCTTATTTGTCATTTATACATTCATTTATTTTATTAGTGAAGTTAGACTTAAAATGATGAGAATAAGTTCTTTCAGCAGCTTTTAGTTTAGAAATGGGCACAATAAGGATAGTTCTCTAGTTTCAAATATTTAAGAGGAAAACTGTCTTATATATGAGCAAAGTGGTTTTTAAGACTAAATTAGAGCACAAAAGGTAAATTTTGTAATTTGCGTGACTGTAAAATGGTGGCAGCAGCTATTCATGAGGCTGTTACCAAGTATAAAAAGAAAAACAAAGCTCACGATGACAGGAGTCTCGTTATGAGCTTGAACTAGTGCAATCGATGGCAGGTGTCATAACCAGCTCATGATCTTATCCTCTGCTTTATGTGGATGATAACGATCATGTTGATGATTTAAGGGGGGAAAAAAACGCAAAACAAAACACTGAAAACACTGTTTATATGTCAAAGTCTAGACCTGTCTGAAATAAAACCTATTATCCACATGGGACAGTACAGTAAATATACGTATGCAAGCATACATATTTCAAAAAGTAAATTGATAAATTAGTTGGATTTCGCCTTCATATCAAAAGTAAAGCTTCTTTTCTTTTCCCCACAGCCAGCTTGTTCTGCATTGCCTCAGCTGAAATCCAGGCCATGCTTCGTAAATGCAACAGTGTGTCACCAAACACTGTGAAAACTGACTGGATAGTGATAATGTAATTAAGGTGCATACTGATATGTCTACGTAACGCAACCATCAGCACCGTGAACTGCATAGCTTTATTTGATATTTGCCTTCTCATGAGTATAATTTTATTTTGGTTAAGGTGATCAAATAATGTTCCATACATGTCAGCATCTTTATTCAGAGTAAGGTCTTATGAGATTAATATAGGAATACTACTCAGAAATGTAAACATAATAATGTTTATAAAGTTCAAAGAGATGACCACTAAGGGAAAAGGGACAACAAATCAAATGACTATTTTTTAATGAAGATAAACTCTCAAGATGGAAAGTGATGAGATGAAATCGAGGATGATAATAATAATAATAATAATAATAATAATAATAATAATAATAAAAAGTGTAAGATTTGTAGTTGAGGTCTGAAGTAAATATTACCGTATTGTGACTTTCAGAGCATGCTGTGTCCCGTTAAAAAAACCCCACAATACTTAAACTGCTCAAACTAGAATTACATTAACTCTGGGACACGTTCAAGTTTCTGTTATTATTCGTTTTGTGAAATTGTTAAATAGTTCAATTTCACTGCATTTTCAAGGGTCCCAATATTAAATATTTTGCAAAATCAGAATTAAAAAATAAATAAATAAATAAACCGTTAACTCTTTCAAATTTGTATAACCATTGTTTTAAATCGGTAATTTCATTTTCAAACTTTCAGTTTTTGATGTAGATCTGTAGATGTTCCCTCCTTAAAAAAAAAAAAAAAATAAAAAATAAAAAAAAAAAAAAAAAAAAAACCAAATTAAAAAGCCATTGCAATATGGGGGCAGGCGATAAAAGAAACTGCAACAACATTATTGTTGGGGGGGGGGGATTCTTCTCATACCAACTACATTTATTTAGTCAATACTGTCAATTTAAACAATGCATTTCCCTGTTTTGGTAAAAAAGTATTATTTGGGCTGCTCTGTCTAGAGGAACTCTAAAATAAGAAGAGACCTTCTTATGCCAACCCAGTCACATCTGCACTCCTCTTTCCATAAATTCTCAGATGTGTTTGATTCACAGCAAAAATCATCAAACTGGGCAACTGCAGCCCATTTGAAAACTCAAGGCAGAAAAGCATATAGAGAACACACCATAGTACATCGTTATATTGCCACCTGCAGCCAGCACCACCACACAACAGAGAGCAGACAACAGACTCGAGCCATGCACGGCTATTGCACATCCCCCCCAGGACACAACACAGCAACAAAAGCATATACACAGATACACACGCAGCCATTACGTAACCAGCACAAAAAAAAACAAAAAGCCAGGCAGTCGAAATCACAAGGTGAAAGTTGCCCCACAAACCATAGGACAGAAGTGACAATAGCCTCTCCTTACATTTATTTCCAAAATACTGCATAGAAAGCTGCAGCCTATCAGTAAGGAGGAACAGCTTTCACCTGCTTTACGACTCATACATCTCTTAAGTCTGTCATCATCTGAGGGACTAAGATCATACACAGGAAACGTGTGCAACACAAGAGGATAATAGGCAGCATTGAATAACAGCCAGTTGTAACAATACTCACATCACGCTAGGTCAATAAAGGAGGGCACTCATTATTTCAGAGAGCACAAGCTTTGTTAGGAGCGTGTGCGATTGCGTGGGCTAAACTCACCAGGGTTGTGTATACGGTCCAGTAATTTGACCGAGCGAGCGCTGACAACCCCACCAACATGAACCAGAAAACCAGGCGGGAAAGACGTCAAGGTGAAGAAGGGGAACTCCTGCTGATAGAAAACAGATGGGTTACATATGGAATGGGAAAAACAAATGGGCTTTTCCAAGATACTGGCTGTTTGTATTTAATAGCCGCTATTAAACAATAAATAAATCTTCATTGTGTAAGATTTCCAGGTAAATATTCATATCTTCTAGGTTGTTTAAAATGAGCCAAGAAAGTTATGATTGGCAAATCATTCAAGCCCACAGTTAAAACTACAAGAACAATTTTAATAAAGTTTTTTCAGATTTGATAACCAATATTGAGTTTAAAAAAAGCTGGAACAAAGTAACTTAAAAATGGAAAGTTGTTTTTACGATTAGTTACCATATACAGACTTTTTGTATGGAACTATCACAAGAATTTTCATTTAAAAAAAAAAAAAAAAAAAATTAAATCGCAACCCTCAAGAGAATTATGAAATAAAAAAATTAAACCTGAGCTTTTAGGTAGCTGTACAAAACAAGAATGGGAAACTACTGTGTTTTAAAAAAAACTATAGTAATTGGTTTTCTCTGTTCCCAAATGTTTGCAAAGTGTAATAAAAAGATGAGCTGATGCCTCTCAGCAGTAAACGTGCCCCTTTTCCTCTGTTGTTTAGCATATTTCTGTGTGTGTGTATATATATATATATATATATATATATATATATATATATATATATATATATATATATATATATATATATATATATATATATATATATCTATATATATATATATATATATATATATATATATATATATATATATATATATATATATATATATATATATATATATATATTATATATATATATATATATATATATATATATATATATATCTATCTATCAGGTATAGGGTTTATATATCACCCTATCAATGCATTGCATTTGTTTGTATTTTTTTTTTTTCAGCAAACGAAATATTGTGGAAACAAGGGTTGCATGTGTTAGGTGTAGTGATGACAGTGTTGGGTAAAGTGTGAATGTGCAGTAAAACTGAATATGTAAGGAGTCCCCCTCGCTTGCTCCACACCAGCTTCTACTCATGGACAACAAAACTCAAGAGCGTTTCGAAGACACGTGGGAGTGACTGAGAAATAAACCCTAGAAATGACTAAGACTTGGAGCTATAAGTGAGGAAACACAAAGACAAAGGAGTTTGTGGCTGAGAATGAATATACGGTTTTACATGCTTTTCTCTCTCCATTCACAAGACAGATGGCATCCTGCCTGCAATCATATAAGATGCAAATCCATGCACTCACACACAACAGGAGCTGGAGATAACTGGACTCCCTGTTGGCACCAACTTTACAAAGAAAACCTGAGGGAAGTTGTGGTTTCCAACCATGCATGACCAGTATGAGATGAATGGCTTTGGTGGGCAGGTATCAGGCAGGAATAACACCAATTTCCTTCTTGTTCAGTGCTCCAAAGAAGGAACATGGCCACTACTTTGACTAACACCTCCTCAAACCCATAGAAAGGAGGCAAGAATGAGGTGATGAGGTGAGTTTTCATTCCTGTTGTTGACATAGGAAACCAAAACCAGACTCAGCAAAGCAAGTCAGAAAGTAGAGAGGTGCTCAACATGAGTATCCAAACGACACACACAGTCAGACACACCCCTTCACACTTGAGGGGAACACAACTCCTAGCTTCCAGCCCGCTGCCTAACATGTTTGTGACTCCATCGGGTGCTGTGAGTGCAAACTGAACACACAAGCAGGATCCTCTGCCATGTTGTTCCCACCACTAGCCCTTTGAGATCTACAAACAGCAGTGCAGGTGAGCAGGTAGGAGTTGACTCAGACTGGGTGGTGGCCATCTGCTTGGTCAGGGTGTTAAGGGTAAGGTGGGGAGTGAGAGTGTCACACTGATGGGACATACCCTGGCGTTAAACAATAACCCAGAGGAGGACGCTCCCTGAGTAGCACAAGAGGTCAAGAGGAAAGAGAAACATTACTTGGTCGAAAACTGAGCCATCCCCGCTTTTACCTCACCGGTGCAAACCGGTCTTTCACAAATAATGCAACCATGTAATCAAGTGACCTGGCATTCACACATCTGAAGCTGATACGAAAGATAAATTACATGTCAAAAAGGAGCAAATCCCTACAAGGTCATGATTCATCTCTAACAATTTACATTCTATATCAGTCTCAAATGTCTACATGTAGAAAGGGCAAGGAAATGTATATACTGTATACAAATGTTGTGAAAACTGAGTGTCACCATACCCTTTGCTCAAGAGCCGTCTGGGTCTGTTGCCTGAGTAGGGTCTTCAGGTGCCCCGCTTCCTTCCCTGCACTGCCGCCACTGCCCATTCCTGATCACAGATAGGGGAGAGGCTGGTTGTAGTTTTATCACTTAAAACACATACTGATGGACCAAAAAGCAAGCCAAACCGTGAGTTATTGATTCAATTAAGTGCGTTATTATGACAAAACAAGTGAAAGCAGCTGTTGAACCTGCACACAACACATTCAATTAAAAACAGTAAAGACATGTTCTATCCTCATTCTTTAACTTACTTAAGACTTAACAAATTTTCTCAGTTACATTGACAAACAGGTCAAACCACATGCTGGGGTAGGAGGATCCAGAGTGGGACTAAGTTTGTGTTTTCACAGTGACTTCTAGGCAGTTTCACCAGACATGCTGAGTTATTGTTTCTGACCACACCATTCAGGAGGATCTGGGTGACATGGTGCTGCTGCTGATCCAGTGAACACAAGAGATGCCAATATTTCACTGCTACAATGTTCTGTTACTTGATAACACACAGCAGACCTACTATACCGGAGGCTGCCAGCAGCAGGTCCTCAGTGAAGGACACGCTCTTTCTCAGCAAGCCAGAATCTGAGTGGGTGGAGTAGGGAGGGGGTGGGGTGGCTGCTCTGGGGGCAGAGCCATGAGCACAACTTGCTGAGCCAGAACCAGAAAGGGACAGTGTGTCTGTGGAGAGGATGGGGGAGCTAGGGCAGAGGAAGATCCCAGGCCTGCGTCTCACTTTCTGGGGATCCTCTATCCAGCAGAGAAACAAATGAAGGGTGCACAGAGAAAAATAGATATATTGAGAACGGACAAGCAGAGAGCAATGAGGACAGAGGTCAGAAGCACATTAACTGAGTTGGGCAAGAAAAGTATGATAAAGAAGTGAACTCAAGCAAAGAGAGATAACAGATAGGGTTAACAGACTGGGGCACTGGACTGAAGTCCCCGTCTCTGACCTGAGTAAACACTTCAGCCGTATTCAAGATATGACTGAGACTTGTAAAATATAATTTTGTAAATGTCATTAAAATGTTAACTTTGTATAGAAAAAAAAAACTTTATTTTCAATAGCTAAATCATACTGCAACTGTATAATTTAACAGTAGGGTTAACTACAGTGTTAAATTTAGTTCAAGGCATTTAATAACTTAAGACTTACTCCGCTATGACCTAAAATTTTCCTGTCAAGTATGTCAAGTAAGCTCTTAACTATCACTATGCAGACACAACAAAGGCAATCCATCACACAGAGGTAACGAACATTAAAAAACAGCTACCACTTTTAGCAGCAATAATTGGAAGTGATCATTTCCTGTACAACATTATCAGTAAATCTGACCCGCTCTTTACGTGCTGCTTCAGTTCAGTAAGGTCTTCTGACATTTGTCTGTTTGTAAAAACCAAAGTGCTGACACAGCACTGATATAATAGAAACAGCCTAAAGAATCCCTTGGTACATAAAAACAACCTGATTATTCAGATTCATCTTAATACAGTTAAATTAATTTAATTACATCCAACCGCAGACCACAACCAAAAGCATACTGTTAAACTAAACCTCTCATTTTGAATGTAAAGTGGAACGGTCAGTAAGAGAGTCAACAACTGGATCTCAGTCCAATAAAGCTGCACTTCACCTGCTGAAGACAAAACTTAAAGCTAAAAAACAATCTACAACTTAAGACAGCTTCAGTAAAAGGCCTGGTATAGCAAGACAAACATACATTTTGTCAATGTCAACTGGATCCAGACTTCAGAAAGTCATCAGCACATTTGGACCTTCAAGAACCTTTTCTGTATTCACACCACAAATAGGAACATTGAACCGAGGTAGCGATCAGACAATGAATCGAGTTGTAGATGCTCAATCACATACAGGTGTGATAAGCCCCAGGCTTCAATACTGGTCTATTAATCTGTTTGTTTAGGTTTTTATCAGTTATCGTTAAGAATTGTTCCCATATATTCAGCACGTTGATTCTTTGAGGCAATATTCATTATATAACTGCAACTTCTGTTTTATAAAACTGCTAAAACAGCAAAAATAAAAGACCTAATGAAGTTTTTGTAGACTTAGCTGTATACTTTATGAACAAAGAGAAAACAAATGTGAGACACAGAGAAATGAATGTCAGGCGGAAATGTGGAAAAAAGGTGAAATAAGAAAAGAGGAGGGATGTGAGTTATAGACCACTGGTTCATTTCCTATGGTTCTGATGGGCAGCTGTGGTTAAAGTCTTCTTCAGCCTAAAACACATTTATTACCAGGCCGTGGTAAATTGTGCCAACTTACCATTTCCTCAACCCTCAACGATTAACCGAAATGGCTGCTGATGATAAAGTGACCTTAGTTCAACAACAGCCCCCTCCTGAGACACAATGCTTCTACCACCACAAAATCATAGAGGGAGACGTAATGCAAAGATCTAGTGTATGTTAACACTGAAGTATTTCTTTTTTATTTAAATAATGTAAAAAAAAAAACAAAAAAAAAAACAAAAAAAAAACAGGCCACTAGGGACAGGTAAGGTCAAGGGATTAGCTAAATACTGTTTTTAATGCCATTTACAAGAAAATTATATTAAAAGCGTGGAAAATATAAACTGAACAAGAAATAAAAAAAATAAATCATACACACAAACTAATGAATAAATAAATAAAACACCATCACCATAGCAGCATCAAAATATTGTGTTAGAGGAAGGGTGGGATGATTATGGGAAAGGGTGCGGGGCAGAGTATTCTTACCCGTCTTGGGCGTCAAACTGAGGTCTGTGTCTGATGATGAGGACTGGCGGCTGCATGGCTTGGAGGGAGAGAAGGGGGGAGGAGAGGAAGAGGAGGTGGGAAGGGCTCTGAAAGGGGTAGGCGGGCCGGAGGAAGAGGGAAGATCCTCACCAAAAACCGGCCTGCCAGGAGAACATGACACAGACACACACACACGCACACGTCAGTCACCACCTCTGCCTCCGTGCGGGTGGGTATGTGTGCATATGTGCACTGTTGCTCCTAAGTGAGTTGATGACGTTTAAATGTGTGACATGTTTGCTTTGGGTGAGGTGTATTTGATGTGCTACAGATGGCTGGAAAACTAAAGAGCAAGCCCAGAAAGCAAAGGGAAACTGCTATAAAAAGCACACACAAACACACACATATAAAATTAAACTACAGAAAGCAATGTGGCAAAACACACTAGGTCAGACTCAACAGAAGATGGCAAGCTGAACCATGTGTCCCAGTAGAGTGAAGCAAAAGCCAGGTGACTGTGCAGAGATCTCAGGCCCTTCATCAGAAAAACAACACAATGCAGCTGGGAATTTGATTTTCCAGCATGCTATAAACATTGTTAGGGAAAGAGTTTCATTTCACACTGAAGTCCCTGACTACACTATCAAACTACACAGGCTTAAAAAAAAAAAAAAAGAAAAAAAAAACATTCTCACTTTTCTCCCTACATCTCACATCACCATAATTTAATTACACTTCAAATATCCTATTGTTCCCCTGCACTGATTTCCTTCCCTGCGTACCAGTGAAGATGAGTGTGGGAACAGAAACAGAGAAGTTCTGGGACAGTCTCTGGGAGTTGCAGGCTGAATGCACTGGGCTGTTGTGGGTGGAGCGGCATCCGTGGGCAAGGGGAGACCTGGGCCAATCCATACACAGAGAGAAAAGAAAGAGAGAGAGAGAGAGAGAGAGAGAGAGAGAGAGAGAGAGAGAGAGAGAGAGAGAGAGAGAGAGAAAGAAGATGGAGGACCGGTGTGGACACAAGTGAGAAATGTCCCAACCCAAATTTAGGCAGAAAGGAAGAAAAAGACGCACACAAATACAAAGACAACATACCATTGTAGTCGAATAAAAAGGCAGACAAAGGGTAAAATAAGAGCTAAAAGGGGGATGTTTTGTCACCCACTTTTTGTCATGTTTTACTATTCAAAGTCATGTACAGCAGTAGGAAACTCATGCACTGCATTCAGCTTAAAATCTCAGTTGCGTTGAACTGAGACATCAACAACTGAAAGGCCAAGCAAGGCTGTCTTTAAGTAAATTCAAAAAGTTGATACCTGTAACAAAATAGAACAAAAGCGGCAAGAACTACATGATCTACACATGTATTTTTTTTAAATAATGATTTTATTTTAACAGACTAAAGAATTTCTCATATATTTCTCGTATTACCAGAGACAGATTTACTGAGTCAATTTTGGGCCGTCAGTTATGGTAAATTAGATTCAACAATCAAATAGTTAAGGAGGAAATAAGCGTTGAATTAGAAAAAAAAAAAAAAAAAAAAACTGTGGCCAAATTCAGAAGGGAAGGAAAAGAAATTGATTCATAGAAGGGAAAAAGGAAGATGCAATCAGTATAAGACTCACTGCTGTTCCTTTGACTAATCATTTCCTCTAATTTAGTTAAAAGCTTGGGTGTACCTGCTGTCATTTCCCCTTATTTTGCCTCTCAAAAAAGAAAAAAAAAAAATCTTTTTACACTAAATTAAGTTATTATGAAAAGCGATTTACAGCCCCAGTATGAGCAATGCCACGGATGTAATATATAAATGCATATCAGAAACACACATGCATGAGCTGCAGCTAATGCTGTCATTAACTGGACCAAAATCACAATCCAGCTACGAAAGGTTGGAATAACAGAAGCAGAGCAACACACGTGTACTAGATAATCACAAAAAGACACAATGCTAAAACATGCAGAGGGAAACCATGCAAGAGTGACTTTAAAAGCTGCGGGGGGGTTGAGGTTGGCTGTGTGTGTACTGTAAATGTGTGTGTCTCTCAGGATATGTTGTGTGGTGCTAACTTCATGATGCAATACACAAGACACAACAGACAGAAAATACAAAGGAGTCCAAAATACTGAGACACACACACACACACAGTAGTAGGTGCTAAACAGTACACAAACTAATATACAGTATATGTCATCCACACGCTCTCCATGTCATGCACAGACTGCTCATATTTCCTCATCCTCACACACTAAGGTTGCAGTGAAAATTGCACATAAAATCAAAAGGTATTGTCCATGCTTGTGTTGCTGATTTATACTCACTCCTTTCCATCTTTAGAGGGGGAATTGCAGGCATTGGAAGCAGGGGCTGTGTTAGGGTGTGTGTATGTGTTGGTGTTCAGGACGCTTCCGGAGCTGAGTTTTTCCAGCGTGCAGGCAGTACCTATGGCCCGGACCACCAGGCCGGACTCTCCCTCCAGGTCAAAACACTGCAAATAGCCCACCACTGCATTCCCACCCATCTCCAGTACCTTAAGACCTATTTTCCTCTGCAGCTCTCCTGAAGAATGAACAACACAAAAGCCATGTTAATCACACAAATTCCTCTTTTTCCCAGTAAAAAGAGGATGAGTATTAGCTTCTTACCAGACATGAGAGAGATGAGCCTCTGTCGAGCTTCATTGGAAGCCCGGGGAGTTCTGATACGGTCTATCCACTGGTACTCTGGGTCCTCATTTACTACCAGTTCCTCTACAAATCCATGCACCATCACGGCTCGGTAGCCCCGTGGAATGGATGTGGCTGCCAGACACAGTGACAGAGTGATAGAAGATTAGGTTTAGTAAGATCAGTTCCTTAAAATCCTTTTTTCAGCAAGAATTGGATACCTGCTGAAAAATGTTCTTCAGTTGCAGTATATAAATCTAAGACAGCTTGTATTTTTTCTAATCATGGAAACATTTTTATTTATGCACACACGATGACAACAAAATTAAAGTCTCTTTACACTTCATATTTTTCACGCATTATTTTGTGTCTAACTGTAGCATCCAGCATTAATTAGGATTCTAAAAATGTACTGTCAACCAAAAGTCAATTAGACATACTGCAGAAAAACTTGACTCCACATGACGACTGTCTGAAACGATTTGAATCATTGAAGAGCTCCACCTTTACAAGAACATTGATCTCTCCTCGGATACCTAGCAAAACCAGAAAGGGACATACGATGCAGTCAGGGAAAAAAACAAAAGCATTAAAGTTGTAATTATTGTCATGAGTTTAGTCTTGTACCATGTATGGTATCATAGATGGGAAACCAGCCGGAAATGACAGAGGCTGCCTCAGTACACAGTAGTGGGTCAATGTCAATGTAAACTTTCCCTATGGCGTCATTAGCACTGTAAGTATCATGGTCCAGTACTGTGACCTGTAAAGGTTCATCCTGCAAGTCCTCATCATCAACCTAGACAGACAAGACAGAGGAAAAAAGAAAAAGTAACAAAAAATAAAATTGGGGATAAATATGCTCCTATGTGTCCTATCCTGGCATCTGTATTTAGTTTGAAACCTTCACACTCAATAAGCGAAGTATGTGTTTTACATAATTTACTGACACGTATCCTGATAGTGAGTTGGAGGCCTTGCTTTTTATTAAACAATTAACCTTTTTTTTTTTTTAAACATAAAAATTTGAATATTGAGTCAAAAGCATCTGCTCAGACACTTGAGAATTGGATGGACATTTTGACAAGTAAAAAAATAAATAAAATTGTAAAATGGATCATCGACCTTTGTTTTAAGTTGCCATGGTAACAGTAAATTTAACATAAAACATAACCGGGTCCAGAGCTTTTGTTGAAGCCCTGGAGGTTTTGTGCTGGTCAGAGAGGCTTTGAGCTTGAAGATGTTTCTTACTTTGAGATGCAGCCACAAGTGTTTTTATCTCATTGTCACCCTTCTGCTGATCAGAACTTCTTTATTCATTAGTCTTCATGTTGCATGCAATTATTCAGCATGCTTAATGCTGAATAATGTCTAAAAATATCAGATCATTACACTGTATTGGGTGGGTTCAAAATTACACCGGGAAAGAGGCAGAAAAGGTGACGCAAAAAACTTAAAAAAAAGGAATTAAGTTAAGATTAAGACATTGAGTTGTCTACTTAATGCAATACATTACATAAAACCCCAATTATCTGTCATGGATAGGAAAGGCTTGAACCCATTTTTACCTCAAATTTGAACCATTCCGAGTTCCACTGTGGGTTAAGGGACTTAGGACAAACATCCGTTTTGAAAGTTGTGTTTCCAAACTTGACCTGAGAAACAGAAATACAAGACAAATCTTTAAAAATGTTCTAATAAGAATATAAAACACTGTTTACAGGAAAGCTAAGATCCTGTGTGAACCACAAATGATACACAAATATGACGATTTGTAAATTCATTTAAAAGGGGACAACAAGATTGGAAAATTGGTTGCACCAATTAAAATTTATTAGCAGTTAATAGATGCAATAATTACAAATAATGTATATTAATAAATAAGTAATTATTCTAGTGTGAACATTTATGAAAATCATAACAGATAAAAGAAAAAAATAAGTATTTTTATTCTATAGCAGACTTATTAAACAGTATGGATAATCTTGGGAAATACTTGTTTGCATTATGCTTGGCCACCAAAAAAAGCCAGCATTGAATTTATGTGATGCTTACCCCATGAAATGGCAAAGGATTTAAAAACAGACACCATTCTGTAAGCAAAACCACTAGATGGGTTTGGTACAGCTTTACAGTTGTTGCATTATGTGACTGACTGTACAATTTATGTGATCTCTTGCTATCAGGCAAACTAACGCTCAGTCACCCCAGATCTCTATCTGACCCCTGACAAAGTTTTGTTTAAAAAAAAAAAAAAATACTACATAATTTAAATGAAAGCATGGGCAAATCAAAAGTTGTTTATGTTAATGTTATGTATATGGTTATTAGCCAAAAGCAGAGAAAAATAGTTCAAGGTGATTGTTTTCTTTGTCCATCTCAGAAATCCATCTTATCTCCTTAAATACTGGCTTGTAATTTTCATAAGTGAAACAAAACAAATGTCAGTTTAACCACTTGGTATGTTTGTTGGTTCTGCATTTTATCTTTTAAATGTGCAGCTTCAGTTATTTGCAAACAGTTGCACATAATTATTCTACTTTTGATTTACCCCGATTCTGTTCATATAAGCCGTTACTCGTTGTGATAACTAGAAGGATAAGAGAGAAATGCAGGCAGTGGTCCTGTCTCACCTCTACGAAGGCATCAGTCAGGTCACTGATTCTGTTAATATAAGCTGTTACCAGTGGACTCGTTGTGATAACTAGAAGGATAAGAGAGAAATGCAGGCAGTGGTCCTGTCTCACCTCTACGAAGGCATCAGTCAGGTCACTGGCTCTGTCCATCACGGGCAAGTGGCGCCCTGCCACAATTTTGGCCTTTAGTTTCCCAGGCATGACTGAAGTTGATCTGTGAAACAAACACAAGCAATAACAGTGCAAGTACCTGTAACTTTACGGTTTACGTCGCATCCGACGTCGTTTCCACGAACTAGACCAGAGATCAGCTACATGTCGCTGTAGCCCATTAGCATGCGGGCTAACTTCCCTCAGCTAAACTTATTGAGTTATTTATTTTGTTTAGTTTAACCTGGAGTGCCGTAGCCTCTCGGCTCGACGTGATATATTAAACAGCCGTACCCGACATTACACTAAATTGTCTTAGAAGAAGCGAGGCTGGCACGAAAACCCTCGTAGGTTAACTGGTTAACTGCATTGCAGTCACAATCTCGTTAGCTCCAGTTACCTGATCGGCCATGTTTTCACCCCCGTCCCCGAAGAGCTACCACCTAGGCTATAAAAGAAGCTTCTTGCCCCGGTGTAAACAGCACCACCCTTACCAGTGCTACAATATGACCAGGCAGCTGTCAAAGCGGCAGCAGGTTCGTTGTGGACATTGTTGTTGACAGCTCCCGGGTCGTCTGACCTCGGCGTCTCCCATAACACGAGACGCGCTCCCCCGTACACCGTGCAGGAAAGTGTCGTTCAACTTACAGATACTTAACAGCTAGTGTTACAGTTTTATGAGTACGTGCAATCTTTCATCGAAGTGTGTGACACTAAAAGCCATAGGGTAATTCACGTGTTATTTTTCAGCTTATTTAGCGGTAACGGCTAGCTCGATAACAATCTAGCGCATGATGAATGAGTTGATGGACTCTGTGGTGCTTTCAGGAACACCTCGTAAATCTAGGAACTGTCATGGAAACGTAGAGCTAGTACCTCCGCCAGAAATAAAATAATAATAAAAAACGACTTGGAGTATATTTTATTACGTTTTGGTGCAATTTTATTTTAGATACCTGGCAGTTTAACGGACAAAAGCAGAATTCTTTAAAAGTGGTTAAAATATGCTATGGACGTGCCTTAAGAAACGTTTCGTCACTTCTTCCAAGTGCTCTTAAAGTAGACGAGGCTATGCTTTATGTCGGGGGTCTTCAACTCTGATCTTCGAGAGCCAATGTCCTGCATGTTTAAGATGTTTCTCTGCATCAACACGCCTGATTCTAATTAATGGTCATCATCAGCATGTCATCAACGTCTACTCAGCTATGTTAATGATACAGCCATGTGTGTCAAGGTTGTGTTGAAGCAGGGAAACATCTAAAACACGCAGGACAGTGGCTCTGGACGACCAGGGTTAAAAACATGCTTTAGGTAGTGGGTGGTATGTTGAAATAAATGAATAAAAAGACTCATTGTCTTTTGCGATTGAACAGTTAAGGTATTGTGGGCAGGTTTTATCTCCAATTTTATCATCATATCAAAAGTTGGAAAACGATACGGATGAAAAGATGGAAACAAACAAGCTAATACATTAATAAATCAATATTAATTACTGTGTCAGAGATTAGAGCT
This sequence comes from Xenentodon cancila, assembly GCA_014839995.1. Lineage (NCBI taxonomy): Eukaryota > Metazoa > Chordata > Actinopteri > Beloniformes > Belonidae > Xenentodon > Xenentodon cancila. The sequence goes on from CM026199.1 coordinate 20,124,766, forward strand.
CTATCCAAAAACAATTACAAAGATATCAATAAACCTCCCTGAATGACACATTTCTTGTAAAAGTTCATGAGTAATGTTTAATTTGAGCTCGTCTAACAAAAACCATTCACATACAATGAATAAAGATTGTTTAGAATTATTTGTGGATTAAAACAAATCCACAGCAAATTCTGTATTCCTCCAAGTTTGTGCTTTTTGCCACCATGAGGAGAGATTATATTACAAATGCATGACCATTTATATGTGTTAATGTCTTTCTATGCCCTGAACCTATTTTTAAGATTGATTTTTTTTAAACACCTGAGCAAACAGCTCAGCTGATGTATGAAGCCAGAAACAAACAACTACCAGATAATATACAGAATACAGAAACTCTTTACTGATAGAGAGTGGGGTTGTGATTACAGGGGAAACCTTTACTTCAGAACCAGGACCATTCGACCACCATAAAGAGAATGTGCTCTTCAGTCAGAGGTGTGAAGGTTTGGAATAAACTCAGCCAAGAACTGAAACAATGTCCAAGCATGAGTTTGTTTGAGAAAAAGCTGCAGTGGCATAGATGTATGGGCGCTTGGTAGCGTTGCTCTTTTTTGCTGTTGGGATGTCTCCACTGCCCGACGGGGGTCCCCAACCTGCCCCAGCAAGTAGGGGCGGGTTGGGGGCTCGTTTGTGTCTGGAATTAATCAATAAAAAAAACATGTGTTATATTACAAGCATCTAGCTCATTACAAGATATTAAAGAATTATAAAATGATCAGGATATATATGAAAAAAGGAAATGAAAATGTTATAATAGATTTATGGTCAAAGGTACGTCATACAGGTGTCTTTTACAGTAAGAGACTAAACTGAACTTGTCTTGATATAAATAATGTGTTTTTGTTCCCATAGGCTCACAAAACTTGTCATCACTTACACAGAAATGAATAATCTCTGAAGAGGTTCACACGCATAGTTTACACTAACTATAGAAAGGTGCAATGTCATAAAGAAGACATAAGATAAGATGACATAAAGATAGATGTTAGAAGAAAGCTCCAAGTGCTACAAAGTATTGAGTTCTTTTCTTGGTTAAATCATGGACTGGATATTATGTTTGTATGTTTTATTCATTATCAAGAATCAAAATAATGTCAAGGGATTTTCGAGATAGTTTTTTTTTGTTGTTGTTTTGTTTAATAACTGACTTGAAAACATTCAGAAAATAGGACATGACTATGATGGATAGACACAGATGTTGGGGTCCTAAACAGGCAAAGTGCCCAAGAGCACCAACTGTAAGCTCATTTATGCATAAATGTCAATTTCTCTCTTCTGCTGTTTCTGAATAAGTGTACTGAGTGAACTGTTCCTTGTTAGTTTTTAAATTTTTTTTCATTAGTGTCTCCAACAAGTTAATCCGACCATGTGTTGAATAAGCTGAGAGGGTGTACCACATCGTTTGGATGGCAGACATAACACTTAAAAGGTTATTGTATACTACAACGGGACATCTGCTCTTGAGCAACACAAAGAGAAAGTGCAATTGTTTTTGTTGCTTCTGGCAGATAAATGACATTCACATTAAACAGCTATATTTAGGCTCCTATGGCCAATGTAGGCACTCAACAAACATGAGCAGAAGCTCACAGGTGTGTGAAATATTCACCTACAAAGTGAGAAATAATACAACTTTCTAAGTTTCTGTGAATCCCCTCAAAGGAGAGATCGATTAATGTGAGTGCAAATACTTTATTTAGAATGTTTTTATTATTTTTTTTTTTTTTTTTTTTTTTTTTTTTTTTTGCTTGATGGGGGTACACTGTTCGAGGCAGCAACCATTAGAAAAAGAGGGACTTCTTTTTTATTTTCGTGAAGTGTAAAAAGTGGTAAGAGGGAAAAACAATGTCAATGTGGTAGGCGGGGCCAAGAGACCTCTGTGGCACTAGCTGGAAAAAAAGGTAACGTCTCACTCTGAACTATTGGTTTTGAATAGAAGGCTGCCCAAGCAATGTATTAATTTCACTATTTTTTTTAAAGGCTATGGAGAAATTGTTGCATTTCTACACTGAAAGAAGAACATATGATGAGGTGAGCCAATCTCACGTGTCAGCAGTCGTCTTTCACGTTTATACATTGATGACTTTCATGGATAACTCATCTTACTAATAGAAGATCTTTGGCCTTCAAGTTTTCGTAATATAAAAGCCACCTGCAGTTGAAACCACTCAAATATTTCCCTCCAGCAAAAGGATTGATTGTAATTATTTTATCATAAATATATATATATATATATAAATATATATATATATATATATATATATATATATATATATATATATATATATATATATATATATATATATATATATATATATATATATATATATATATATATATAGAGAGAGAGAGAGAGAGAGAGAGAGAGAGAGAGAGAGAGAAAAGGGCCCAATCAGCTCTAATAGGGGATTTGACTGTCCGATTGTCAAAATCCCACGGTGAAAGGGCAGCTCCTCATCATTTGCTTTCTCTAAGATGACCTCTGGTGTTGTAGCTTTGCAGGCCTTTTATGTGTACAAAAACCCACATGGCACAGTGAAGAAATTGTGGACAATTGGAAAAACATAATATGACATTTTTATGATCAAAATCAGATATTTTAGACACCTTTTATTTGAATATGAGGATACGAATGTGTTCAGTGAGAGTCAGCAAATGTTTTACCTCAACTTGATGCCCAGGTTTACTGTGAAAAAGATTGATAACTGGAGTGTGTTTTGTTTTGGATTGTATGTAATATTCTGTGTTTTTTACAACCCAAATGCAAGATTTCAGCATCACGCAAGATGTCACTTAAATGCTTTCATGTAAATACTTAAAAAGGACATTTATAATATGCATGAAATACTTAAAGGTGTCAAAATTAGTGATTTTTCTGCAAGAAACGATGGGGAAATTATATATATCATCTTTGACTTACCCAGATCCTCCTACTTGCTCGTGCAATGGAGGAGCTGGAGGCAGAGAAGGCTGCACATAAGGAAGAGAAGGTCTGTTACCTGGGAGATAAGCTTCCCCCACTGCAGCTCAGTGGTTTAAACCTGGATGACCTGTGGGTGATAATTATATACAAACAGTCTGAAGAGTTAAACACTTCAGGCCAGCACTATAAGACAGACCTTCCTGTTCATGGATTTCAACCAAGCAGTGATATTTATGTACACTGTTTTAATGTAGAAACTCTGTAAGCAGATGAATGAACAGATTGATGAGGTGGATGAGGAGCGGTACGACTGTGAGGCCAAAGTCGTGAAGAAAAACAGAGATGTATGAGCTTAACAATCACTACTAATATATTGGAAACCCAATGAAGTGCAAGTATTTAAACGGAGATACAAGTCACAGAATTGTTCTTCCCATGTCATTAGATCCGTGAGTTAAAACTAAAGATGGACTTTGGAGGAAAATTTAAGAAACCAGCACTGAGGAAAGTGAGAGTTTCAGCAGATGAGATGTTGAAGGCTTTGTTTGTATCCACAAATAAGGACTCCATGGACCTCAGGCCTAATCTCAAGTCTGTGAAGAAAGAAGACATTCAACAAGAGAAGGTACAACTGTAAAAACGCACATAAACCAGTCATCATATGAGAAAATGCAAAATACTAATGTTCTGATTTTGGCATGTGAAATTGTCGGAGTTAACGATGGAGGTGGGCGACTGGCGTAAGAATGTGAAGGCCATGTCTGTTATGAAAGGCAGGATGAAGATGTTCGATGCTGCTGGTGATGTCCAGTTAAAGAACACCTTTGCTACATTCATGCTGCAGGGTGTTATAGACTAAAATTAAATCTTTTAAAACATGAGACCTGCCTGGGACGCTGATGAAACCATAATATGAGCAGTTAAAATATGGCTCTCAAAACACCCTTGTCTGTGACGATGATGTATTTGCAGGAGTGTAAGTTTCTTTGTCCCTAATTTATTCTCAAATTTGTAAAGTAAAGACTTCTGTTTCAGAATGCTATGGTACATTTGTGCACATTACCTCAGCCTTTGCCTTTTGTTCTGACAATACATTTGCAACTAATCTGCATATTGTTGCAGGAAACAAAAGTGACTTTTGTCAGCAGTTTTCTGAACAGCTTGATTTGTTGGAATAAAATCGAGGCATAATAGTGGTATAATAATGAATTTCACTAGTAATTGGACCCACACTTATATTTTTCAGTCTGCAATAGTGTTGACTTACACTGCCAACAGAGATTTTTTCTCTTAAAGTGAGGCCTTGAATAAATCTAGACAATGTCATGCACTGCAATAGTTGTCCTTGGCCTGATGTCAAACAGGATCGGGAGGTTTAATGATGGAGCAGCAATCTTCCATAGTGCTGTAAAGCATCTGTGCATTTACAGTTTTGTGCATGACTGAACGCTTGTGGGATTTATGCAGCCCTTTCATGATGTTGTAAAATATCTGAATGGTCCTTATGCATCACACTTCCACAGCAACTTTGTTGACACTTGCAGTAAATATATTGCCTATAATGCATCATATGGACAATCATGCTAAGGCACTCGATTACACTTAAAAAAAAAACTCAACATACTCGTTATATACGTGTTGTAAGATCAGCATTTAAAATATTTTATCTAATCATGCCAAAGTGAAGTGCATGATGAAAAGCAGACTTCTTTTTTAAAATCAGTATAAAAGAATTATGCTTGATTAGTGTAATTCATAAGAGATGGAACAACTGGTACTATGACCACAGTATTACATAAAAAGGACATCTAAATAACGTCCCCTTTTTTGAAAAATTTATTTGTCAGATTTGTCAAGGCAAAGCAGTGTAACATGTCCCTGAGAGAGGAGACTCCAGAACCTTTGAATAAGACACAGACTGATTCCAGCATAAAGACAGAGGACCCGAGCTGATTTTCTTCAAAAATAAGACACAAATCAGGTGGGGAAAAAAAAAAAAAAAAAAAAAAAAAGTTTTCGCAGTTTTATAAAACAACAAAATTATCAAAAAAAAAAAACATTATTTCCATTGTTCTAAACAACAAGTGACAGTGCAACATTAATCAGGTTCACATTACTGAAAAAAGACAAAAATATTTGTTAAACTGGAATGTGAACAGTAAGAAAAATGCTGCCATTCCCCTTGTTTTAAATATCAACTATAAATAACAATTTTGCATACACAGCATGCCCTTGTCAACATATCATACATCTACCATATGATTTCTGCTCGTGCATTAGATCAAATAAAATAAGTACAAGTCATTCTGAAACTGCTTTATTTTAAATGAACATTTCTTTGATTTAAAAAAACAAAACTAAAACCAAAAAGGAAATAATCATGAAATGTTCCATTTTAAGGCTTTTGGTGACCAAACAAACAGGAAAGGGCACTTCAGAGGTAAACTAAGATTCATGCCTATGACTCATGCCTATGACTGGAAATAAATGAAAATACAGTTTCAAATGCAAAACAGCAACAAACAAACCAACCAACCAATTCAATAAATATGACATTTATGTAATTTACAACTTAACAAATAAGGCTGTGTTTGCTACACACACACACACACACACACACACAACCCCCCCCCCCCTAAAAAACAAAATCAGAATAATACATTTATTTTATGTTTGTCAAAATGAAAAAGGTTCTGTTCAAACCCGTGCACAAAACTGGTCTTTATACGGGACACGCATGTGTTTCTGTGGATACATTCCTGGGATGTACCTTGTTAGCTCAGTTTCATCTTTGGATATGGCCTTTTTGTTGCAGCCTGTAGTGCAGATCAGGGTCTCTGTCAGCAACTCGGTTGTGTCTCACGTTCAGAGTCTTACAGTGATCAGCCAGTAGTTTTTTTTAGTAGTCAGCAGAATATCCAGTGAAATAAACTATGAACAGTAGTATCTTCTTAGCAGAGAACGTCCACTGCTTCCACGTCCAACACAAAAGCCAGAGTGAATGAAGCCGCTGCAAAGTCTGATGGGCTTCTCCCCAAAGCTCTGGAGACGTTACTAAGAGACAACAGAGGTCCTTAAAGTGCTCTGGTTGCCATGGCTGTAACCATGGCCATGTCATGGTGCGGCAGCAAGTGACAAGATCACCTGTGGCCTGTTGACATCTGCCGGTTCCACATGCCACGTTTGGAGTGATAGTAGTGGAAGAAGTTCCTCAAATAGATTCTCTCCACTTCCAGTCCAGATTGGAGGATCCTGGAGCAGATAACAGATAAGAGTGGACTTTTAAGTCTTCGTGTTTCTTTTTCTTTGATTTCTTTTCTATAGAAGAACTTACATTTCTGATTTTATAACTAAAAATATGCAAATGCTGATTTTAGTTTGTCACTAGAGGAAAGCAGAAACAATAACCAATACATATTATCTTCTTCAGAGGGGGTGTTTATATTGTTATTATAATTTTATTTATTTATTGGTTCATTTTTCAGGGACACTGTACATTAATAACATTTCTGTAAATGTACCAGGAGTCAGTCTAAAGGCTTTTTTTTCATATGCAGTCAAGAAAGAAAACTGAAAAATAAAATATCAAGTACTGTACACACAAACAATTAAAAGATAAAAGATGGATGGGAGACTGGCGATAAGTACAGTGAGAAGAGACAGAATAAATACCACTTAACTTAAAAATCACAATATAAGAGTCCTGGTTATCATTTTGTTACGCTGCTCTCAGAGATTTAAAAAAAAAAAAAAAAAAAAAAAAAAAAAAAAAAAATCATGCAATTGCATGGTAAAAGGATCTGTGGTTGTTTAATCTCGGAGCACCGCTGATTTGTCACTTAGGAATCAGCTACTTTGCAAAAGTAAAACAACCAAACCCTTTCAGCAATCGTTCTGTTATGCATTTCCTTTTTCATGTTCATGTCTATGTACATGTATGAACTATGCTCTGTAAGAAATCCATAATTATTTTCAGTGACAATAAGATTTTCCCATCAAGATGTTTTGTGGAAAGGAGTCACCTTTTTCTCTCCTAAATATACTGCATAAAATATGGAGTGTGATATATTTAACAGAAATAAAAATACAGAAAAAAAGGAAAATAAATCTAAGTCAATGCAATTGGAAACATTAAGAAATGAGGAACACACCTGTCCAGAAGTTCCCAATCTTCTCCTCCCCAGCGGTCTTTGAATTCCCTGGTGTTCATTCCTCCAATTGCATCCAGGTCAGTTTTATAGATTCCCAGCAAGCCAAAACCATTGACCTCCCAGTAACCTGGATGACGGCAGAACAGTCAAAAAAGGTACATGTAATGTTAGTGGCAACATTTACTTACAAACACAGGTCTGAAAAAGTTGTGAGCCTGCGTATAATGTACATTATTACAATATCATTATTTGCATATTTCATAAAACCAATGTTTTTAACAATGGAACACATATCTCATATGAAATGTTGTGAAAACATAGTGAGACATTCTATCATATCTTGAAAAAGTATTATTTCATTCAGGTCTCAAATAAAAAGCTGGCACACGGGCACATTTAGGTGACACTAAAAATAAAACAAATATTTTTCCAACTAGGTAGATATCTTGAACAGGTGGTTCCGCATGATTTTCAGGTCTGCTAGGTACGGCATTACAAAAAAAACAAAAAGAAAAAGAAAAAATAGATTGTGTAATGGATATCACTACATGGAGTCAGGAACACTTCTGAAAATCATTCAAAAATAAATAAACTAGGTTTCAATGATGTGAGGCGAGGCAGTTATGTCACCACAAAGAAAGGAAAAACCTGAACACATGGGTAACCAGAGCGGCATTTAAAGAAAAACAAAAAAACAACAGGTGCAAAGTGTCTTGTCCTACCTCTGGCCTCTAATGGTGTGGTGCCGCATCCCAGTCTGAGGACTATAGGGGCAAAAGCCATGTACCCTTCCACACAATGCTTTCTGATGGCATCAATGATTGAAGGAGGGAAGTGAATGTGCAGATCACAAAGGAATACGATGCTGTGGTCATCCTGATCCAAGATGAAGAGAGGAAAGTATTAAAATCAGTCATTTCACTATATATACACTTGCACATTTTATCAAATCTTGTATAGCTTCTGATGTTGTAGCACTTACATGTATTAGATCGACACCTGCTTGCAGACCTGCAGAGCGTTCAAAGTTCCCACTTAGCTTCACATACTGGTGGCTGTTAAGTTATATTATTAGTATTATAGAGAGAGAAAGAGCGTTACAAGCATTGTCTGATACCATGAATGTTGCAATTCAAGCTTTAATTCCAAATAAAAGTGAAGCACACACACACACACACACACACACACATACTTGGGGAGTTGAGATTTCTCCAGGGCCTTCCTCACATCCATGTCAGTGCTGTTGTAATCTGCGATTATGAGGTTGAAATTCTCATCTCCAGTCTCTCTGTATAGTTGTTCCATGTCTGTAATCAGCTGCTGCACCCACCTTGCCTGGTTTTTTACTGCAAAAGATATGCAATCAAAGCACACCGTTGTCTCAGCATAGACGTGGATTACGCGACAGCCTTTCAGCAAACAAGCACGCAAGAAAAGGACCATTAACAACGTAAGAAAAATCTAATCCAACATATTGGTGTCCGCTTCTTGACAGGCAGCATAATTCTTGACACTATGTAAGCACTTGAGATAAACAGCAGCTTCTCTTTCGTGGTTTGTTTGTTTCATTATTGAACGATCAGTCTAGTCAGGCGATTTACTGATAAACGAGATGGCCTTCTATGATTCAGATGTTTCTCTCAGATAAAGTGCTTCTTAAAAGATCCTTTGAGTCAACATTAAATGTTTTGATTAGATTAAAAGTATTTGTTCTATGTATACCTGCATCCCTTTGGTACATGACAAAGTAAACCAGATAAAGAATGAGGACAAATGACGATGTGCTTGTGTAGTTTTGCATTACTGTGCACCACACAATGAGCAAACAACTGTCTGAAGAGCTCACAAAACAGAACATGCTATAATAGCATGTTAAAAAGGTGGAGGCTATCAAACCATCTCCAAGCAGCTTCAAGTTCCTGTGACTTAAGCTGCAAATATTTTCCAAGAACTAAGTTCCATCGGACCGTAACCAACCTCACAGGATGTGGCTGGAGGAAGAAAAACAAAACAAAACAAAAAAAAACCTCAGATTGATCAAAGGGGTTTTGTGGATGGTGGACAAAGACGAGGAAAACATCCCAGACTTTCAAGCTGAGCTCCATCTTCAGGTATATCACTGATCATACATTCAACATCAATGCGGTCCACGGTGGAAGATACAGGAAAACAACACTTTAAAAAAAAACAACAAAAAAACAGAAAAGTTTGGCTTGGATTTGTTAAACTGTATATTGACAAACTAAAGCATCTGTTTTGGAGTTTTTTTTGTTTTATTTTTACTAGCCACATCAACTATTTATGTTAATGTTCACTAATAAAAAAAATTCAGTAAAAAAATAAAATATCTCCATGCCTCCAATGAATTTTAATTTAATTATGTTTTAAGACTGCTTTGCTACGTCTGGTGGGGCGGGTTTTAAAAGCCATGCAGGGCGCAAAGAAGTCTCAAGACCATCAAGTCATCCATCCAAGACTTCTACGAAAAGATGCAAAAACTGCAGAATGGAGCTTGTTCACGGTCAGTTGTGTATGACATTTTCATTAGTTTCATGGTGTCTAACATTGAGTTCAATCAAATATCAAAAGCACAGTCAATAAATAAATTATTGATACCACTGAATTTAGTTAATTTAAGGTGACTTTACAAAGAAAAGAACCTATAACTATTTCTAAAGTATCAACGCATTTTTCCATGTCTGTAAATATAACTAATGTAAACAAAAAACCAGTAAGGAAAATAAATAAATAATATCTTCATGAATTGAGCTTGCGTCCCACATTTCAAATCCCATCAGAGGAGCATGTGGGGAGTTTAATGGCTCTGACCTCCCAATTTTTTTAAGACTCTCACTGTACCATATAGTTGGTGTGTCCTGACAAAATGATAGTGAAAGAAAAGCAGACAAAACTGGTGAATGTCAAATATTCTCCGACTTGGCAGACGTAACGTACCAGGCACGATGAAGTGCACAGTGGCGACAGGATTCCAGCGAAAGCCCACGGGGTTACACAGAACCAGCTGAGGTTTCGACTGTTGGATGCTGACGTCTTTGCTGTGGCGAATCAGAGCATAAATGTAGTGGGTCAGGCGCAGCAGCTGACCAGTGGCGTCTTTCACCTCCAACTCCAGAAGATAGCGACTGCCCTGGACCCCGTCCACGCGCTTCACCACGTTAACTACATGCATCAATGTAAACCACCTGCCGGAGCAATCACAGACAGGAGAACGGTGATGTGTGCGATAAGGCAAGATTATTTGTTTAGCACATTTCATGTACAAGACAATTCAAAGTGCTTTACATAAAAAAAAAAAAAAGAGTTAAAAAAATGCATTAAAAAGTAATAGTTTAAAAGCCGAAAATTAAAGACAGACAGACATATGTTAAAAAGAATTAAACAAATGAAATGTAAGAAATAAGGCTCTGGTGCATTATGGTGGATTACTGAAATGCAGCAGTAAATAAAAAGGTTTTCAACCTCGACTTAAAGCAACTGAGGGTTTCAGCACCCCTGATGCATTCTGGGAGTTTGTTCCACAGGTTTGGTTCTAACTCTGGGTACAGAAAGCAGGCGTGACGACCTGAGGGTTCTCAACCGTTCAGAGATTTAAAATCAACAGCAGGATTTTAAAATTCAGTTCAATGTTTCTTTTTTTTTAAAAATGTTTTTCATGTTTAATTTTTATTAAAAGTACATATTGTTTTCTAGGGGAACACAAATTATGATGGCAGAGAAAATCCAAATTATTAGGTCATTTATAATTATTTCATAATTATTTATCAAGTAATGGGAACCTTTGTAGAAGGTTGGTAAAATTTACAAAATTCTCTTGAATTAGTGAGAAGGTAAAAGGGTTTTAAAGAGACAAACGTTGACTCCTTATCCTTTTATGGTGTCACAAATTAAGTGCAGTAAGAAGTGTTAGAGAGTATTAGAGGGAGAAATACCCGCCACATAACAAACAGCAATAATAGATGAATGAATAACGATAAAATTGTCACATATACCATCAATGGTGTAGGATGCATGTACTTTTAACTTTAGGGAATGAAAGTTAAAATTTTTATTTAAATGTTTCTCAAGCTAAAATAAGCTGCTTATTTAGAGGCTACATTCTGCACAGAAATATTAATCACACATCATTCTAAAATTAAATAAGTTAACAAAACTCGTTGGAAAAAAAGGGAAAACTCTATTCGTTTCTGAGACCATGCCGATCCCTAAGAGTTATATCTTCTCTAAATAAGTCAAGCAGCAACAGAAGTACATACCACGCCTTAAGGATTACAACAAATGACTGACATTTGTGAAATAAATACAGGTAACTCCAATTGAGGCCAACAGGCTGCAAATGCCTCTCAAGCACAAAAACAAAGAAACAAATAAAAACAAAAACACACACTTACCCATGATGCTTTTCATTGAGACGGTCCATGAAAGCCTTGACTATGGGCAGAGCATCCCTGGATTGGAGCAGCAGGTTTCCAGAGACATTGCAGCTCAGGTCAATCCAGTCTGAGCGATATGCCTGAAGATCTAGGTGGTTCACCTGGAAAGTTTGGTTCCAGTTGACCTGAGGGTCAAACACTGGGGCTGGAGTGAGTTCCTCATCGTCATTGGCCAAGTTTTCCTGTTGATTCCATAGAGAGTCGACCTCTCCCTCCCTTCCATCTCTCCTGCTCTCAGTGTTTTTGTGAATCTCGCCTTCCTGCCTCGCTTCGCCTTCCTCTTCTCTCACATCTGACCACCCGTTACTCGTTTTCCTACGAGCAATCACCTTAGTTGTATAGATGCCATTTTCTTGTTGTAGAGGCATATTCATCTCTATCTCCTTGTCTCTGAGGCTTTTCCTTGGATCCGTTTCAACTCGATTTGATCTCACTGCAAAGCGGTTGACATCAGTAAAACGCTGGGTGTTATCCGGCTGAGGGTCCTCCTTTCTTGTTACACTCTTCCACTGACTGTCCATGGTGCTTCTTTTAGCCACCGGTGCATCTCTGTCTGGGTTTTGAAGCGAATTATCTTTGATTTTCTGGATTTGACTACGATTCATTAAATGAGACATTTGTATCTGACGTGACGTGGAGTTGAGCTGCTCTGATGGAGCAGATAGCCCTTGCTTGGCTTTAAGCTGCTCTGTGTCGACCGGTATTGGTGGATTTATCTGCCCTGGTCTCCCAGATAATTTTACGTTCAGTCTCTTTGCCGACATGGCCTTTCCTTTTGATTTTATGGGGCTTGCTTTTTTAACTTGGCTCTCGTGCTTTAACACTGTCCTGTGTTGCGGCAGGTGTTGCAAAGCTGACGGCAGGGGCACCGTCGATTTCGGTTGCTCTCCTTCAGACTGCAGCACAACATTTTTCCACCGTTTCTTTTGAGACTCCTGCACGCTGGTTTTTCTATCAGAGGATTTGTCCATTGTGCTGTTAATCTCTTGAGGGACCAAGGAGAAGAGTTTACGCTTGCGTTTCTGAATATAATCATCGTAATCATCTCCATAGTCTGGGAAGAGGGCATTACGCACTTGATTCGCCCCGACTTCCTTCTCTCTCTCGTAGAGCTCATTGTCAAAGTCATTTTCCTCATCTAGGACCGACTGCCTCCTCTGGAAACCAAATCCTGGCATTCAACAAAACCACAGTCAGAAAGAGAGACTGAAAAAGGTCTGACAATGCAAGAAACGTGATTTTGTTTTCACAGAAAAGAAATTGCATGAAATACCTGTGTTTCTTTTTTTCTGTGTACCTACGCTGTCTAATCTCATGTATCTGGAGAAACCAAACCTTGAAGACAAAAAAAACAACAAAAAAAAAACAAAAACAAAAGCAGACAAAATCATCCAATAACCGTGAGGAACTTGATCTCTTTGGTATTATTACAGTAGTGAATTATTGCCTTTTAGATGCAGTTTTCTGCAGTTTGAACACATGCATTTCTATTATCAGGTAAAAATGTTCCCACATAAAAGATGCATAAAAAGACATAAGAGATCTGTGTCCGGGTTTTCCCTAAAAGTCTCACATCTTCATGTAGTAAGGGCTCTCAGGGTAGAAGCAGCTGTTCTCCGTCTCCATGTGTGTGAGTCGGGTGTAGTCGTTTGGGTAGACGTAGGACATGTGGACCTGTGAAATCAAACAACCTTCTTTCATTTTTATCTTTTGTTGTATATCAGATTTCAAAATGGATGTGAATGGTTATAAAAAGAAAACCAACATAAAATTTGACCACATTTCACAAGACAATTATTTGCTATCTTGCAATTAGTTAGATAAGAAAATTCTACTCGTTCCTTCAAAACGTGTAGTTGTTGACGCTTGGAAGGTTTAAATAAAATAACGGAGATTAACATTTAAAAGACCGACTATGTTCCACAGGTGTGATATAATCTGGACTGCATAAGTGCACAATGTAGGAAGACAGGCTAAGTGTAAGACAGAAATGAACACAGTTTCATCTGAGTGACGAGTGGACTCCTTTTTTCTCTCAACCCCCAGCAGTTGTCGGTGTGCTGTCAGCCGTTGAGCTTGTTTGCTCACATGCACCAATTATGCATGAGGCCAGTGCACATAATTACCACAGAAATGAGCATTAGTCAGGCTGGCTAGCAGAAGGATTGATTAACATTTCCTTCAGCCCAAGTGATTTGTTGTGTTTTCACAGAGCTGCTGCAGATGAGAGAGGGTTTTTTTGTTTCTTTCAAATTTCATAGCACTTAATCAAATATGCATCATCGGAATATAAAAACGATTCTAACCAACAAAATCAAAATTGCTTCCCGACATCACCGCTGACTCCACCTGTAATTCTATCAGGTAAATCTGAAGCTACAGCCCGTGACAGTTTAGCTTAGGTTACCCTGGCTTACCTTTAAAATAGAAAAAAAAAAAAAGAAAAAAAAAAAAAAAAGAAGCCAAATTTCACTAAAATCAATTCAAGCAATAAATTAGTTATGCCCTTGTTTACTAAACTATGCTATAAAAGTTCCTGTAATTAAAAACAATTAGGGAAATGCATTTAGCTTGGTAACATTTTGACATTTAAATAAATTTAACATGAGCCTTATCAAATATGCACTGCCTTCCTACATTCAACAAGCACATTAAAACACAAGTTTATATTTTGACACAATTGTAGCTGAATATGCAAAATGACATTTTTTTGAGTCACTAGCAGCATAAACTTAATACGGAGCTCAATCTGCAAACCAAACGCACGCGTACATACAAACTGCAGTCCTTGGTAACGGAGCAGAGGGAAGTCTTTGATTGTGTAGGTGGGTTGGTACAAGCAGTCAGGCAGGACACCTCGGAGGAACTTGCTGTTTATCAGATGAACTACAAACAAACAACATGCAGATTTGCGTAATGATTACTTTGTGCTTTGTTAGGAAGAGGAAATAACTTGCTCAATGCTTACATCCGGGCGGGTAGGAAACAAAGTGGTTTCACAGCGTCTCTCACCGTGGTAGAGTGAATCTCTTGGATCTTCTCTGAGCATGTCTGCTGCAGCACCGTTCTGCTTTGTGGGGGTGTTTTGATGGCTCGCAGTCGTTTGTGGTATGTGGGTAACGTCGCTCATCAACAAGGCAGACTCATCTGTGGGTTGGAGCATCAGAATAAGAGAGGGGTTCAACATTTGTGGTGAAACAAAACCAATGACTTGCAGTTTTGAGGAAGTCTTACTCAACAAGACAAAACAGTCTTACACGGTGAAACAAATTTTGAAGCTTTTTCAATTGAGTTCTGGGCTAATAAAGATTCATTGTGACCCAACGTTTTTACAGGCACCTGGACTGTTGTGTGTACTCACCAACATAAAGGGAGATGTGCTTGGATTCAATAACTGTAAACGACAAGCCCTGGTCCAAGAGCTTCCACTGGGTGAAAAAACAAAAAAACAAAAAAAGACTTGCATGTCTCATCCACTTCAATGCTCACAATGAACACAAAAAGTTGCACAGACTCAATGTGAGAGCTGGAACTAAAAAGGTATGAGATGAGAAAACAGAGAGCACAATACTTACTGCCACCTCCACGTGGTCAGTGCCTCTGTCGTTTTGCTTGTGGATAATTTCGAAAAAGTATCTCTTCTGCTCAACCAGCCTGTCAGACAGTTAAGGTTCATATTCAGCACTGCAATGCGGTTACAAGACCAGCAAGCGTCATAAAGAAGTATAATCTCCAAGCTTTAAATCAGTGTATGTAATACTGCACAGAAACAATAGTGAACGAAACCTCTCTACAACCATTTATTTTAGGTTTTAGTCAGTGCACCTGTCCTGTGACATATAAATAATAGAGATCTACACATGGATCCTGCATCATGAGAGAAAAAAACAAAAAAGTCACAGTATTAAAATGGTGAACAAACTTAATTTTTATTTAAACCAGGAAAAAGTGCAGTGGTGTAACTAGGCACATATTTAAGTTAAAAAAAAAAAAAAAAAAAAAAAAAAAAAAAAATCATATGCGATAAATCCTAATGCAGCAGCAGTGAGTTTTTTAAGACTGTAGGTGAAGGAGTTTTCAAATTGACCAAGACCAAAAACGCATGAAAACCGTGTAATGCATGCAGATTCAGTGGAAATGACTTTGCAACCAATGGAACAAGTGACTGTGTCATGTTTTAAATATGCTGTGTTTTTACTATGAAGTGGGGAAAAAAAAAATGTAACAACGAAACCTAAGCATGGACTCACCTAACTGGTCTGGAGGTCTGACTGGCGTACTTTTCAAACTCGCCTGGGGCTGTCCACTCTGTGCCAGTCTAGAAAACAGAAAAAACCCACATGGAAACAAATGCCACAGACACTTAGACTATTAGATGAAGAGATAACAAACATGCATACCTTTCCAACCCATGCCAACAAGTGTAAGTTGAGGGGCGAGTCATCGACACTGAGCCAGAGTTCAGAATTGTCATCAGAGCTCAAAGCAAACACAAAGTCTCCTGAAGGACGGGGAGACACATGAAAACACAGGGATAAATGCACAGTCTGTGGAAAAAGTAGCATGTGGACAACATGACATGCATCAGTGCTGATGGATGGGAGCAAAATGAAAATGTAAATGAAGTACCATCAGTATATGGGTGCAAATAACCAAATATCCTCAGGCCGTAGTTGGTCCACTGAGGAGACACAGCCAGTTTCTGCACCGTAGTCCTGGACTGAAAGAGGAGTGTCAGGAAAACAGAAAAAAAATTGTCATACGGTTGGCACAAAGTCAGTCTACGTCACGAGTCCAGGAACATGAGGATTTAGCAGATGGATGTTGAATGGGCCTCAAAGTGAAAACAAATAAGTAAGGGCATATTTGCCTAAGCTTGCACATGCAAGAATGACCCCTTTGTACATTTCAGCTAGGTCAACAATTAAAACATTATACATGCATGTATGGGCAGGAGATGCACACTGTAATAGACATCGTCACTGTGAGTGGTGATGCATTTTCATTCACACACCAACATGAACTACAAAAATGGTACAAAAATGGTCTATTTACACGGTTAGTTCTCCATTTGTGGTGCTTTTACATCACACAAATGTTTTTTTGTATTTTTATTTTTTTTTTTTAATAATTTCCTGCCATTCATAATCAATAAATAACTCACCAAACTGAGATTGTTAAAGTGTGACTCACATGAGGATACAATGGGTAGTGCAGGTTCTTGCGCAGGTCCGAAGTGGAACTGCCACACCAGTCCTCAAATACATGCAGATTGGCCTGTCCCTTAAACTGCAGGAAGATGGATGAAAGACGCAGTAGGAACACGACACCATGTTTGCTACAGCCATCAAGTGGTTAGAGAGCTTAAACTAAACAAATACACACTTCCTTAGAAACCACGTAACAGTACTGTGAAAGAACAACTGCTTCACACCGTTTCCTATAAACACGTATTGATTAGAATTGGCCCGGTCAAAAACCAAAAAAATGGAAGTGAGAAATCCATTGTTTGAAATATCTGCCTGAAACTAGAAATGTAGAAAAATCATTTATACGTGTAAGCAGCAATAGAACTAAGCTGGCACGCAAGTTAACATCAATCACAATGATCCACCTGAGAAGCGGACTCTTTAAAGGAAATATGATACATACACACACAGAAAGAAGGACACAATGGAAGACTAGTTTCACTTCTGCACAGTTGTGTGTACACACAAATATGTCTGCATTCCCATGATGAAGCAGGTGAGTCAAAAAAAAGAAAAAAGAAAAAAGATTTAGATGTCCTGTAAATATAAGCCTCTGTGACATCTGCCAAATAGGCTGCCTTATCTGATCTCTGCACGTTGAGTGCTTGCCGTTTGGAGTACAGGAAAAGGATACTGCTGGCCAGAGCCAAAAGCAAGAGGAGCGTTTATTCAGATTTCATTAATGGTCAAGCAAAGTCCTCAGCACAGTTAGTTGTAGTTAACATTAGATTCACACAAAAGACTGCAAAATAAGCACTTATGGATATATTAATGTTAATATTTTGCAGCAGCCCCCCCTCCTTCCCTCCCGCTTCAATGTACAAGTACAAAGGCCGCATGACTCCAGGTTTAAGGAGTTAGTTTGCTTTGAAGCTCAAGTCTATTTTCCCCTCAGCTGTGGCTAAGTTGTACTTTTCCGACCTTTCCTTCCAAGCCCACTAATTCTGTTTGAAACCTAAAGTTGCAACAATCACTTTATACAAAAATAGACAACTAAAGGAGATTTTAACATCATCCATTTTTACATGTATTTTTCATACATCTACCCGTTTAAATTTGTCGGTGGTTGGATACTCTGTTTTCTGACTTGTGTGACTGTAAATTAAAAGATCTTTGTGTTTTGAACTAAAAATAAAAAAAAAAAAAATACATGACCACAACGTTGGGCTTTAGGGAACTGAAAATGTGTAAATCGCAAACAATCAATTAAACATCAGCATGATCAAATTAATTAACCAATAAAATAAACGGAATGCTGCACTGTTCATGACTGCACTTGGTCCAAACAGTAAAAGGAAGTTAGTAGACAGGTTACAGGTTACAGTGAAGCCGCACTACTTGGAGCTGCAGTTTCTTACACTGTTGGATAGCCGGAGGTTGACAGATTGTTGTGCAGAGGTGTGGATTGTAGTGAGTCACTTGTTAAATGGAATCACATATGCAAATCTCAAGCATCAAAATATTGAGGCCCATGAGCAAAGGGTTGGCCACAACTCATGTCTCTTGCTTTCTCAGCAAGTCTAAACTCTTGTCAGATCTCATTGATAAAAGGTTTTTACCAAATCATGGTACTAACCATTAATATATATGCAGACAAAAATCTACAAACTTTGGCTCTCGCAGAACTTCTGGGGCTTGTAATTCAGAATGTGATATGTTGGTGAACAAAAGAAAAATCATCTTGCATCTGCTGCATTCAAATATTATAACAAATCAATAGGAGCGTGGATAAGCATGATTACAGGAACTCAGAAGTTAAAGTTTAGGTATACTGAGCCGTAAAGCGACACATGGGAGCAGCTTGCCCCCCCCAACATGAAACATGAGGAGCAAGCAACTGGCCAGAGCAGAGCCCTGCTTAATATAGTGGATATATGATGACCCCAATACAAAAGTAGCAGAAGCTGCTCAAGCCTGTTACATAAAAAAGCAAACAAAAACAAAAACACACTTGAACAGGCAAATGTGCCGACATAGGAGGGAACTGGGCAGGTTCAGGCATGCCATTAGGAATTCACAGGAGGTGAGATGGAATATTTAAAAGATACGAGCAAAGTGCACGCGCCCACATTCACACACCTCTGGTTTCCAAATTTGTGGAGTGTAGCTGGAGGTCCACGCAGATGAAGCATCCACAGAGTCAGGTTGAGAGTCCTTTCTCATCTAAAAAGAAAAAGGAAAAAAAACCAACAAAACATAACACATAAATCCTGCTTAAACTTAAGCTCGGTTTTCCCTGTTGCCTTCTGACTCCACCCCCACAAAAAAAAAAAAACAACAACAACAAAAACAACAACTTTTTTATCATATTTTCTTCCACACACCCTACGTACCTTTCGGTCAACGTCTCCTCTCCAGTTTCTGCTCTCACTGTAAGGATCCACATCTTAAGGAAAAGCAGGGAAAATGTTAGTTTGAAGGTGATGTGGTAAACATCTGGCAAGAACAAAAAGAAAAAAAAAACAAACAAAAAAAACACATTTTCCTATGGTGATTTTAAAAAGATATTTTAAAAATTTTGCCATGGGGAGGAATTCGGGCTTTATTCTTGTGCTGGCTATCAATGACATTATAAAAACACAAGATCAGCTATAATTATGACGTGAATCAACTGGCTTCTTGCGACTGGTATCAGATATGGTTCTGGGAAAACCGCCGAAAAGCAGCCATTCCTGCAAGGCATCCACATGCCTAAAAAAAAAAAAAAAAAAAAAAGCTGCGAGAGGGTCACCGTTACCAGTGTGTAGCAACCCATCTTCTTTTAACTGTCCATGTATGTCTGAAAACTGAGGACACAAGTTGTTGGAGTTTTGGAAAATTTTTTTCTCATCGTCGTCTGATATTTGAAGCCGTTTGATATTTCTGGATTACCTTTGTCATGTTTTTTCCTTTCATGATGCGGTCTGAACTATAGTCAGCCCAGTTTAGCACCTGCACTCTTCTCCAAAAGAAACATGCTTGTATAACAGCATGCTTGTAAAGCATAGTCTTGCTGAATGCTGCAAGTCCTTCCCTGAAAAAGACGTCTGCATGGGAGCATGTGTTGCTCTAAAATCTGTATATATGGAAAATAAAAAGTTCCAGTTGTGCAAGCTGCCCATAGGAACTAATGCACTACCATACTTTGATGCAGATATCTGAAAGGAGGACTCACAACAAGCCAGCTCGTCCCGCTCTTCCATATTTAAGGATGGGGTCTCCATAGTTTCCAAAAAGGATCCTGAAATTTAAACGCATCCGATAACTGGACAGTTTGCCCCCCCCCCCCCCACATTGGCTCAGACCATTTTGAACAGCCCAGATGAAATTATGACATTTCTCGATGTCACATATGGCCCCTTCTTTGCATGATAGAGCTTTAACCTGACATTATCTTATATCTTAGCGAGCCGTGTATTCAGACCGTGACTTTCAAGCGTTTCTGAGCCCACGCTGTCATTTCCATTACAGGGTCATGCCCGTTTTCAATGCGGTGTTGCTTGACGGCCTGAACATAACGCGCATCCCAAATTAACAGAATTCTGTTTGTGTGCGCTTTTTACACTGATAGCAGCAGTCATTGCCAACCAGAAGTCCCTGTAGCTGCCAAAAAGATTTTCGCTTCTGCCAACAAGTCTTACTGTCTCAGATTTGAAGGGTACGTTTTCCACCGTGCAGATTTCAGATGTTTTCATAGAGGTTCAACAGGATTACGACTGGGATAGTCCAGTGTTATTTTATCAGCCATTCTTGGGTGCTTTAAGCTGTGTGCTTTGGCTCATTATTCTATTGGAGGACCCATGACCTGTGGCTCAAGCTGAGCTTCCTGACAATGGGTGGTATGCAGTACAAAACATACTACTCATGCTGGAGTTTTTCTGTTAATAGTGAAGTACTCCTAGGTCTTTTTCCATGGAGCCCATCGTTGTTCAAAAGTTGCGCTCAGACAGTATGGTACCTTGGAGTTCATCTTGAATATCATTGGATCTTTTCTTTGTCTACCATCTACACTATCCATCCGATTAAACTTTGGTGTCATTCCTCTTGTGGCCGCATCCTGGGAGATTGACTACAATCCCACGGAGCTCATACTTCTAAATGAAATCGCCACAACTTATTCACACAAACATGGAGTTGCTTGGAGATCATCTTATAGCTTTTACATTAAACATGTCCTCTATAATTTTCTAACTGCCCTCCTAAGACAACAATACGTTTACTCTGATCCATGTTTAATGTGGCAAACAGTGATACTACAGGGTGGCAGGTTGTTTTGTTTTAAACGGTCCAACACAAATAATAATACAAGTTGACAACAATGAAGACTTCAAAATAAGTCTGACACACGTCTATTTCGATTTATGATTGTTTTTTTGGGGCTCAACAACCCTGTCCAAGTTACAGAAGTGCATTCTTGGAAAAATGAATGCATTTTCAAACTTTTGTTTATTCCGTCACATACTAAGAGTCATGCAGAATATAGCGTGCACTTAAACATCATTTCAATGAGCTGAAAGGGTTCTAACACATTTTTCCACGTTTGCAACTCATCTTAGACACAAAGAGCTGTTGTGACACGTCACTGTGTTGGCAGATGTCTTGTAGACTCTGGCAGACCAGATGTAGAAATGTTATTCCTTCTGACCTCCCCCGTCATCACTCAAATTATAGGCTAGCGTATATTTTAAAATAGGAGCATACTGTTAGTGTTTATACGAGGTTGTGGTAACAGTGAGTGAACTGGGATAACGGCGCTTGGGAAGGTCTTTCATTATCACCAGGGTGGAGATCTCCAAATGCAGTCTTGTGACATGAAGGCTAATTCTGGCGTCACAAATAACTCCAGAGTGGTAGTTAAGAAGAGCAAGAGAAAATGTTTTATTCTTAACTGCATTCAACCAGTCTCTTTGTACTTTTCTGGACAAGCACTGTTGCACTTCTATAAAAAGGCTTTCAGGGAGCAGTTTTGCAAAACCCTTCAATATAAATCAGTGACATTGACATAACAGAGTCCAGATCATAAGCATTTTGGCATTTATACTTTTAATCCTCAGAATCAGGCTTTAGTATATCCAAATTGAAAACCAGTGTAAGCAGTACATTAAAATGAAGAGTCTTCCCTTTAATATAAAAGTGGCTTTACAAAAACTCTTAAAAGAACCGTATATGTAAGCTGGAGTTGGAAGGGCTCAAAAGAAGCTGGACACTTGACTACTTAAACGTTTTCTGGGCAGTTCTGTGCCCTTTCAGCTTTTCAGCACAAGAAAACTGGCAAAAACTTTTGTTTTTCATGAGAAGCCTGGTGGAAAGTCCTTTGCATGGTGATTTTTTTTTTTTTTTTTTTACACAACACAGCAAGTCAAGAATGCTCCCCAAGATACAGAAGTGCACGTTTGCTGGTTAATGATCAAGAGAAAGACTTCATAACACGAGGTAAAACCCTTGGTAAGCCTTTAAGAACGGGAGCGTCAGTGTGCAGTTCACTGAAACGCATACACTGAAGCAGGTGCAGTTTGTAGTTAAGACTACAAATTAAAAAAAAACAAAAAAAAAACACAACCTCCATTTAAAATGATTTAATGAAGAAAGTTTGGAGAAAAACTGCTCACAGTCCAAAGCTTTATTGAATATGATAATAGTTGTGTTGTGACTTGGTTGACTACCAACAAAACTCAGTGATATTTACCGACAACTTCCTGCGCACCACTGACAGTCAGTCAGTGACAACAATGTTCCCAGAGAGGCATACCAAAAATACCAAAAACATAGGTGGAGGTTATGGCATTGGAGGGGAAAGAAAAAAAACAAAAACAAAAACACACTACAAACGCTCAAAAGCATAAGGAAACACACTCCCTTCAGACTCATTACAAAAAACACCCACACCAGTAGCCGTTTTCCCTCAAGCCATTTACTAACTGGAACAATTCAAATATTTTATGTTAAGTGCAAATGTGACCTACATGACGGGGGGAACAAACTATGCCTGAAAGACCCATATCTCATTACTTGAGCCCATTTGTGCTCCTGTAGCAACTTGTGCTCCCAGTCACAGACAGTTTGTTCTTTAGGTTAGAGGTGATGAACATGTCATGGCCCCACTGTACATGAAAATAATAAAAAAAAAAACAACCTTTCTCCTGCCACTTTCTAAGGTCGCACTTATAAACGGGTCCTCCATTCTAGTTTTACAATGATGCATTTCCTGCAATTTTCTCCGATTTCCCACTTAATTGCTTACTGCAGGACATAGTGATACATTTCTTTTAACATGAAAACAAATGTGTTTGTGTTTGGGTACTGAGTAATACCAGTACTGAGGGTGGTAAACTGACTCTGTGAACAGGATCACCTACTGCTGAGTGTGTCTGGGAAGTTTAACAGCAATCATATTTATAAGATGCGACACTGATCTGTGGCTGGCGCTCGTCAGGAGGAAATGGGGAGCGCCGTTTCAAGGAGCGGTGCCAGGTGAGGTTGTTTTTGGTAATAAGGCGTCAACTGAAAACAGTTCAGACAATCAAATCATTTTAAATTTAGGGTATATTTCCATGAAAGCTTCACCTGGGAAGATGTTAATAGAAATGTGATGATGTAATATAATCTAAACGCAATAAAAGCAATCGGTTACCCTTTTAGGAAGACTTTCTCATTTGATTATATAGAAGAAAATGAGAAGGTTTTGGTTAGATTATGGCCATCTGTGGTATGGAACTGCTGATAAATTAAATCACAAAAGACTGAGGATATGCTGCTGGGTTTTCCGTACAACACCAATCCTGGCTTTACTTGCAGAAATAGCAGCACTTCCATAGGTATTTATGTAAATAATGCCATACACAATGGGTAAAGTGAGGGAGCAGTAAAATAGAGAAAAGACTGAGTCATCTATAGCGCACACCTGATTCTAATTAATGGTCCTCATTAGCCTGTCATCAAGGTCTGCACAAGTCGGTTGATGACACATCTGTTTGTATGACAGAGTGCTGAAAGCAGGGCAGCATCTAGAACATGCTGGACAGGTGCTCTGGAGGACCAGGAATGGTGACCCCTGATCTAAAATGGTGCAGAAGCTTGGACCAGGGGGAGGCAGGGGTGAATTATACCACCAAAGACCCCACTTACACCAGATAAGATCTGAATATTTTAGAAAGCATTACGATAAATGACAGAAACGCACATCCAGCAATGGTTCAGAATGGTTGTCAATTTTTAAACAGTATATTCAGATTTGCCAAAGATACTGACAAAGGAAAAAAAAAAAGTGTTCCCATCTCATATGACTGGCATCTTCATTTGTGAACTTGAGTTAAAGTATGACCATAAACCAAAAGTTTACCTACAAACTGTGAATTTACAAAAAGGAAGTAATTCGTTTAGTTATCTGGATGGCATCACATGTTGCTCAGTCACCTGTATGTGTTTAGCCTCCATGCTGCTTTCATAGATATGGAAATTACTGATGCCATCTGCAGTCCCAGCCTTTACTTCTGAAAGATTCATTGTTGTCATATACCCAGTCATGTAAGTGATCTGTCATGAATTCACTTGATTAGTTGTGAACTGCTGTTGGACGTTTATATCAGAAACTCCTGTAAATAAATAAATTAATTAATTAATAAATATCAAATGAGATTTAAATGGAAAATGTCCACTTTATGACTGTTTTATTGGAAATATGTTTAATCGCGTCTTCGCCCCCCCCCCCTTAAAATTTTTGATTATCACGTTGAGTTTGAAGGCTATGGATCCTTTTGGTCAAAGAATCTTAGCTGTAAGTGAGCAAAAGTTCATTTCATGTGGGGAGTTAAGCTGACCTGCTTCAATTATCATTGGTCTTGGAGAACAAGGGCCCTTTGATAAGAGGTGCCAGTCTTAGTGTAAACACTGCACAACATTTCGTCTGCAGTGAATAGTTTGACTCTCCAAAATCTTTATTTACAAAAGTGAACTTGACCCGATTGAGTCGCTCCACTTTCTACAATTCTCCCTCTTCATTCAAAGATGCCAGTGACCTGAGTGTGCATGGTTTTATGACTGTGTTGACCCTGGGAAAAACTGGCTCCCTGCCACCCTAAAGTCAACTCCAATGGGCTCTAGCCCCAGCAACGATACCCATCACGGTTAAAAACATAATGTAATCATGGTTTTTTGAGCTGACCGCAATCATTTTGTATAAAAGACATACATATCAACTCACATATAAAAAATGGCTAGATGAAACGGAAATTTCATATTTTCATGACATGTAGTCGCTTTTTTTTTTTAAATAAAAACCTTCTTTTTTTTTTAAGTTGCACTGAATCCGGTTTCTCATATGTAGATTAATGTCAAGTGAAGATATGTTACATCCACATTGATATGTTCACATTTTAAAAGCAGAAACTCTGCACTACTCTAATGATTTGACCTTCTGAGTCATACATAACCTTTCCTAATTTCATCAAGCTTATGTCAGATGAACAAAACCTGAAGAAAAGACCATGAACATGCCTTAACATAACTGTAGACACCACGGAGACGGAGCAGCAAGCACTAGCAGCTTTGTTGTCCATTGGCACCAGTTGTTATGCAGTCAAAGTCTGCTTGGACTACTCTAATTCCTTGTACTGTGGCCTTGACCAGTCCTTAATTTGCGCCTTCTGTTAGTTCAAGACGCGGCTGCACGTCTTCTCACAGGGACCAGACGCGGCTGCACATCTTCTCACAGGGACCAGACGCGGCTGCACATCTTCTCACAGGGACCAGACGCGGCTGCACATCTTCTCACAGGGACCAGACGCGGCTGCACATCTTCTCACAAGGACCAGCGCAGGGATCCATCACCCCTGCACCGTCTTCTCTACACTGGCTGCCGGTTGCTTTTAGAATCCAGTTTAAGAATCTATTGTATGTTTTTAAGTCTCTTAATATTCTAGCACCCTACTATCCAACTGAAATAGTGAGTTTGTACTCTCCAGTCAGAGCACTATGGTCTTCTGACCAGCTGCTGGTAGACTGCCCTTGGTCTAGATTAAAAACCAGAGGAGTCGGAGCTTTTGCAGTCGCCGGCTCACTTCTTCACATTGGCTTTTATCTCAACCTGAGAGAAACATTTTGTTATTATACTGTTCGTATTTTTACTATTAAAACAGTTTTTTTATTTTCTTATTATGCGTTCAGCACTTTGGGGCAGTTCTGTCCGTTTGTGAATGTGCTACATAAATACATTTGACCTTGCATTTTCTAATTCTACAGTTCCACAAGAGGAACAACATCATAAGAGCAATCTGCAACAAAAGGTTATTTCCAGCTGGGTTTTCACTCTTAACTTATGCATGCATGCCCAGTGACCACAGATGTGTGATATGCATTTAAAAAGTTCTGCAATGTGAATGACGACCTTTTCCAAGACAAAACTGAAATGCTTGTGTGGATGTGAAGGGGTTTCATTTTGAAACTGCACTTCAGAACAGATGAGAATTCGTGTGGACACAGCCAGAGCTAGTGGCAGTAAATGTTTATCTGGAGTTGTTTAACTCTCATTAAAACAAGCATGTTACATGCAAATAGGGATCTATTGACACTAAGGTAATATTCACAGCACTGACATGTTCTTCAACCTTTCCAATCAGAACACGTTCTTCCTGTCCAATCATTAACATTAAACACGCCATCAGATCTGACGCGTTTCTTTGCCGACTTATACTAATCTGCATGGTTGCTATGGTAACCTACATGCATAGAACAGATGTAAACAAACCAAAATGGAGGGTGGTGAACTGCCTTTGCAACTATCGTAAATGGTCATGCAGAAGTGAAAAGTTTCTGCAAGTTACAAGAAAGCACCAGAGATGGAGGACACTTCTGTTGACTACTTTACTTAAGGCAGCTGTCTCCATCCGCATGTCGGTACAGCAGGGTGCATGGTCCAGGCAGGTGGACTGCTAATAAACAGCCACGTCTAACAATCATCCCTTCGCTTGGTAGGAGGTAGCCGGCCTTCTCACGATGCTGCCAAGGACACCAGCGACCATTTAAAATCCTTTTGTCAGGTTAAGATGCATCTGTGCAAATGCAATTGGAAGCATTTGAAAACACCTCCACATGTTTGAATCCAATTGAGTAAAAAAAAAAAAAAAAAAAAATTATTAGAAATTGTATTTCATGTAGAGTTTAACTTCTCAGATTTCAGATTTTTAAAAACAAACAGTCTTATCTAGACACAATCTGGATATGTTACAAATAAATTTGATCTGGTAGTGTGTATATGGATTCAAATTAGGGCCAAACACCACCACTTATAGCCAAAATGCACCCATTTTATTTTTAATCCCAGCAAAAAATGGCCGTCTAATTATGGTGATGTGGTGACAAGACAGTTATGGTCAAAAGGAAGACTGCCGTAAAGAAAGTAAAATCAATTCTAAAGATCCGACTGATCACCTAATTTTCCAAATTTAGAACAGCACAGAAACAAAGTAGCATTCATGTCAACAAGAACAGAAATATTTAAGTTAGAAATCCAAAACTGATAATAATCTTTACTCTGACTCAAGAAAATGGCTCTCCAATAAACAGCACTGCTGTGAGTTTTTAACCACTTACATGTGAACTGACAGGAAGTTATAATTACAAAGTTCACATAACAAAGCTGCTTCATCATACAGCGTTATAGCTGCTGCATTAGAGAAGACGGTTCAACTTTGGCCAAATTGTAAGAAGTTCCATCATTCCTCATCTGAGAAGTCCTGTCGTGAAATGGGGCTACAACTAAGGAATGTGTAAACACATAGGCAATCCCTGCCATATAGGACTTAGGCGTGTATTTACATGTCATTTAAACTGCTTGCCTCATGTATTGTTTTTCTCCATCTTGTGTACAGCCACTAATCTGCGACCCTTTCCAAGTTTCAGCTTCATCAAGTCTACCATGGTAGTGACGTTCTTGTGTTACATACTTTACAGAGTGTGGGAACAAAGTCATACGTGGTAGGATGAGGTGTAAAGAAGGTAAATTGCAGGAAATTTGGTTAACCAGTGAGAGCTGAGACTTCCTTCTACGTGCCATTTGAACTCCTGACCTTCCCATCCCCCCCTTTCATTGACTGTCTAAAACACAGTCCTTCTTCTACATAAGTCATCCAACTGTTTCACCTGCTGTAGGATCAAATTTGGTTTTGTTTTTAAAAAGAGCTGGTAACGTTTCACTTGCACAGTCAAAATAAAACAAAAACAAAACCACGATCAAACTTTGCTGCTTCCTCGGAAATGATGATACAACTTAAATGAGGTGGCATTGTGTTGTGTGGAAACAATCTGAAAGATATTTTTAAAAGTCTGTTTCTGAATGGTTCGTAAAAATTAAAAAAAAATCGCCAGATTATCTGAATAAATGTAAGAGCAAATTTCTTATTTTTTATTTAAATATATACATTTTGAAAGTAAGATTTTAAAAATGCCAATAATAATAATAATAATAATAATAATAATAATAATAATAATAATAAACTCAAAACCATGTTGGTAAGTCGATGCTCTTTTTTTTTTTTTTTTGATTCCGTCCATTTGTATACGTTGAACGTCTGCTTTCCTGTATCACCTCTGTTGTTACCAGCTCTTTGGCTCAGTTAAAAGTTTTAGTGACACTTGTTGAATCACCGCGTCTCTATCTGCAGCCACAGACTCACCGACTTTGCCGCTCCACGTTTTTGCTTTTGTAGCGACGTTCCCATTGTAGATGGCCAAAGCTCCGACCACCAGAATCAGACCGAACAGGAGATATTTGCCGTTGCGCCGCAGTTTTTTCAAGGGGAAAAACGTAGAAATCATCTTGACGAGCTCCACATTCGTCGTATCACCGGCTCGGTCATCAGCGGGAGACCTGACCCAGTCCGTCCGTCCACCGCTGCTACGCCGCGAGTGCGTCGCACACTACCGGTACCCAGAGAGATCCCTAGTACTCTCTTGGTGGCTCTCATCCCGCAAAAAAACATCCCATCCTCTCTCCTGAGTTGGCCGGTATAACCTTCCCTGGCCACTCTCGGTCATGTAAATATGTAAAAGAGTTTCCTGCTCCGTAACTCGACTCTTGCACTCGTCCTTTGCTCTCGTCTCGTAGTTAACCGCGCACTAAGCACCACAAAGACCGAAATGAACGGAGAAATCTCATACAAGAGTTGCCCCCCTCGCAATTTAAGTCAAGACAGACGCAATCAAAGCTGAACGCACGCTATTTTGGTGGAGTTGCACTTTCAACGTAAAAGCGTGATATAGCACAATTACGAAAAAATAGCTAAGTCACGCATGGGCGATTGAGGTATTTTGTATTTAATTTCTCTGCTATGCAATATATTAGTGAATAAACACAGGTTTATGGCTAATTTGTGATACTACAGAATACATTCTATAGTTTTGTCGCTGCGTGTTTTAATTTGAAAAACTCGTACAGGAAACGCATACCCGTTCCTTATGTCTAACTTGACCGAGCAGTTTAGAGATTTAAGGGTGGAGTAAACCTGAAACCCACACCCTCAAATTCACCTGTGACAGGTATGGTTACAAGTATTTCATTATTTATTTTTCGGGTCTAAATACAGTCAGAATGCGCACGTTAAAATTCCCGTAACCCCCTTTATCTAAAATGTGTTAAAACACCAATTATTAACACTTTGCCAACTAAGCTGCTTCTAGCTTCCCGTTATGGTAACAATAACGCAGGTGTGTTATCGAACACTTGAATGATTATGTTTCTCGTTTTACAAAACTTTACTTCGCTGTATTGAAGGGTTTTAGATGGCAGTTCTTTTGTTGAATGAAGATAATTGGGCAGAAGGTGGGAACTGTGTAGGTAGAGAGGATTTCAGTCAGACTGGTGATGTGCAGTAGCCTACATGCCCTCTTACAAGCTCAGAAGGTTTCATGCAGGTCTCAGACCTTTGTTGGCTTGTTAGGACCATGACTTTACATGCAAGAATACTAGAAAGGCCCATCTGATACATATTTTGTGGCTTTATAACTATTCTTACTCCTTGAGTCTCAGTCCAGCATTCAGGGCCTGCTGAAACAGCTGTGCAGTACTTTGAATATTTAAAATTCCTGAAGTCAACAAGGCAAAACAGAGAATAGCAGAGTTTTAAGATGGTTGTTTTATCACTTTTTATGTACTTATAGTACAGGTGTTCATAATACCCCACCTGTCTACAAATATGCTGAGTGAAAAAGAAGACGAGTTGTGCATACAAGACATGAGAGGAGGGAAAACTTCACGCACAATAGCGTATCACTTTCTACCCAAACAATTTACAAGCTATAATACCTGCAAAAGATGCCGTTAGTAATTAACAAGGGTTTAAAGTAAATATTGGCCTTGTTTGCAATCAACTTAAGTATTCAGAGAGAGGGTGTGAGAGGACAAGCAACTGCAAGATAAGACCAGCATCTGAGAGATCAAATCAGTTCCAGTTTATCAAGTAAGATGTGCTGACTGTGGCAGGTTCAGCCTTGGCAATTGTCAGGATATGCGAAACATGCTGCAGCCATTTATCCTTTTGTTTTCCCAACAGTCTCTGTGTTCATAAACTTAAACCTGTTTTTTTAAACACTAATCAAATTTCTCAATATGACAGAGAAAGAAATCAGTAAAAAGTGCCTTGGAGTGCAAAATATGAATTACTCTCACACAATGCACCAAGTAGGAATTCATATAAACAATATACTCAAGTTCTCAGTGAAATTATCCTGTGAGCTGCTGTTGACATTTTTTTTTTTTTACATTTAAAATTCTGTGCCAATACTCTTAAAAAAACAAATTGGGTATAGTACACTTGTCTCTCCTTAGAAAATAAAAACGTGTGTGTTGTGTTGGTGAAGAATCCATCCATTTTCTAACCCGTTTTACCCTTTGCAGGGTCACGAGGGTCTGCCGGAGCCCATCTCGGCTAACTGGCGAGAGGCGGGGGGTACACCCTGGACAGGGCGCCAGTCTATCCCAGGGACACATATGAAGAATCCATCCACACTATTTCAAGTTACTCTTTATTAAATTGTTTTTTCAGGTTACAGAAGTGACTTTTTTTTTTTTTCCAACAAAGATAAACCAAGACACTGTTTTAAATGAGGTATCCAATTCAGTCTTTGCCCTAGAAGGCATTGTTTACTAAAATGAACAGGGCTCACATTTTTCTTCTGGTGTACACTCTTAAACTGAATCAGACAACATGTATTATGACCAAATTCAGACAATCACTTAAAAAAAAAAAAAAATAATAATAAAATTCTTGCTTGAGCGTGTCCAGGAGAGATCATCTTCTATACTGTAGCTGCTTTTTTGATGCACATATTCCAGTTTAATTGCATTTTTCAATTCAGTTTGAGCAACAGAAAATTACAAGCAACACTAGGAGAGAAAAAAGAAAAAACATTTCCAGAGCAATAGTTTAACAGTCCCATAACCTAGGGGCAATAAAAGAGCTCAATCCAGCTCCAAGTCTGACAGCTGTTCCTGGACATCATCTTGTTACTCCACCTAACCAGAGTTCTGCTACAGTATACCTACTTTGAGACACAGGCACTAACATTCAAAACATGTCAGATCTATGAACACAATGCCAGGAATTGATCAATAGGCCCATGAAGAGGCTTGGATGGATATCAAAAAGATATGAAGTGGCATAAGGTAGTGCAAGGTAAATTGGTCTAGCCCTTCACGGGTGTGGGTTTTGAAATTCTACACTTAAATACATGGGGTGCACTTTTGTTCCTACACGTTTCTGAAGAAAACAAAAAAGCCGCATACAGTTCAAAGCTGTAGGTTTGATGAGGTTCAGAGCCAGGATTGTGACATACAGAATTCACTTATTAAATCCACTTCTCACAGAGCCATCAGCTGAGGAAGCCCCACTCACTCAGCTAGCTGCCACACCAAAAAGCCCGGACACAAAGAAAACTCAAAGGCTCACCCAAGATCAGTGCTCTCAGTGATACTCTCATTCTCACACAATTAATACACACACACCTTAAACTTTAAGTTTAAGTACAGTTGCACCACTTGACAGTTGCATCTTCTTCTATGCTGTCGCTTGACATGCAGCTTCCTTTTCTCCATTTTCGACCTCCATCTCCTCACTGCCGTTCTCCTTACTATCGCTCTTGATCTTCTCTGCTTCTTTCTGTTCATGAAGGAGGAAATCATGTCAGCACCTTTTCACTTTGATGGCTACAATCTAAAAACAGGCTCATCCCACCCTCTTGTGGCTGCTGTAACAACTCCTCACCTTTGAATCCCTCTCTGCAAATTTCTGGAACATGTTGGCATAGATGCGTTTGTCCTTCTCATGCTGCTCCTTGATACGTTTCTGACAGATGGCCACCTGGGAGGACATGCCATATAGTCAGATATGGTCCAGGGAGGAACCCCCCCCCCCAAAAAAAACCCAACAAATCCTTGCATTGTTAAGGAGCAAATATGTATAATCCCACTTCAAAAAAAAAAAAAAAAAAAAAAAAAAACACTGTAAAAGAGAATGCAATGATTTGCAAATTGCTATTCATCTCTCTCCCTGTGATATTTCAATTTTTTGAAATTTTGTGATGAGAAACATTATTCTAAGTGTTTCATAATTTGCATGTCCAGTTTTTTTGCAAACTGTTGATGGTCTACTTATGTTCCAAGTTTATTGCTGCCAATATCCCAACATTTGAGAGGTGTTATTGCCAAAGTCAAAACATGGTAATATTTAATGAAATGTCAGCATTTGAATTGTTCTATTCTAAATAACACATTACTATGAGATTTGCAAATCACTACATTCTGTTTTTTCATCCACATTCATCCCATCCATACTTTAAAACATCTCTCCTTTTTCTCAGTTTTTTTGGAATTGGGGATATATTATTCCTGGACAAAATATCCCAGTTACACATACTTTCAATGTAGGATCATAATAGATTGTTACATAACATAAAATGAAACATCAGCCCATTTTATTTAACATTTCAATAGACCTATTTTGGATTTCAAATCAGCAAAATTCAGAAGCAAATGTGTTAAGAGTTCTTTACAATAGAGAGGAAAAAAAAAAAAAGATATTAAATTAATAAAGATATTAAGCAAAGCAACCATACATGAGTGATTACAATACTTATCTAAGCAGTTTGGTCGTGTTAAAAGGAACTGACTAAATCCCAAGAATCTCAGATCAGAAATCGTGGCTTGTTTTGTTATGGATTTTTAGCAAGGCAAGTTTATTTGTACAGCACATTTCAGCAACAAGGACATTCAAGGTGCTTTACGTAATAAAAACATGAAAAATTAGGAGGAAAAAAAAAAAAAAATTGTATTCAAAGGCAGCTGTAAACAAATTAATTTTTAAACCACGATTTAGTGGGGTAGTGAGGGTTTCAGCATTCCTGCATTTTTCTGGAAGTTTGTTCCAGCTCTCTGGAGCATGAAAGCTGCATGCTGCTTCTCCATGTTTCATTCTGATTCTGGGACCACAGAGCAGACCTGAACCAGAAGACCTGAAAGGTCTGGATGGTTGCTATGGCAACATGTATGACTGCTTTAGTTAAAATATATATCTTTTTTTAATGTAACAAAGTGAATACATTTCTGATTTCTGCTGATTATTAACCTAATTTTATGAAGCTGCTGATTGTTTTAACATTTCGTCTCTGCCTGAATGGTGAATAACCCAATTTTCTTAAGTGACAAACTCAGACTGCACAATTATTCATGTTTTCAGATTTAAAAAATTTGTCAGCAGAAGAAAAAAGTTTTTCCAATGATACTTTGTCATATATAATATTATACCTGGCTCTTGGCAGCTTTGTTGCCAGGATACAGCTGAACAACTCGCTGGAAATCATCTCTTGCTCTGTCAAACTCCTTCATACTGAAAAGCGCCTCTCCCCTTCGGAACAAAGCCTTCTCACTGGAGGAATCCATCTCCAGAGCCTGTAAGCAGAACGTCATTAAATGAGTATGAAGATAAAAATACCTAGTAATAATAATAAAAAAAATAAATTAAAAAAAAAAAAAAAAATTTAATAAAAAAGCGGAATAATCAAAGTCAGTCAATTACTAAATATTTCTATTGGAATAAATCTACATCCTCCTTTAAAGAAATGAGACCGTCAATTCGCTAAACAACAAATGATGTGTTGGCAAAGTGTCTCCTATTTAGACGGTTAATGTTAGATACCTTGTCACAGTTTTCTAAGGCTTGGTTTGGCTCCTGCATTTTAAGGTAGCACATGGCCAAGTTTAGATGTGCAGCCAGTTGCAACGCGTTTGCTTTCTTTTCATCTTCAGGTGACCAACCAGACTCGTGTTCCAGCCATGAAACAATCTTTTTGTACTGTACTGATGCCTGCTTGTATTTTCCCACCTGCAGCACATAAAATCAATGTTAGAAAACATGGCAAAAGTAACAGCTAGTGTTCAAATATAAGAAAAGGGCATGTTTAATCAAGACATACCTTAAAATATTGTGTTCCCTTATCTTTGACAATGCTGCTTTGTTCCAGCTTTTCTTGTGATGTCATTTCCCATGTTTCCTTAGCCTATTTTATAAAAAAAAAAAAAAAAAAAAAAAAAAAAAACAAAAAAAAAAAAAAACACACTGGTGAGAAAAACGGTGACAAGTAAATAACAATAGTCATGATTGTTATGCAGCAAATTTCTTACCTTCTCAAAGGCTGTCAGCATGATCTTGTACTGTAATGTTGCTCCACCAGGAATGTTAAACTTTTCATTTCCCACATTCCCAAAGCCATATCTACAAATAAAAAAATGTAAGGACACTTAAACTTGTGGGATCATGACCACCTACATCACAGTTGGAGTCAGATTTCTTCAACTATTGAGCTTTTCAGACAGCCACATTTTTAGTTAATTCACAGATATAGATATATATATATATATATATATATATAAATAAAAATAAGAGAACCGTTTCAAAGCTCCTGGGTTTGATATATTAGACCATTTGACATTTAAAGCCACAACAATAAATTAAGATGATTTGGTAAAAGATTATACTTAGGCTTAATAGTGAAGGAGGCCTCCTCGCCCTGCTCCATAGCCATGATGGCCTTCTCGACTCCAGATGGCAGGCCAAGACTCTCTCCATCTCCAACCTCGAACTTCAGTTCTCTTTCGTCAAAAACGCGCCCATCAAAAGTACCCTCCACAGTGACTGAATGGGAATGTTGATAGATTACCTCACTGATTGCATTACCACAGAATGGCTTATGTACTTCACGTTAAGATGACAGTCACGAAGAAAAAGAAAACAAAAAAAACCTGAGGACAAAGTCATCTCCCCAGATGTCAATAAAAGATACAAATACGTATGAGAAATGTCTTTTCACAACAAAAGAAGCCCATCATTCATTATGAAGTTCACAGGGCTGGACGATCAAGAAAATTAATTTATGGAAAAAAAAACAACAAAAAAACCCCCCCTAAGAATTCAAACAGACATTCACTTGTATAGTATGGAACTGATACTGCTTCGGTGAGCTTCTGCAGCTCCACAACAGAGTCCAGACACAGCCATTTAGACACTTAGTCAATAAAATCTTGTCCTCCTACTAATGGCATCCGTGTGCCTTGAAAAATCCAATCAGTTCTTTAAAAGAAAACTTGTTTTGAATATAAAAATTCTCCATTATTTTATATTTGATATCTGAAATGTTAGTTTAAACTTAAGCAATAAAGATTATAATTGTTATAGCAGCTGTTAAAATTAAATAAGAAAACAAAAGTATGTTTGTAAAGGACAATAAATTGATAAAATGTACTGTCACCATTGTTCATACATCATATGACTGGAATTGGTGTTTAAAAAAAAAACAAAAAAAAAAAAAAAAAACATAAATCTTTTAACAAAAATTTGAATGTCTTATTAGATGGTCATTATCAGAAAACAAAGAGCTGTATTTCAATGCATTACCCTCAACTGCAGCTCCTTCATTAGGCTTAGAGTATCCCTGCCCCTTAGTGATAATGCGTCTGATGATTCCGCCATCCTCATCATCGGTAATGTCCTCCCCCCTAAATTCAAACAGTTCCACCTAAACACATAAATTAACATTATAATGTTTTTAATTCAAAAATGGACAACCATTCATGCATAGTATTTTACTGACAATACCCCAAATATAGTTTAAACTGGATCATGAGTAATTGAAGGGTACCTCAAAAACCAGAGTTGCATTTGGAGGTATCTTGGGAGGACTCCCTGCAGATCCATAAGCGTATTCTGGTTTACAGATAAACTGGCACAACTCTCCCACTTTCATTGTAGCCACGCCAATGTCCCATGCCTTAATGACTTGTCCTAAAGACAAAGCAAACTGAATTATTCAGAAGGTGCACAATGACAGATTCATGTTAATATATACATTTTTGATATGAAACCAACCTTTGCCCAGCTCAAAGGAAAACTTCTCTCCCCTGTCCCTGCTCGAGTCAAAATGTGTGCCATCTAAAAGCATACCCACATAATGGACAAACACTTTGTCACCAGTCATAGGAAGCTCTGTGCCTGTACCCTCCCTTTTGACCAGCTGCAAAACACAACACAAGGGGAAACATTTAAAAAATATATATCAACACAGGTTATATTTTCAAAAAAGTACACTCTTAAAAAACAAAAAAGAGGTATCAAATCCCAGTCTCGTTTGGCCCCCCAGCCTTCGCATCAGACGGGGTAAATCTACCAAAAGCTGAAATGTGTCATTCAAAGCTCCGGCTCGGCCGTTTCTATGTTAGACATTATTGTCTGTTGCCCACATCAGTGTTATCAGTGTTGGTAATAGTTGCTTCTCCGTGGCTCCAGAGCCTTGTAGAAATGTAGTCGGGTGCATGGGGAGTGATCGGTGCTCTTTATGCTCTAGCAACGTAAAACACACGGAACTAAAACACCAGTCAATACAATGAGGCATTTCAGTCTTGTCCACTTTCATTGCAGTCGGCTTAAAGTAGCAGATTTATAGCGACGCGTGTGCAGCGCCAGCAGCGACTGTTAGCCTGGCCGACTGCGCCAGCTAACGGCGGCTAGCCGGAGCGAGCACTGCGAAAACATCACCACTCGCCTTTAAAACGCCTCCGTCTTTCTTCTGCGTAATGTCCTCGCCCTCCATTGGGATGGTGTGTTGCCCCTCGCTTGTCTGCTCCTCGGCAGTCATTGTGTGATGTTTTTCTCCCTGCGCTCTACTCTGACTGGACGACTGAAGCGGACGCTGGCGTTGTAGCAGCGGCGGCTAACGCAGCAGGCAGCGACTAATGTCAACACCGGCGAGGCAGCGCGTTAAATATGTAAATAAAACACGATAACAGTTGGTCAAATAACTGCCCGAAAGAGTCCGCTGCAGCTGAGCACCATCCACAGTCGTATCCGAGAAGGGTTTGAGTCTGAACCCAGAGTGCTTCTAGTTCACGTTGCTTTGCAATCTGGAATATTACACGCGTTTATAGAAGGGCAGAGAACTTTCCAGACAGTCTAAAACCAGGAGGTTGAGCGAGCTTTGGTGGCGTTACATGTGTCACACAGGCGTATAACGAAAGGGCGGTGCAATAAATAAAAGAGGAATGGAATGCGTATTTTATGTAAACAGTATGCCTGTACATTACAGCTGAATTATAGTTAACCTCTTACATTTTGAAATAACCAAACACAGTTCACAAAGAACTGAATGTTGCTTAGGCATAAATAGCTCGGACCACGTGTGGAGTCAGTGTAGTAAAACAAGCGCCCCTTGTTTAGTCTTGCTCTCTATTGGCTAGACCCTGTGAGCACTTCAGTGTGTTGGCGCGGTGTTGAAAAACCGGGAGTTAAAATAAGAAGTCCAAACTTAGGATATCCCCGGTAAGTTGGTCTATTTGCAGCGGTAGATATATTTAAATTGTTAGTGACACAATTGAAACACCTTAAAATAATAAGGTTATTCGAATTCCTGTAATTTAGCGAGCTTTGACTTTTGCTTTTAACTCATGCCAGCGAAAAACCGACTCGACGCTTCATGAATGCAGATTGGGAAGTTATTCAGTTAAATTACGTCTTAATTACCATAACAGAAAAGACTCAGGTGAGTATTGTTCGTCTTAGTTGGCAGATTATGGACTATTATGTGTCAATACGGGTTAGTTTATACACTGAGGTGTTCAGTTATAACGATGACTGTATCCCACTTTATGGCATTCTTCACTGAATATCAGGAGGATGGAAAATGGCAGGGCCAAATTTCCATTTCCATACCAGCCGTATACCATCCAAGAACAGTTTATGGAAACCCTCTACAGAGCCCTCGATCAAGGCAAAATTGGCATCTTTGAAAGTCCAACTGGAACGGTGTGTATGTGTGACACAGCTACCAAGAAAGGCGCTCTTGAATTCAACAGTAACCTTCACGTAAATACCTGTGTACTGGGTAAATCTAGGGCAAGTCGCTGAGTCTGATATGTGGAGCTCTGAGCTGGCTCGCAGACTACGAGGAGAAAAAGAGAGAGGAGGCAGCTGCTCTGCTCCAGGAGGGAGAAGCAGCTCTCTCCACCTCTGCTGCTCAGACATCCGCCACCAGCTCCTCAACAGAGCCAGACTGGATCACTGATTTTGTTCAGAAAAAGGCTGAACGAGATCTAGTGTCAAAACTAAAGGTAAGAGAGTTAAAGACAGAATTTAAAAGACAAACTTGGCTCTTAAGGTTTTTAACCCACCTAACTGCTGATCCTGATTGAACATTTTTGTTTCAGGAAGAAGAGTTGAGAAGGAAGAAGAGGGATGAAAGGTTGGAAATGATTAGAAACAATGCTCAGCTTAAGTATGCAATCAAAAGGAAGGTAAGCCATCTTTCAATGGGGTGTTTTGGTCAAAAAGTACAGATTTTACTTAAAAAAAAAAAAAAAAAAGCTGATGGATAAATTAACATATTAAGATGTGCTTACAGAGCTGCGAAGAGGATGAAGCAGTCAAGTTGCTTCATCTCAGTAAAGAAGAACAAGTTGAGGCATCAGGAGATCAAGAAGATGAAGAACTTGTAGTCGCAGAATATGAGAGTGACGATGACTCAAAGAG
The DNA here is from genome assembly GCA_014839995.1 of Xenentodon cancila. Taxonomy (NCBI): domain Eukaryota; kingdom Metazoa; phylum Chordata; class Actinopteri; order Beloniformes; family Belonidae; genus Xenentodon; species Xenentodon cancila. Next base: position 20,163,619 of record CM026199.1, read on the forward strand.
CAAAAGCAGGTGAGAAGAGTTATTGATATCTGATGTATAAAATGTTATCACAGGAAAAGATCTGTATTGAAAAGATGGATGTTTTTTTCTGATATATGAAGATTCTTTGGAGGTACAGACGAGGAAAATGATGATCTGGTTGAAGAGCATGTAACCAAGGTGTGTGTGACGGAAAAATCGACATAAACATAATGATCACAGTGTGTATCACACTTTGCCCTGAAGTGAGAACATGCGTACGGTTCTGTTTTTTAGATTTACTACTGCAGTCGCACTCACTCCCAGTTGGCCCAGTTCGTCCATGAGGTTCAAAAGAGCCCCTTCAGTAAGGACATTAGCCTGGTAACACTGGGCTCACGGCAGGTACGAGCACGCACACATAAATACATATTTTAAATCAAGTAAAATGGATAGAGTGAGGAATATAAATTATATATGTAAATTAGCTGATAAATTCTCAGACAACATGTGTTTTGGTGGTAAAGTACACTTTGTGTGCTTGTCCCAGTGTTTCTTACTTGGAACAGCATCAATAGTACTTCAGGGCTTTGTGGCTTTTAACTTGTAAGGTAGTGCTTATTGGATGTACTCACTAGACTTAAAAAGTTAAATTTTTCTAATTGTGTGTTTACCTTTCTCTTTTTCTTTAAAGTAAAGTCGCCAAACTGATTGAATGGGTGCAGATATTAACTAGTAGGGCTGCTAGGTTTTTGGGGGGGAGATAATAATCACAATTATTTTGGTTAACATTGAAATCAAGGTTATTTTAAACAATTGTCCACTGACTTTCCAGACTAAATAGAAATTAATCTGGAGAACAGAGGATATGCTGGTATAGCTGCTCAAACAATCTCTTGTAATTGGGACAGAGTGTGTGACAATCATATCTGTCCTTGATTACATTATTTTTGAAATTGTTGGGAGCCAAAATTGAAATGACAGTTAATATTTGAGTAATTTTGTATTCCTGTAAAGTAAAATGAAACATTTTACAAATTTTACTCTCAGTTAGATGTGACCATGTTACCCATTATGTCTGACACAGCTGACCCTTTACTTTTAAATTCTTTTATTGGCAGAATCTGTGTATTAATGAAGAAGTCCGACGTCTCGGCAGCATTCAGCGAATTAACGACCGTTGCATGGAAATGCAGAAAAACAAGCACCGTATGAGTCTTTCATCTACAGCAGTCCTCAGCGTACAGAAGTAGAAAAAAATAAATTCAGCCCCGTATTAAAAGCAATCGATTCTGCCATTTTGCAGAGAAGCAGCATCACGAAGAGGCTGCAAAACGCAAGCGAGGCCAAGCAAAGAGTGTGTGTCCCTACAACAAAGCTTCTGCACTGCAGCAGATGAGGGATGAAGTTCTGGGTACTGTCCATGACATAGAGCAGCTGCGGAAACTGGGCAAGGAAACACATTCATGCCCTTATTATGGCACACGTCTTGCTATTCCCCCTGCACAGGTACCAAAGTCCCTTTTGTGTTCAGCTCATTCGGCCCTTTGTATCATTATTGCAATGACTGATTTGTGGGAAAAGGCAATTTACTTGTTTTTTTTTTTTTTTTTGTTGCCAACTGTATTATTGGTCTTTATTTATTTATTTTTTTCCCAGTAGATTTAAGTTGCAGTAATGTTTTGAATCATCTATGTTTTTCATACTCGTGTAGTTGGTGGTGTTACCCTATCAGATGGTGCTTCACGAGGCTACAAGAAAGGCAGCAGGGGTTCAGCTGAAAGGGCAGGTACTGTCTTTTTTATTTGTTTGTTTTTGCTAATTTTTGACCATCAGAAATCTTTCTGTTCAGCATTTGTGAATGTTTCCGTCATAAAAAAAAATCTGAATTGTGTGGGAATTCCCTCAGTGATATTAAAAACACAAACTGAGGATATGAGAGTATAATGAGGCTGTGTGGTACTCAATGTTCTGCCTTCAGCAGTTTGAATATTGATTTGGCGTGTAACCAACATCTGGAAATGTATGTCCAACAGGTGGTAATCGTAGATGAAGCTCACAATCTCAGTGACACCCTCTCCTGTATACACAGTGCAGAACTTACTGGCGCACAGGTAAGTTCTTTCTAATGGTATGAATGATTGAATGAATGAACGAATGAATGAATGAATGAACGAATGAATGAATAAGATCTTTTAGCCGTGTCTGAGCTGTGATAATTATTTGATTTGTCTGCAGCTCTGCCGCGCCCAGTCTCAGCTCACCCAGTATGCTGACAGCTATAAGTGAGTGTCGCATAACTGACTTTAATTCACAAATTTTTGCCCCAGTTCCTACCTGACATCTGTATTGTTTTTTTTGTTTAACTCCAGGAGCCGACTCAAAGCAAAGAACCTGATGTACATTAAGCAGATTCTGTTTGTGATTGAAGGATTGATACGAGTGTTGGGAGGTAAATAACAGCATTTAGTCTGTAATTACTGATTATTTCTAATCACAAATTAGTTTGAAAGGGAACCTGCTGAACAGTGTAGTCCACTGGTACTGACGTTGCACACACTTTTCTTGCTTGCTGCTTCCTTTGCAGGTAAGGCTGGGCAGAATCCACAGACCCAGACAGTACAAGCGGGTAAGTTTCTGATAAACCACACACACACACACACACACACACACACACACACACACACACACACACACACACACACACACACACACACACACACACACACACACACACACACACACACACACACACACACACACACACACACACACACACTCAAGCATTAGTCTCTTTCACGTTGCCAGATTTCGTGTTTTTTACCCCAATTTAGGGCCCAACTAGGGGTGTCAAAGTTAACGCGTTAATAACGCTGTGCCTGTAGTTTTGAGAAACAAGAAGTAACACAGCTGCAATAGACTATAAAATATATATTTTTAAAAAGTTAAAAACATACTTTTTCCTCATCTGGCATGGTGCTATGTTGCTCTCAAAGGCGATGGGAACACACACACCTGTCAAAGTTTGCTGTGGCTGCCAGCTCCTTCAGCTGTCCCACATCAGAAAAAATAGAAATCGTTGCTTTATATAAATTCAGCTGATGTTGTACAAAAAGCCTCTGAAAGAGCTGTCATTGATATTAAACCAGTCTACAAATCTCGTTGTTATTCGGGGTAGCATGGATATGGGACCTGCTCCATCTCCTGCACCCATCGCTGCATCATCCAGCTGTTCCGATGTTACATGTTTTTACACTGTACAACTTGATAACGCCTTCGTCTTCCCTTCCTGCAACTCTGCTTCAGGCACAGGGGAGGCAATTACACCCCTTGCATTTGCACTGCCATACATGTGTTAAACACGAGTTCTTCATCCAGTCTGATCTAAAATCGCCCACTAACACACATCAACACAGAACTAACCAGTCAGTGTTCTTTTCTCTTCCAGGGACAGAGATGCATACCATTAACAACTTCCTTTTCAAGGCTCACATTGACAATATAAACTTGTTTAAGGTAGTTCTTTTTATAATCCAGCTAAAATTCATAGCAACTGTACAATATATTCAAATTACGAACTAGTATTACAAAGTCATTGTTGTTCTTGCTTTAGTTACAAAGATACTTTGAGAAGAGCCTGATCAGCAGGAAAGTAAGACTTTCAATTTGTTTGGATTATACATTTAAAAAAAAAAATGAGTGCAATGGACGGCAAACTTAAATTTATACCACTGATATCTCCTCTCTTTAGTTGGGTGGCTTTGTGGAGAAGTACGCTGGCTCAGGTGTGACTCTGCACACTCAGAGCAGCTCCAACAAGGAGAACCGACGCACAGAAGGCTTAAATCGTTACCTTCAGACCCTACAGAGTAACCAAAGCTCTGCACCAGGTCAGTTCTGCCACGTACCAAATACTTATTTTGTATGTTACTTGTAATATCAACATTATTCTCTGTGCAGTTTCTTCCGCAGACCAGCAGGAGTCAACTGAGGCAGAAAAAGTGCTCTCTGCATCTCCCATGATGCAGGTGGAAGGTTTCTTCATGGCTCTCACCAACAGCAACACTGATGGGAGAGTGGTTGTCCACAGACAAGGTAACATTTTATACACAACTCCCAAATAAAGAACAACACAATACAATGTTCAAGAGTAAAATGGCTGATTATTGGATCATCCAGGCACTTTGTCGGAGAGCAGCATAAAGTTTCTTCTGCTGAACCCAGCAGTGCACTTTGCCCAGGTGTTGAAGGAGTGCAGAGCAGTCATCATTGCTGGAGGAACCATGCAGCCTGTAAGTTGCTTCAGAAACAAACGAAAAAATGTTGTTTGTTGTGTAAGCGTCATCACATTAAAACATGTTTTATGTAGGTTTCAGACTTCAAACAAGAGTTACTGTTTTCAGCTGGGGTAGGAGAGGAGCGCATCATTGAGTTTTCCTGTGGTGAGTGGCCCATTTTTTTAACTCCACAACAGCTTTTAAAAATGTCCTTTTTAATGCCCTCCTTATTTCTGATGCGTTTTTCTGTTTGCAGTAGGTATTTGATAAATATAGTAAATGTGAGTCAAGGAAAACATTTTAAATGTTTTTTTTCATCAAACGGGGCTATGCAGATTGATTTTCAAATTCAAGTAAAACTGGTCAAGTAGAAAAAATTTAAAAGACGTTATGGAAAGTAACTGATTAATTACTTATTCACTGTGTACAAACAAGCTGCTGCATATAAAGATCGATATGACATTTGAATATAATTCTGGTAACTCATGCTGACAGTTTAAACACAGGCAACAAAGACTTGCATGCTGCATGTATATTATGTGCTGCACTGTGTGCAGATTATGGTTTGAGTTTCATAGTTTTTTTTTTTAAATTATAGTACAATTATTTTATCAGTCATGTTTCTTGTGAAAAAAGTGGATTAAAACTCATCTTACTGATGTCTGCTTTAAAACAAGATCCTCGTTTGCAACTCTACTTTTCTTCTGCATTTTTATTCTGAATGTTTTCCAAAAAAAAAAAAAAAAAAAAAAAATAAATGATTGATAACAGTCCACAGTCTTGTCAGGTCTGTCTTATAAATTTACTGACATTTTTCCCTGTTAACTGTTTGCAGGCCATGTCATCCCTCCTGACAACATTCTTCCCATCGTCTTGTGCAACGGCCCGTCTGGTCAGGAGCTGGATTTTACTTTTCAAAACAGAGACTCCCCTCGAATGGTATCAATACCTGCACAAATCAAGCTGTGAACTTATCTGTTGTGATTTCTTTGACAGGAGTTGTTTACACAAGTACTTTGACAGTGTTATGTCTTCTCTGTGAACAGATGGATGAAACGGGTCGCATTCTGTCCAACATTTGCAACGTGGTCCCTGGTGGGGTCGTGTGTTTCTTTCCCTCTTACGAGTACTCAAAGCGGATCATTTCTCACTGGGAGGCCAGTGGTGTGCTAACTCGACTGGGAAGTAAGAAGAAGGTACCTCAACTAAATGCCAAGGAAATGTTAAAGTTTTTTTTTTTTTTTTGCCTTAAGCCATGCATAACATGTCAAACTTGTAAAACCTCTTGCGATGACTAAACTACAACAAATATCATCTCAGATCTTCCAGGAGCCAAAGAAGGCCCACCAGGTAGACCAGGTGCTGAGCGAGTTTTCCCGTTGTATCCAGGTAACACACAGGTACTGATGAGCATGTCACACCTCAAATTAAAACTGATTATTTTATTATTTTGTATCCCCGTCTGTTCTTTTTAGAGGAGTGCGCTGGACAGCAGTGGACTCACAGGAGCATTGTTGTTCTCTGTAGTTGGAGGAAAGATGAGTGAGGGAATCAACTTCTCTGATGACTTGGGCAGGTGTGTACTCTTTCAGAGCACACTGCTAAAAAGCTGTTATATACAGTTTTGAATGTATAAAGCTAAATGTGTGTGTGTGTGTGGTCATCCATGTATTAACAGGTGTGTAGTGATGGTTGGAATGCCATATCCCAACATCAAATCTCCAGAGCTTCAGGAAAAGATGGCATATCTGGACAAACACCTGGTCAGAGTCTTTCTTAACAGGTTTAGTTGAATTTGTATAAGCATATAATATAGCATATAAGGGGATAAATAGTTTAAATGGAAGATAAAAGGAAAGGTGAGATAATTGTGAAACACCCAACTTCTGTTTTAGCCTCACGGTCAAGGGAGGAGCCCTGGACAAGCGCTAGTAGAAAACCTCTGCATGAAGGCTGTCAACCAGTCTATAGGTAAAAATAACAATGTTATTGGCAGCAGATGCAATAAAATGTATTATTGTTATTATGATGTCAAACCTTTCTTCTGTTTTAAAGGCAGAGCTATCCGTCACCGTAGTGACTACTCCTCTATCGTGCTGTGTGACCGACGCTACTCTCGGCCTGCTACGCTCTCTAAACTTCCCACTTGGATCAAGGATCGTATTTACACGTGCACAACCTTCGGCCCTGCTTTTGCTGCCTTGCGGAAGGTGAGAAGCAACTACATTAATGTATACGCTATCTGAGTGCTGCATCATGACCAACATTTAAAATTGATTCTTTTCTTTTTTTTTTTCCCCTTATGTGTTCTTTTCTAGTTCTTCATGGAAAAAAAAGCTGAGGCCGGTGTAGTTTCTCTCTCAAAGAGCTCATCAGTTAGCATTTAAGTTTAAAAAGACTCAATATAGGATGCACTTGGGGTAAATTACAAAAGAAACAGCAGAGAAATTTAAAGAGTTGTATTGGAAAAAATAATTAGAGAGAATAAAGTTAATTGTAGCTCAAAGTTGCACCCTAGTTAGCACTTCTCACTCGAACTGTCAACCAGGGAGGCAGCTTTTATATCTTTATATTTTAAACCATATTGTGTGGTCACGAAACACTGCACACAAATGGCAAAGTTGGCAGTCATCACATATACGCAGCTTGTTCTGCCTGGATGATAGAAGAAAAAAAAATGCTTCTCATCTATTTACAAATTCAGTCTGTTGAATTCCCACTACTGAAATAATTACTAGACATATCAGTCACAGATGTGCCTGGTTCACTGTTTACATCTAGTTCTTTATGCATTATCATTAGGGTTATGTAATGCAAAGCTTGCTTGCTAATCACTTCCATCTTCTCAGCAGTGAGTGCTCGTGGATATTTTGATCGACTGAAACTGACTTAATGACAAATATCAAATCGTTGTATCATTTGTGTATTAGTGATGTTTATTTTAGCTTTGGACAAGCTACTTGAAAGTCACTTGTTATGGTGTTATTAATGAGAGAAAAATGTTAGAATCTCTGTACATAAAATGATTAAAGGCTACTGAATGCTTTCTCTATCAATCCCATTCATTGTCCGTCATGTTATGCTTCCCAATCGTCATCGTCCGTTGTTGAGTGTGGAGCAGGAAGCGGTGGGATGGCATCTGACATCCTGGCAAACGCGCCACCAGTACCAGGGGGAGCATCTCCCTGTTCTCCACCAGCTGGGCCCTTACCGGATATGCCTAAAGAAAGGACAAGAAAGCAATCACATGCAACCACTAATGTTATTCTTGATTTCACCTGATTGAAAGGACCTCTCACCTTTTCTGCGCATGGCGAGTTTATTGAAGAGATCGGACATAAAGTCACCACCACTAGAGGCCACTCCAACTGCTGAGAGACCAAAGGCAGAGAAATCCTCAGTATTTATATATATTTTTTAATCACCTCGATGAATGAAAAGTTCCACTTGTTCATCAGCTCTTCATTTTAAAGCGGAGAACACAACTACAAAAAGTCATTTTAGTTTGTTTTAAACAAGTTTACTTCTACCCGGCACTATAACATGTTTGATTTTACTTTACTCCTTTCTAACATTTGTTAGGTCTCCATCCTAAAACCGCTGATAAAACCTGAGCAGAGCCACATCCCCATTTAAACAATCCAGCACCTTGCTCCTGCTCCTTCTGTTTCTTCTTCTCCATCTTGCGCTCCTTAACGTTGCGCAACTTGGCTTTGCCAATGCCCCCGGCGTTGCGGATAGATTCCAGCAGACTGGCACGGCCGTCTGACGGCTGAACCACCTCGCTGGGAGCACCAGACACAGGACCTGCAGTCAGGATCACAGTTTAGGATCAGAGTAATTAATGCCATTTAATTTGATTTAATTCAAAGTAGTGGGTTAGTTTGTTCCATTGTATACATGTGTGTTAAAGCATTTAAAAACTGCCAAGTTCACTCATATTCCTGTAGGTCAATAGTGTGTGGCCTCATCTGAAATGTGTGCCAAACCTGAACTTGGCACTTGAGTGACTTCTGTGCTTTCTGCCGGAGGAGGTGGTGGAGGAGGTGGAGGAGGAGGAGGGGCTGCTGCAGAAGAAGCAAGAGCAGGCCCGGGGGGAGGAGGGGGGGGAGGAGGTGGTGGCGGCGGTGGGGAATTTGGCTGGAAAAGAGTTCCTGAAACAAAAACATGCCTATTACAAACCACAACAAACATCAGTGATTTAAAGTTTATAGAAAAAACAACGCATGACATGAAGTAAAGACGGACTAAAGTATGGAGATTAAAATAAGGCGTAGCTGCGTACCTGCACTCCTCTCATCTGGGATGGAGGGCAGTTCAGGGATGTTTTGCGTGAGCCCTGATGGGGCGAATCCCGGCCCAAGGTCAGCACTATACGACAGGTCATCCGCGATGCCTGGCAGGTCAGGCAGGTAGGATGGCACGTCTATCTCAGGAACCTGACCCAGGTCTGGCACGTAGAAATAATTCTCTGCTGTCTGTTAGACAGGAACGATGACCAAGACTAACCAGTCGCATATCGAAGAAGCCAAATAAACAGTGTTCAGGCTGCAAGTTACCTGTCTCTCCAGCTGCTCCCTCTTTGTAATGGAGAGAGGTGCATCAAATGGTTTCTCCTCCTTCTCCGTTTCTAGTGTTGTGTGTGTTTTCGTTACTGCTCCCGCCAAAGGATCAAGGAACACGTACTTCTTATATCTTTACAAACAGACCCAAATATTCAGATATGATCAAAGATTTAAATGTAACTGGTGTCTACGGTGAGCATCTGTTTGTTTGTGTGTGCGTAAGCTCACAGATTCTCTGTGGTATTAAAGAGCAACAGAGAGCTGACAGATGAGATGTTTCGAGGCAGACTGCCCAATCCTTCTTCCGTCTCATCCTCAGACCTCTTCTTATTGCTTACACAGAGTGGGAAATACATCAGCTTCTCCTAGAAGGATGACATACAGACACGATGTGAGTGGGAGATCTTTAAAATGTCAACTAGATCTTGAATAACACAAATGGCAAATGTCATTAAAGTGCTTTGGTGCTCAGGTGTACACGCCCACAAACACTCTGATACTGAATTATATGACTATTATATGACTTGTACAGAAACTGCATTTCTGAGCAGTTTTCTGAGATGGTGTGGAAAACTGCAGGGTTCAGTATAAATAATGCAAAAGCTTCTGCTAAGTCGAACACACAAATACAAGCACTTACACTTGGGAGAATTTTTTACTGTCAACTGACACACTTATTTACAGCCTCCGATATCCTATATTGTGCACATGCAGCTAACCCCCATAATAATGCCGGATGTATCATATTTGATACATAAATCGCTGAGACCTCGTCTCCCATAGTCAAGAAAAAAAGAAAACAAAAAGAGCAAAGTTTTGTACAATAAAAAATAAATAAAACAGAAAAATAAAAAAGAACCATAACATTGATCAAAACATTTATAATGGTACAAAAATATTACTTAGAAACTGTTAAGAGAAAATGTTGTGTCGGGGGGGTTATTTCATTATAGACTAAACATAAAAAGAAACAGGATTTTCTATGTATTATTTACAAGCGTTAAGTTACAGAATTAATTGTTGGCATGATGCACAGAAAAATCTGCAACTAAGGACCTGACTGTGAAAGGGGAGTACACATGTTCTGGCCTTTCACAGAGGCTTTGTGTTGTTGTATGTTTCAATATGCTCAGCTTTTTATGGTGTCACGCTGTCTCCAGGCAACATAGGTTACTTTACCATGTTGAAGTGTTTCACTCATTGTAATTATTTGATAATTCTGATTGATTCATATTTAATGAACTAATAATGTAATCACTTTGAAATATTCTTGTGCCACAGTGAATAAGAGCAACAGCTGAATAAAATATCTGACTTTGAATGTAATTTTCTTTGCTTTCTCAACCAATTTAATCAAATTGTTCAAGTGTTTAGTTATAGAAATATGTTATGAAGATATGATTCTTTGTATGAAAACATCAAATGTTGAATTTTGACGTTTAAAAGAACCAATCATAAACAAACATAAAAAAAAATAAATTCATTTTAGAATATTGAAAATAATTTTGTGAAAGAGTCAAGAGAAGTGACAAGAAAAACATTACAAATATTTTTAGCCACTGGTATCAGTATGCGTAGGGGGTTAGGCATTCATTCATTTAGTGTGAAGATTAAGTGAAATAAAATGTTTGAAATACCTCTGCCCAGAAGTGAAAAAAATAAATAAATAAAATCAGAAAACCTGGTCTTTACCCTTGTAAACTTTGTTTCAATCCCCCTGTTGCTGAATTGTGCTATATAAATGAACCTGCCCTGCCTTGTTATTGTGAAATGCAAGAAACACAGACAGACAGACAGACAGAGAGACAGACAGACAGAGAGACAGACAGAGAGACAGACAGACAGAGAGACAGACAGACAGACAGAGAGACATACAGACAGACAGAGAGACATACAGACAGATTAGTATTGCATTATCTGCACCCTGATAAATCCTGAGTCTGTAGGTGACTCCAGGTCAAACATGATAAACAACGTGTCATTACTGAGGCCACCAAGTGATATCCGATTCTCCTCCTCCCTCAGAAGGCACCTTTCCAGTGTGAGCAGCCAAACTACCAGTACCTTCTGGATTTCACAGTCCCGAAGTCAAAGCCAGACAGCTTTCAAAGACAGTTAATGACGGATTCTAGCACCAACAGTTTTAAACTTCTGGTAATTACTAAGAGCTCATTAAGGCATATTTATTTTCCCTTGTGCTCAACTTAAACCCACATGACTTTAAATAGAATCAGAGTGACAGACATTGCAAGGCATGTATATAGTTGGAGAGAGAGAGAGGTGGTGTTGGAGACTGCGGAGTACACCACAAAGTGGCAGACAGTGGACCAGTTCTTAACAATATAAATATCTGTGGGGCCATGGAAGTTTGTTCCTGCACTCTTATAAATATAAGACGTAATTAATTCAGCCTCAAGCCCTTCTCTCCGCTTGTGGCAGCTGCTGCAAAAATCTAAAACTTTCTCCTATGAGCTTATCTCACCTGCAATGCCTTCTCATCAAAGGGTCGAAATTTATTCTGTATCCTGTTTCGGGGGTGAGCTTGTAAGGAGGGGTCCACTGCACCAGTGAAGATAGATGAGTAGTCCTGAAGTCGATCTGGGGCTGGGTACTTGGCACTGGAGAAAACCTATGCAAATATAACATTTTGGTTTGGTTTTTAACAATGCTTTGTTATTCTCACGTGGCAGACGTAATCTCTATCAAGTTGGATTCCAAAGTGAAGTTGCTGTGTTACCTTAGTTGCTTTCTTACTCCCTTTAATCTTGTCGACCCGGGCCTGGGCCAGCCTGATCCGGTCAGAGACACTCTGCAGCTGATGGCGGTTCCTCTCTACGCTCTCTGAAACCCTGGAAGCAGCACAAACGTGAATATGAGCACATGCACATTCATACACAAGCAAATATGTCAGTGCTATTTGATGTTGCAAGAAAAGACTTAGTGGAGACAATCTGACAATAAACATGCTGCTGAATGATAAAATTTTCATCATAAAACAACTTGTTGCATTTCATAAAGAGGCTACAGTAATACAAAACTACACAAAAGTGTGCTGGTAATAGGGTTTCCAATGATCATTTATCATTAGCCATCTCATTACAAACACATCATGTTTCAAAAGAAGTAGAACATATTCTCAGTATGTTCAATCCATAAATGTCACCGTTTTTATGCTGTACAGGACCCAGTTTTGTGAATTTCATGGTGCCAGACATCACCATCTGCTCTTATGCATATGCTGTTTTTAACTATGGAATCTGTTAAATTTAACAACTTGATTATTCACAGCATGCCTATACTATTTGGTTCATTGCTAGGACCTTTTTGATTGCTTTTTTTTTTTTAATGGTGAAGAAAAGGTGTTATTACCTTTTAATATTGTGGTATAAAGAGAAATACAAATCTGTTAATCTATATTACTTTCCGGCATTTGTCAATGTGGACATACGTTCACCTTATATTTAAATAAATGTCTTTAAATTTTGACTATAAACACATTAGGCAAACAGTCTTGTGACAGACTGTGGACTTGAAACTAGTGATCGCTGCCTCTCATACTGCATCCATTAGAAGTATATGAGGTCAAGGCAATAAAAGGTTGTGCTTTTTCCACAAATATTATATTAAATGGATCTCTCATTATTGCTGCATAGTTTATCATAGTTTCATGTATAATAATGCATATCTTTTTTGCTGGTGGTTCATCTGCCAACCTTAAGATAGACCTTTTCAAGAATAAAAGTGGATATTTTGATGTCATAAAAAGAAAAAGAGAGGTAAATGCTCTACCTTTTTACCCATTGAGAACTCTTGCGCACGTGTTTTAGACATTTGTACCAATCTGTGTAAATTGGGCTTACCTCCTGAAAATGTCCGTAGAAATGGCCTCTAAATACAGCAAGGCATCTGCAACCTGATGAACAGCCTCCTCCCGCCTCAGGTCCGGCTGGATGAGGGGCACCGAGTACACCTGGCCCTCCAGGCAGCGTCTCTGCGTCATCCTGCAAAACAGCGGCGCGTGAACAAATAACACAAATGCCAGTTCACTCTTAGCCATCAGGATGAATGGCAAAAAAATGTTGACTTATTACAGTTTACACGGATGTGTACCCATGTATCACCACCAAAACTGACGTGACCAAACTCAACTTTAGGACTGGTGGTTTTTACAAGCAGGATTAATCTCTGACTGTCACGTGACAACAGCGCCGGAATAACTGGCCTTATCTCTGATTCACTCTGCAAATTGTTTTTTTTATTGTTCGGTGACTAAATAATTCGGTGTTACAGATGCTTGGAGGAAAATCTATTTAAAAAAAAGAAAAAATAAAAGTAGCGGGACGTCAATAACTTGACAGCTTGATACTGGTAAAACAAACCGCTGCGCGCGAGGAAAACGAGCCCGTTAGAAAGCGTGTTCTACTAGTAACGACAGTCTTACCTGACCATGGGTTTCGTTTACTGTTTAACAGTGACAAAAAGTAAAATAATAATTTAAAAATACACGTAACAATAGGTTAGACTGTCGGTGACTGCAGCATGACCATAGCTAGCAAAACAACGTACATACTTCCGCACCCAACCAGCACGTGACCCCACTGTGGCGTTGCCTTCACGGCAACTCGGAAGCTCTAACTTCACCAACTCGAAGAGCGCTCTGGAGTTGTGAATGTTTGCAGTTATCGTTGTCGTATCTTCGACTGAAGACGCCAAAATGTTTTTCTCTCTGTTTTTCCTTTTATATTTTTTCACATACATGTATCTGTATGAGTGTGTGTGTGTGTGTGTGTGTGTGTGTGTGTGTGTGGTGGGGTCTGTTAAAAAAGAAAGTGGGTCCACCTAAAAAATAATAAATTAAACAAACAGTTATAGTGAATAACACACCTGTATTCGTAATGATTAATAAAGAAAGAAACAAAAATATCTAGTAACCCTCAGTTCAAACCTTTGGAGAGTGTTGCTTATGCTACAAATTGACAAACCCCGTTTTTTTTTTTTTTTTTTTTTTTGCTGAGCTCTATCTGAGAAACAAACATTAACAAAATGGTCTGACAAAAGCAGAAAATCCTTAAATATCCTGAAAGTACAACAGTGCCCCAAATATAATTTAACTTTAGATCTAGTTCGTCAAAGAGAACCACTGGCAAACTTGGTTTAGTTATTATTGTAGCCTATAGGTCACATTTTCTTCTTTTCTTATGTTAGATATTTTAGACTGTAGTTTAACCCTCTCAGAATGGTTCATACATGCAACAATCACAATAATTTAAGAGACGCTTCTTGTAGGCTACCTATAGGGAGCGTGCTTGCTCTGGTCTTTTCTCGTGTCTTTGTGCGTAATGACGCATCCGTGTCTCCGCGCCTCCCCCTCCCTTCTGTCACATCTGGATTTAGCTCCTCTCATCAGCACCACTCAGTGCAGTGGGAGAGAGTGAGAGTAAGGGAGGGAGGTGAACGACCGGAGTAGTGGAGACAAGCTCAGTCGGCGCAGCTTCGTCCACAACCGAGCAGAATTGAAAAGAGAACATCGGAGGGACATTGCACATTTTCCTCCCCACGGATATCTGCATCTCCTCTGCCCTCAATCTGTCATCAGCCCAGCTTTTTCTCTTTCTCCTACCTCTTCTTGCCTTGGATAGTATGAGCTCCAGCTTGCTTGAAAACCCGGTACAGGCGATTCTGTACCTTCGGGAGCTGACAACCATCGTCCAGAACCAGCAGAGTCTCATACAGACCCAGCGCGCCCGGATAGAGGAGCTGGACAGGCGGGTGGACGAGCTCATCGGTGAGAACAGGCACCTGCGGGACATCAGGGTACAACAGCAGCATCCCTACCTTCATCACCATCACCATCTCCCGGACCCCACCTGCCTCCACCATCACCACCACCCGCAGGACCCCCAGCTCAAGACTAGTGGGGGCTCTGTGCCAGAGCATGCAGCGGAACCAGCACAGGTCGAGGCTGCGCCGGAGGTCCAAGCACAGGATGTCCAACCTCTGGACCCGGGAGACATGCAGCTGGTCCCGGCAGACCCGTCCACAATTTCTCCAATGGATAGCGAGTCAGAAAACGGCGGGAGTTGCCCCAGCTGCCGCTCTTTGGTTCCAATGACCCCATCAACCCTGTGTCGATCCCTGACCCTGGCAAGGAAATCCGAGTAAGTACGGATTACAGTCTTTGGTTCTGTTTGTCTCTATGAATACTCCGCTGTACACCGGTGAAATAATCAAAAGCAGGCCCTCGTATGCAAATATTTTATTTCTTTAAAACCTCACGTGCCCTGGGTTTTCTGAAATAAATTTTCTGGCTTGCTGTCCGTTTGAACTGATCGGTCACAGTTCATGTGCTGCATCCGCCTGAACTATGCAAAGAGGAGCGCGCGTGCGTGTGCGTGCCTCCAAGATTGAGAGGCGTTTAATTAATGGAGAAACCGCTTGCAAATGTCCAAGTCTGCAGCTGTGTGAGTCCTTTGAGGACTGTAGCAGAAGAGCAAGAGCTGGATTATTTAAATAAGAAAATGGATCACGAACACCGGATCATTACGTAACAAACAGCTGTAGGCCTCCACGCGTGCGTGTTCCTGTACATGCGTATGTGTGATAGCTGTCAGTTGGAGACAGGCGCGCGTGGTGATGAGGCACCTTTTAAGTCAGTGTCCGTGGATGTTGCTGCTGCTGGCCTCTTTTTAATTAGATCACGGGATCTGGGAACTCTCACGGGATCTGTGGGCCTCTGATGTTGCTGTGTTAGATGAGACACACGTGCGCACAGAAAAACACATGCACAAGCACACACATTGGCACATACAACGCCTTCTGCCTGACACCAGAGCTTCACAGTAAACTATCACATCGTCTAATGAAAGAACATCCATATTCCCATCTTTTGGCTGTTTGTGTGTGTATTCTGCTTATAAGTTGAGTCCCAGCAGGAGTCCTGATTGGTCTCTTTGGGATTCCACCCCCACTGAGGGGAGTAGCATCAAAATCAAGAGGAGTTATGAAAAGTGGGGACATAAGGAAACACACACACACACACGTATATATATATATATATATATATATATATATATATATATATATATATATATATATATATATATATATATATATATATATATATATATATATATATATATATATATATATATATATATATATATATTGCCTGTGTTGCCATGTGTTTCCTGAACCCTTAGAGAGAGGTCATTTTGTTGCAACTATTTCATTCTCCCAGCATCACATCATTGGTTTGCAACTTGAATGCATTTCATAAGTGTTTAAGACATGACAATGAATAAAGGCTTGCACTGATACAGGCAATGAAGCCACCAGTTGATTGAGCAAAAGAATGGTTTGTTAAATAGCTTAGCAGCTCATGTGGATTCCTGATTTTTAAATAAATAGTCCTTCTAGAGGAGAACAGGTGTACCGAATTGCCTGTACCGGGCTTTCAAACAGTTACATCTACTGTTCGTGTTACCTTATGCCAGGCCAAACCAGGTGAGTTGGTGGGGGCAGAGATGATGCTTTCACCTCACCGTCCTTGCCAGCTGTATCCTGCCTGCAGCTCTCTGGAGATCTGATCTGCCCTCTGTTGTCCCTGTTGTCAGTTTGCCTTAGCATGTATCTCTTACAACCTGTTATTGCACATGTGTGCTTTCGTACACATCTCTGTGTAGCAGTCCAGCCCCCAACCCCCCGCTTTTTCTTTCTTTTTTGTTTTTGTTTTTTTTGGTTATACAGAGGAATAACATGTGAATAATGTGTGATGCTTAGGATTGGCAGTGAGTACATTTGGGTGCTTTGCATCTTTTAGCAGTTTTGCCAGTGCACGTGGATATGCCTATGGGTGGGTGGGGGGAGGGGGGGTGCAGCATCCTCTCCTCCACTCATTCTATGTCTCTCCCTCTTTCGCTCGAACTGAGCCTTCTATCTGCCCCACTTAGCCCATGGAGCGAACAGTAATCAGCCATTCTCAGGAGGGGAGAATAGCAGAGAGATTGAAAGAGAAAGAGAAAGATGCATGTTCAGTTGTTGTCTTTGATGGAGCCCTTGGAGGTATCTAGAAGAAGGAGCTTGAGGCTGACACTGGTGTGGACCAGTGAAAAAGAAAGAAGAAGCTGCAAGAGATGGGGGTAAAAACAGAATAAAATAGGAGGGTGTGTGTGTGTGTGTGTGGGAGGGGGACTCAATACATAGAAAGCGAGACAGGTACCAAAAACACAGAGAAATGAAAAAAGGGTCTATTTGGAGTAACGGTCTCTTCAGTCTCAAATAAGCTAGACAACGTTGGTTGGTTGAGATGGCCTGTAGTCAAGTGGAAGGGACATACAATATGCTGGTGGCATACTGAGTTCAAAACAAGCTGATCTTATTGCAAGACTCCTCTTTTTTTTTTTTTTTTTTTTAAAGCTTGTACTACCTCCTGGACACTAACTGGCAAAAGCATTGGGTTTAAAGTACTCTTACAAAACAGGAGAGTGGAGCATGATGGAGCGGGGAGCACTAGCAGGGAGACCAGACTCTGAGAAGGAAACAATATAAGCCAACAGCAGAATACATGTCCTGTTAAAATATTCACCTGCTCCCTTTGTAAGTGTTATTTGAATGAATGGCTGTTATGTGTGAAGCTTGTACAAACAGACAGACTCAGGAAGAGAGCGTTCGGCTTTATGAGTCTGGACGGTCGGTCGAGCCTCTTCTAACCCAGCTCTCATACTTAGAGTGAGCAGGGTTTTACTTTTGTTGTTGAGAACCATTTCTTTTATTATCTCTCTTAAATTCTGTATAAACATTTTTGTTTATTAAAACAAAATCAGTTTATTATAAGTTAGTAAAATAAAAAAAATAGAGCAAGGATTGTGTATGATGACTTATTTATTTAATTTTATTTTACTGTGCATTCACTACATGATTAGCTATATTCACTGAATGTGACAAAAAAGCCTTATGGGTTAGAAATCATGCAGAAGTGATTACCCTAGCTTTGAGAGTAGCAATAACCTAAAAAGCTCATAATTTAGAGTAGTACCTACAAAGGTGTCTCTCTGTCTTATCCAAGGAAAACGCAGAGCATAAAAAGAAGAGGTATGGGGTTTTTAATCTGTGAGGTGAAATATTTCTCAGCCAGATCCATGCTGGATTTTCTGTTATTGGTAGCCTGGCAACCGGACTGGAACAAGTTCTAACCCACCCAAAAAAATCCAATTCTGACTCGCCTTTCTATCTTTTCACTGTGAAAGTCTTTATTGCCAAGCCACATGAACTGCCTGCTATCCTTATGTACTGTGTGTATAAAGAAAGAAAGATATAGTGCCCAGGAAGGTCACTGAACAATTTATTTACCAACACCAGCTATGCTCAGTTATTTGTGGAGGAACAGAGCACTTACGCGTTATCTCTGTCATACACACGCTCAGCATCTGCAACGGTGAAGGAATTAAATAGTCACAAGGTATCTTTGTGTACATTTCCAGCAGCCTTTGTACAAAACACAAAGAAAAGGAGAGAGCTGTTGCCAAAGGGTAAGAATAAACAAAATATATAAACGACTTAATCCAATGGTTTCTATCCTAAAAGTAAAAAATAACAACTCAAATACATGCAACTGGCAGAGAAATGAAATATTCACAGGTTACACTGCAGCTTCACGTCTCGCACACTTCAATTCGCCCTCCCCAAATAAGCAAGATGTAACATCGGATCAAAAGTAGTTCCCTATAAAAAAGGAAGGGCATAAACTAGAAATAAAGCAAAAAAACAGTACATTAAAAAAGGAGCATCTACAGATGACTTTTAGGTCTTTTTTGTTTGAGGCAATATATAACCCATAACATGAAGCTCAGAGCTCTGTACAAATGTGAATTAACAAACCAAAAACATGTTAACAGAACTGACAAACCCTAAAAAAATAAAAGACAACAAAAAGATTAAATCTCTGCTTTACTATATGCATCATCTGCAGAAGTACAAGAAGCCTGTTCAGACTACAGCGCAGCAACATTACAGCACAATATGTCAGACTAATCCTTTAAAGATATTCTACATCAAGCACTAATATGGCAATACTTCTTTTAGATTAAAAAAATGTGGCTTTTTTCCAAGAATGGTGATAGACCATTGTGTGATAGATTTGGGATGTTTATTAGCAGGATAATTGAAAGAGAAAGGGATGTACTTGAAGGAAAACTTGAGAGGTGACGCATGAGTCAGCTTATGTAATTAACTTTTGATGTTGACCTGGATCTGGATCTAAGATCCTTTGTTCAGTCTCAGTGGAAGTATGCAGCTTTGGACAGCTTTTGTTAAAATGTTGATGTCTGATAGTCTTACATACCTAAAACACACGTGTAATAAACTCTGAACTGACCCTGTGCAATCTGCTTGATGGTTTTGTTTTCATGCACAGTCCCTAAACATGCGTGCAGTAGCAACCCATTCTCATAACGAGCTTGTCACATAGTGAAAATGAACCAGGATCCAGGAGCAATGATTTTTGAATGCAGAGGGTACCCCCAAAGCTTCACTTTTGGATGTGCCGGGTTTCCTAACCTGGTATTTTAACAGTCAGTGCCAAACAATAGTGTTTTCCTAACCATAACCAAGTATCTTCATGACCAAGACTCGAACAAATAGTTTTAACACATAATAAAGAGATAAACTATTGTAGAGGAATAAAAGAAAGAAATAGAAAAAACAGCGGTCTCAGTGTTGGACTCGAACATGAATCTCATACTTGGGAACGAAGTGTCAATCTTCATATTAAACTCTGATCTTTGATCTGAGGTACCCTTTGTTTTTTGTTTGCAACTGGAAATATGGATCTTTAGAGCTGTTCTCCATGTTTTGGAATGGGACAATAAAAGGGTAGCTTTGGAAAGTGATGTGTTGAGAGCGCATGTAAAGTGCTCTTGACTGTTTGTGATGAGTTTGGAATGAGAATGTTTTGGTGCTAGATGTATTAAACAAAATATTTGTAGTTCACTGGTTAACAGATTTGTTTGTGGCGTATGAAGACTGGCAAATGTCACCACAAAGAAGAAATTAACAGACTCTCAGTAATGAGAGTAATGAAATTAAATGAGGGCTGTGCAACAAAGGAGGTTGCGACTTTGGATCCTGGCTGGGGTCTTTCTGATTTTGGGTTCCCTCTACGCTGTCATGTTTTATTCTGGATACGTCAGTTTCCTTCCATATGCAAAAACATGCATGTTAGACTGATTGATGATCCTAAAATGTCTGCAGGAGTGAGCACGAGTATGTGTGGCTCCTTGTTTCTGTGTTGCCCTGTGATGGACTTTTGATCTGTCCAGCATAAACCTCTCCTCACCTCTCACTCTATAAGAGCTTGAACACGCTTTAACCCAGGGTGAAATGTGGTCAAAATGCTTGAATGGTTAGAGTAAATGATTAAAAAGTGTAATATACAACATGTCACACTTGCATTTGTATACAATAATGACTGGTTCAAAGCGAGACTGGAAAATTGATTTATTTTGTGTAGAATTTCATCAACTGTTATGGAAAAATGCATAAAAATGCATGTCAGTGAGACTAAATGGATGTAATCTGAATGTGAATACCTTTTCTCATCAATCAATGTATATCTATCAATTCATTTTTAAACTTTCATATCCCTTAGCAAGCTTATTTGAAAATATTTTGTGCAAAAAGATTTAGTCTTTTTGACAAATGACTGGTTAATCTTAGAGCTTGAGTGATTGCAGGTATCCTATTTATTTTTCCTGATCTATGAGGCAAGGAGAGAACAGCATCATGGAGAAAATGTTCGCGCTGAAAAATGAATGCTGAGACATAACATAATTGTTTTGGAGATTTTTAAGGCCCCCGAGGAGGAACCTGTTAACAAAAGGCGAATGTTTTTGTCAAGTGAGAAAATGAATGCAGATGTATAAATGAGTGAAGTCTATAGAGGTTCCTGTGTGCGTTTCTGTGCGAGCTGTGACATTGGAGGCGAAGGTGTTACATGGGCTTATCAAAGAAAATCAAGGTCCCTTTAAGTCTGTGAAGGTTGTCATATAAAGGTAGCTTTTTATAGCTCATACTGTCACTCCTAGTTTTTCACTGACTCTGACTGCCTGTCTCTGTGGGTCTGTCTCATGAAACATAAGCCCTGCTCAGGTCAGAAGACTAACTGTAATGTAGTCAACATGTTCAGTGTAACTGCATTATTAAAGTGCCAAGCAGAAGCACCTATTGTGACAGAAAGCACAGACAAAAGGTGTAAGAGACTACGTATTTTCATGGAGAGCGTCCAGCGTTTTAGAAGTGAAAACGTTGATCCATGCAGTGAGTCACACGTGATGTGTCTCTGCTCTTTTCTCACTCATAACTTGCTCCACATGCGAGAACCAGCAATATGACTGAAATATGAATGTCAATGCAAAATGTATGAGAGACAAATGAGGGGGGCCAGCTTAAGAGGAGGAAGTACTGTAGGAAGCAGAGCTGGAAGAACCATCTGTCCAGATCATGGAAGGGGAATTCTACTAAATCGCAGCTGATCTGATACATAAACAAACACACACACACATCTTGACACAAAAATAAATAAATCCTAGCAGTCTTTCTAAACTTTTTCAGCCTTGAGTTGACCTACATAGGGTATTTGCCCAGGGATCAAAGCCAAACTGTGTAATGTAATGATACAATAATCCTAAGTCCAAGAAAAAAGTCTCTTTAGGATTTCTTTTTTGTTTGGACATTGAGGATAAGGAGGACTATAGAAACATTACAAACAAGCATTAACAGCTAAATGACATACTGGCTTTCCAAATCTTCTTGCCCTGCTGCTTTCCTCCCCCTTTATTCACAAGCTCTTCTTTGTTTGTATTTCGTGCAATCCTTCTGCAGGAGCGAGACCGTGCTGCATCAGTTCTGTTGCCCGGCGCCTGAGCATCCAGAGGCTGACACCACTGGCTCATCCAGGTGAGATTGACTGTCAACCACAGACATTTTTGTTCCTGTGCTTTTGCTGCAGTTCTCTCCCCTAATGTGCTCTTTCAAAAACATCCAAGTTCCTGCCTGTTTGCACAATCTGCACATCTGAGTAATCAAAGTGAGTCATGTCAACAGCCAGGCTTTTAATGATGCTTTATGGTGTGTGTACAGTGCCTGACTGGACTGTGTGGTTTTGTGGAGTGCTGTAAATATAAATATATGTTGCCTGTTCTGTAACAAACATATAGTGACAATAGAAGAGGAGGGATGATGTTACTCTGATTGTGCCACAATCAAAGGACCCACGATAACTCTGAGGTGATGCAACTGCTACCTTTGCTGTAGTAACAGAAGAACCACTGCCTGTTCAGGCTTTACCAGAATCGTCTTTTCACTTTGTGGGTTTATCTTTATGTTATATAGAGTGTGTGAATACATGGACTACCTCTTGGGTGGTTGAGGGAACAGAGAGCTGTTGAACTTTGAAAGGCTGGTTTTTGTCATGTTTTTCAATGATCCCTGTGTGCCCCTCCTCCCCCAGAATTCTCCTCATCTTTTTAATCCCCCGTACTCTGTTTCTAAATCCAGTCTTTCCCGGCTGCATCTATTTTTTTCCCCTTTGTCTTCATCTGCGGCAATATCTTGTGTTGTTTATTTCATCTCATTATTTATCTGTTAGAAGACCATGCTTTTGTTACTCTTCTCATTGCGGTTAGTTATTCTTATCAAGCTGATCTTTCTCATTCTTTAAAAAAAAAAAAAAAAAATTTTAATCACTGTTTGTCTGTCTGGAATCTCTCTCTTCTCTTCAATCTGATGACTTAACTCCTACACCCACATGGCCCTGATTGGATGGGCTAATAGCTATGTCTCATCACTCAGCCAAGATGATGAGATAAATGCTAAGATGTGTAACACCAACGCTCATCATCATCGTAGTCAAACCTGCACCATGTTTACAGCACATACTGTGATCCACTGAGCCTATAAGTGCAAACAAAGCTGAAAAAAAATGCCATGAGATCTGCCTCTTGCCTAACCTGCTGCACCTTTTCCATTTGACTCAGCCTTTGTATAAATCTATGTGTGTGTGTGGTGTGTGTGTGAGACAGAAAGCGAGATCTCCGCTGGGAGTATAGTAATGGAGTAATGGAGCTTAAGCCATATGATTTGAGAGATGTTCATTTCTTTTGCACCGTGATGACACAAGTGGAAGCAGAGCAGACACGTGTGCTTGGTGTGTCCATTGCTGCCCTATATGGTGTGGGAATATGTGTGCAAGGAGGAGCAAAAGAAAGTGTTTATAGAGCCCATATCATTATGGAGGCTTTTGCCGTCCAGATGCATTAATAGCTCAACCCTTGCTTTTAAATCCTCTAATGTATTCTAATGTACTCTAATGTATTCTGATGCAGTGCCAGGGCATGGCAGTGTTTTAATAGAGTTTTTGATAGAGACAGCCTCCAGCATGCACACACCAACACACTCCTTCTACCTTCCTGTTTCCTCCCTCTGTTACACTCACAGTCTTTCCTCTTTCTGCCTTTATTCTCTAGCTTTATTTGACTGAGCCACTCTGGCCCCGTCGCCGACTGATAATAATGTTGGAGTGGGGGGGGGCAGTAAACTTGATTTCACAGCAATCGAAGAAGACAAAGA
Organism: Xenentodon cancila; assembly: GCA_014839995.1. NCBI lineage: Eukaryota > Metazoa > Chordata > Actinopteri > Beloniformes > Belonidae > Xenentodon > Xenentodon cancila. Next base: position 20,187,041 of record CM026199.1, read on the forward strand.
GGAACTTAAGTGATGCACTCATTATTTAACCATGAGCAACCTTTTTATCCTCCCCAGTCATTTTTAGCTGTGGTTCCCTTCGTGTAAGAATGATTAGAGTCAGCAGTATCCGGTTGGTGGAAACATCGGCCAAGCACACAGCATCATGCACATGCACACTCATATAATGGTAAACCATTATAAAACCTCTAGGGTGTGATCACATCTCTATTTAGTTCAGCTCAGTTCAGTTTGCCTATATTAAAGGTGCAGAGTGTCAGTGTTTTCCATCTTTCAGCTGCACAGAGATGCCAGAGAAATTAGCAAAGATGACAAAAAGCATGATGTGTAAGGAAATTTGGATTACTGGAAAACTTTGAGAGTATTAGTGCTGGCGTTGTGTAATGCCATAAAATTACTCAAGCCTTCCATGGCTTTCACAGAATTTCTATAATGCTGCCTTGTTAACATTGTACAGTCTGTTTCAGGGATTAGGCCACAAGAGCACGATGTGACACTGTAACTCTGACCTCGGGAAGACATCCTCCACTCTTGACACAGTTGACTCCAGCGGGATTTAAATATAATTTTCATCTGGCTCTCAGCTTCTGTTCCTATAGTACAGCAATACATGCTTATTCACGGCTTGTGTTGTCTGACTGGGTTTTCCCTCTGAAGTTTTCTGCTACTCATGTTTGCCTTTGAGAACCTGATATTCTTGTTTTGCCTCCAGTAATTTTAAATGCTTCATCCCAGCAGTGTTACACTGGAAATAGAACTAATAATCTAATATTTTTCTTTTTTTCCTTTTCTTTGCACTTAGAATCTTATATTCTTCATCATAATTGCCACTGCACTGCTTATCCAAATGATGTAATTGCCATGGAAACGCATTTGCCTTCAGAGTCTCATACACAGAAACAACACTGATCTTTATTGCAGAAATTGAGTGGAATGTTGTTGGTGTAGCAACAGTAGAGCTCCAATGTGTAGAGCCGTTCCTTGGACTTTAAGAGTGTGTCCAAAATAAGCCTTTATTTTCCACTTTCCGGATTTATTTATCCTCTAAACATTTAAATTCTACACTTACAAATTTTGCCAACTCTGCATTTTAGACAGTGGTAACTTTTCTAATGGGTTCAGCATCCTGATACTTAATTATGTTTTTTTCTCTTTTGAAATGAAAAGTTATACAAAATGTAAATGATATACGATACGTTTGAGCTCTTCAGCAATGCGCATTTTATTTGCGCAGTGTATCTCTGTATCATTGATATTGGAATTCATTTGAGCCAGGCTGTTTCTGAGCTTTAATATGCCCTTGCTGGAGCCGAACAATTACACAATATTGAATGAACGCCACCACATTGAAGGAATCATTCAAACTTCTCACACAGCTAAATGCAAAAAGAGCCCGAAGAGAAGGAGGGATTTACATTTCTGAATGCAGATATATAGTGTGTGAAAGAGCTCATTGTTCTTTTTTTTTTTTGGATGAAAACCAAATTTCAATTTAAACAATTGTGTGAGACATGTTTAAGGAGCTAAACATAACCTGAAGGAATATGGAACGCCATAAAATGACTTTCATGCCAACCTGACGTGATGTAAGGCTCCATTTTCACAGCAATGCACTTATTGATGAAGCGGAAAATAATGATCTTTTATCAGGGTCTGGGGGCTTAAATTGCTGCTGCCATGTGGAGTATTAAAAAAAAAGGTTATTATAATGTAATGTTTTTCTATCTGTTCAGGAAAAAAAAAAGATTGCACGGCTACATTCTAAGAAGACGGTTGCTAGATTGAATCTCGGCTGGGATCTTTCTGTGGGAAATTTAGTCTGTTTTCTCCCTGTTTTCTTCGGGTGCTGCGTTTATTCTCACCGTCTAGAGTCTAGACGCATTCATGTTTCGGCTCATTGATAATTCTAAAAGGACGTAGAAGTAAATGAGAGTTTGGTTTGTATCTGTGTGTCTGTGTGATGGACTGGTCCAGTCCAGCTTGCATTCGGCCTCACACCTGATGATGCAAGAATCAGGCTATCACCACCACCACACACATAAAAAATGGATGGATGGAAGGAGGGAAATAAATGTTGTTTTAGTGTTTGAATGAGGCAAATTGAAGACAGAATCACTCTAACTCGACTGGCTATTTATTGAAATGCAAACCACGATGACACAGACATGTGGAACCACTGGATGAGCTTATTAACAGCAAATCAATAAACATCAGTAATGAAGAGTATTTTGGATTGTTTAGGCTAGTAACCGAAAAATAAATCAGTCAACATTCACCAGTCCCTGTGTCACAAAAAGTCAGGAATTTCTCTTTATTTTCTTTGTTTGGTGTCACGTTGATAAGGTTGAGTATTGGCATGAATGTTGAAAATTACGTTTTTTAAAACAGTTCCATCCATTATCTATACCCGCTTATATATATCCGTCTCCGGGTCACGGGGGTCTGTCGGAGCCTATCCCGACGCATAGTAGGCGAAAGGCAGGGGTACACCTTGGACAGGTCGCCAGTCCAACAGCAGTTCCTAATTCTGTTGTCTTTAACGTAGTCATGGTTTGAAAACTGCTGAAACCAGCTTTTTATGTATTATCTTTCAAACCTTTGTTAAACTGGGAGCTGAGGGTTTTTGTTTTTTGTTTGTTTGTCTTAACAACCCTAATAATGTTTTATGTACTTATTTATTTATTAAATAGCCTTTCATTTTGACCACAAGAGGGTGATGTGTACCTCGGTACTGGAAAAAACATGAGACACAATTGTGTAAACTAATTAAGCCAGCCACCCCGTCCCCCACATATTTGATAATTTTCTTGGTCCACTACAAATAAGGTCAATGTTAAGTTAAAGAAAACACTTTTAGGTTTAGCTGTTCTGGTTGGATAAATGATGTACAGGCACTGTAGTAAAAGGCACATGTTTACTGTATATTAGAGAGGTTATCTGACATTATGGGCTTGTGTAGGTTTTTACTGTTTCTCCCTTAGTTGTATCATCTAATGTAACATGAAAGTACCTCATATATTTCATGTGTTCTTGGTTCTTACTGTATGTCCTCATCATATAGCAAGTGCACACAGGGACCTAAACTACTGACACTTGCCCTCACATACTACCTACAATTACCCACTCGGATCTTAATGTCCAATCCTAACTGTCTTTGGATGAAGTATTCAGTCTCACTTGAATCTGTATCAGTGTCTCTTTGGTTGTTTTCGATTCTACGTGTCAACCAGGATATCTCCACTTTACCATCTTCTTCTTTTCACTTCAATCAAGCCATGCGTTTCCTTCTCCAGTTTGCCTGATTTGAAGCCTTAACAGGCTTGTAAAGATCCAGTAGCTCTGACATATTTCTTGAAAAATCAAATCCTCAAGACGACGCCAACTGAGAATTCAGTCATGTCATCCCTCTTCTCATCCTCCTTTCCCTCCACTGACAATTTTAGTTATTAAGGCAGTAGTGCCAATCCACAACAAAGTCATCTCAGAGTACTTCTTTTGGACAAGGCAAGTAAGTTAAAGATATCCTTAATGCAAGTCCAACTCCATGTGAGCAGTGCACAGTGATTGGAACCTGTAGTGACATGCGCCAGCCCGTGCCTTGCCTTTGGGTTTCTACTCCAAACTGATTCGGTCATTGGCCTGAGATGAGAGAAGTCATTGAGATAGATTCCTAATCCCAGAGCACATGAATATTTGCTGTTTCTCTTACCAAAACAAGACATAGTAGTACTTGGTCAGAAACAAAAAAGTCCTTGCCATTAGCTTATTTTTTATTATTTTTAAAATTATTTTCCTTTAAAGGTTTCCCAAGGTACCAAGGTAACTCAGGGTGGAAAATAGTTGGATTTTTCAGCTCAGGCACTGAGAAAATGAGCTGTTGGAGTGTCATTTGATCTAATTTACAATTATGTAAATAGTGCGTGTATTTTAAAGTAAAGTAGTTTAGAGCAAAATCTGAGTTTTAATGTGTAGGTGACAGCAAATGAGGTAAGAGGAGACACAGTGTAAGTTTTGTAGGATTCATTCTGGGCACACATCCAGAGCTTCGTTCCTGTCACAGGCTGTGGAGCCATAAATTTGACCCGAAATGACTGGACACATAGAGTCAGCCATCCTCACCTCAGGCAATCTCAGCCACACATCACAGTCGGCACGTCTCCTCCTATACCAACCTCCTCACACGGTGCAGAACTGATAAGAAGTCCCTCCGATAACAGCAGAGTTTTGCTTGGTGGGGAGGACTGATATTTTTCCATTCTTATTTCTGTTGCAGCGGACAGCTGCTGAGCCTGGAGGACGGAACGTCCTCTGGTGGAGGACAGGAAGTCGAAGGGATCAAGAGGGAGGGACCAAGCGAATATGAGATCAGTCTGGAGAATAAAAATAAACAGGTATGTTGTGTGGGCCCATAAGTATATGTTGAAATGAAGAGCAGTCTGCTCCACCTGGTTTAGTAGGAGATGGCGTGTGAGGCGTGATCACTTGTCATTGTTTTGCTTGACAAAAAAGATTCCCATTCAGATCTATTTCTGTCTCTGCTGACATGAAAACGAACACCCAGGATACCAACTGCCACAGTGACAGGAACAGCAAAGATGCTAAGTTGTCATGGTAACAGCTAATAACTGCTTGTGGCGGCTGGAGATGCCTTTATTTCTCATAGCAAATTGCTGACAGCTCTGCTGTTGCCTCTGCTGTTGCTGCTGCAGTGGTAGCGCGTGTTTGTACGTAAATGTGAGCCAGCGCACAACACGAGCGGCTGTCCTCCTTTCTCTTCCCCTTCTGTCTTCATTCTCATGCCTCCCACTCCTCCTCTTTTTATTCCTTTTTTTTTTTTACTGAGAATATTAGAGGGCTAAATTCTGGAGGATGCTGAGATTTTGGGGGTTGATGGTCTGCCAACAAATGGGACAAAAATAGATTTCCGAGGGTGTTTACTTTCCTGTTTGTGTTCACAAGAGCACCTTTGTCACAGCCCATTCATCCTCTTTCACATGGCCTTTCAGTCAGTATTAACATTTGAATGATGATAAATTATGTGTTCTTCGATTCTAATACCATAAACACTCCCCAGTTCAAAAGGAGCGGTGATATAAGTAAGAAGGATACATGAAAAAAGGGTGTAAGTGTGATTTTTCAGGATGTAGCAAATGTTTGAATTCTTCTGCAGATATGCCCAAAGATTAAAGCATATTTAATTGCTGAAGCATATCTAAATATGTTATGGTGTATTTCTCACTCTTGCAGTTTCTTCTGAGTCTTAGAGCCTTGTTTCCTGCTCACCATCTTACTCTCCCCAGATAGAGGAGTTGGAGCAGAAGTATGGAGGCCATCTCATTGCAAGGCGTGCGGCCCGCCGCATCCAGACAGCTTTCCGTCAGTACCAGCTCAGCAAAAACTTCCAGAAAATCCGCAACTCGCTCTCAGAGAGTAAGCTGCCTCGTCGGATCTCTCTGCGCCATCCCAGCCCTTCAGGGCGAAGTCGGAATGCAGCCCAGCGACACAGTTACACCCTGCATCCGGGAGGAGGACAAATACCCTTGCGCTCCAAGACTCCCCCTCCACCTCCTTGTCGTTCCACTTCTCTGCCCCCGTCTCCTGCATCAGCCCCTGCAAATGCCCCCTCTTCTACCCCAAACCAAGCTCCACCTCAAACTCAAACGCCGGGACCCACACTTACACAGCTGGAAGACTGCTTCTCTGAACAAGTGAGCACTTTTAAATCTCATATTGGTGAGATGCAAAATTGTGCACAAAATAAAAGAATGCAAGAGGCTCTTGAATCCTGCTTGAATGATTCCTTCAGGAAGAATCCCACTGATCTTTATAATGTTTCAACAACTTTTTAAAAGATATAGTATAAATCTGTGGTTATTCTATTATAGTTCTACTTGCAGGTCATGTTTGTTTCAGCACTTTGGTTTAAAGCCCTGTTTCCAAAAAAAAGTTAGAATCTTTCAACAAATATCAGTATGTTTACATACAGAAAAAAACCTCTAATTATTGTGTTAATTCAAAGAAATCCAAATCTTTAAACATCCACATTTTACTTTAAAAATGCAAATTCCTTAAAGCTAGACTAACATACCCAGTTATGTGGGTGGAGCATACATGCATATATTCATTTTTTATCGTTGTCATGCTACCATGGGATTATACTATTGGCATTATATCTACTTAACACCAGGAGCCTTGTCAAAGCATGTTAGGATGTTGCTATTTAGTCCCTACATTACATCATAAAAAGCTAAACCACAGTTCCAGGTTAAAAAAATACAGGGTTTATTTATTAGTGTAGTCACAGTTACTGTTAATCCAGTTCCACTTGTCTCAAAGTAGCTATTAATCATAAACTCATCTGCAATCATATATTCTACCATGCATGAACTATGCCCCAAAATCTAATGATATTGATTCATTTCATGTTTGTTTTATTTTATTTTACTTCTTTTTAAATTATCCTCACAGCTTCACTCTTTGGCTCAGTCCATTGATGAGGCCCTTCGTGGTTGGAGCTTGTCAGAGAGTGGAGAAGGGAAGGGACTCTTGATGGACCCCGGGGCCCTTCGTGCTGCTGCTGAGAGCGCTTGTCTGCCTCGCAGTGCCAGCTCGCTGCTCATGGCCTTCAGGGACGTAACTGTTCACATTGACAGCAATAGTTCCTACACTATCTCCTCTGCTACCACGACGACCACCACCACTTCTCTGGGAAATGCCGGTGGAGGAGAAGCAGGCAGCAGGAAGCCCTCTGTAAGTGGGATGACTGGGGGAGGGGACGGCCAGTCATCAGACGAGCCAGAGTTTCCAGCACCTCCACCCAGTGAGGAGCTGGAAATGGCTGATGCAGGATCCAGGAGAGGTTCAGCTGCTCCAACTGCAGAGGGCGTCGGGGTGGAGGGGGGGAGCAGCTCGGACAGAATGGGATCCACCTCAGCTTCTACCTCAACTTCAACTTCCATGTCAACCTCTGCCCAGTCTAATCAGCAGCCTGCACAGATTTACACCCAGTACCAGCAGTACCACTACACTCATCCTCAGCAGATCCCTGGTGGGCCAAGCCCCGAAGCCTTGCAGGCCCTGGTTGTCTCCCTGCCAAGGGACCGCTGCCAGGACCCAGCTTCCTGTCGCTCACCAATTCTGTCCACCGACACACACCGAAAACGCCTCTATCGAATTGGACTCAACCTTTTCAACGTGTGAGTGAGCAGGAAATACTTTCATAAACTTGCTGTGTCAAACAAAGGGTGATAAATTTGTCTTAACGTTGTATATACTGTGAAAAAGAGAGTGAGAGAGAGAGAAAAACAAAAGCACACCAGCACCATCTATAACAGCTCAGAGAAGCTGCTCATTAGTCTTTGTGATTATTGAGAGAATACTGTTTAATGGCATCTTGTGATAGTAAAGTCTGGGAAGAGAAAATAAAATAGATCAAGAGGGGGGTGGACATGAAGATGGAGAAGTGAAGAGGGAGAAAAATTGAGCGAAGGAAGTCATGAACAAAATGAGAGCCACTTAGCTTCCATAAAACATGCTCAGAGTGTGCCTTCACTTAATATTAGTTAATACAAATTAAAATAAATGAACTCAGTGACAGTGAAGCTGATCCTGAATTCCTGAGCTAACAGCTTTTCTGCATGAATGCACTTTTCTTCTCCCTCTTTGCCATTGCCGCACATGTAGACCACCACCAGCACCACAACACACACACACACACACACACACACACACACACACACACACACACACACACACACACACACACACACACACACACACACACTGAAAGCATCCGTTTACATGATTTCTCTGTCACCCAGGCCCCCCACACCCCTGTCTGCTTAAACATCGCACACAAAGGAGCAGCTCTAACACTCTGTTTTTCTTGCTGTTGATTATCGCTGGACAGAAACCCAGAGAGAGGCATCCACTTCCTCATTACGCGTGGTTTTGTCCCCGACACGGCCATCGGAGTGGCTCACTTCCTGCTGCAGAGGAAGGGCCTGAGCCGACAGATGATTGGAGAGTTCTTGGGGAACAGCAAGTTGCAGTTCAACAGAGATGTCCTGGAGTGAGTACAGGCTAGTTTGTGTGTGGGTGTGTTTTTGCTTCTTAAAGAAACGCACATCTATAAAATCAGCTCGAGGTTTCATGGCATTTTATGAAGTCAAAGTCAAATAACAAATCAGCTCATTAAATCCCATTACATTTCTCGTTGAACTTCCATGCATCCATCCATCTTTCCATCGATTTTCTATAACTGCTTCATCCCATTCAGGGTTGTGAGCTGGCGCTGGCTCTTATCCCAGCTGTCACTGAACAAGAGGCAGGGTTCATATTAGGGTACATTCAAGACAGGCTGCCAGTCCATCACAGGGTGACAGATACAAAGGAAATGCACAACTATGCCCGCTGACATCCGAGGTCAAATAATAGTCTTAATTTAAAGTCCAGTCATTCTCCTTTTCTACAGCTTTCAGCTGCAGTTCGCAGCTCTCAGGGGAACCGGTTTGTTCAACAACCACTGAGAGGAATTGCAAGTTTAGCTTTTTTCAAATCATTTAAATGACTGTTTTACAGATACAATATATTACAGAAGTGGTAACTGGTTTGGTGTACAATTTGTCAAAGAAAAAAAGCTGGAATTATTCTGCTCGTGTCTGCAGCTTTCTAGTCTAAAAGTCCCAACCCCGATGAACCGAATGACAATATCAGGGATCTAAATTAATTACGAAACAGATGAGATAAAAGAGTCATTGAGAGATTTGTCTGACTCGGATGTTATTTTGAGTAATCTAAATTTATTTAATGAAAATGTTGCTGACATATCACAGGATGAATCACATAGACTCAGTACTTGCAGCTCGATGGTGAAAACCTGCATTTCCTTAATGCTCACGCACTCAGCCTGTTGGCATCCAAGCAGTGCAGGCTGTAGACAGAGATCCTGCATGGAGCTTTTTGCTGAGGTTGTTATACAGATTGTAGAAATAGGTCACTACACTGAACACACTCACTCTCACTTTCTTTCACTGAGATACGTAAACACAAATCGCACAGCTGCAGGTATACACAAGGACACAAATGTACACTCACGATCTTGCATATGTACTTCAGCTGTTGCCACAGCCTGTCCTCAGTCTTTCATGTACCCCGTCCCTTGTCTCCTCACTTTTTGGATTTCATGATTCTGCCATGCTCATCCCTCTTCTTCCATCCCTTTTATCTCCAACTGTTACCCAGACCCTTTTCTTTGCTTTTGATGTTGACACAATGTGTGTATGTGTGTGCGCATATGCAATCGTGTTGTCAAGCGCTTCTTCCAGGTCAGTGGCTCTGCATTGGAAGTTTGACTGTAAGAGGGAGGTTTACCATCGGGACTTTGTTTACTGCACATTCACACACAGGCACTCACTTGCTTTGTCATGTCTTTGACGTACTTCACCAAAGCCGAGGCTCACTCTTAATCCGTTTTAAATTTTGGTTTTCTTGCTGTCTCTCTCTCTCTCTGTCTCTCAACAGCTGCGTTGTAGATGAGATGGATTTCTCTGGCATGGAGCTAGATGAAGCCCTTAGAAAGTTCCAGGCTCATGTCCGTGTTCAGGGTGAAGCACAGAAAGTGGAGAGACTCATCGAAGCTTTTAGGTGAGACCCTCATTTTGCTCGCAACCAGGCCTCACTAACTAAAAGGCCCTGCTTCTTTGTGCAATGCAACACAACAACAGCTCATCACATGGGTGAACTTTGCTTTTAAGGGCACTCTGAACTTCAAAAAATGAGTAGACCTTTTGCCTACAGCTCCATATGCAAAACAGGACAAAGGCACGTAACAAAGCTCACATATTTTGCTGTTTTGCTGGAAGCCTTGAGGGGAACAAGAGTACACAGAATGACAAACTAGCAAGCCAACTGTATTAACATACAAGTATTTAACTACTTCTGCTGTCACACTGTGACAGGCTCTAATGACACCACAGCACTGTGTCATTAGCAAATTACACTGATTGCCTGTAACCTTTGGTTAAACTTGGCAGTGTTTGATTGCAAGCCAATCACAACAGAGACCTGTGCTGCAGGCACACCCTGCAATCAGGGTGTGCTCTCCATCAGGACAGAATTAGACGCTGTATTTCTTAAGTTTCTTCCACAGATGACACTTTTTTTTCTTTCTAACATGTTTGTGTTTTGCTGGATGGCTGCAGGTCCGTTTATCATTTAAAATCAAGAATCTGCATGCGAATAAAAATATGCATAAGAACATGCTTGGCATTTGCTGAGACACTGCTCGAGTCAGTTTTCTGCTCATTTTGCGAGTGTTGACTTCAACCCCCAGCAAGTAAAATGCATGAGCATATCTGCTGAAGATGACTCATTTAAATACCAAAAGGACCTTGAAAGCCCTACACTAGTTTGTACATTATCTTTGTGCCTTTCTGTGGACTGTCTAACTTTGCTCTTAACAAGCTCATGGGTGGAAACAGTTTTTTTTTTTTAATGACACTCTTTTACCTATTAGCTGAAATGGACGCAAAAACAGGCTTCTAGATAAACAGGAGCTAAAACCTGCGCTTCTTTCCTTGCTTGCAGTGCCCTTTCAATGTTCTAGTAATATCCAAATATTGCCCTCAGGATTAAAAGTGCAATAAAAAGACCACCACTGTTTTCTACTCAGAGCTGTAGCATTGCTGTGTACATTTAATGTTCCTCTGAGTAACTGCACCCTTGAAACTATGTCCTTTTCCCACGGCAGCTTTAGGGATTGTACGCCGTAAATGTTCTGCCCTTCAGTACACGACCCACACCTGCCTGCATTCACATTATATTATCTTATCTTTATTTGTAGAAGTAATAGGAATATTATGTGGAGATGTGGAGATCATGTTCTGTGTTTGGTGATGTTCTAACATGCTAAACCACATGTATCGAGTAGTTTAACATCTTTAAAATCTTTGCCAAAAACTTCCAATTCCACTGCAAATACAAACATCGATTATGTTTAATTGGTAAGTTTATTCTTAGGTGTCTGCACTATGTCCTGTTATTTGCAATTCCTGTACTCAAGTGGCGTCTTCGGAGCCTGGCAAGCCATCCTAAATCTGTTCCCCTTCAATACAAAGAATTAGTCTGAATCTAACTTTGATTTTCAGGGGACAGTACAAGCCCACGCAGAGGAAACTACCTCTGGTTGCTATTGCGTGGGGACACGACCGATGAGAGAAATGAAGTGTGACATGCTAGACTAGAATCAAGAACAGACTTCCAAAATGGTGGTCAGTGAAGCAGGAACGTCGGTGAATGACTGTTGTTTTTTTTGCAGTAAAAGCTTATTGATTCAGGTTGTCAGATGTCTTCAAGCAAACTTGGTTGTTTTAAGTAGTGGCTCTTGGACCTTTTCCTGCATGGATCATTGCATTTTTCCTTGTTTTGGTGGCAAAAAGGTGAAAATATATCATTTTTCATGATTTTTTTTTTTTTTTTAAAGAAGCGATAACTGCTGGTGTTAAAGTCAGTGCCCTCATCAAGCAAAAGTTTTTATAATAGCTAAGCTGGCTTGAGTTTTTAGATAATGCATAGAATATTTACCACTTTAGTGTGCACACTTAATTAACACATTATACAAACAACAGATGGAGGTACAGATGGTGAGAATGTCAGTTTTTCAGCCCAATCACTACCGTTTATTAAAAAAGAAAACAATAAAACAAACCAAGTTGCCCTTAACGCCTTGCTTTATTGAAAAAAAAAAATGTCTAGGTTTTTGATCATTTCTCACATTTATTCTCCTTTTTTTTTTTTTTTTTTTACATTTTCATCTTTTGTAAGAATGAATAAATGACAGCAGTAAAAATGATGACAATGATGATTGACCACTCATCATGAATGAATCCTTTCAGACGTGCTTTTCATTACTTTAGCTTGCTTAAAAAATACTCTAAAGGTCTTCTTTTGAATTCTGGCCAAAGGATTTATAAATACAGTCACCTTTATCCTTGAAAAAGTCATGCATAATGATGTTGAGTATTTTGGATTACCATGTCGGAAAACACTTTACCTGTGTCTGTGGGAGTAATTTCTCTCTTGAATATTTAAGTGGACGAGCACAAATTCATAATACCATCAATAAATCTCATCTCCTTTACACGCCTGTGCACCACTTAATCAGCACACCGCCAGCTCCTCCTTTCACAGTCTCCATTATGCAGTCACAGCATTATACTTGTGGTCAGATCTCCAATTGTGATGGATCACATCTGAGTAGTTTTGTTCTTTTTAGTTACATTTAACTAAATAATCTGCTGCTACTATTTATCAGGCTTATTTTCATGCTTGCTGACATTTTTTTTTTTTGCTGCTTTTTTAATTAATTTGCTCTCTTTGTGAATGTTTTCAAGCATTGTCTTTTGCGTGGTACGCATGTGTGCATGGCGTGATTTCACAAGGACGGCCAATGTCTCCGCTGATAACCTTGCTCCTTCAGTGCCTTATATCCACTGTTGCAACCAGTTCACGGTAAATATGAATGAAGTTTAGGATTTAGTCTCACCATTGGTTATTTAGCAAGTATTTTCTACCCGAGGAGCTCTGTGGCTTCAGATACAACTCAGGTCTTTGTTGCTTTGTGGTCATACAGGGCTGCAGTGAAATTAACGTTTTTTTTTGTCCTGTAAATTATTTTATATTTAATGAACATAGGATACTCTAAATGCATATTGATCATATTATTTGAAAAGTCTGAATACATCATTTGTAACCATGTGAAATGGGTCTTGTAGCAATTCCCCTCACAGCCTTTTCCTTTTCTTAAATAGTCCAGGGCAGTTTCTTCATGTCCATCAGTACTACACCCTGGAACTCAAAGTTAAATCAGAATAATTTGTTATATTGAAGTGAAAATAGGTTGTTAGGATGGCTTCTCAGTGCTCTGTAAAAGTTTTCAAATATGTATTAGATTTTCCTAGGCACTAATGATATGGAGGAAGCGTTAAGACAGAAAAACAGATTGTGAGGGTGTCACAACTTGGAAATGTAGGACCCAAATGCAGGAGACAGAGATGGCAGGAGTTCCAAACAAAAGTGATCGATTTAAACTAAAAACACTGCTGAGCAGGATTCTAAAACTAGACAGAACCAGGAAAAAAAACTATACAAGGAACAAAGACGGAAAACCCAAGGAACCAGGATGGCGTACATGAACAAACCAGTAACTGTGGCAAGAAAGAGTATAGCCCAGCTGCAATGAAGTGAAGAAGAAAGGACAAGATGTACTCACAGGCCTGACAAGACACAGCTGCAAACAATCAGGGCAGATGGGAACAACCAGTTGATCTACCCACTACCCCAGCTATCCTATGTTTTTACTTCCTAAACAGTTAATGTTTTCAGCTGAGAAAATGAGACAATTAAAATGCACTCACGAGAGTTTACAGTATTACGACCGTGTTTGCAATATTTACTTATAATGGACTTTGTGCCGAATTGCAAAAGCATGGTGACATGTCCTGAGTAGTTTGGAGTTACCATAAAATCCTTTTCGATGTGAAAATGCTTTAATATAGCATACTTTGAGTAATTATTAGATTATTTTAGCCCTTAAAGTCCCCTTTAGATCTCTGTTGTACAGGGGAGAAGGGTTGAGTTGATATTTATTGGAGAACTGTGTTATTTATGTTGGTCTATTTTTTTTCTACTATAAAAACAACAAAGAAAAGACAAAAGCAAAACTATATATATATATATATATATATATATATATATATATATATATATATATATATATATATATATATATATATATATATATATATATTCGTTATATGTGTGTTCATCCTCTAACCAGGTTGACCTGTTAAGAAGGGCATGTTCTATTTAAAGAAGTGCAGGGAAACTGAGCGGTGATGACACTACTCTCTGATTCTGATTTGATTACCAATCAGAACAGCCAGCACAGTCGTTAGTTAATCATATCATACTTAATCATACATGTTGAGGCTCGGGATTCATAATATGAAGTCATCAGTGATGTGAGGCCACACACTCAGCTGCATCTGGATCTGTGAGTACAGGTCCAGATGCAGCTGGGCGTTCACTGGGACTGCCAGACATGGGATGATACATCTGTTACGTAACAGTTGTTATGTCATCTGTTTGAAGCATGTTGTGCTCTTGTTGGGAGTAGTTCCTTTATATGAAGGGTTTTTTGTGCCAGCTGGCATGCAACTTAAATGCGCAGATATGAAGATAAGAGATTGGGAAGCTAAATCAACCAGTTACATAAGACGGAGATCTGTGCTTGAAAAAAGTGTGAATGGCGAATAAATGCATGCACATGGTGTACTTACCGCTTCATTTATTAACTCGGTTTGCTCACACATATGCTCTTCTACATCTATGCACATGTCCTTTTGCACATTCAAACTCTTGAAGCAGATCTTGGCTTGTATTCTGTCTGTGATGAATTTGCTGCAGAATCACATCAATGTGGCAAATCAGGGGGCTTCTTTAAGTTTTGTCAGGGGTGTTTGTGCCAAGGAGGTTCTCCTTCAAACAAAGGCATTTCTGCTGAGCTTCAGTAGCTGACTGATACTCTATAATTTCTTTGGTGTGAGATGTGGCTTTGGGTTTGCATAGATCTCAGATCCTCTTGGTTACATATGCTCTGACAAGTGTAGCCATTTGGAGGAGAGCAGTGGTCTCCATGTCTGGCTCCTGCCTGGCTCCAAAGATAAAAGCCTCCCACCACTCAAATGGCCTGTTGTGCAAGTGTGTGTAAGTGTAAGTGACAGTAAAAGGAGTGAGCTGTAGGTGGGAAGACGGGGAGAAAGTGAGAGTTTGTGAATCCTTAGGGAAGCGACGGGGGGCAAAGCAAGTGCAAAAAGCAGCACTGCTGGCTACAGAAAAGGTTGAGCTGCTTTTATTTACCTACAACAGAACCATTGTCTAGCATGTCAGTCTCATTACATGCAGAGTAACTGCTCGTAACTGCTCAGCAGAAGCTGCTGTCGGTTTGGTGAAACATCTGCCTCAAGATCAGCAGGAATTAAAAAAGAAAAAACAACTCTTTTTTTGTGAGTGCTGTTCCTTCCAGTCAACGAATCTCCAAATCCTTCCCAGTTGAATATCAATACTTTGAAACAGTGCAAATATAAATGCAAATATAAAGGTTAACGATAAGGTTAGAACTCCTTCATGGACGGATTTGTGTTGCTTGTTAACTAGAAGCATGAGTGTGAACTGAGCATCTCATTTAATCATAATTGTTTTTTTTCTTTTTAAATTTCTCCCACACCTTACTCTCCATGCTTAATAGGAATCTTGCCAAATCCTCGTTAATGACAAATTCTGTTTAATTCATTGTGTTAGTTTGTTTTGAATAGCACAATGGAGATGTTGTGTACTGAAAAGTAGGGTGGTTAAGTCAAGCAATATGCTTTTTCCAGGGTACATTAGATCCTCAAATCTGCTTATAAAGCCTCTATTTGTTTTGTTAAAATGTATCTCTGTATCCAGTATTTTTCAGCTTGTATTTTGTTATAAATTGGTGATGCTTTTCAGCATGGTTTTCTAATGATCTAAATATATCTTTTTACCGAGTTTTGTTTATATTTATATCTCGTCATGGATATTTATATCTTTGTTCTGCCTAAATATCTTTTAGCAAAGTAACGCTGCGGCTATAATAAATAAAGGAGAGCTGTGTTCCTAAACCACGATTAAAACAACTCTGCTGTCCTCTTTGTCCTCCACAGTCAGAGGTACTGCATGTGTAATCCTGATGTGGTGCAGCAGTTTCACAACCCAGACACCATCTTCATCCTCGCCTTCGCTGTGGTCCTCCTTAACACCGACATGTACTCGCCTAACATCAAACCCCACCGCAAAATGGGGCTGGATGACTTTATACGCAATCTAAGAGGTTAGTGTATGCATATACAGTCCTGTGTGCAAGTGTTGGATCTACAGGAGCTTTGAAACGTCGCTGTGGACAGAACTGGTGTAATTAGAGGCCAGTAGATGTCAAAACTCATGGCAAGTGTTATTTAAGAGCAGAGAATTTGTACACTGGTTAAATATAGGAACCACATGCATGCATGCACAGATCAAACTCTCAGCTGCAGTCATGAGCAGATTCACTGGACTGATATGCTATAAAGAGTTAGGGGGAAGATGAGACAGAGCGCATGAGGGCAAGAAGTCTTTTTTTTCCCCAAACAGGCTGTTTCTCATGAACCTCACTTCAGTCTCACTATCAGTCTCTTGAGTGACAGGCTCCTGAACTGAAGTAAATTACTTAGAGAGGCTGCAGTTGCCTGCGTCTCCTTGCTGCCGTCAGGAAAACCATCAGGAGTGCAGGAAGGAAGTCCTGATATTGTTGACTCAGAGCTCTGCTCCAGAGACCGTAGCATCGGCCCATTTAATTGAGGTTCACTTAGCGTTAGATTTAACAATGTGAAGATTGGGTTTTCCAGAAGCACCTTATTACCTGCGTTCAACTCCAACAACTTCTTTACGCTTTTTCCATCCAGAACCTCAACACATTTATATGTTTACTGTAGTCTAAAGGAGAGCAATTCGGTTTTTTATCCGTTTCAGAAACAATTCACGGGAAGGTTAATTCATTCCATCAGTTTTCAGTCTCTTTCTCATAACATTCCACAACTCTGAGTTGGGAATGATGTGTAAAGGAGCCTGCTGCTTAGGGAAACAATGTCCTTTTATTTAACTAAAAATGTTCCACGCAGCAGGATATCCATAACGCAAGAGACTCAGCGGAGAACAACTAGCAATACTTGTGAGCCAGGCAGGGCTGCACAACAGGGAGCACAACAAATGGACTAGCAAGAGAGAGAGGAGATAAAACAATGGCTCTTTGTCGTTATGCACTTGCTTCTGGATTTGTAGGCTTCTGAACTTGCAAAATGTCATCAGTCACAACTGAAGTACTGTTCAAAGTACTTGGGATGGCAAAGTCTGCATTTCAAATCAACTACCGAAAGTAATATCTGAAAGTTAAGCTCATGACTGGAAGTTACTGATTGAATGTTGTGTATAGTTTTAGGATGTTTTCATGCAAGAAAGTTGCTCCTAAAATTTGAAAATTTCTTCTGTTTTTATTTTCTTCTCTCTCTTTTTCTCTCTCTCTAACCAGACTTTTATTTATAACAAATTTGTAAATATAAAAGCATGAAACCATTAAAATAATGTCATACAAAGTAATAGTTATTATAAACATGTTTGCCACAGGGGTCCTCTGGCAAATATGTAACTGCTTTTGAATACGTTTAGCCCATTAAGAGAGCTGTGATGCCATCAAGCACACTGCCTTTTTAATAGTAGAGTAACTCTGATTGGTACTCTATGAGTTACTGTTGAATTATTATGTGTACACTTAATAACAGTGAACATTCTGGGATGACAACTAAACATAGTATGAATGAAACATCAATTCCGGCTATAACCTCTTTAAAAAAGTATTCAAGCCCCATCTCAAGTTTAGGTTATTACATTTATTTTTAACCCCATGAGCATTGAGTGTGGCTAATCATCCCAAATTTTCGACATCTGTGTTAAATTTTAATGCTTTTAAGAAAAATATAAGATCTAGGATCAAAAAGGCCACATGTCAAATGATGACATGCTTTTCCAGTCTCTATGGTTTAATTTGTCAGTTTATTCTTATTGTGTTTGAAATCAAAAGACACAGTGCAAATTCTTTCCTTATAAATCTTTTCTGAACTTTCTTGTGTCCCTTAGAAAGCCCCCGTTTTATCTCCTCTCCTCTCGGACCAGTCGTTAACATCTTCTCAGTGATGAGGTCATCCTTCACTCATATTTATCAGACTGCGGGTTGTTACAGTCTGGAATATATTGGATACAAACAAGAGTTTTGTCTATTCACCAAATGTGCATGACTGTCTTCCATTTAAGACTAATTGTTTTTTTAAATTATGCATCATTTACATCCTTGATTGTTAGCATGCACTCACTTTGTTAGATATCTCGGCACATATTTCCACCATCTACTGTTATGTTCACATGTTGAGTATAGCATTAGATCAGACAGGTCACGTAGTCAAACACAGCCCACGTACCGGTACATCTGCTGAGCTCAGATCAATCATATGCTTCCCTTTCGCACATTCATCTAGTAAATCTCATACGGAGCGCTCTATTTAATTTGCTCTTGCCTGCATACTTGCAGCTTCCTCCTAAAGCTGTTTTTACCGCCCACTTCCACCCCAGCTCCTTATTTTCAAATTGTGTCTGACTTCTTGGATGCACTGCTGATATCGATGCTGCTCTGTTCTTTACTCTGTGTTTTTTTTTTAATTTGATCTTTTTCAGCCTCAGGGATTCCACATCTGCATGTAAAAATGAAGGGAGATCCCATAATAACGGCATACCAGCAAATGTTAAAACCTAGTAATTACACAGTGTATTCAATGTCATCATTTTTGAATCACTTGGTCCTAACAGATTTACTTTTATTTAACACTTTTAACACGTTTGGGACCATGTGATTGGATGATGGGCCAGATGTGGGAGGGTGTATGATGACAATGTTGTATGACTCCTTGAATTGCCCTAGGTGTAGATGATGGAGCGGACATCCCCAGAGAGATGGTTGCGGGCATCTATGAAAGAATTCAGCAGAGAGAGCTGCGCTCAAATGAAGACCATGTCACCTACGTGAGCCGTGTGGAGCAGTCGATCCTGGGCCTAAAAACGGTAGGTAATAGCCACGCCTCTGTGATAGACACCTCCTTCTCCCGTGTTTCATTGAGTCACTTTTCTCTTATGTCATGTACTATCTCGCTGCACTCTGACTAGCTGTCATCTCCATCTCTTTGACCTCATTTTCACAGATCCTTGCTGTGCCTCACAGACGTCTGGTGTGCTGCTGTCGTCTGTTTGAGGTGCCTGATGCCAACAAGCCTCACAAACAGAAACTGTCCCAGCTTCAAAGAGAGGTCTTCCTTTTTAATGACCTCCTGTTGGTAAGGGTAAACCTCAAACTACACATACCAGTCAGCACTGAGATCCGCCCTATCACATGTATATCAAAATGCAGTCTACCATGTTTGTGTGCTTGGTGTCCCCAGATCCTAAAGCTGTGTCCCAAGAAGAAAAGCTCAGCCTCGTACAATTTCTGTAAAGCTATGGGACTTCTGGGAATGCAGTTTCACCTCTTCAGCAATGAGTGTAAGATGCTACTTTACTTTGCAGCAATTTATTCCCATCACAAGCCTCGTGCTGAGAAAATGCTGAGCTGTCATAACCATTCACATCGCTGTTAACTGTCAAGTCGGTGCTGGCACTCAGACTTTGAGGGGTCACCAGAAGTCAGAGCAGAAATCTTTCAGAAAAGTTGCTTGCTGTTGTGTATTTCATTTACAGTAAGTGTTCGTTTATTGTACTTACGGTTCAGTCCATGGCAAAAAAAAAAAAAAGCGTAATTTTCTCATAATAAATCTGAAATCCCTCTTGTTTCACCTTTTACAAACCTTTAAAACACAACTTATATATTGCATTGCAGATAAAGAAAAGGAGGGGACCAAAATCTCCTATCCTTCCAGTTATTTACAAGCTCCATACACCAAGTACCTCCCTTAGTCACCAGAGGCCTGAAGGAGTTTATGATCTGTTTGAAAGCCAAGCGGGAACAGCGACATTATTAAAGGAAATGTTGAGAATCCAGGCTGCGAGCCAGGTGCATTAAACACACCAGTCCAAAACAAGAATGAACCGATCATAAGGTGTGCAACCTCAGCAAGGTTAAGCATCCTGCTGCTGGCAACAGGAAAGGCTTTAAACTTACAGCTATAGTAGGGGTTAATCCCATTATTTTAGAGGGTGTTCCTCCATTAAAACAAAAGAAAAGAAGTTGAGCTGATTGTAACTCTTCCAGAGATGCCTGTGTGGTCAGAAAAAGGCTTTCTAGGAGCACACGGTTGCTCCAAGACTGAGGCGCAAATTGCAACAATTATAAGGGATATTTTTTGGAAAAAACACTACTATTAAATACAGTTTGAACCTTAGTCAATTTAAACTTCATTAAATTTCACAAAATTGTGAATCTGCTTTATAAAATTCAACATTGATTTCATGTGTAAGCTTCGAAGTGAATTATATTTTTACATCAAAATGTTCCCTCTTTACATTAGCTGCGGCTCACCAGCAAAAAGAAGAAAGGTTGGTTTCATTACTCGTATTTTTGAGCCTCAGCTGAAACGTTTCAAAAGTGCACCACATGCAGTGGAGGAACACGTTTTTCCTTTTGTTCAGTGAAGTGCAGGATGCTGCACGTGTTAGCTGCAGAACTTTTTAAAAATGGCAATGGAGATGCAGCATTCTGAAAGATTTGCGCCGTGTACAATTCATTTAAAAAATCAAAACTACTGTGAAAATACTGTCTTCTCTTTGGGTTTCCCATCAGATTATGCCCATGGGGTTACCATGATGAGTCCATTTACCTCAGAGAAGAAGCAGCTGGTAAGTTTCTGCTCTCCGAGCGGAGAAGAGCTCAGGAAGTTTGCAGAAGAGCTCAGAGAGGCTATTGCAGAGGTCAACGAGATGGAGCAGATACACATCCAGTGTAAGAAACAGAAACACATTCATCTTAGCGTCCTCAGATGCAAGTGGACAAACGCAGCACTGTGGGATCTTTCTTACTTCTGTTGTAGGGGAACTGGAGAGGCAACAAGGGATCCAGCCACACGGCTTACACACAAATGGCGGTCAAATGGATGCTCACACAATACACGGCTCTCCCTCAGGTGCTGGTTTTGCTTGTGCGGCATAATACAGCATGCATTAACTAAATGTCAGTCGCATGTGTGAGAGTCTGTTTCTGGTTGTCTGAGTATGTATATGCCTGTTGCCTTGCTAATGGACCCAGTTCTCCCCACAGGCCAGCAGGATGCATATGATAAAACCAGCAACAACAACACAGTAGAGGTGAGTGCCTAAACTACTCTCATCTCCCTCAGGTGAGTATCTGAACCTCCCGCTCTGTGGGTGTCCTTTTATATGTGAACGTGTGTCATGGTGGGTAGCGCTAGAGCAGAGAAAGGCCAATAGCGCACCAGAATTGGCATAGAGAATGATAAACAAACAACAATCTGGCAAGGGACGAAGGAAACCCAACTGTATATACACAGAGGAAGGTAATACAGCACGGGTCTGTGGCAAACAGCAACTGAAACGCTGTGTGAAACAAGGGCAGAAAATGAATCTTAAACATTAAACAAGTAACTCTGAAGGTCAAAACCAGAACACAGAGAACATAACAAAAGCCATAAGCCGTGACTGTGTGTGTACATGTGTGGTAAGACAGGTATTGTGCTTCATCCTGAAGAGATAGTGCTTCGCTTTGCTTAAAAAAAAAAAAAAAAAAAAAAAAAAAAAAAATCTGCCTGCGGCACATCCCTGCTATGCAGCCAAGGATACAAAGGCTGCTCCGGTGGCGCTGCAAAGCAGCCTCTTTTTGTGCTTAACGAGTAGACCAGCAGCCACTCGCTACATAACCTCCCTCTTCTCATGAGCTGCTACTTGCCTCCGTATTACTGTACAGGCCACTGCGAGCCACCATAAGCCTTGAGCGGTTCTCAGAATACCACCTAGAAAGCCAGATAAGCTTGATGCTGTCAATTGTCTCTGTGTCACGTGTTTCTGTGTGAGTTGAGTGTCTTCTCTGTAAAACCAGCCCCATCCTATAAATAGGCGTAGCGATGGATCTGTTTTGCCCTTTCCAGTTTTTGCCTATTATTTCCTTTTTCCCCTGATTATCAGTTGTAAGTGTGTTACAGAGACACCACGCCCTCGGTGTCACCTATCTCCTCTCCTGACGCTCCTTTATTGTTAAGGCTATGATTCTGCCACTCACTGACCACTACCCTGCTCTCCCACACAAACAAATCCCAAAGCGTTCCTATGTTAGTTTCTGCCCTGAAATTTCCTTGTTACCCACAACCCTTTTCTCCTCCCGGGCTGGTGTATGTGTGTAAAAATATCTTTGAGATCAAGCGTAAATTTTGATTAAGGGTTGAGCGAAAGCAAGATGGCATTTTGCGTTTGCACGCTCTGCATGGTACCACCTGCATGCCTGCATGCCCGTGTGCGTAACTCACCAGAGGGCTGCGTAGAGGCTGCGTTCAGGCTGGTAACTCCTCATGCATTCTCTGACTGTTCCTAAACTAGGTGTCAATTCACAACAGGCTGCAGACCTATCAGCTGAGCCACCCCAGCATTGAGTCCACGCCTCTCGCCCTGGCTGCCCCACCCGCTCTGCTCAGCCCAGTCCAGGCCGGGGAGCTCCGCCCAGAAACACTCATCCAGTGTCAGCAGATTGTCAAAGTGATTGTCGTGGACCAGAGCGGGCGAGGGCGGATGGAGGCTTTCCTCAGCCAAGGCCCGGCCGCTCACCAACTTATCCAATCGGCCATGTCGACACCCGTGCGCGTTAGAGAAGGAGATGGACCCCAACCTCCTCTGCCGCCGCCCCCTCCTCCTTACAACCACCCACACCAGTTCTGTCCACCAGACTCGCCCATGCCCCTTCACCACACCATCCCTTTCACCCGCAGGCGTAATTCCAGTGGCTCTCGCAGCATTGTTTGAGTTGTCGACTACTTTACCAACCCCAGGGGTCAGACTTGACCCTCCCACTCCTCCACCCCCACCCCCACACTTAGCACACAGCAGCACACACATGCCGGAGCACAAGTCAACTCACTTTGAATGGTGAAATAAAAGCAGTGCAAAAAAGAAAAGAAAATACTGTATGAATCAAAGGAAAAGGAAACCAAGAGTCCTTTCATAGTCTTGACTGAGTTGTGTCATTTTTTTTTAACATGGTGAAGCTTTGATGGCATTTCTGAGAGATGTTTCCTTCCTCTTGCCTCCGACGTGTCATCTGATAACTAATGCTTCGTGTCTACATTTCACAGATCTGAGGAATATAGTGACTTTGAATTTTTAAATGTCACCTGTCCAATAAATGTGTCTGTGAATGCTTTTGACCATGAAACTGAATGAGGGGGCTGGGATAGCAGCCCCCGAAAGGACTGAATTCTGTATCATTTTACTTCAGGATATTGATGTTCTTGTATATCGACCGCATTTCGAGACAAAATCATTTCAGCACAGCTAATCAAGCCTCCCTACATTTTCCCATATCTGCATAATGTGAAGAAAGAAAGAGCACCGGTTTATTTGTTCCTTTGCTTTCTCAGGAACTGATAATCAAAATGTGTGAGGAAGAAGGAGAAGAAAAACAAATAAAAGGCTTTAAAATCTCTAACATGTCATGTGCAGTTACGTGTAGTAAGTATGGGTATGGGTAAACAATGTCCCGATGACAATCATGTTTCTGTGTTTTATTGTGTGTCTTTTGCTGAGCTTGTGTTGGCATAAGTAATGTGTCACTGCTCTGATTCGGTGGAGCGCTGCCCTGACTGTTGAGGGAAGACTGTGCTGCACTGAACGCAACATGTGCTCATGTATCTGCATCTCTGCGCTGTACTGACGCCAGAGTACTTGTGAAGTGTGTGTTCAGGCTGCTTACGTCTGCGTAACAGGGAACGGATTGATAAATCATTCAAAAACAAGCCTAAAACAGACATATATTTTCTTCTCCTTCACATTTACTCCTAATAACTTACTTAATGTGAACATAAATGCTGTGTTTGGATTTATGCTAAACACTCCATCCAGAAACTTCCAGAAACTTTTTTTATTTTCCAAAGGCTACGGTTTAAAATGAACATGACTCTGCACAGCGTACGCACCTCACAAAAACATTGTTGTATGCTTTTATTTTAAAGAAAAAAGAAAGACAGAGTTTACATATAAGCAGAGATTCATCTCTGTGCTGAATGTTAGATGTGGGAGAACGTGGACGAGAGCATCCATGACATGATTATTGATTTCATTGCTGTGTCGTCTGTTCTGTGTTGATGGTTTCAGGCTTGAGCCAAAATGTACAGCACCTCACACATCATCCAGCAGAGACATACAGAATAGATCTTTTGCACCACAAAATATATTAGATATACTGTAAATAGATAATATAGATTTATTCTGAAAAAAAAAGGGGGATTGGTTCACCCAGTGTGTGTATATCTACGTATGTATTTGTACAGAGAAAAATCTAGTTTAAAAGAAAAAAAATGGATATTATAGTTATTATAGCTATTATTCACATTTATTTTTCGGGGTGCTCTAAATGCTACCCCCATGAGAGACGGGAGACAGGCAGATTTTATAGAGTACACTCCAGTTGCCATGGTAACAAACACTGACATCATTACTGATCTACATTCATCATTAAATTACGATGCCATGTTATTACACTATTATTAGGAGATGGCTGTGTCACCTTTTAAGGTGTGTAAAGGGCTATGCTTAATTGGGGGACTTGTACAGTAAATCCAGGAGTCACGTGTACACATACACATGGCCAAATGCAAACTTACGGACAAAATGCTATTAATTGCACACACATATAATGTGCATAGATGTACAACATGCGCACAGCCGTCAAAACAACAACAAAATGTAATTTAACTTTAAAGCTTGATATGTCAAGTCAGCAATCCCTCTTCGTTTACTAAAACTTCTGACTTGTACAATATGGCATGATTTGTTTTTTTTTGCTGTTTTGTTATTTTATTATTATTTTTCTTTTACAGAACATAAAAGCTTGATCCTATGTTTGTATCGTTTGTTGTCAGGGCATGTCGGGTTTATTGATTCCATTTTCTCCTCTCTTTAGTTCCTCCCTCCTTCCAGCTCTTTCCCCTTGTCTTCTCCATGGTAGTCATGGAGACGAACCAATCTGCATCCTCTCTGTGGAGCACTGTCATTTAATCTTTGCACCCTCACAATATTTCTAACAAAGAAATTTCTTAAAGATGAACATGTTTACTAATGGACTTTCTAATTTTCTTTTCTTTCTGTTTGAAGAGAATGAAAGAATAAAGTAGTTTTTATTCGGTCTTGAACTGTCCGTCTGTGTGCATCAATGTCAGTATCGAAGTGCCTCTGTTTTGCTAGATTTGCACCAGGTGTGCAAGGAAGATGGTGAAATGAAGCCGCTTATGAGATATCAGTTCATACCAGTGTTCCTGTTTCAGGCCCAGCAAATTAGGCTTGAACTGACACAGTCAGCCCCAAAGCATTACTGAATCTGATTGCATTTGGTTATTGTTTTGGATATGCATTCATGCATGTATGGGAGATGTAAAACAGTCAACTTCTTACACAACTGATGTCTTTTCATATTCTGAAGCACCCAATCTTCTTGTTATGCCATTCTGTCCATGGGGCAACACATATCCAACTACAAGCAGACTACTGTGAACAGAGCAAGTGTTATGAAGCATTAACTTGACCAAAGTACAGAGTGGATGTAATGGGTCGATGGTGACAGTGGGCTGTCAGTTTTAGAAAATGCAGTTAATAAAATATTCTTTTTTTTTTTTTTTTTTTGCCAAGGAAGTCTTCTAACTATATAATGACTCAGTAGTAAATATGAGCTTGATAAGAGCCAGTAGAGTCCTGAATCTCTCTATGATGGAAATGAGCTTCATTGTTTCATTTATCTACACCAGCATAAGTAAAACTGGACCACCCTTTATGAACGGAAAGAAGAATTTCCTGCAGCTGCAATATTGAAAGTAAGACTCAATTAATGCCAACCTGTATATAAAGCTTTAGTTTCACTGCTGCAAACCCATATCATATTAATGCAGCTGGATTATTGTTGCAGTGCAGCTAATCTCAATATAGTGAATTTCTTCTATCTTTACATTTTCCAACTTTTTCCAATAAGGTAAAGGACGAGTGCTTCTGAAAACCATTAAAGATGTAATATTTCTGACAAGTCAACCTTATTCTCTGTTACATTAGTTGTTTCTAAATTACTTTTTAAATATTATTTTCTTATTCTTTTATTTATACATACGCTCCTGAAAATAATTAAAAGCTCTTTATTGGTTATGATATGAAGCAGCAGGCACACACAATCCTGCACACCTACCGGATAGTCGCAGTAACAGCAGGAGCAGCTATAGACTCTTGTTTTTGGCAGTTTTCTGGATCTTTTTTGAAACAGTTGTGGAGACAGTATGAAAACGTACATATCCATACATATTTAGACATCACAGTTATAGTTTATGGTTCTTAAAGAGACAATATTTTGCTAATTTACAGGATAATTATTTTATTTAGTGGGTATTCTAGAAGTACCTTACATGCGTTTTTTTCACCCTCTGTCAGAAATGCTTTATAACTGTATCTTTACTTTTGGGGAACACCTCTCAAAAAGTCTCAGTCTCAGCTAAATGCTGAGCTGAAAAATGGTGCTACGATGACTGTTTACACTTTGCACACCAAACTAATCACTAATGTTTGTCAAACTAATCACTGAGCACTTCTTAGGCAAATTGGATTAATCGCGACGTAATGAACTAAAGCAGTACAAAACAAGTGAAACTTAAAAGTCATATTCCAGGGGTGTCTTTTGTGGGACAGAATAACCCCCCAAAACATAATTTGACTTCTTTAAACTTAAATTTGGTGATTTTGTGAAATATCAACAGTAGCCACATTTTATAGATGCATATAGATATAGATATAGAGTCTGATAGGCTGGACTACTAAGATTTTACTTTCATGAATCAAAGCAAGACAAAAATACAAGTACTTTTATTTTTGCATATCACTCTTGAGAAAGGATAACCAACCAAGGATAACCCTGGACACGAACAGAGTTACAAAGAAAATGAAAAAAAAAAAAAAAAACAACCAAAAAAACAATACCATTTGGCAGAAAAAAACAATTTTACAAAAACATATTAAAGTAATGCAAAACACAGTGATATTGAGTTTGTGCAAAGTACCTGTAGGCATGCAGATGTGCTAGAGCTCTCATAATCAGCTCCCCCTCCCACTTCTGTCCCAGTCATTTCTAAAAGTATTAACCCTTCCCCACCCCTTCCTTGCTTTTCTCTCTCCGTCTTCGGAAACAAATGGACAAAGCCGCACATTAGGTGAAGACTGGGCTGAGAGTGGGGTTTGAAGAGGAACACCAAAGCTTTGTTCGCCTCTCGACCTTCATTCTCCTCCTTTGTTTGGTGTATTCAGTCCTTACTGGGGCTCTGCGTGCAGGTCATGTGACCAAGGGCCTGCAGAAATTCTCACAGGTGTCTCTCAGTCGGTCTTCTACATAGTCGTCTCCTCCCATTCCAGTTCGACGTCACCTGAGGACCAATAAAAGCATGTGGGAAGAACAGTGTGCTGCGGGAAGTTTGTTTCTTGCGGTGTGTGTCTGTGTGTTGTTCACCTTCCATGGCGTCCAGGGAGTCCATCTTCTCCAGAGCAGAGTAGCTAACAAACCAGATGGACTGGCTGTTACCTTTGTTGTTCAGAAGTTCCAGTGTACTTTGGTGGAGGAAGATGTACTGGGCCTGACAGCACACACACACACACACACACACACACACACACACACACACACACACACACACACACACACACACACACACACACACACACACACAGATATTGCGTATTTGATTATTCAGACGGTTTGCTATTTTTTATTCTTTTCACACTGACCCGATGCTGGAAACAATACTCTCTTGATGAAATAGTGGAAAGAAAGCATATTAAGTATGACATGTGCTATAACTGAAACAAAGTGCTTTTTCATGGTTCACTTTAAAGAAAATTGCAAACTTAACGTTGATAAACTTAATTTTTTTTAATTATTTTGCCTCCATAAAAATAGCCCAAACTGTAGATGTGATAAATATCTAGTATCTTAATGCGGCAATTTCATGAATGTATTTGGCTTAAAGTGATACGTCTGAATTCAATAAATACATGTTTATGACTCCCACTGCTCAGTCACCAAGCGTTCTGAACATGGATTTCTAGTCCTAGAAGCATTTTATTATGTCTTTTCTCATTTTCACACGCACACACAATCATACTGTGCTTCTTGCTACATATACGTATGTATAATATGAATACGTACGCCCTGTATTCACTATATAGCACTTTTCTTATCAAAAATACCCCAAGGAACATATCAGAGAGCAATGTGGGGGGTTCAGTCACAGGTGCCAGGCAGCATAGAAAGAGATAGCGGAAGAGCGCCGAGTGAACAGGATACCAGCAGATCATCATAGTCAGTTCATAAATCTGCTTTAAGTTAATCAAACGGATCATGAAGCCAACAACAGTCCAGCTGGTATCATCATTGTACAGTCATTGTACAGCCAAGTCGCACCCTAGAACATCAGATGGAGCATGTCAAAGACAAGTTCATGCAATGAGACTAACGTTGCACGGTGTGCTGCTGCAATAAAAGCATCCTCCCTTCACAGACTGCGAGCTGTGACGGTGTGGATTCAAATCCCTCTGCCTAAATGTTTACGTAAAGAAACTGATAAAATATCTACAAATGATAAAATAATGACACAGAGAAGAGGAACATAGGCTGATGTTCCCTGGTGGCACTGTGACAAACACGGCCAATCCATAAGTGATCGCCAAGGTAAATTTAGTGTGGGTTCATATTGTTTAAATATTGGAAATCTGTCAAGAATTAACCTTTAAATCCACTGCCAGATCATATCTTTAGCTATTAAGAACATTTTTCAAATAGTTTTTGATGAGCATCTCAGCAGGGTATGAATTTAAAAATTGGACACGTGATATGAGTCGGAGGATTCTTCAAACTGAACTTTTTTTCAACTTTTCAAAATGACAAAGACAAAAAAGAGAGATCAAAGGATACACAAGTGTATACAGGCCACTCTGTCAAAAAACTCACAGATCCCAGACTGGATATCCACCATCCGTCTTGATGCGAGTCCAGGAATGTACATGTGATTTTTTTTGTACACATGAATTGTTTTGCTTCCTGGTATTTCGTAATAAATTCCTGACATCTGTGATTAACCCAACCACACTAACAGACATGTTTCAATAATTGAAGAATTGCTGCTCTAATAAACATAGACCAGGAGTCACAACAGTTTCCGAACTACATCAGCCACTCGGGAGCTGCTTTATTTCAACCCTGAATGGTTTCAGTAATATTCATTCTTCTTATGGTTTAAAGTTTAAACATATATTTTCCTTCACTGGTTTCATTCCTCCAACAGTTTTACATATAACTAATTAATAGTTGGGGACTTGGTAGAACTGTAATGCCATCAGTCTTTCCTGTTACAATTTCACATTGAACAAACTATTTCTCATGTCTGATTATTCTTAGGTGTACTGGAACAACTTCAGTCCTTTTTCTTGATTAAACTCCTTACAACTAATCTCTGTTTATTAACATTTCCATATTTTAAAGCTGTTTTACATTAGAGTAATCCTTGATGTAATAATAATCCTTAATGGTTTAGGTCTGAGTTACGTGCTTTTTAATGTCTATTTTGAAGTTTCACATTAGAAAAATTAGATGTAAATGACAGATTCTTGTACACAAAAAAAAGTTTCTTAGTTTCACAAAAATGTTTTTACTCTCAGTGTAATCTTGTGCATTTTTGTAAATTTACAGTTCATGACCATAGGACACAAATGCAGCTTTTGTGAATCAGTTCAGACATAGTGAACATGTGGCTGAATAGTATCTCACGTACAACCACGGTATTATGTTTGTGTCTTTTTTTCTTTGTCCTCAAAGTTTTGTTTCCATTTTATTGCCAAGTGTTTAACTTTAGCTCCAAGCCCCAAAATGGAAACAAGCCTGATGATCAGCATCTTTGAAGTGTCCACTCACACTTGCTGTAGAATGTATGAGGTTTGAGTCATTTTAGATGTTTCTCATTTCAGGTTGCTTTGCGTCTAGCTTCAGGTTCCTTTCTGATTCTCCAGACTGAGAATTACATAACCGCTGTGTACCACATGTAACACACTAACTACTAACAAGTATCCTCAGACAGCCCCACTTCAAAAACACTGAAATATCCCTTACAAAAAAAAATAAAATAAAAAATTTGTATTTTCTTTCCCCTGTCTGTCCCTGTTACAAAACTTAAACACAAAAGGAAAAATAATTTACCTCTGTTCCAAGAAAACTCACCAGATTCTGCACCATACACATCCTTTCACTGCGTAGTTCAGCCACCAGCCCATAAATATCAACAAAGTCGTGATCTCTGACATGCTGAATGAGGTGATCAAGCGCGATAAACACTCCTGTTCTTCCCACACCAGCGCTGAGGAAAAAAGAAAAGTCAAAACATCTGCACAGTCGCATGTTAAACCCTATTTAGTGGCCAAAAAAAAAAAAAAGAGAATAAGAATAAGGCGGTCAGTGCATTTACATTGGAGGGTATTATTGCAGTATCTATAGTGTTGGTGACCTACTGCCTACTAATGTACCTGCAGTGCACTGCTATAGTGGTGTTGTCATGTCGATGAGCTCGGACAGCTCTAACAAATTTAATAAAGGTGCTGCAGGACTCTGGAACCCCATGCTCAGGCCATGACGTGTAGTTGAGGTGTCTGATCAAAATATAGTGGCCATACTGCAGAGAGAGAGAGAGAAAAATAAACAGGACATATAGAAATACAGACAGCAGGAATGT
Organism: Xenentodon cancila; assembly: GCA_014839995.1. Classification (NCBI taxonomy): domain Eukaryota; kingdom Metazoa; phylum Chordata; class Actinopteri; order Beloniformes; family Belonidae; genus Xenentodon; species Xenentodon cancila. Next base: position 20,217,652 of record CM026199.1, read on the forward strand.
TTCATATGTACTCAGCACATTTCTGTAAGCACTTGCCTATAAAGCACTTTGGTTAACATTTGTTGTTCTTTTTTTAAATGTGCTGTATAAATAAATCTGACTGACTGACAAATATAAACAAATGACTTGACTTATAAACAGATTTAATGAAAAGATTAAAAGTCTGTGTCCACTGTACTTTTCAAAGAACTCAGGAATGCTCAATATTATTAATTTGTCAGTTAAAACTGTTAAAATGACTCTTTCTGTCCTCGATGGGATATATTGGGTTGTCTGACATTACTCCCAAATCGAAAACCCTAAATCTCATGTAACACAACCCTGTAACTTAGTTTTGGGCAGCCTAAGTCTGAATATGCATCATACAATGAGCAATTCTGATTTGCACATTTTAGTGCCACGACATCACAACCCAGTTCAGAGCAGAACTATCCAGCTTTCCCACTTTTAACTTCTGCCAGCTCAACATTGGAAATAAGTTGAGCTCTTGTACTGTATTTCTATGTTATTTTGAGGAAAGTACATCATAGACATTTCGTTAAGACAGTGGGAAATTAAATCTGCTAGTGATAATAGAATATGGCCACGTTCACCCCGCAGGGCTTAATGCTCAATTCAGATTTTTACCCAAGATCTGATCTTTTTTGTGATTGCATGTAGTATTTTTAATGCGTCTTGTATCAGACTTCATTGTGAACGGGCATCTGCTTTGAAGCGAGCCGCATGTGCAGTTAGACAAAATGCAGTCAAATGCAGTACTTGTGTAGCTGTGTAAAAGAGAACTTGTACACTAATTATAATGAGATGAAACCTGCGGAGAAGAGAGTAAATATCTTTTAACATGACCACACATGGCCATGTGTGGAGCGATGGCTTCAATAACTGTACAGAGATGTGTGTGATTGAGGGATCAGAGCCAGGAGACGTGATTTCCTTGAAAAAAAAACAAAAACAAAAATCCTACCTGCACAGAATTGTGACATTAATTATATAAAGATGACGTTAAAGATGGATGAAATGTGACGTGACAGTTATGCATCTGATTTAGCATTACATATGAAAGCGACTCAGGTCTGAAGTGAAAAAAATCAGATTTCGCGTCATTTGAGTTGTTCAGAAAGTCAAAAAACAGATCAGATGTGGGTTAAAAAAAAAAAAAAAAAAAAAAAAAAAAAAAAAAAAAAAAAAATCAGACTTGGGTCACTTCTGGCTGCAGTGGGAACAAAGCCCTTTAACAAACTTAACATTCATCATAAGGGAAAAAAAAAACTATTTCTTCATGTGGTTTGTGAAAGTGATCTGATTAATTTTATCTGACAGGTAATTGGGTAAAATTAGTAGATCAGAAGATCAATCCCTGGGACTCTCGTGTGTCAAAACATCCTTAGACAGAACACTGAACCTCACAGTAATTACAGTCTATTTTATTGTATAATTTTTGAAATTTGTGCAAGGTGTGCTCCAACAGTGTATGTGTTTATTTGTAGGAGGTTTTTAGTACCTTTTCTACTTTTAAGGTTCGAACAGTCCAGTCAGGAAAGACTTCCTCTGACACTTTGGAGATGAGAATATCACTGAACACTGTCATCGGCTTGTTGTCCTCTGGCCAGTACTTCTGACACCGAATCTGAAATCCCACAAACATGCAAGAAGAATAATCAGATCCTCATAGCAGGTATAATCCTCCTGTGAACGAGACGTAAAACAAAGCCTCTACTCTGAGTGGTGTTTCATAATGCTGTCAAATCACTCATGACGCACTCTGCCTTTCTCATAACACTGTGTGAGCATGACGATGGTGCGGGTTCCTGTTTCCCAGATCATCCTCCAAAAGTCAGCCACGGTGCCAGGCAGAGGACCCTGGGTAGCAATGAACTCGTTGGGACACAAGTAGCCCTGCAGAGAGAAAGAGAGAGACGGTTAAGCTTAGATGGAAACTTACTTGAATCAACCTATCAATCTATCTGAAAAAAGCACCAGATCTTGACTTTCTTTAAAGAGCAGTTACTCACCGAAACAAAACTGGCATTGATGTAGTCGGAGCCTGCAGTTCCCGGTTCTGACAGCAGTTTCACTCGGTTGTTGTTGTCTTCACACAGAGCAATAAGAAAAAAGGTAGTTCAGTGTCAGTGTGTAAAATAAATTAAAAAAAAGAAAAGAAAAAAAAGCTCCATTCAGTTTATAGCAGAGTAACAACAAAGCAAAATGTTGTGACATAATTTACTTCATAAATTGTCAGTCTGGGACATACATGGTTTGATGTTGGGGAAGCGATTCTTGGATTTGTTCCAGGGCAGGTCGGCGTCGGTGGTGCCCAGGTCCTGCAGCAGCTTTGGGAGCTCCTGAAGGATTAAAATTGGAGACATTATCATTCACATAAACACACATGTCAGAGGGCAGAGCCACCATCTATAACTGCTCCAAATTCAGCAGCCACACCCTCACGTTGGAGGAGCGTGAGGTGCGGTGCACTTTGAAGCAAGTAAAGCTGCTGGACTGAATGGTGTAACTGGACATGTACTGAAGACCTTTGCAGACCAGCTGTCTGGTGTTTTCAGCAGAATCTTCAATCAGTCACTGTCCCAGTCCACTGTCCCACCCTACCTGAAGTCCATCTCTGAGGGAGATGAGTCTGCATAGAGGGACAAGGTGGAACAGCTGAGCAGGTGTAAGAACAAGAACCTGGTTCTGAACGCTGCCAAGACCAAGAAGCCGTTCCTGATCGATGGGGACTGTGTGGAGAGGGAACCTAACTTCAGGTTCCTGGGTGTGCAGATCGAGGAGGGCCTGACCTGGAGCATGAACACTACAGCAGTAGTTAAGAAGCCACAGCAAAGACTCTACTTCCTGAGACTCCTCTGGAAGAGCAGCTTTCTTTTTATTGCTCTTCCATAGAGACTGTGCTGACACATTGCATGTGTGTGGGGTGTGCCAGGTGTGCCAGGTGTGCCAGCTGCACAGCGGCGGAGAAGAAGATGTTTGAGAGGGTCTTCACCACTGCTTGGCTGCCCTCTCCCCTCCCTGAATGACCCGTTCAAAGCACAGTGCTTCAATAAAGCGCAGAACATTCTCAGGGACCCGTCACACCCAGGACATCACTTTTTCGAACTTTCGAGATACTGATCAATAAAAACCTTAACAAACAGGTTGAACACAGTTTTTATCCCCAAGCTATCACTGTACTCAACATAAAACAATGCTGAATTATCACAAAGATGTTTGTTAAATAACCTGGTGCAATAATTTTTACTTTCAGTTTATTCTTTTTATAATAATTCATGAAAACCTGGTGCAATACTGTAGATACTATAAAAAAACAGTATGTGTGGTTCTGTTTATTGCCTATTGTTCATTTTTTTCATGATTGTGTTTTCTTTTTTTACTATTTATACCTTTTTTAGCCCCTGCAAGGTTTGCACTACATTGTGTTGTACAAAGTACAATGACAATAAAGCTGCATTCTATTCTATTCTATTCTATTCTATTCTATTCTATTCTATTCTATTCTATTCTATTCTATTCTATTCTATTCTATTCTATTCTATTCTATTCTATTCTATTCTATTTTATTCTATTCTATTCTATTCTATTCTATTCTATCTTGGTTAGTCTTTAAAGAAGTGTGATAGATGTAATTTATTCTTAAACTTGCCTGTAGAGTTTTAAAACGTGAAATGTGAGAGAGCTCCAGAGGTCTCTCAGTTAATTAAGAATAGATGCTTAGATCTTAGATGGCTGGAGCTACACAGGCAAGCGCACGGCTTCATTCATGATGGACAGTAAAGGAAACAATTTGGAGACATGTTTCCTTACCAGGCAACTCTACATTTTATGCCTTTCATTTTTCTGCAATTGTTATAGTGCAGAAATATAAACAAAACACAACTAACTTTATTCCTCAGTCTCCTTGTCAAATTTGGACAGTTTCTTGTAATTACAGGTTTGATAGCAGGTGTAGGTTGTGAGCAAGCACTTACAGCAAACTCTTCCTGGAACTTGGCATTGTCATTGGCACAGAGATCTTCTATGTGCTGCAGAAAAGACTTCTTGTTGACAGGCCTGACAAAGGAGGTAGGACAGAAACAGTAACTATGAGTCCAAAATATGTTCACTTATTACAAACAACACTGAACAGTGCAGAATACGCAGATTTCCACTGCAGCTGGTGTGTGCATGTAGGATGACTTACTTGAGTGACTTCCTGTAGCTGAGCAGCCTGAGTGAAAATAGTCGACACAAAATAAACAAATTAAGACAATAATCTGCTTTTAGCAAGGCAGGTTTTTACTATTTTGCGATCAAATCTAGTTTAATTAAACACTGTCACCGCATTTTTAAGGAATATATTGTATGAACATATGTATAATTTAATTGTGTGTCCAGTTTCCTATGGTAGGTACTTTCCTACCACACATCCAAAGCATCTGAAAAAGCTTGCTGTTAATGCCCTCTGCGTTCCAAGGAATTTAAGATTGGATAAACAAATAAAAACGTCTTAAGCAGGGGAATGTCAGCAGAGCTGTACAATCCCTACCAGTGAGGAAAGAAAATGAGCAGGCTGTTGATAAAACATTGATATCTCTGATTCGCTCAACTGTCAGCTTCAACTAAACGCTTTAATCAACAGCACAGATGGTGGGGTTTGAAGTAAGACTTGATGGAAAACTTGATCGCCCGCACATACATCAGGGATGACTGAAAAGCAGAGTACAACATGCAAGCACGGCAAAATGTGTCAAACACAAACTAAACGGGCAACTTACTGGATCACATACATCTCCTTACGTCTAAAGAAGAAGGAGGAATACCTGGTGGCGGAAAAGCGCTCAGTGAGAGAAAGACAAAGACAAAGCCCAAGCACGTAAATGTAAATCAGGGTGGGCGAAAAGTGCTATGTGACAAGGACGAGTCTGTTACTTAAATATTAACTTGCAAGAAGGAGTTTTTCAAACAGATCTTATCACATTGTGAAAGTTAGGGAGAGACTGGTGAAATTAAAACAGAAGGGACAAGAGACGCTGCGCAGATGACCCCCGGTTTGAACGTAATCAACATGCATACATTCACATCTTTGCTGTCAAACGTCACTGCACATGAGTGAACGTCTTTCTGAATCTAATTAGGAAAATTAGTCAAGTATCTACTTTTACTTATAAAGATAAGAATCAGTAATCTTCCACAGAGGAAAAATCTGGGAGGATGCTCAAAAAAAAAAAACTTTGTTTGGAAGGTCATTGATAAATAATTCATCTGTTTGAAGGCCATTAAGCTTTTGAGTATGAAAAGTTGTCATTGCATCATCAGGTAACCTTAGAGTACATCAAAATGTTTAAAAACAATGCTGTAAATATGAAAGTTAGATGTCAATTGAAGTCAGTCATTGGAAAAAAATATTGCTTATAAGACTTCAAGGGGAAAAAAATGCAAATGCAAAAGGCCAAATAAGTGTTTAGAGGCTTTTAAACTTGCTGATAAGGATGTCACTGAGTCCCAAACATGCCAGGTTTCCATACTTAATAATCTTCTTCTTCAAAAAACCTTAGCGTTTTTGCTATTTAGAAATTTTAGAAAAATTAATTAAAACTATGGTTTTAAAGGGGTGTGACATTTTTTACGTTTTTGTAAAAGAGGAGCTTTTACTTGCTTAACATTTTATTTACCAGCCACGCAGAACGTCTGGTGGCAGCGCTTTTCTTTTCTTTTCTTTTTTTTTCTATCACATGACCTATCAGTGAACTTGATTTTGTTATTAAATATAAGAAAAACTGCAGCTTTTGCAAAGAGCTCAGGTGGAAATAATGTTTGGAGGCGTGCCAAAGAAGAAAACCTACTAAACACTAGATGCCATGGCTGGAAAGAGGAAAACATAATAACTTAAATGTTCTTCAAATAATTAAAGAATAATGCAAAGCCACAGTTACATATAGTGTTGTGTCTTAGTTATGCGCCTCCTATTTCTTTTTTGCAAAATCTCTACAACGCTAGATGGTTTTTGTACTGACAAGAGCACTGAGCAAGTTGAATGTTGCAAAGAGAGTTTTTGCCTTGATGACACAGATTTAGATTTTTGTCTGGAGCATTTAAATCAAGCCTGAAGTGTAATGTAGTGTGCGGTTCTCTTTAAATGCCGAAGATATAGGCGCTATATTTGGCTTACCGATTGAGTTTCTCTTGTTTCAGTTCCATATCTGCCACCGCGATCAGCTGATCCAGCTTACATTTAGTCTCAATGATCTCTGCCTCTCGGGGTGAATAAGTTCCACCCTCCTTCTTACGCTGATGGATCCTGACAGCGACATTCAGTAAATCTACTGATTACTATAATTGAATTGAAATCAATGAAACATGAAAGTATTATACAGTTGGTTATAATGAATTAGTACATGACAATTCAGTATTCATGCTTGTATGTGAATGAGCTCCTTCCAGTATCTTACTTGACTGAACCACAGATGATGATTATCAGTATCACAGCTAAGAAGAACGACAGAAGAACACCCAGGATGATCTGTTCCTCTCTGGTCAACAGCCCAATCGCTGCAGAGAGAAGGAGCAAGAGCGAGCGAATGAGAACATATTAAATAAATCAGTAAATATACAAATATGCTCTGCAGCTTGTGCTATCCACTTTTTGATGCTGAGTCATGCAGGATCTTTCCCTGATGGCATACCTGCAGTTCTGACTTGCTCAGAGTAGAAACAATCTGTATACTGGCCATTAATATTTGTGGCTCTGAACTTAAACCTGTCAAAAAGACAAAAAAAAGAGCACAGCTTCAAAATTAAATAAAATAGTATTGTTTTTAAACCGTTGCATGGCTCAGAAAGTGTCCCGCGCACTCACACATAGGCTGTGTTTGGCTTCAAAGGCCCGTTGCAGAACTGATCGGTGTTGTTCTCCTTCATGCAGCCACTGTTCTCTCCAATCACGTAGAACCCTGCTGTGGTGTTGTTGAGCCTCACCAGTGATGGGCTGTCTCCACTCACACCTCTCCTGGCTCTGAAGTGTGCATTCATATGTGGTGCCTCATCCTCCGTTAAACATGGTGGGTTGGGGAACCCTGCGTCTGTCAGGTACGGGGCAGGGTGATGAAAAAACGCGCTGCTCCAGTTGGTCGTGTTCTCGAGGTGCTTTACTGTGGCAGCATGGAAGTCGGATATGAGGGGAATTTGCAGAAGAACGGACTCACGCTTCTGTTGACAAACTATTTGACTTTTTTTCAATTATCATCTTTAGTGGTTAAGGGTGATGTGACACTGCAAAACAGCTTTCTCAAGGCTTAAAACAAAAGAAAGACCAATATGCAGGCATATCTAACTAAAAAGCGATCACTGCCCTACCTTCTGATTCGGCCACAATGACCTGGATTTTTGCAATTGGTCCGTTGTTGTCAGTATAGAAACAAGCAGGCATGCGTATGGTGATAGTCCTGTGGGTTACCATGGCAACCCCTCCATGGCCCAGCACTGCCTGGGGTTTTTCCGTTGGCTTGGATGGGGCTGGAAAACATTCACACAGAGGCGTTCACACATACAAACACACTCAGTGTCAGGTGACTGGACTTTGTTTGAACACTTAAAGTATAAATAAAGGTGAATTTGTCTTTCTCTAATAGCGTCATAGTTAACATGTATCTAAAAGGCAATGATGTCTATTACGTCAGAACAGGTCTACATCCAGAGCAGTTGTACTTTGAAGTTACAAATCTCTGTCTCATACTTTTGCTGCACTGCTGCAACAATGAAAACACACTGTAGTCTAGCACTGCAGCGAACAGATGAGAGATGGGAAGGACTGCACCTGTGATCCCTGTAGTTATCTGTATGTGTGGACTGAGTGGGCTCCTGCCTGCCCCGTTCTTTGCTAAAATCTGGAATCAGACGAGACAAGAAACCAGGAAAAAGACAGCAGAAAGAACATGAGTGAAGAAAGTAATTAGAAAAGCGGAGATGGACAACTTTTAGAGAGCAACACTAGCGGGTTTTAACTGCTGGAAGGCATGAATGTTTTCACTGTTACAGCGCCAAGTGTGTGTGTGTGTCACCTGCACAGTGTATGTCTGCCCTCCCTTCAGGCCTTCTATGACAGCAACCATCGTTTCATCTTCCCTGTGGATGCTGTCCAGGCTGATGTTCTTGATCAGCTCATTTTTCTTGTACACATACACAAAGTAGGCAGTGATGTTTCCATTGGGCTCCTCTGGGGGACTGAAGCTAACCTTCAACCTTGTTACTTCCTTAGGGATAACTGAGACCGTCACATTCTTAGGTGGGTCCTTAGGCTCTGGGGATAGAGAAGGAATGACGAGTGATTTACATTTACATTTACAGAAAGGCGGCAGTGGGCATAGACAATACAAGATCTAAACTTACTCTCTTCCAGTGTTTGAAAGTAAACAGGTCCAATAGTTTTCCCATTACTGTCAGCATGCTCCAATGAACCAGTAAAGGCAGTAATTGTCACAGTGTAACGGGTGAAAGCTGTCAAGTTTTCCACGACGACAGTAGTCAGCTCTACAGGGGTCCGGACTTTTGAGATATTCACATCAGGACCATACACCTGAGAGAATGCGAGAGTTAACAGAAACCCTTAATTTTGTAGTGAATGAATTTGATACGTTACTTTAAAACTCTAAAACGTGGTGCCACACTGGTCTATCACTGTCGAGTGGTGGCATGCCTGTATCTCTGACAAATGTGGCTCAGTGAGGTCACCTTGACAAGATAGGAAGTGGGTCCTGAAAGAACAGCTGGAGCCTCCCACGCAAGATGAAGACTGGTGGAAGTGAGGGTCACCTTTAGGTCACGGGGAGGAGCATCAGGGTCTGAGGTGAGGAGATGAGCGAGGATATTGTTGTGTAACTATAAATACAGTGACTCAATTATGTCTCTCAATACGTTAATTACTCAAAATTAAAAATAAAGTCTCATTTCTTTCTTCCATAAACTGAATTCAAACACCAAAGACCTCCATGTGAGCATTTATATTATTAGGGAAGGAGAGTTATTCAAGTTTGCTGAGATATATCAGACAGAAGAGTGACACCTCCATGCAGTCACATCCTGTAGTAGCATAATCAGCTGTTAGAAACAATTTTGTATTTATTTTAAGGCTTTAAATGATAAATTATGACATTTTTAATGGTAATAAACTACATTTGATTAAAGTTCCAGTGTTATATCATCTATTGAGATAATCTGATGTAACCCTCTTTGGATGCTTGATTCATGTTGATACTACTGTTCACTTTTAGTAGATGTTTTCATGTGGTGCCTCGATTTGAAGTGTACCAATGATACTGAACCGTAAAAATAAGGCAGCGGAGACTGTCTGACCATTGAAATAGTTACTGAAATTATGCTGAACTCAGCAAGTGAGAGCATCTCACACATGCCTTGTGGAGACGGATGGACACGGACCAACAGGATTGCTTAATTCTTTTTTTATCTAAAGTAATAGCAGTTAATCTACAACTTGTGAATATTTAAGATAAAACAACAACAGCAGGGTGATGCTATCGGCCACATAGATGTTCAAACAAACTACATTTCGTAACAACTCGCACGAGCTGTGTAATTAAACCAGGAGATTTTGGAAATAAATGACTGACTCATTCTACAATAATCACTCGTGAGTCCCTGACTGACTGCCAACTCTCCTCTGGCAAGACAAAAAAGGTCATGTCATCTCTGTGATGCTCCTACTTCCAGCCAGGGTCCGAGTGTAATTCCAGGGTGTATATTCTCCAGCTCCAGCGTTGGTCACAGCGGCGACTTTGAAGCGGTAGTATCTGTATTTAGCCAGGGATTGGAGAGTGACGTTGTTTTCTTTGGCACCATCCAAGGCATTCACAGACACTGTGATATTGCTGTCCACACAGTGTGGGGCCAGATTGTCCTCTGGGGTCGGCTGAGCAAAGACTGATATGTTTGGTTCGCAAACAGTTGAAAGCAGCTGTGCAACAATGTGGTACTCTTTCAGCAGGCCAGGTATGGAGTGTGGCGGAGCCCACTCAAGTGTCACATTGGTAGGGGTGACCTGAGAGATGGTGAGGAAGCGAGGTGCAGCTGGAACTGTTGAGAGACAGTGAAGATTTAATCAAACATGTGACATAATCAGCTGTGTCTGTGTAAAATACTTTACACAATTAACAAAAAAAACTGGACTACCTGATTCAGAGAGAGTGGAAGCTGAGCAGTTTGTTGTGTTTCCTGCTCCTGCAGAGTTGACTGCAGCTACAACCAGTGTGTACTCCTGGTCTGGTGACAGTCCAGCCAATGTGGAGTTTGTTGTGTTGGCCTTGTGTGTGTCTGTGTGTCCGTCTGCCTCCACTGCAATCTCATAAAAAAGAATCTGCCCATTAGGGTTGACGGGAGCATCCCAAGACAACTGAATTGAATCCCAGCCTAGTCCTGAGCAAAACAAGTTCCCCACAGCATCAGATTCTGCAGACAGAGAGATTGAAAAGTAGGAAAGGGATGCTGTTAGGAACCAAATCTAATTTCAGTGTATACTGCTGGAAAGCACAAAAGCATTCAAGTCTTTAAACAGCACTCTGAGTCACTGTAAACTGATGTTTTGCAACTTCTGCATGCTGCTTTGCTACACTATTAAATATCCTTGATATTTGTGTGTGTGTGTGCATTTTGCATGTGTTTTTTTAACAGTATCCATTACACTTCATACATTTGTAATTTTCCTTCAGTGCAAATGAAAGCTTTTTGTGCATATTTGCTAAGTTATTATGTTGAAAATCAAGTTTTCTCTCCCTCAGAAGACACTACTTTTTCCTCTCACTTCCCTTCTTCACCATAAAACACATTGTCCTGTCATTGTACTGGCTTGACATCTGTCCAGTGGCAAGTCCAACACAAACAAATAATGTGCATCTGCATTGTATTCTGCCATTCTTGACCAATCAGCTGACCAGTAGCCTGGGTCTTTTGGGCGGGGACGCTTTAAAGAAGCAGCATCCAAACAAGATCTTTTCAGGCACAACATGCTGTAAATCTATACTATGAGAAAAATAATCTTCTTTTTTCTTCACATTAATGTTCCTAAAACAAACATAGTAAGCCCAAAAATAACATAATGGGCTTTTTAATTTTCTATGTTTCATAATGTTCCCTGTTTTTCATGAATGTTAAGTGATTACTTGTATTTTGTGTATGTTTTTATGCCTTAAAAACCTGTCTTCCCCTGAGATGACCTTAAGAAATTTTGAATTGAATTGAACTGAATTACCCAATCGAAGTACAGCTTTAAACCCTAAACAGTGAGCAGAAATACTTTTTGAGTGGACAGAGTGCACTTTACCTGACTCATTTGTTGTGAAGGTCACAGGGCTGCTGAATTGATTCCCATGGCCCACTCTGGTGAAACTGTACACACTGATCTCATAAGAGCTGTAAGGCTTGAAGCCTGACAGATACTCTGTAGTTGACGAACCAGAGGAGTTCTGTATTTGTTCCAGCACACAGCCACATAGAAAATAAATACAAGATTAAATCATCCAGTCTTGATCATGGGAGTGGATATAATCTACGTATCAGAACACATGTGCATGTATGTTTATGTGTAATGTTAAAGCAGAAGTGTTAAGTGAAGTGTGAAATTAGCCGCCGCTTGTGTCTACTCTCGGTGTGTGTCTTCGTAGAGTGTGAGTGTGAAGGTGTGTGATCTGTTGTTATTGTGAAGAAGCTTTCAGTGTGTGAAATTAACGTTACCCGATGTGTGACGGTGTTTGTGGAGAGGTCTTGGATTTGGAATCCGTAATTTATCACCAATCCATTGGGCTCCAGAGGAGGCTCCCAGCTCAGCCATACAGAGACTGCTGTGTGGTTGTCTATAGTCAGGTTATAGGGTGGGGACATAGGGCCTGTAAAATAAAATTAGGCAGATTGATAAAAAGGTAGAATGACATAGACTTAATCAAGATAGACAAACAAACTAGCATGAAACCCACTCTCAAACTCACCACTTTCATCAGTGTGAAGCTGCAGCAGCAGACTTGGCCCTGCACCTTTACGTGTTACAGCTGTAATGGTGAGATTATAAGCTGTGTATGGCAGTAGGTTGGTGAGGATGACCGAGGTATTTGGGGTCTGCGATGTGTTGGAGCTCCCTGGGCCAGATAGGGTTAGGGTGTACTCTGTTATCTCCCCATTGGCCTCCAGAGGGCATTGCCAGACCACATCGATAGAGGACGAGGACAGGTTTCTGGTGGACACCAGAATTGGAGGAGAACTAGGAACTAAAGAAGCCACACCCACACAAACCTTAGTCTGGCAATACTTACATACATTTCAAGCTTTTAAATTGAATGGGGTGTAAAAAGACTCACTGTCCTCATCAGTTCTTAGGTACATCGTGCTGGTGTGGTTACAGGCAGGACCGGCGCCAGTTGCTGGGGTAACTGTCAGCATGTAAGGGAAATACTTCCTGAGCTTGGTAAATAGGAAGACATTATCCGTTGTGGTATGCTTGATGGTCTTGTTGACAGCTGGGGTCCCTTGGTCGGTCATGTCTGAGAAAATACCGGCCTCCTGTAAGGTGAGCAGATAGTGGGGACGACCGTTTGGCTCCGTGGGAGGATCCCAGCTCACAATGATGGCTGTGGAGCTGAAGTTCTGAGCCGTCAGGTTTGAGACCGAGTCACTTGGCACTGAAGGAGGAGACAAGTAAAAAAAATGTTTTACTATAATGAAGTACCACTGTAAGATTTGTTGAATTTACAAGCCTTTCAGTATGGGTTTGTGATACTGAGAGGCATCAATCATGTGCACTTTGACTGCTTAGGGAAATGAACAATGCTCGACTTATCGTCATCATCAACGTCTGTCATAGTCATGGTGATCGTCAACAGCAGTGTAATTAACAAAATAAACACCAACACATCATGAAGATGGAATAATTGTATGAAGCAATAAACAATGACATTAACAGAATAGAAAAATGGCAAAAGCAGAGGAGAAAACATCCACAGGACCACATAAAATCAACAGTTCATTGTGATATGTAAGGTCATTTCAGAGAAATCTTAACAGTGAAATCTAAGATTGTCAGAGTGGAAGATGACGAAAAATACTCATCCTGTTCTTTTCAGCTTTTCTGGAAATATTGCCTGGTACAAAGAGTAGAAAAAGGCAGAGAGGGAAAAGGGAAGATGAAACTTATGATAACCAGGAGACTACTGAGTGGCTATAAGGGACCAGGTGTGTGTGTGTGGGGGGTCTGAACCCAGGGGAATGATCCCCTGCTGGGCTCGGCTGTGCGGGACAGACAAGGTGCCCTTGACGGTCCGGTGCTTGGCTGATAGTGGAGCAGCTAGAGCACAGGCAGAGATAAGGAGTCAGTATGAGCAGTTAACATTCATGGACAGAATACTTCACAACCAAAATGGTAAGAGCAAATGTATATGTACAAATATGGATTGAATGTAATAAAGTCTGTGGCAGCTGTCTGCACCATTTTTCCCAAAATCACATAAAAACCTAAAGATCCATTTGAACACATTTCCTCACTAAGTAGCATAACTAAATATTATATTTATATATGTAAATCTCAGCTGCGATGGGAGCATTTTTATTGTATGACAAAATGTAATAAATGTAATGGCTCTTTTGGTTTGCTAGGCTCCCCCCCCCCAAAAAAAAATTGTCAGTGGTCATGTGCTCTCGTTTTCTTTTTCTCTGATTTTCTTTCTTTTTAAATCACAAATTTAGTCATATTTTGTTTGCAAAGCACACTTTCACAGACAACCATTTATTCACATTTGATGCCTTTTCCCTTTTACAAAGAGGCTGAAGGCTACTTTTTCAGTCACACAGTTTTTATGTAATTTTATTTGAAAGTGAAAGAAGATTTGAAAAAAGTGTGCAGACCTGTCCTGCAGTCAGACTCTGAATCATTACATACAATAATTATCTATATTTATGTGTGCTATTTAACTGTATATGTATGCATTTTATTAAACTAATTTATGTTGCTATATATACATATACATATTGTTGCTTTTGTGTCTGACTGACCATCCTCTGGTAAGAGCAGGGTAAATGGCTCGGACTGGACCGCTCCGTCACCCTGTAAAGTGCTGGAAGTCATCCAAAAAGTGTAGTTACTGTCACCAATCAGCGAAGTCAGAGTGAAGACGAAGGGGGAATTGGGAGAGACATGTGTTGGTAAGTCTGAAACAGGAACTCTCTGTGGAGAAACAGGGTGTTGGGTTATTTTTATACACAGATATTGACAATCAAACAAGAACGAAGTGTTTGGTGTACTTGTAAATTAATGATAAATGAAAGAAAATTCAGGAATTTGGTTCATTGCAAGCCACTAACATACATCTGACTTTACCATGATTCTTTCTCATGTGTGACAGTGATGACAAAAAAAAGTCCAACAGAAACATTGTAGGTCAGAAAAACAAAACGATTACATCAAAGATGGTAAAAGTACTAAAAGTACTGTAAGAAGAACAGCAGAGTCGACAAGTCTTTATCGCTCGAATTGTTTTGCACTTTACATAGCTGATCTGCCAAATAAAAAAACAACAACAACAAAAAAAAAGGATTCTTCTGCAAATGCACTCACCTTTTTTGTCACAGTGTTGTTATTGGTGTAATAAATAGTGTAATGAACAATAATCCCATTGGGTTCAGTGGGTGGCCGCCACGACAACGTGACAGAGGAAGCGGTCAGATTTACAAGAGTCACATTCTGTGGCGGGTCTGATGGCTCTAAGGTTCAAATAGAAATATGATGCAGCAAGTGAGAAATCCTCAAATGAACAATAAAACTTTATGAGGACAATAAGTGAAGCCACTTGTCGAAAATTGCATTACATTTACCCTGTACCTGCTTCTGTGGCCGTAAAGCTGGTGTAAATCAGCACTCCTCCATCGCCCAGTCTGGTCCAGCTGGAAACGGAGGCATTGTAGCGACTCTCTGAGTCCACATTGATAACCACCAATGTCTCTGTCACATTCTGCCAGAGCTCAGTTGTTTCATTCCTAAAAAGAGAGCAACCATGCATGCTGCATTTTCTTTTCTAACTTCTCCCTTTCAAACACACTGAAGAATATGTCAAAACTCACCAAACTCTAACAATGTAGTACAGTATATCTGAATTGGCTTGAAGTGGGGGTTGCCATGACAATTCCACCTTATAGTCTGACAGCTTCCTGGCACGGAGTAACTGAGGGGGGGTGTCTGGAGCTAAGATGTGGGAAAGAGATTTTCCAGCAACATCGAGCGAAGAGGTTTCAACAAGAACTATGTAAACAGAAAGGTTAACCTCTGTAATATTTTGCATGGCACAAGTCAGGAACACTTATGGCCCAGAGGAAGTTGCCAAGAGAGGAACAGATTATTTCCCTGAAAATGAAAACCAGTTAGCTGCAATGACTCAAGGCAACATTGTTTGTGCCACCCAGTCCTGATAGAAGACACGTGCATCACGTGAGATCAGAATCCTGTGATATAACATCATTAGCATGAGCTGAAACAGAGAGATGCGACAGAGGAGAAAAGACCGGAGGAAAGTCAGATTCAATCAGATGCCCTTCGCACTTATCAGTCGGCCTTAATATAATTGCACAGTGACCTGGAACTGCCCCCCCTCCTTCTTATTCTCCCACCCCCATCCCTCTCACCATCCTCAAGTGTGGTGATGTTGAGTGGCTTGCTGCTGTAATTTCCTGACCCAGCCCGAGTGTGCGCTTGGACCGCGATGCGGTACTGTGCGTACTTCCTCAGATGTTTGATGTGGATCGAGCTGGTTGATGAGCTGAGGTTCAGGGAGTGAGTTGAGTTCCAGAGCTCCAGGCTGTAGTGAGTAATGACCCCATTAGGCAGCAGAGGTGGCGACCAGGTCACGTTCACTTCATCAGGACTGACAGACTCATACGTGAGGCCATATGGAGGACTGCCAGGAACTAGAGATGGAATAACGAATGAAAGTCATGTTGGTCCTAAAGCCTTCAATATGTATCATTGTGAATATGGAAACATCTTTTAACCCACCATCTTCTCCAGAAAGCAGGTATAAAGTGTCTGATGTGTGGTTGCCATGGCCGTAACGTGTGTACGCCCTCACAGTCACATTGTAATAGGAGAATGGCTTCAGGCTGATCAGGGTGCTTCTGTTAGAGGTGGCGTTTATCAGTGCTGAGTAGGTTTCGTTCTCATACAACACCTCGTAGTATTGGATCATCCCATTAGCTTTCTTTGGTGCGGACCAGGTCAGAGTGGCAGTAGAGGGGCTGGTGTCTACAACAGTGAGGTTCTCAGGGGGGGAGTCAGGTTCTGGGAGGGAGATGGACAGCAAGAACCCCCAGGGAGGTTATCAGGAGTTGGCTAGAGTGACAATTCAACACGTGAGCTTGATGAATAATGCGTAATTTTTAACACCCTTAAAGTTTTTTTTATAGCAACTATTCATTATCAGGAGTGAAAGTCAGATAAATGCTTGGATGTATGTATTTTTTGTATTGATACATTCAGTGGTCAGCTCATACCATCCTCTAAGGTGAAAACAAAAAGGTCATCCTCTTCTGACAGGGAGCTTTCTCCCACAACGGTAGATGCAGCCACACGTAGTTTATACGCCGTATACTTGTCCAAATCTACACATTGCAACAGAGAAAAAAGATAGCTTTAAAAAAAAACAAACCCAAACCTATAGTCTAATTGCTTTATGTTAAAAGTAAAGAACATTGATTTAAAAAAATGTAAATTGTAAAAAATAAATCGCTACCTGATATCAGCATGCTGGTGCTGTTAGTAACCCACTTCAGGGCTTGATTATTATGCAGATTGAGACCATAAATGGTGTAATGTGTGATCCTTCCATTGGGGTTGAGTGGTGGGACCCAGCTCACCTGTATGGAGGTGGAGCTGATGTTCTGATAGGACACTTCCAGCACTGAACTTGGCACTAAAGACAGACGACATATGACAGACTTTGCATATTTGGAAGGCCTTCTGGTTGTTGTTTTAGTTATGTAATGTGACCACCCACCTTGCTCACTAGTCTTCTCGGTCGTATCTGTAAGGGGGCCCTCTCCCACAGTGGTGGAAGCAGAGACCCTGAAAGTGTACTCAGTGAAAGGACTCAGATCAGACACCAGGTAGGACAGCTCCTCAGCCGAAATGTCCACAACCGCCTCTCTTACAGTTACACCTGGAGCATGTTTGCAGACATATGCACACACAGGATTTATTATACTGTTTTTTTTTAAAGAAAAGTCTCGTGAAAGGAAAGCAAAGCAAAGCTACAACAAGGGGTGTTTAAAGTTAATGCTGTCCCACCTGTGGATCCAGATACTGTTGCACTGCGTGTTGAAAAATGCCCTGTGACCGAAGCGTCACGTGTAGACAAGCGCAGCTGGCCTGGAGTGAGGGCTAAGGTGGAGGTATCTGAGGTCACTTCCTCTGTTTGTGACTGCTCTACCAGCCAGGGTGGAAGCGTATTAGGAGGAATTGAGGTAACAGAAAATGCAGAAGTGCCAAAGGCTGCGTTATTCGAGGACTGTGTGTTTCTGTATGATTGCGAATCAGACTCAGTAACCACAGGGTCAATGGTTGGTTTGGCATCAGTGTTAGCCTCATGGTCTGTGCTTCTACGCCCAGAGCGTGCAAAGCTGAAAGCAGTCATGTCAGTGGGCAGTGAGTGGTCAGAAACAGTGGCCACGAAAGCAGGTGGAGATGTGATCAGACCTCGCTCAGCAGTTCTCTTAAGTCGCCCCAGACTATTATGGACATCCGGAGGAAGTGTAGCATCTTCATATGAACTAGTTGTGCTCTGTGGGAGGAAAGGAGAACCGTGGTACTCAAATGATTTGACACGTGAGCTCTGAAAGCAATTTCAACTTGAGTCAGAAGCAAAAAAACAGAAGAGGAAGAAATACTGATTGTCTACTTACGGAAAGTACAGAACACTGTAAATATGTATCCACAAAAAAGCAGAGATCCTGCATGATTTTTCTGTTTGGGACCATTTATTTAGGTCTATGAATCAACTCAAAACCACAGTAAAAAGCACAACCCTAGCTCCGCCCACTTCTTACCATTCTCTTGCTTTCCACTGTGCTATAAACGCCAAATTCTCATCGACAATTCAATGTATTGCTTAACACGACGAAGAAATAAGTTAAAACAGTGAAAGCTACGTCCAAAATGTTTACCTTAAAAGTAAATCCAATTTAACCTAACAATTTCAGCACACAAGATTTTCAATAGCATCCACCTTCGATGCCAGTATTTAGAGTATGTTGAATACAGATGGCAATGTCTGCTTTACCTTTGCTGTGAGGGTGATGTCCTGCAGCAGATAGTCACTGACCAGGACCTGCAGTCTGTACTGCGTTATGGGACCGTTGGGATGGCCAGGAATTCTCCAACTTACACGAATTGAAACTGAGTCCTCAGCTACCGCTGTGAGGTTTTGCACTGCACTGGGTGCTAGTTACACATACAAAGACAAACTGATTGTGATACAGAAATATATAAAACTCACCTCTAGGATTTTTAAATGAGCTGAAATTGCATTGTTGCGCTTTGTCAGGTCAAAATCCATTTGTGTTGAATTCGTCTAAAAAAAAAAAAAAAGGATGTGTGCCTGTAACCTTAGGTTGTGAGTTCTCTAACCTTCAGCAAGTGTGATTACGTCTTTCTCTGCTGCCGGACCCTCTTCTCCTGCAGCTTTTGCCCGTACAAGGATTCTGTACGTCACGTAGGGGGTCAAACCAGTGAAAAGAAAACGCATGTCCCGTGTGCTGTTATCGTATAATAAACCTGAAAAAACAAAAACTGTGACTTCCTTGTGCATAAACGTATAATATGTTGATGCATGGGTTTGTTCTTTGGTTAATATTCTCTAACCTGTAGGTCCATGAAGGTAAAGCATGTAGGTGAACCTTCCGGTGATAATGTTCGGTGAGCTCCAGGACACAAAAATTGATCTAGATGTCTTATTTACTATTGAGAGGTTTTGTGGTGGATCTTCTGGAGCTGCCATACACAAACACAAATGCATAGACATGCTATCAATGCTGAACACACGACAAAAGGATTTGCATCTAAATCTAAAAGGCTGATTACTCCTTTTTCCATACCTGATTCTGGCATGCGCACCATAGTAGACGCTATCTGTCCCTCTCCATCTGAGGTGAAGGCAGATACCTCAAATAAATAGGCAGTGTAAGGTTGCAGCTGACTGACTCCTAGTGATATAGGAACAGTCCAAGAGGCTGCAGGGGGCACAGCAGAGAGGGTGATGGGAGAAGATGATGCTGTGATCTCCAAGGGACTCAGAGTTGCACGTGTGAGGATGTCCGCTGCATCCTGGACACATAAAATCACGGAGGATACAAAATAACTAACAGAATATCTTTTACAAAGCAACGTTAATCCTGACACACTCAGACTATTTTCCCAACACATCAGTGTAGAAGACAGAGTGACACAGTGATGCGGTACATTGCAGTGAGGCAGGGCTCCCGTCATGACTTCCTCTGCATTGACCCCCAGTGTTCGGACGGTCTGTCCTGTACGGGCGTGCTTCGCTTTAACGGCAAACTTTGTGATGAGGCCGTTGATGCGGTGTGGCAGGAACCAGGTAACCATGGCGAATGTGTGGTTCTGAGCATAACCTGTTAGATTGGTCACGAGTCCGGGTGCTGCAAACAATGTATGTCAATTCACTCATTCCATTTATTGTTTTTTTAATTTTTATTCAAAGTGTTGGTATCTGATTGCAAGTGTGTGTGTGATTACTCACATGACTCAGCCGTCTTTATGTATAAAGGCTTGCTAAATGCTCCTACTCCAGCTGGAGATATAGCTGCCACCTAGAGAGAAGGAGAAAGAAAGCTATTTTGTTTCCTTAAGATGAATTTATTCTCCAGGCAGCAGAGCAGTTGCCACATCCCATTCAGATACTGCTCACAGCCTCTGCATAACCACTGCCAGAGTACACTGACTGAAAACAAGACAAAACAAGAGATTACTGCCTTTCTTTTTTCATATACACAACAACTTAGCTGAGAGTATTCCTAACAGGGTATTGTGGGATACAAACGGATGTATTTCCTCTGCTTGATAAAAAATGCAATGGGCCCTACTAGTGATTTCCTAGTAAGAGAGAATTGTCTGCAGCTGAGTATGTGGTTTTGAGGACTAATACATTAAAAGGGAGGAAGTAGTAGTAGTATTATACATGAACACACACACACACACACACACACACACACACACACACACACACACGAAATACATTGGGAGGTTGCATTCAACACATGCGTATGTTTCTCTAAGTCCATTCGTGTGAGGGTCATTGTGGGTTAATGAATTCTGAAAACTAATAAGAATGATCACATTGAAGCTCAGTAACAACAGACAGTGGAAAGAGGTTGGGCTGATCCATAGATCTGTTTACCTGATTAAAAATGCAATCAAGATCAATTACCATTCAGCCAGGTCAAGAGCCTGGTCCGGCGGGATTTGACACAGAGCCCCATCCAGATATGATAGGACACCTGGCAGGAATGCTTGATACTGTTCTAGTTTTGTATAATGCGTTTTATTATTTTTGTGGGGGTTTGTCAAAGGACCCTTAGAAACTCCCCTTCATCATTGTACTGAAGCTTTGAATCCTTTACATTTATAATTTATGTACCTGAATCTGGTATGTTGAGCCTGAAGTGAAGTCGGTCAGCAAAGTCTCCGGTATATCCAGGGATTTGGTCACCTGTGTAAAAGAGGAATCAGGGTAGGGACAAACCTCCCTGTACCTAGAAAAATAAATTTTAGATCATTACAGTCCAGCATATTGCTTACTAATGACCCGTACGTGACTAAAACGTAGAGAAAAAAAGATATACAATAGTTAAACTGCATTTCATACAAATTTAAGCACATGGCAGTTGTTGCTCCTCTGTAATTATCCGACAGCAATGCTGACCTATTAATTACATTATATATTTTGCTTATTGTTTGGTTTAAACCAATGTAGTTTCCCCCAAAAAATATCTCTCTTTTTTATATGATATATTTATTTGAAAAATTCGTGTCTATGGCCAAACAGTGATGTGACTGCACACACACACACACAAACAGTTTCCAGAGGTCCCAGATGTTTTCACTCTGGCAGATTCATATGGGATTCTATGTTTACGCATTGAGCCGCATGTGAAAGTGTGTTTATACTAATTAGATACTTTTTGACTATGACTTGAATGTACAAAGGAAGACATTCTTATGTTTTAAGTTTTCCATTAGATATGCTCACCAGACAATCAATGTTAAGTTTTTAGGTGTCTTCTGCAGTGACCAGGAGCTCATCTGCAATGGTTACACAACAATGACACAGTACTCACACAGCAATATGTGCAAAAATATTGAGACCACTGACTATGTGTGACTTTTGCACAGCACTCCAGCAACAATGCCGTCATTATGCATCACTTTACTTCAGCCCTCACACACAGTGTGAGGCTCAAGCAATTCAAAACTTTTCTTTCGCTCCACACATCCAATTTCTCGCAAGGTGCAAAACAAATTGGTAACTGATGAGGTCACAGCATAAAAAGAAGGCACATGCAGACGGGACAGAGCAGAAATGTGCCGCAATAGCAAGCTTTTCACGGCAATCAGGGGAAAAGAGAGAAACTGAGAAATATCCATAGTAAGAGACCATTGGTTCATTCATTCACTGTCTGGAAGCATAGATATTGGAGCTGTGTATGCTCCAGAACCTGGATGGGCAAATCAAATCAAATCTTTCACCTGGTAAGTCCAATGATACAACGTCTCAGTGTTACTTTTAAGTTTGTATAAGACATGGATAATTTTTTTCTTTATTTTCTTATAAAATTCAGCTGTTTCATCGAGCTGTTTCCTTGGTTTTCCACTGTTTGCATCTAAGCACTGTTCATATTCTCTGCTTGCAAACAGGCCTTTTTGCAACAGTAACTGACTTTGAACACTCTTTATGCTGATTAAATTATCCAGATCACATTGTGATGTGCTATCAGGTTATGTGTTTATCTCAACTAACTGTTAAAATCTGACCATGGCACTCTACAGAGTGGTCTGCAGGTCTACTATATTTTATATATATATATATATATATATATATATATATATATATATATATATATATTTTTTTTTTTTTTTTTTAATTTATAATTTTAGTTATGTACGTCTTTTAGATTTAAGGTGTATGTAGTTGTATAAAAATTAATTTCATATATGGAATGGTCATTCTTCTAATAATAATTTCCCGTCCTGATGGATGAATATATTTACTGTTCTTGGTCTTTGCAGCATTCAGAGACAACAAAGTGCATCTCTAGAGGAGTGAATTTGGTTACATATAAAAAAAAAAAAAAACTACCTGATGATGTAGCCGTCAAAATTGTTTGCATCCGGTGGCATGGTCCAGGAGAGCAGAATCCCATTGGAACCAACAGCTTCTCCCTCCAAGCCTAAAGGGGGGCCTGGAACTAAAGAGGAGGGATGTGGGTGAGTCAGAGTGATGAAGACCACCAACCAGAAGATCTGATATTCACTATATTATACTGCTGTGCAAACAGTAACCAGCTACAGAAATAGTAAATGTAGTCTCAGTGGGAGCAACCTTTCCCCTCCATTTATTAATCTGTTGTGAAAAACACCACCGATATTCAGAATTTGATTTTAACCCTGTTTTTTCTAAAAGTATATTATTATGTCATGTGTCAGCTGTACCAGTTTCATTTGAAGAACATTGACATTGTTCGTTAGTCTGAACCTCTGAGCGTGCACATGTGTAGGAGCGTGCGTGCGGTTGTGACCTGCATGAACGTGTTTTGGCTTCAACCCTGATGAATAAGGCTTCACATAGCAGTGGCATTTCACTGACATTCACTGCAGCCCTATTCATCTGCTGGTTCAAAAGCCCCGGCTTAAGTTACCTAAAAAGAATTAAACAGCAAAGGAAGCGTACACATCCACACACATGCACGCACACACGCATGCACTCCCACTTTGCTCTTCTTTAACCCTCCTGTCGTGTTCGGGTCAAATCTGACCGTTTTACAACTTATAATACTCATAAATATTATGTTTTACATCTGATTACCTCAAGACCTTATGATATCCTTCACACTGTGTACTTGAACATATAAAAGTGATGATCACCTATTTCATTCAATTTTGAGTGTTTTAATCAACCTTGTTACACCTGTGGTGTTCCCGGTCAAAAGTGACCGTCATAGGAAATGAATGGGTATCCAGAATAAATTCATTCAACATACAGAAAACATCCCCATACACACTGCCCCAGCTCACTCACACACTCTCTCACACACACACACACTCACACACACACACACACACACACACACACACACACACACACACACACACACACACACACACACACACACACACACACACACACACTCACTCACACACACACAATGTCTTTTGTGGGTACACATGTCTTTCTGCTTATGTGCCGATCCTCTCACGTGAACAACAATCTGACAACAGAGATACACGATCCATCCGCTGGTGAAATGACAAACTGGCTGCTATTAGGAATATTTGGGACAAGTGGGTGGAGCGCCTACCACTTATATACAATCCAGGCCCTGAGGTGACAGTTGATGAGCGCCTGGTTACTTTCAGAGGTCGCTGTTCCTTCAAGGTGTACATTCCAAGTAAACCAGGAAAATATGGCATAAAGATCTGGGCAGCATGTGACGCCAGGAGCAGCTATGCCTGGAATATGCAGGTATACATGGGGAAACCTAGTACTGGAAGGGCTGAAAAAAACCAGGGCATGCGTGTTGTGCTGGACATGACAACCGGTCTCCAAGGGCATAATATTACATGTGACAACTTCTTCACATCACATGCTCTTGGTCAGGAGCTACTGAAAAGAGAGCTCACCATGGTAGGGACAGTGAGGAAGAACAAGCCTGAACTTCTCCCTGCGCTGGTATCGACCAGAGGAAGACAGGCACTCTCATCACAATTTGCATTCACTGACACTCACACTCTTGTGTCATACGTTCCCAAGAAGAACAGAAATGTCATCCTGATGAGCACAGTACACAAAGACGCCGCTGTCAGCACCACAGAGGACAGGAAGCCCCTGATGATCCAGGACTACAACAAGAATAAGGGAGGCGTTGGCTGCCTTGATAAGCTTACTGGTACATACACCTGTAAGCGGATGACGGCTCGCTGGCCTGTGGCACTGTTCCACAACATCCTGGATGTGTCAGCTTTCAACGCGTATGTGGTGTGGACAGCAATCGACCCAACCTGGAATCAGGGGAAAAGTTTCAAGAGGAGACTTTTCCTCGCAGACCTGGGGAAAGCTTTGGTGACTCCTCTTATACAGCGACGGCAGCACATTCCCCGCACACCAGCCTCTGCCAGTCTGGTTAGGAGCATGCACACTCCAGCCCCAGCCGCTGCCCTGGCTGCTCTCCCCCAACAAGGACATTGCCAGAAAAGGAAGCGTTGTGGCCTCTGTGCCCCTAGAGACATCAAAACGAGCCTGACATGCTGCAAATGTAATGCTTATGTTTGCAAGGCCCACTCTGACCTGAGTGTCACATGCCACTCATGTGCATGAATACACACACACACACACACACACACACACACACACACACACACACACACACACACACACACACACACACACCCTGTTGAGTTTGGTGTTTGGTTTTCCATTTATTTTTTGTATTATATGTTCATTTTGTAGTTCATTTTCAGTGCCCAATTGTATTTTCACTGATGTTATTTAATGTTTACATCTACAAATTGTTGTTAGGCACTACTTTTAGATGTTGTTCTCAACTAAAGAATGTTTAATAAAAAAATTGGTGGTGAAATTTTTTTTGTGTGCTAATTTAAGAGCAGTTAAAACAGACCGGTCAATTTTGACCGGGAACACTAAAGTAGGGGGCTGAATGCGAACACGACCGGAGGGTTAACAATGCGTGTGTGTTGTTCATACAGAGAATAAATGAAACGGACGGGCACGGACTGAAGAGAACCTGAGTGCACTTGAACACCTCAAAATAACAGCCACACAAACAACGACAAAATATAAAAAAAAAAAAGAAATGCAGTGCAACTGTGACCGTCTCACCACTCTCATTGGTCGTGATCATCCGGCTGACTCCGGGACTGATGTTGGAGGAGGAGGCTGCCGTGACTGTCACAGTATATTGTGCTCCTGAACTTACATTCATCGCATCAACCTTTGAAAACAGCAAAAAAAAAAAAACACCTGGTCACAACACAAGCATGTGCACACACATTTCTTTATCAAAAATATACAACCATATATCTGGTTTCACTTCATCAGCACCATCTCTTGCCTTCCAAAAGAGTTTTTTCCTTCTATGGATTATAATCTGGATATTCTTTTTAAACTATATTAACATGTTACCAAGACCAGAGGGAAGACATATTTGTTTGTTTTTGTTTTTATACCAGCTCAAATTCCAGGAGCTGGATCACGGCTAAGAATCGGTTAAATCTTTGTACTTATTTGGTACATTCTTTCATAAAGTGAAAAATGGGGACATTAAGATGACAGAGTGGTAGACACCTATGTTCATGCAGTCTGGGGGGAGGTCCTTGATTGGACTCACAGCTAGCTGGACAATTTACCACATTTTTTTAATGCATTTAAAGACTTAAAATATCAGTCAGCTCTCAGCCACTTTAAGACAAAGCTAAATATCCTTGGACTATATGGATAAGAGACTAAGCCTCCTCATCCTTATCACCCGACTACAGTAAAATCTGAAGCATTCAAGCAAGAATTCTTTTTTTTTTTTTTTTACCTCCACCTAAGACTAACTATAAATCAGAGAACAAATTAGAAACAGGTTTAGAGCTATGAGTCAGTCACACTGCTATTATTGAATCTGTTCCAAACATTTTTGAATTCTAAATTTATAGCAACAGACAGGAACCACAACCAGTTCAATCCATCAACACAATCTTATCACTATTTGCCAGATTCCTCAGTAAATGTGGCAATTTTGGAAACCTAAAAAAATGTTTTAATAAAAAAAAAGGGACATGCACATGCAACAGCGTGATACAGCTCAGAGGGGCTCCAGCGAAGAAAGAGGTTAAACAGCAAGTAGAATATACCAGAAGATCATTTGGAGATCACATTTCTCTGCCAAGGTCAATGTCCCATTTCACAGGTGTTAATAAAAATGAACCGGTTCTCTACCAAACTTAAAGAGGCTCTCCCTGTGGCCATGCTCCACCTCTCCACCTGGTTTCATGAAGACAAACATTAGCATTGAAAATATCTTAATGACTAAATCCCTCATGCCATCTGCAATTACCGTATATTTTGTTATATAATATATAAATAAGTTACAGCCACTTAGATTAGGTAGCAATATGACAGTAGGTAGTAAGCTTGTGGTTGCTTTTGTAAAACTGATGTGTTTTTTTTTTGTTTTTTTTTGCCTACATGTGTGTGCTGCAGCCATTAATGGCAGCTGTGACACTACAATTGTTGGGTGGCAGCATGTTCATATCTTAAGTTAGTTCTCATGATATAACTAAGCTTTTTCCGCGTCGCATCTGTATGCTCATGAATTCAATGCAACTAGCATGTGCTTTATGATATAACAGGCTGAATGTGCACTTCTTTATATTACTACACATAAGAAAAAGGCGGGGGATCAGTGAATCAATGTCAATGAACAGTATGTGTGCATCGCCAAATTAATCAATTCTTACCTGTGAGTACAATTGTCCGAGGCTGAATGTGAGCAGCAGGATGACTGAGAAGAAGGCCATGCTGGGTAGCAAAATTGGCTCAAGTCACAGGAGGTTAGAGGCCCAAACAGTATATCAGCATCTGATATTAGTGTGTAAAAGTTAGCAGTGGTCCGCAGGTAATCCACTGGTCTGAACCGGAGGGGCTCCAATTCTGGAGGCTTGTTAGTGGCATAAATAAGATTTACAGGGTTAGAGTTCGATAAAACAATTCTTGGTCCAGGGGTTTTCCAAAATCTTATTGGTTAGCCAGTTAGGGTAGTGGATCCTTTCATTAGCACAGGGCTGATGCTCTCCTTCTGCTTTCTCTGCCTCTCTTACTTGTTTAAGCAAATGAATGATTCAGCGTTGAGCTCATGAAGGGAACTTAATAAATAATGGGATCTATCCAACTCTGTCCTCAGTGTTCTATGTGTGTGTGTGGTGTGCTGTGGTGTGATGTGGTGTGTAAGGTTACATTTTGGGGGCTATCGGATACCTGGCAGCCGGGAAGAGGCAGTATCTGGCTGGACTTGGTTAAATGAGAGAGCAGATTGTACTGTATGTTTGTATACTTTGAATTACAGTTCATCTTTACTGCAAGTCTGCAGCTCTAAGGTCAAGGCAATGTCAATGAAAACTGCTCTGCTGGGTGATTGC
Organism: Xenentodon cancila; assembly: GCA_014839995.1. Taxonomy (NCBI): domain Eukaryota; kingdom Metazoa; phylum Chordata; class Actinopteri; order Beloniformes; family Belonidae; genus Xenentodon; species Xenentodon cancila. Next base: position 20,245,109 of record CM026199.1, read on the forward strand.
ATCTGCTTGCAAATACCTGCATGTATCCATCGTGTGCATGGTGAAATACGACTTTCCCCTGGTTTGGCTGCAGGCTCACTTGGTAATGATCCACACAACCCAACGCCTGCTGCCAGCGTAGAGAGAATGCATGCGCAGATACATTCACCACACGCAGCCCTCGCACACGGGTTGGCACTCGTGAAGAACAGGGAAAAGAGAAACAGGCTCAAAGACATGGAGAAAGTTTCTGTAATCTAATGAAGACACAGTCGAGGCAGGCGGCAATAACAGAGCTGTTTACCAGAGCGGTCTTTGTAATATCATCTACCTGTGGTCACAGTCAGAAAGGCTGCACTTCCTGCCGTCCCTCCTCTCACTCTCTCAGCACTCACATTGTAGCTGCAGCCGTCCTGCAAACCTGTAACTACGGCAACCTGCACCTTTTTGGGTATTGTGAGTGTTTTTGTGACTGAAGTGTTGGCCACAGTGACTCTGTGGAAGTCAAAGTCTCCATGTGCACTGTCCCAGCTCACAGAGACGGATGAAGAGTTCACTTCATCCACACGAAGGGCACATAATCCTGCTGGACCTGGAAGACAACTTCACAGTTTTAGATCTGCGCAAGTCACAATTCATGGCAATTATTTTGTTCCTGTCTGGGGTTATAAAGAAATTATGCTCTGAATGGAGAAGCATCACAACTTAAACTAAGGCCTGTGTGGTTGAATGTGTAATTTTGTGTCTTACGCGTTGTGAACTCTCTTTCTGCTGCTTGACTGGTGTCTGAGCCCAGCACACTCTGAATGCTGATGCCATAGTCTGACCCTGGGATCAAATCCCTGATCTCATAGTTTGTGCTCTGGATGAACACCTCAATCCATGACTTTCTGTCCATGGAGAGCAGGCCAAAGAGAAGCTGGCAGACATAAAAAACAAAGAACCTGACTCTCTGAAAGAGCTTTATAGAAACAATTCTTCAACTAATCACAGTGGGAGTTGAATAACAGGCTAAAGTTTGTATATCCTCTATGATGCATGTTTTGGACATCTCTAATTTAGAGATAAATGTTAAAATAGCTTGCAAACCTAAGCTGCTTATGCTTGTAATGTGCTTGGTCATTCTTCCTGGCTAGAGCTCTGTGAAGGTCATTTATCTTTAAAGGGTTGGTAACCAAAACCCTTGGTGTCCCAAAAGCAGTTGCTAAGCAACCAAACGGTTAGGGTGGAACTGACACAAATAACGTCCTTTTATAATATTTTGAGTAACTTATTTGTGTGATAAATTAAAACTTTGAATATGGAGAGTATGTTAATTTGTTTGAAAGTTAATACAGTCAGTCTTTCTGTGTTTGTGTGGACCTGCAGAGTTAATGCACCATACACATCCTACCTTGTACTTCTCTGCTTGTCCTTGTGGTGGTCTCCAGGTGACAAACACAGAAGTAAGTGCCTGCTCTGATAGAGTCACTTCCCGTGGTACCTCAGGGACTGGAATTAAGAACCGCATTAGCACTTGACAGCATAGTGACACCTTATCATGAACCAGCAAGGGGAGATGCTGGTAATGACAGTAGAGAAGAGTTCAGGATCTTCACTGAAGCAAAGAAACAGTATTGCAGGTTGTACAGGTTGTACTCCAAACATATAGATCTACAAGTGAGGTTTAAAAGTTATTAAATGCAAGAGACTGCAGGCAAAAATGCAATAAAATTAAATGAAATTAAAAGAAAGTTAAAAGGCTCTATGCAATTTCTAGCAACTGCACTTTTGCTAAAAACTGCAAATAAAATAAAAAAAAATTGCAATTTTGGACATTTGTGCTTGCAGTCTGCTTTGTCAGTCAGTTGGATAGTCATGGAAAAGAGTGCATATTTAACTAATAAAGGACTCTTTTTTTATTTCTAAAGATGACATTTAATACAGTGTGAAATAAAAAAAACAACACTGATTTTAAATACTGCAATTAATCAACTCTGAACAACAACAACAACTTGATAGTGTCTGTTTATCATTTTCCCAGTTCATTACAGGTGAATGGATTAAAAAAGGGCAAACTGTAAGCTAAATATATTGATTAATAACTGCTTCAATCCAGGGAACACCCCCTCATATTCTAACACTGTTGTAGAAGTGAAATTGATATAAAAAAAACTAAATATAGATTTCAAAAAATATACACTATATTGCCCAAAGTATTTGCTTACCCATTCAAATAATAGGAATCAGGTGTTCCAATTACTTCCATGGCCACAGGTGTATAAAATCAATCACCTATTTGTGAAAGAATGGGTCGCTCTCGGGAGCTCAGTGAATTCCAGCCTGGAACAGTCGTGAAATTTCCTCGCTCCTAAATATTCCACAGTCAACTGTCATACGTATTATAAGAACATGGAAGTGTTTGGGAACGACAGCAACTCAGCCACAAAGTGGTAGGACACATAAACGGACGGAGCGGGGTCAGCGGATGCTGAGGTGCATAGTGCAAAGAGGTCACCAACTTTCTGCAGCTGCAGTGCTACAGACCTCCAAACTTCTGTGGCCTTCAGATTAGCTGAAGAACAGTGCGCAGAGAGCTTCATGAATGGGTTCCCATGGCCGAGCAGCTGCATCCAGGCCAAACATCACCAAGTGCACTGCAAAGTGTTGGATGGAGAGCTGTAAAGCACACTGCTACTGGACTCTAGAGCAGTGGAGACGAGTTCTCTGGAGTGACGAATCGCGCTTCTCCATCTGGCAATCTACTTGTCTGACTGCATTGTGCCAAGTGTAAAGTTTGGTGGAGGGGGGATTACGGTGTGGGGTTGTTTTTCAGGAGCTGGGCTTGGCCCCTTAGTTCTAGTGAAAGGAACTCTGAATGCTTCAGCGTACCAAGACATTTGGACAAATCCATGCTCCCAACTTTGTGGGAACAGTTTGGAGCTGGCCCCTTCCTCTTCCAACATGACTGTGCACCAGTGCACAAAGCAGGTCCATAACGACATGGATGACAGTGTCTGGTGTGGATGAACTTGACTGGCCTGCACAGAGTCCTGACCAAACACCTTTGGGATGAATTAAAGCGGAGACTGAGAGACAGACCTTTTCATCCAACATCAGTAGGTGACCTCACAAATGCGCTTCTGGAAGAATAGTCAAAAAATCCCATAAACACACTCCTAAACCTTCTGGACAGCCTTTCCAGAAGCATTGAAGCAGTTATAGCTGCAAAGGGTGGACTGATGTCATATTGAACCCTCTGGATCAGGAATGGGATGTCACTTAAATTCATATGCGTCAAGGCAGGTGAGCCAATACTTTTGGCCATATAGTGTCAATTTTAATCTATTTTTAGGTATAAAATAAAATAATTGTTTTTGTCTTAGATGGGTTCCCCAAGAAACCCCAAAGCTGAAAAGAAAAACAATCCCATATATATATATATATATATATATATATATATATATATATATATATATATATATATATATATATATATATATATATATATATATATATATATATATATATATATATATATATATACACACACACACACACACACACTTTTTCTGTACTGGAGGCCAGAGATTCAGATATTCTTTTTTTCAGTATATGCCATCCATCTTAACTCACTAGTGTGGAGGGTCACAGTCGCAGCTTTGCTCCTTCTTTTCCCACTGTTGGTTACAACTTCAACAGTATACTGGCTTCCAGGAGCAAGGCCTTCAAAGCTGTATGAGCTGTAAAAACACACAGCTTCAGCGGTCAGTGGCTTAGAGAACAAACTTTGATAGTTGATAGTGACTCTGGACTCATAAAGATTTGTGTTTTGGCTGACAAGGATGAGACTGACCTGGGCTCCTGATTGGAAATGAGCCGCTCCTTAGTGGATGTTCTGTTTTTGATTGATAGGACGAGCGCACTCACCAGTCCTCTGGCTCTAGTCCAGCTAATGCACATGGATGTTGTGGTTTTATTGACAAGAGACAGCTCCACTGATCCCGGAGCTGCCATATCAAAACACAGCGAATTCAATTACTAGGAAAGAAAAATGGAAAACTGTGTGTTTTTCCATGTTGTCCTTGTGCATGTGGTGGGTGTTTGGGATTCTACCTGCAGTGATATTGATTGTGACAGGTGAACTGTCAGTGAAGGACTCCTTCTCTGTCCGTACAGAAAAGCGATAGAGCAAACCTGGAGTTAGATTAGAGAACGCCGCACTCTGACTGAACACTTTCTCCACCTGCAGCACACAAATCACATAAACCAAGAAGTTGACTAAGTACCTTATTATAACTCTTACAATACTAGCATTAATTAGAGTGAATTTGAGATTATATTTTGTGCATATATTACTGTTACACACAAAAAAAACACGCAAACAAGCAGTCACAGTGAGCCTTTGTGCCTTGAAGCATTTCATTATTCATTTGAGTGGGTGCGAAAACTTCTCCCTCAATTATTCGTCCAGACGTTGAAATATGATTTGGTAAAATCAAACTTGCACTTCAACAGGCCTGATCCTTATTGAGGTGGAAACATTCACATATCGTGTTGCTGTTGTAGTTTACCTTGAGTGAGTGGCCACAGTTGAAACAGGTGACCTCGTAGCTGTGAGCCTCTCCTGGTGCTGGATCCCAAAGCAGCTCTATGGATGAGTCTGTCACCATTCCCTCCCTCAGTCTGCTGGGAGGAGCTAGACCTAAAATCAAATATCACACACCGCGGACACTGTCATTAGTCTTCTAACATATGTGAACACACTCATTGCATTTGGCGGAGAAATTTAAAAAAAAAACAAAAAAGACTGGGAATAATGTAATCATGTAAAATGATTCTAAAAAATACGAGTATTACAATAAGTATGAACTTAGCTGGTTTAAAACCCATTTACCAAAACGTTACCATAGTTTTCATGATTTTTTTTTTTAAATAGAAAGCGAACTCAGGAACATCAGTAATGAGCTTGAACTACTGAAACAGACTCCCATCTTTTCTAAATCACATCACCATAAATATTCAACACAGCACGTATCGCCAAAAATAAGGCACATCAAATTTTAAATCTGATTGCTGCAATCTGCATGAGAAGATGGTGTGAAATATACTTTGAAATGAAGTCAATAAAGATGGCAGCAACCATAGCATCGCATAAAAGGGGAAAAAAATATTTTTTTAGATCACACAGAAGCACAGTCACAAACAGTAAACAACAAAATAATTATGAATTTGCCAAATACTTTGAAGTAAGTAGGCACTTACTGTAACTCTTTATGACAATTGTTGTCCAAATGGTTGTATTAATGTTGCAGCTGGTTTGTGTTCGTGTATAGTATCATCAAAAAGAAAAAAGGCTCTTTAAATGTTAAGGTTTTACATATTAGGACCTTAAAAAAAAAACATCCGGCCCCTACCAGAACTCAGACTTGGGTAAGGTGAACAAAATACATGAAATATATTGTGTCCCCATTTCCATCTGTCCATCAATTATCAATATTTGTTTATTCCTATTCAGGATAATGGGGGTGTCATTTAAAAAAAAAAAAAAGTAAGAAAAATATATTTATATCTATATCACTCCCTTCTATTGATGCCCCTATTACTGAACAAAAGCTAAGCTTAAAGAAGAGGGAGGAGTTTCTCTTTTATTCTGAAATTTTCTTTGTTCCATTAGTTTGATTGAGGTTAATTTCCTTTCATTAATCACTGTAACCTTGTCCCGCTGCTTCTTTTATCACATTTTTGAAAGCCTAAGCCTGACCATGCTGTTTTTGAGGTTTACCAGTGGTTTGCGTCATGCTCCAATCCTCTAAGGTTCTCTCTCTTATATATTTGCTTTGTTTGAGCCTCATTAGTGTGATTCTTGACTTCCGCGGTCATCTCTTTGCTCATTCTGCCGAACTGACAGATCACTCTACCTCAGTCAAAGTGCAACTTTCAACTTTCTTTCAGCTCTGAGTACAGTTGTACATGAAATAATGTTGCCAAGTGTCTATTTAGTGCGAAAAATAATAGATATACTTTAAACAAGGTTCTTTCTAAAAACAAAAAAGAAGCATATTTCCAAAAAAGTTTGATAATTGTAATAAAGCGATTTGAGTAAAGCAAAGGCAGAGGTTTGCATGGAAACAACAATGTCAGTTAAAAGTTAAGAAACTCCGGTGAATTAAATTGTTGAGTTCGACTGTTAAACTTTTTTTTTTTGTTGAGCTTCTGTTTAATATTTTTAGGGTGGGTCTAAAATCACGACTCTTAATGAAACCCCGCCCCCAACGCTCCAATGTTATAAATACAGTGCTGTCTCTTAGCCTAGACAGCCCTCTGATGGCGTGTAACTGACAGCGTGTAGTTAACTGTTCTGCCTTCTCCACAGAAATGCATCTGCTCTAGATGTTTGTAGAACTTGGCCTGTTTGCTGAAATTACTGATGAATAATAAGATGACGAATAACTGGATTAACTGTGAAGTATTATGTTGAAAGGAGCTGTGCTTGAGTTCAAGCTCCTGAAGGGTCTACATACTAGTTCAAATAATTATGGTTATGCTTGGTGGAGTTAAGGGGCATGTGACAATGTTGTACTATTAGTTATGATACTCCTTGTGCAGCCAGTTGCTGACGTAACAAACTCTGAATGTGAGTAACCACTTTGTATTCATCCTCTGAAAGTCGAAGTTGTACCGTAGAGGATCAATGGCTATGCACCTACTTAGAGAGAAGATAACCTACATTTGTCAACTTTAATTTAACAGACTTTCAGAGACAGGTAGGTGTAATGTATGCACCACCACCACAAGTGTGACCGCCTCCCTTTTCCTCCAGGTGTACTGAGTTATAACAACCATCAATGGAATGTAAGTTGTACAATTTAATATTATCTTTCTCCACAGATAGGATTTGACTGTATTATTTAACAGTCACAAGTATAAAGAAAATGATTATTAGTTTACCAACCATCTGTATTCCCTTTAGAAATACAACCAAATCTGGAATTTGACGCCAACAACGCGCTCAGCTGTGCTGCGTTACATCAACCTTCCTTTTAATTATACTTGCTTGACACAAGATATTAGCTGCTCAGCAGCCTGTGATCATCATTGTCTGATTCCCCTTTTCATGATGTACATTTTCAATAAGAAACAGATTATGACTGCAGGCAGGCCAATCAGGCACACTCTCTCTGTGATTATATGGAGACAAGCTGACAACAGCAGAATTAATTTTGTTATTTTTCTGCTATAATAATCACGGACGAGGAACAGACATTGCATTGATGGTTCATGTCACTGCACATGTGCAAATGACTCATGCCAGTGGCACTGATGGACCCCGATACCGTCACAGATACAGGTTTTGACATCTTTCAGCATCTTACAGCCCGAATGGTCTTAGTTGTCTTTGGCACGTAAAGCGGCTTTAGCAAGCTGAAACACTGATTGACTTGACCACAGAAAACACATCAGCTGTGTTTCTCTCCATCTGAGATGAGGGTATGTTGAGAGCACTCAGCAGTGTTTCTGCAGTGTTGTGAAATGCAGTTTCCGGTTACATTTCTGGATGCAGCAGCAGATATCAAACAGCTGTTTTCAGCCAGGCTCCCTGAATCTTTCAGAAATAATGCACTTTAGATGTTAAAAAAAACTGATTTCTTTGCCATTTTGCCACGAGAAATATCTTTAGAACTGATTAATGATTCCCCATCACAGATTAGTACACCCGGTGAGGCATGATCCACCCTTGATCATCTCCTAGAATGGTTGTGAATGAATACCCATTTATGATTTTGTGTGTCTTTGCCATTAGCATAAAACTCTGGATTTGCCTATATTTTCTAAATATGAATAGAGAAATACATTTTTAAAAATGCAGAAAATAGTGTCCTTACATACAGATGTATGTTTTTGCTGCATCTTTTTGAAAACTTCCAAAACATTTCTGTAAATATAGTTTGTCTCTAAGCATAAACTTGTTGTCACTGACAAATGACTCACTTGTTTTGATGGGAAGGGTGAAGTATGGTGGTCCCATCTGCTGTTTGCTGGTGCTATAAACACCAAGCTGGTACTGTGATCCTGGACTGAGGTTGCTAATGTTTAAAGTTTGAACGTCAGCAGACAGGGAATGCCAGTCGCACTTGTACCCACAAGATGCCTTGCACAGACTGTCACAAACTCCAGGACATGCACACACTTTCACCCCATCGAGCAGGCCCGCCGTTGGAGGCTGAATGTACAGCTGCGAGTGATTTGTGCCCACTGAAAGAGGGATCGCAACCTGCACGGGCATCGGAGCTACAAAAGATGCAGATAAACAGAAAAATGTACAAAATGGTTACCATTTTAAAAACTATGATCCAGATTAGCAGTGTATTTGTTTATCTTACCTGTAGTGTGTCTGATACTGGACCTCTCGCTCCTGTCATTTCCTCTCAGAGCAGTGACTCCCAGTTCGTATGTCTGACCGGGAGTAAAAGTGCCCAAGTCAACACACGCAGATTCATTTCCCCAGAAATCCCCGGAGCTGGACTGGTTTAACCGGAGTGAAAAAATGGTGAGATTACTGAGCAGGTGGGATGTGATGTAATAACCATCTGCAGGATGATCAGGTGTAACGGTCCAGCAGAGAGACAGGTTTCTCCCCATGCTAAACACCACCAAATCAGTAGGGGCCTTCACCGCTAAGAGGAACAGAGACGCATTATTTAAAAGTCGGAAAGACCCAGGTCACAGAGTTCTACGTTTTCTCTTGCACAGACCCAGAGCCGTTTTTTGTTCATCTACAATATCGTGACTGGAGTTTGTTAAAAGGATCATTATGCTGTCAGCCATTCATGCATGCCCGCATTATGTACAAAAAGAAGCTCAGCAAAATAGCTATTATTGCAAGGCTATAAAGTAAATGATCATTTTCAATGTTTTCATTCACAGCAAAACCCTTGGGAGCCCATCAAATGTGTTTGTTTATTGCACAAGCTGAACTATAATTCATTCCTGAAGTGCCAAACACCACAACTCTGAAACAAAACAATTAAACTAAAAAAGAAATAAAAAAATTAAAAAAAAAAAATCACAAAATATAGCAGATCACTCATCCTTTCATAGAACCCAACAATGTTTGTGCTGTCTGATTTATTGTTGGCTTTTAACAAATGCTGTTGTACTTTAGAAAACAAAAAATATATCCTGACATTAAAACAGAGTAAAAATTATGTTTACGTTTTTTGCTTGGGCATCTTCTTAAAAATCTCTTTCAGTTCTTTGTAATTATAAATAACTTTTGCTAACGGTGATTCAGTTTTAAAACAGTCTAATTTTTGACATACAGACAAGTCCAAGCTTACCGGTCTGTAATGTGAGAGGCACCTGCCCGCAACTCCGTATTCCTTGTTGTGTGACTGTGAGAACTTCAACCCTGTACTGCCTGTAAGACTCAAGTCCTCCAATCAAAGCAGTGTAGGACTGCAGCCCGCTAGTTCCAGATACCCTGGACACCTCGGTGAGCACCTTCTCTTGCCTTGACGACATGTCTTCATAACGTACGACAAATGACCACCCATCCTTCCATGGCCCGCCTGGCAGCGTCCAGCGAACGCTTATCTGACTGGCTGTAATGGAGCCAGCAGTAATGTTCTGAGGAGGAAGAGGCCCTGTAAGTAAAACAGCACAAACACTTAGTATTAACACCTAATAGCATCATATGTGTCCACAAGTGACCCGCGTTCATGAAAGGTTGTCAGTAGACTCACTCATGTGTGCAATTTGTATTTGTCCCAAACTCCACCTGGGGCCAGAAGAGTGAGAGGCTTGAAGGCTAAAGGAGTAAATACTCCCTGGAGATAAGCCTGTCACAGTTAACTGTCTGGACGAGAGGGAAATGGGGACCCTGGTGATTTTTTTCAAACTTCGCTGGCTCTGTTTGCATTTGTACTCCCCTGGTTCCCTGCACCCGTCTTCATCGCCATGACCCGATTTGCCTTTTTCCGTTTCTTGATACAGGAGGAATGTCTCAAAAGATGAACTTTTAAGGGAGTTAAAGGGGGAAGGGTCACCCCAACGAAGTTCTACCTGCTGCTCTGTCACCTGAACCAGCTCAAACGAGAACGAGACAGAGGCGGAAGGCGCTGTGAAACAGAAAGCATAACATTAAAGTCACTTATGCGTTTTTGTCACATAGGGACTAAAACGCTCATAGTGCCTTGCATTGATTATGATCATACTTAGATGTAAGCATAAAATGGGATTGTCATAAATTATTAAGGAAATATAGGCAATAAAAGTGCTTAAATAATTTATACAAGTGATATTTTAATTAAAAAAAAAACAGAATTGCTAAATAAGACAGTTTGGTTGATAAATATGTATTGCAGATGTTTTTTTTTACTCTGGTACTGGCAGATGAAGGGTAAAGGGATGTCACAGAAGAATGGAGTGAAGAAGTATCCTTGTCCTGTGGCATTCCTCTGAAAGGCAAAACAGTCTGTCTGATTGGCCGGGAGCAGAGTCGTCACGGCGTCTGTTTCATTATATGATGAGCCATCCAACCAGAGAGGGTGACCTTCCTCCTGTCGGGTGAGGAGAAGAGACAAGACGCGTCACCGTCACTGAATTATCAAAAGCAAGCCTCCTCTTTCAGGAGCGACTGATGCCAGGAAGCATCTTTGCTTTTTTGTGGGAAAAATCTCTTCCAGTGATGACTTCCTCAGCAGCATCTAAAATCAAAATGTGTATGAAAGTTTTTAAAAACTCACAAGGATGGTAGGTTTTTTTAAAGAAGGGTTCATCAAATTTGCTATGCATAGAAATCTTACACAAGAATCCCCTTTTGCTGACAGTGTCCTGCAGGGATTGAGTCACATCAAGTGAGCCAAACAGAATTTTTAATTATACGGCAAGGAGTTGTCAAACTTAGTGTCATCCAGTACATTTTGAACAAGAACTTAAACCCCACGGGACATGGAAGTAGGCGGAGTGGTTAAACGTCTTATCAAAAACTTTTATTTCTTTTCTTGTGGTTGGGGGACAACTCCCCTTTTAAATGACTCACGACAGAAAATAATTAAAATTTGCTTTCGCAAAAGTGGCATGAGATAACTTTATACTGCAAAAGATCATACAATCGAAGATGTCACCTGCTGGTCGTTAAGTCCTGTCCACAGCAGCAGCAGGTGATCGTCATTAAGAAGGTAAGAGGAGACAAACAGCTGATTCTTTGAGGTCTTCAAATCAGCCAGGTTGCTTCCAGGTACCAGGTCTGTGCAGCTGTGCAGGGCATCATTCCATGTCAAACCCGATCTTCTCACAGCGTAGCAGTTTCTCTCGTCAGCCAACCAACCACGCGGACACTGAGCTGCAGCCAAACATTTTCATCAGAGCACAGATTGCTGCCCGCTGTCACTTTTATGTCTGATATTCAAGCTGTGGTCATGGAGTTCCTGTAGCGCAAATGTGCACAGTACCTGTTTCCAGAAAAACGCTGAGTTTCTGCCTCAGGGTGATGTCAAGCGGCGTGTGAACCACCATGACTACAGCCTTGAAGCTTGTGCCAGGCTGAAGACCTTCCATTGTGAGCTGGGACTTTATCTCTGAGGAGTTTATGTTGAAGACTTGAGCAACGGATCGTGTGTGCAGGTTGAACAGAGTCAGGGTGGATATGCTCTGCTGCTTGTGAAGTTTCCATTTCAGGTGGGCAGTGGTTGTTGTGCTGAATACTTGAAAGGAGGACAGGGATACTGGAGCTGCAGGGATGAAGAAGAAAAAACATGACATCATTAAGCTTATTAACCAGCAAAGAAATGCAATAAAGAAAATATGATTTTCAGATCTTCATTTTGCACCACTCACTAAAGTCAACAGTTTTTGTCTCCAGAATGGTATTGTTCCTGCTGGCTCTCAGCACAATATTATACCCCCTTTGGTCCTCAGTCATACGCAGTAATATCCTGCACTCAGGTGAGCATGCTGAGTGATCAACATGCTTCCTGCACATCTGGAAATAAGTTGTGAAAAAAAAAATGAAAACCCTTGCAAAACAGATCAATCCCGTTAATGCACATCCCTCTAGGTGATCTTACCATATGGTTACCTGAAGATCTACAGGTAAGGTTGAAGCTGTCTGGATTTTTAGTGGAGGGAAAGGAATCAAACACAGCTTCAACCTCAACAGGATGTGAAGGTTGTTCACAGGTCAGCAAAACCACCTGTGGCAAGAGGACAAAAAAAATCAGTTTTGGCAAATACAAGTAGAAAGATGGTCTAAAATAGCAAATCATTTAAAATGCATAACGGTTGCGTAGACCTTAATCTTACCCGACATAAACCACAAAGTAACCACGCACGCTCTGTTGTAGCCATCGGAAACGTCAGTACATCTCATCCAGCAGTCACCTATCCACCAAGATGCTCATGCAGTCACTCCCATCGCGTGATCCGAGTCCGTCTTGTGCTTTCTGTCACCGACAGACTTACAGGAAAACCCAAAACAGCTGTGCGTAAACATCAGCTGCGGAAAGTCCCCTGCTATTTGAGGCGCTGACTCACACCCAGAGGCTGATATGTTAACACTTTGTAATGATTTTTTTTAAATGAGTAAAAGCATAAAAAGGAGTTACAACAACCTAGAAATCATAAATAATAGCAAATACCAACTAGTTTTACATTACTTTTACGTAGAGCATTGACTTTGAATTTAGCGCGCAAAAAAGGGAGCGTTTAATGGCTGTTTCACCCGAGAAGCAATGCCTCGTGTAAAGCACGGGGCAGCCTTCCTGAGATTTAAGGAGGAGTGAGAGGAAGAGACTGTGCATGCATTAGTCCATGCCAATTTTTTTTCTGACTCTTTGTTGGGATAAGAGCAGTTCACCATGACAACCGGGGGCGCACGGCTACTCTCGTGCTGGGGTCCTGAGGAGAGATGTGGGGCATAATGAGAAGTAGGGAGGGACAACAGATGTGGTGGGCTCTTATCGGACATGGAATTTATAAAATCCACCAGTTTCAATAAGCCTCGTTTGAGAAGTGATCAGACTCTATCAGATTTTGTCTGAACTTAATCTCTAATTAATCTGAAATAGAAGTGTGGTGCACATTTATCATTGCATTTCCGTGGTAAGAATGGTTAACGTTGAGCTCTTAACGTTGAGTATGGTGGTGGAGGCACTGGCCCATGTGGTATGACAGGAATGTGAAAGGGAGAAATGATTGAAGGAGAAAGAGCTGAGGCCACTGGGGGTTTCTGTTGTGAAGAGGTGACTCCTACTCAGCTATAATCTCTCAGAAGTGATACATAAACACATGTCAGCACTACTGACGCTGAATCAGGGCAAGTGTGTGTATGTTATAAGCAATTGATGGAGAGCAAGTGGAAGGGTGTGTGAGGTGAAAAGCACATGTGGTTTTGTAATAATGTAGAGACTGACTTTATTAAATCTTTTATTAAACTGCTTTACTTAAAAAAACAAAAATAAACCATAAAGCTTTTCTAAGGAAACAAAGCACATGTGAAATTTATTTGATAATACAAACCATATTGCATATTTAGCGTTTTGAGCACAACAGATACTCCATTTAAAAGACAAGAACTGCTGTTATTAACATATCATTGATTAATATACAGTGAAATAAAAGACTAGAGCTACCATCAGTTGAAATTAAGTACTATAAAACTGACTTAGTTGGTACAACATTTAATCTTAATGAAAAAGACTAAAGTGCAAATAAACTACTTGAAAATAATCTCCCACTTATCAGTGTTTTCAGCATCTTGCAGTTACAATTATAACTCAAGGGCAGCGTAGCAAAGTGTGCTATTATGAGAAAATGAAGCATGGCTGGTTATATCCCCTATCAGCCTATGTCCTCTCTCCAACCCTTTTATTCATACATTCTCTTCATTTACCATGCTTTTAGATATACTATTTCAAGCTGTTTTAGTTCCACTGGCAGGAACAGTCCAAAGGCTCTTGGAAGTTATACTCCACAACTGTAGCATTGCGAGAGCAGTAGAGTGTGACGGTGCGGGTTTGTAGTACACTCTCACGGCAGCACTTACAAAACCTGGCGTGACTGTTGATGTTGAAGTTAAATATGGTGGCAGATGGACATTTCCCGTCACAAGAGTACACTGTAACCTGTAGGAGGAGCGTGACAGGTCATGGTCAGGAATTCTTTAGTAGAGAATGCATGGCTGTAGATTTTTAATATTGTTTCCCTCCTCATTTTACACTTGATTATGATCTTTTGTCCCTTACCGGTGCATTGCTCCTGCAGTCATCTTTTCTTATTGTAGTCCGAATAGCCACACGCTTACATGTCTTGCCATCCTCTTTACCTAAAAATGTTTACGCAGAAATAAAGAGTACACACAAAGAAGAAATCAGGACCTCGAAATACTCATAAATCACAGAGATACCATTCTTTGTAATAGCAGAGTATATAAATATGAAAACATCCATAAAGAAACATTAAAGAAACATTCTGGAGTTCTATTATTAGGTGGTGAGGAGTGTGAACTTTTGTTAAGGACCACAATTATGTGAACTGAGACAGTTTTGAGTGAGAACAGAATATGTTAAAGAAAATCACAGTTTAATGTTAGCACAAGGGGTCAACAGAGCTATGGTAACATAAACTTCTATTTTAAGCCTCAGAGTGGACTCAAAAATATTATTCCACTCAAGCGGCGGTGTGGATAGGGTTCCCACAATCAAACCAAGGTTATTTTAATCTTATATGTGGACAAAAAGGTTCATAAAAACGGTTGCTTGTACGGGAATCTTTCCTTCCTTTGTGTCCCTTGACAGTATTTAACATGGTAGCGACCAGACAGAGGTGTTAAACATTCTCACTGGAACAACAGTTGGAACATCCATCCATCCATCCATCCATCCATCCATCCATCCATCCATCCATCCATCCATCCATCCATCCATCCATCCATCCATCCATCCATCCATCCATCCATCCATCCATCCATCCATCCATCCATCCATCCATCCATCCATCCATCCATCCTTTTCTTCTTCGGCTTATCTGGATGACAGAGCTTCTCACCCTATATCTAAGGGAGAACCTGTAGCATTCCACTGAGAGTTGCAGGTCTTGACCTGAAGAAGCCAACAGAACCACATCATCTACAAAAAGCAGAAATCTAATTCTGAGGTCACCAACACCCCACTCCTTGGTTGCATCTAGAAATTCTGTCCATAAAAATAATGGAAAGAATCAGTGACAAAGGGAAGCCTTGGTAGAGTCCAACCATCGTGGGAAACAAGTTCGACTTAAAACCGACAATGTGGACCTCAGAAAGGACCAGATTGCCCCTATAAGGGATTGCAGCTCCTATACTCCCGGAGAAACCTCCACAGGAGTCCCAGAGGCACATGGTCAACTGCCCCCTTTGCCAAATTTAAACTGTCAAACAAGTATTGAATTCTCACTCCAAAACTGTTTCTATGCATGTTGTTTTACTCCCTAACAAACGTTTACCCCCCTTACCATCTAATAATCAACCTAGTGTTGTTTTAACTCTAGAATGTTCCTTGAACACAAATGCACTGGGAGTCATAATCTTATATGTAAATACATTTTGACCATTTTATCATAATGACCTGTCAATCACAAACCCTGAACTGCCTGTTGAGAAGGGCTTTTTGTTGTCCAGCAAGGAGAGTTGTCTTGATTGACAGTTGGGGCTGAGAGGGGGGCACAAGTCTCCCAGCAGAGAATGAACTGGCATAAACTAGACCAGAGGTGGGCAATCCTGGTCCTCAATGGCTAGTGTCCTGCACGTTTTAGATGTTTTCCTGTTCTTATCACACCCTGATACAAATTACCGTTTCATTAATAGACTTGATGCAATAAAACATCTAAAACATGCAGGACACTGGCCCTTGAGGGCCGGGATTGCCCACCTCTAAACTAGACCCTGCTTCTAAACCAGTTAGTTTCATGAAAATCACAAGTGTCCTGAAATACATGAAAATGTATATTCTTAGATTGTTTCAAAACAAATAGATGCGAATAGAGTTGATCATGCCTTTTAAAGTACATTATCATTCAATGTTTTTTGTGTTAAATTTAGTTTTTAGAGCTAGCTGGAAATTGGGGAAAAGAAATCAAAAACAAGAAACAAACTCAAAAGTAGACACGTGTTTATAAATACCTTGGAAGTACAAATAAATGAGCCTCTGAAATGCCAAAAAAAAAAAAAGTGAAATAGTTTAAAGTGGTGGTACCTGTGTCACAGTTAGTACTACCAGTGGGTGTTATGGGATTAAAGGTAAATGGTAAAACACCCACTCCAGAACCTGGTAGCATCAGGACCACAGTCGTCCGGTTCAAACAGGGTCAGGAGAACACAATGTTACTGTTTGTTCAGAAAACACAACTTCATGTCACACACAAACACTTAAGAGGATGGAAGCAGCCTTTTTGGGTCACTCCAAGCAGCCAGCCAAGGTACGCAGTCGCTTGATGTGCTACAAAGCTCCGCAGGGCAAACTCTGCATAAACCTGCACCACCTCACATCCTCATAGGCCAAACACGTATGATGGAGAACGCCGACTGGCAAAACTGTAGGAACATTGCTGAAGCAGGCAAGCGGGCAGGGGTGACATTTTGAGTCCAAAGAAGGACAAAATGTCACCAATGTTTATTATGGGCTTCATCCACACATAATAAAAGAATTATAATACTGAACTTAAGTTTGTGAAGTACATAGATCCATGTTTGTTTGGTATATTTCAGAAATGGGTATTAAAAAAACAAAATTAGACAAATCAAAGCTGAAATCCTTTCAGCCATACATGAGCTGCCAAAGAAACTTTAAAAAAAGGTTTAATTTAATTTTTAGTTTTCAATAACAATAAAACATTTAAAAACTGAACAGAAATGAAAAGCTCTTTTTTTAAATTCTTTGAGAGCGCATATTAAACAAGACTACTGGGGCCTGAGTGACTTCATTCACAGGAAAATTACAGTATAGTCATAATGACGTACTATTAGTTAATGCATTTTTGTTCATTTGTGGGCATAAAATAAAAGTAAAAAACAGATTTTGGCTTGTTTCTGTTAAGCGACCACCTGTTAGATTAAATAAGTTGGAGAAGTTAGATGAGACATATGAGACAGAATTACTGCCTGATTTTCTCAGTTGCAAATAAAAATCTTAGTGATACCCACAAGGATACAGCTGTGTGCATCATAAGATGTGGAAAGATTTTATTTCACACATGATCCATGACACAGAAATAGTATAATATGACAAAAACAGCATTCTGTCAATGTTTAGAAAATCTTTTGAGAATCGAGACATAAGATTTTCACAGGAGGTCACGTCTTATTAAGAAGCACCAAGCCTCCATCTATCTGCATGGAGGAGCCGACTCTGTATTTACTCTAGTTCTGTGTGCACAAACACACCAATATAGGACAACAAACTGCATCTTGTGTGCCCAGCGTAGTAAAATGTGGCCTGAAGATCCTTTTTGTTTCTTGTTGTTGTGATCTATTGGCGTCTGCTGTCTTGTGACAACATCCTGTTCTAAAGTATGAACAAAGAACTTTAATCTGTTTCTCTTCCGTAGTGACTTTTTTCATGTGTAGAAGAAAATAAAAATCAATTCAGTTTCAAATGTTATTTATTTATTTATTTTAATCATGAAAAAGAAAAAAAATGCATTTAAATTTTGAGTGTTTTTATGATATTTTAAAAGAAAAAAAGTAACATAAAATACTAATCAGTCAGTTTACATGTTTAATACCCATTTCTGTATAGAAAATTGAATTATTAATAAAAACATGGACCGAAGATTATCACCTTCACGTTAAGGAAGTCGCGCTATTTATTTGTAATTTATTATTACTCCCTAAGGTTTGCATCTTATATTTCTCTTGATGAGCTGAACTACCCTTTAAATAAGTTAGCAGAAGATTCTGTGGGCATCTGAAGAAGCCATGAATTTTGAAATGTTGTAATTGGCAACCAGACTTTATCCCCACCCTCTACAAAAGGCCACAACCCCAACCACTCAGCCAATAAGCCCATCCACTGCCAGGCAACAAAGCGCTCACCACTCTAATCAGCTGCTCAAAGCATTATGAGTAGCCCCGAATTTATCTGGAGACTCACATGTCCTGCAGCAACCATCCACATAGCTCTGAACAACACCCCCACTCTGCAAGAACAGGATAAATGAGAAACAAGAATTAATGGTAAACACAGTTAAAGGGAAACTTAAAACCCCCAAAACAGATGAGTAACTGATACATGGAAGTTTTACAGTTGAAAAGTTGGTAAAAGAAATACTTATCAACTAGTCCACTGAAACTAAGGGTGACTTCAAGAGTGACTCTTAGTAAAAACTGAGAATTAAATATAAAGTAGAATTAGGGGTCCTGACCTGAATACATTCTGTATCATTAAAAGGAGGGCAAACCACTCCAGAGGCAAGTATCACTGCTCCCACTGCCGTCTCCATGCAGTCATAACGCGTACAGTTCTCCACCCAGGAACTCCCGGCCTGCACGCACAATCAGACTTCAGATCAGATCAGTTCTCCAATAAATGAAGATTAAGCACATTTAGAATTGAATCTGCAAGTTCTTACAGTGAAAAACTCCGCAGTCCCATTTTCGTTGGTATAAGTACAGGAAATATTTTTACAGGAGCCGCAGCAAACCTGTGGGTCTATGGATGGTACATAAGCCTGGTGCTAAAAACGTGAAACAGAAGACCAACAGGTTACTGGAGGGAGTTTCATATGATAACTTGAGGTATAAAAACCGCAGTTTAGATACAATTTTTAAAACTACATTAAAAATTAATGTGTGCTGGATATGTACTTGTCCACATTTTTGAGAGCAGTTGACAGAGGTGACTTCCATGGCATAGAAGCCCGTGTGTGGATCTTTGTTATGCAGACACTGGACAGTGTAGCACAGTTCTCCCTCAAAGTACTGCACCAGAGACTGGCCTGGGCCCAGTATCGTCAGCCCTTGGAACACACACACCTCTGCCTTTTCTACACATAGAGACATGTAGATAAGGAAAATATGATAATACTGCACATGTCAGAAGTATTTTCACAAGATAACTCTAAAGGCATCAGACGGTATGGACATCAAGCACTGAATCGAGTCCACAGTTACACTATTATCAGGTGTTTGTGTGTTCTTAAGTAGGGGTTACACGTACGGCATGTATGCAGAGGACAGTCACAGTTTGTGCTGCTGTCAAGACCTTCAATCAGCACCTCCCCCTGAGAAAAACAAAGTGCTCACTTAACAGAACTCGTCCACTCCCTGAAACACGATTCGACAGTGACTTCTGATGCAGCTTTTTGCTGACTTACCATCTGACATATAGGAAGAACGCTGTCCTCACATTTGCATTCTGTGAAAAAAGAAAAAAACTTGAACTTGAGCAAGTATGTGAAAGCCATAACAAATTTTGGGATAGTAGCATTCATCAACCTGTAAGTGGTCTGACACCATGGTATATGACCATGCATTTGTGTGTTTCTGAGTGTGTACCGCAGTGATGCTGGGGGCAGCAATGACCGGGAACAGCAGTATGAACCAAAGAGAGACCGGGTGCACATCTCACAGTCGATTCAGGGCATAAATTAACATCGCACACTGCGAAACACAAACAAAAATCATGATTTGAAGGCAGAGGAACCAACACAGTCACACGAGCAAAGACACTCACCACAATAGTACTGTGGACAGCAGCTGTTGGTAGTGTTTAGATCAACAGCCAGGATTTCTCCATGTGAGCAAGATGGAATGGGCTCAATACATGACTCACATACTATTCAGACAAGAAAAAAAACCAAAAAAAAACAATTTTACTGCTCTAAATGAGATAAACATAAAACAATGGATCACACTAGTAACTCTTTTTCCAGTATAGTTTATGCCAGCATATAAAAACTCAAACTTACCACACAGGTAAGAGTAGCAGCAGGATTTTTGACCCCTGACCTCAACAAGGAATTGATCTTCCCTGCAGTCGGGGGTAGACACAGGAGGACATGCCATGGTGTCACACTCTGGGGAGAAAAGTAAATGAATGTGAAAGTAACAAAAAACCCCATTAAATTTAACAGAAGACTGAAGGTTATGTAAAGTCTGTTGTTACCACATCGGTACTCTGGACAGCAGGACAGCGCGCTGTAACCAATCACCAGCCTGTCACCATTATCACAAGGTGGAACTTCACTGTTACAGATGGTCATGTTGCATTCTGACAAGAGGTGAAAGAGCGAAACGAACGGGGTAAAGAGAGAGGAGAATTGAAGAACCTCATCAGGTATATGTTAATAATGTAAATGTCAAGACCCAAATGCAGATCCAAACTCCATCTCTAAAATGTTTGATCCAGAAATTCACATTGGAGATGTTTAACTTGCTCACCACAGATCTTTTTTGGACAACAGGCTCCTTCTTCCAGTACATCTAGCACATATTCTCCCTCTCTCTCACACAGTGGTGTGGGGACACTACTGCAGACCGGTTCAACAGCTACCACAGATCCATTCTCCATACACTTATACAGACAGCAGCTACGAGTGGAGCCATTCCACACCTCACCTGGAGCCCTGGGGTTACCTTCATTATCTGTGCAGACTGTACACATCACAATCAATTATAAATAGTCATTATTAATGAACATGAGACTACAACTCATAAAGCAGAAAACCTCTGCAGGATTTTAGACAGCACAGTGTACATCAAAAAAGGCGTGTAATTAGTCTTTAACTCACCACAGCGGTCTTCAGTTACACAATAAGGGGAGTCTGCACGGTGCAGGATTGTTCCACTGCGACACACACACTCCTCTCTGATGAAAGAACAGGTATTCTCTTCATAGTAGTCTCTGTTCAGACAGGTGCGGCTGGTGCAGGTGCTCACACAAGGCTGATACTCTTTACCAGGAGGACACCGCAATGCTACAAGATAACAGGCAGTTAAGGGCAAACAACAAACAAGAGTGCTCATTTGCATGTTTATAATTCGCGTGCTTATGCTCTTCTTACGGCAGAAATTGTGCCGTCTCCAAGTGATGCAGACTTGGTGTGTGTAGCAGACTGCAACATAGGCAGCCAGAAAGTCACACTGGTGATCCTTATAGTGCAAGTCGCCTGCCCACATGATGTCACAGAACTGCTCTGGAGGCACCTGCAAATTATAGTTAATTCACCTGTTTAGAGTTCGAGTATAACATCAGAAAAACATGTCAACTATAGCCAAGGGTCATGGTTATTTCAATTCAACCATACCTACCTGAAACCCAAAGACAAACCAAAATTGGTATGAAATTATTTCAAAACCTAAATCTTTAGAGTGGCGGAAACTAGAGATTATCAGACATTTGTTGTAGATAAATGCTAGTTTTCATATCTTATAACTTATAAATAAATCCATGTACATTTTCACTGCAGGAATCATGATAAGTAACTTGGCACATCTTCTACATGCAGGTGTAATAAATACTGCACCTTGTTATGACATGGTGTGAAGGCTCTTTGGCGAAGCATAGAGATACAGGTGGAGCAGTCCCCTGTAGTGCAGTTGTCCCCAACTCTGCGTGTGTGTTCAGTCTCATCAGTGATGTGGACTCTCCACGCCTGCAAAAATAGCATCATGTCTCCCACCTCTCTGACCACTGTGCCATTGGGCAGCTTCAGGTCATCTTCTGGGTTGCCATCACAACATCCTGCCAAAGTGGGGAGACAGTTTGTTTTTTTTTAATGCATGGATGTGTACACCAGTTTCATTGCTGCTTAGACAGCTATTTAAAATGGAGTGAGATCATGTCTGTCTGAAAGTGCCTAATGGAACAAAATGACTCTGAACATCTCAAACTGTCATATCCCATAATGACTGAAGTTAAAGTGATGCTACAGTGTATATATTAAGCTTTCAGCTGCAGAAAAATGACACTTAGATAAATGAAGGAGCTACTCATAAAGTCAACGCCAGTGTGAATGTGTGTGTAGACTTACCACACAGCCCTTGAGTGGGCACAGATGCATTACTAGGGGCATTGTACTGCAGGACCATAATCCCTGTGCTATGATACCATTGTATGCTGACCCTGCCAGGAGTGTGGATCAGGTACATGCTACCTGTGTCTTCAACATAAAATGAGTGGCGGGAGAATGGGAGCTTAGCAGGTCTGTAGTTTACTGTGACCTAGGGACAGATAAAAAAAACAACAACAACAAAATGATTCATTTGGGATTGGTGGTTAAATATGTGGTTGTTTGTTAAAACAGGTTAAGATTGTTACCTTGCGATCTAGTCGGTTGATAATGACTCTGTATGAGGACGTTGTAATGTTTAGCTTCTTAAAACAAAGACCAGACGTACCACCTGTAGGACTCTACATGGAACAGACAATAGAGACTGATCAGTGGTCTGTCTATCTATCTATCTATCTATCTATCTATCTATCTATCTATCTATCTATCTATCTATCTATCTATCTATCTATCTATCTATCTATCTATCTATCTATCTATCTATCTATCTATCTATCTATCTATCTATCTATCTATCTATCTATCTATCTATCTATCTATCTATCTATCTATCTATCTATCTATCTATCTATCCATCTATCTATCCATCCATCCATCCATCCATCCATCCATCCATCCATCCATCCATCCATCCATCCATCCATCCATCCATCCATCCATCCATCCATAAGAACTTTTGATTTTGATGTATACATGAGGAATGGCAAAGAAGGAAGGAGACCATACTCACAGTTCGTCTGATGGAGTTCACACTCTAGACAGAAAACAAAACACAAAAGTAAGAATTAATCTTTTAGGCATTTTTGGAGGTACAGTTCACATGTACATATTTTTTTATATGCTACCTGACTGGTTGGACATTTCTCCACGATACCAATAATGGTCTCTCTGGGCAGGCTAACCAAGATGTAGGAGCCATTGTCATACAAGGCCACATTATTACCATCAAATGTGATCACGCGCAAGTCTGACATCACAGTACAGCGACCTGGCATGGGCAGACACACATCATTTCAGCAAGGCATTGCTACGTTTTCTGGAAGCTCTTGGTTTCCAGCAAAACTTACATGGGCACTGCCACTGTGGACAGCAGGAATCTGTGTTGACGAGAACAGGAAGTCCCAGGAGACTGCACTGGGGTGGGGTGGTGTTGTAGCGACAGTTGAGGGATGAGTTGTGAAGAAGCAGCTCTCCATTGAAACAGATCAGCTCTGCACACTCATCAATGCGATAGGAGAAGGGAGGCTGTGGACACAAAATGCAGACAAAAAAAAAAAAAAGGGTTTTATCGTCCAGAGTGCTCAGAACTTTCTAATTTCTTCCTTTTTTTTTATTAACACAAGGCTTTTTTTCTTTTGTATAAGTTTAATTTCCTTATTTAAAATTCTTACACTATAACATTATGCATGTTGCGCTAGGTAATCAACTACATGCTTTTTGTAAGGGACATGCGTGAAATAACTAATTTGCATTTACTACTGTGTCAAACTGGGCTGATGTTGACTAGAGCTGTGCTTTGACACATTCAGGCTTTAAATCAGTTCTCAAGTTTAGCTTCCAAATAATGGTTAGAATATGTTTTTTTTTCAATACTCAAACTATGTCTGCATTTGTCTCATGTTGTAAACACATATTACATATTAGCAAAATAACTGACAATAAAACAGGCAATGAATTACGACAACTCATTTTCTTTCTGTTTTTCTTTTTAGAAGATATCTGACTTGGGTTGTCAGTGCAAAGTGGAGCACCACGAAGCAAGATAAACTAAGTCCATTAGCGAAGCCTGACAGCCTGACTGTCTAAAACCAGGATCTGGTTTCCCACCCTAAACTCATAACATGCTACGGCGCAGTTTATGTTCAGGGTTTCAAATGAAATCAACTGTGTCCCTTACAGATTCGTTTTGTGATCATATCTCAGATCAAGTCATTTTGATTTAAACTACCATCAGGCAAAAATATTGAATGTTGATGTCTCGAATTTTGACCAAACTAAAAGTGCTTGATGAATGTAAGATAAATGTGTGGATTTTCTGAAACCACTTTAATCCCAGCCAGGGTCAAAGGGATGCTGGAGCCAATCAGCTGCTACTGAGCAGGAGGCAGCGTACACCCCTACAGGTGTCCAATACATCATTGTATCACAGAATATCCAATCAATGAAATTTGAACAATAAAATGATTTATAAGACTATATAAAACACATTATCTTTTCGAGAATCAAATTGAAAGTTTGATGGATTTCTTGCAGCTGCTGTGCAATGTGTTACAGTAAATCGACCACATTAAATACTTCTCTTCAAAACGAATGATTTTCATCTGTTGTTTCCACCCTGGAAGCATTCTTATTAAATTATTTTTTTATATTCTTCACACATGTTCATTCACCCAATTTGTTCTTCTGATAAATTAAAAGTCAGGAGATAGGTGAATTTTGTCATGCAATGCACGCATGCAATCTCCCCTTTTTTTATGTAAAAGTGCTGAGCACCTGAAGCAGAAGGTTATTTTTTTATTTTGTATTTCTGTAGCTGGCCCTCCCAAAGAGGGCAGGCCTGTGGTAAAACCCTTTGGTCCGACCTTGTTAAAGTTTATGGGCAATCTTTCAAATGATCATCAGTCACAGGCTTATTCTCTAACATCTATAAATTGCTTTTCAATCAGTCACAGACAAATGTACACTAGAACTATAAACTTGAAAGACACTTTGAATCAAGAGAAAATTTATTGTCATTAACAATAATTGTACTTTTTCTTCTGATAAGTCAAATTTCAAACAGATGTATTGACACTGAAAGAAACCACCAATATTGGTGAACCACATTTCTTTGGATTTATTTCCAGGTGTTTGTGTGCAGGTTTATGGCCTTTCTGTGTTTCTTTTGATAATCTTAAGCGATACTTACTGTGCATGGAGTTGCAGGCAAGAGGAATGGAAGGGTGGTCGATGCTTCCTCAGTTATAGAAGGGCTTTTGGGGCTTGTGACCATCTCTGTGCTTGTAGTCTCAGTAGTGGATTCAATGGTTGTCTCAGTTTCCTTTGGAGTAGTGGTCTCCATGGGGCTGGTCAATTCTGCTGTTGTTGTTTGAGGAGGGGTTGTGTACTCTGTGGTGGTTTCAGGTACAGTGGAGGTGAGGGCAGTTGTCATGACAGTGGTGGTTGGTAACAGGGTGGTAGGGGATGTTAAAGGAGGTGGAGTGGTTGTTTCTGAGGATGGTGTAGTCAGTATAGCAGTGGTGGGCAAAGGGGTGGAAGCAGAAGAAGTAGGGGTTGGAGAGGTAGTGGGGAGTGTAGTGGTTTCAGTGGAGGCTGCTGCTGAAGTTTGTGTGGGAGTCATTTCTGTTGTGCTGAAAGTGGTTGTCTGTAGTGGGGTTGAAGGAGTGGGACTGGTAGAAACAATAGTAGTTGGTGTGGGAGAAGGAGATGTGGATGGAGTTGAAGGGACAAACTCAGTGGTTGATGTTGTGCTAGGAGAAGAGGGAGTGGTAGTGGGGAGTGTCGTTGTTGTGAACTCAACAGTAGTGGGGGAGGTAGTTGTTGCTCTGGTGGTGGTAGTAGTGGTTGTAGGACTTGTGGTGGTGGTGGTTGTTGTTGGTGGTTCTGTAGTAGTTCTGTTGGACCATGTCACATATGCAAAAGGTGTTGGGGTTGGAGGAAGGGACACACCTACAGGGGACAATTGATATAACAAAGCAAAATTATTTACTTAAAAATATTTTACGAAAAAAAACCAACGTAACTATTTATAGTTAAAAAAAAAATTGTCTGTACTCACAGTCCTCTGTGTACACACATCTTCTTGTGATTTCATCCAGGACCATGTTCTTGGGACAACGTGGGAAGCAGCCCTCAACACTGTAACATATATTACATTATCAATTTCAGCGTTTGAGCTAAGCATTGATTATTTTGAGCGTACAAGAATTCCTTTATTGGGCCAAGCATCTTACGGAGGTAAGAAATGGCAGCGTGTTGCATCTGGATCATTGCATGTGTGAACACAAGGGCTCGCACAAGCCTGGTAGCGCCACTCACACATCATACGGTAAGGAATTACAAAAGAGCTCTCTGCAAAAAAGAGGGAAAACACCTGACATAGTTAACGGTGGTGTGTATATTATGTGCATGCATGTATATGTGTACAGTAAACACAAACTTTAATTCAATTCACATTAAGTTTGAAAATACTTTAACAATCTCTGAAGCAAAATTAATTATCTCATCATTTTGTCCTACTCAGCATTTGACTAAACCTTATTGATACCTAGGGCATCATCAATCATATCCCACTCTTGAGTCAAGTCAATGTGTTTGGGGGAATCTCAAGGAACTTGACAGATGTGGCTGAAATACTGTGACGTAAAGTAAAGAAAAGACAGACTATGTATAACCCTATAGCCACTGCTGTTGTGAAAGTGGAATAAACTCATAAACCCGATAAAGGTTTATTGACAATTGCTAATTCTGTCCGATCTATGTTTTTTGGACAACTGTATGTACACTGGATTTGGTTGTGATCCTGACCCTCTAGAGTAAAGCTGCTGCTGGCTTTGAATCCCTCTGAAGAGTCATATCTCTGGGCTCGGGCAGCAGAGCCTGTAAGTGTCAGAAAGGTTCCAGGCTGGCTGATGAGCTCAAACGAGGTGTAACCCGGCAGAAATAGCCCCTGGTGCTGGATAAAGGTTGTTCTACGTCTGAATTCCGCCTCCCGACTCCACTGCTCCAACTGAAGATGACTGCGCCCAGACACTGCAAGAAAATAATTTGGTCTCTCTGCAGACTCCAGTGACACCATGGGGACACCTACAAAAGTAAAATTCGGATTAACTTCCACAAAAAGCAATTAAAAGCTGTATTGTGTTTGCTGAATGTGGATGCTCACGTGATGTTCTGTCCTTCTGCAAGCCTACGGTGATCATGAAGTTGAACAACAGGCCTGGGGCAGGCATCTGTCCTGGTCTCTCTCTTACAAGTGGAAATACTAAGCTGCTGGTGCGATTCACTCCAAACATGGGGTTGTTATGACCAGCACTCACCAAAGAAAATGGACCATCACCTAGCTCTGTGAGGAAGTAAAACAGAAAAACAGGAAGTGAGTGTGGTGACAATAACAGGGAGAATAAAATCCTCACTCATACATACCTTGATTATAGTATTCGCAATCATAGGCTGAAATGGAGAAAGAAATTTTTGAGTTTTTATAAAATTCCAATAGACCAGAGGTAATGGCATGCAAGATCAAAAGGAAATTAATATGCAAACAATAAGAAAAACAGCAAAATACTGGCAACACATATTAGACCAAGGCCCAATAAGTATGCTTGTATCTGCCTCTGCATACTCACGACAGACAGAGGGAGATCTCCAGTGTATGGTGACCCCCTGTTGACAGCATTTGTGTGCATATGCGGCAATGGATGTGCACAGACACTCGCAGTCCCCCCCACGGTTGCAATTGCAAGTGTCTGTCAGGCAGTTCTTATAAAACCAGGCCACATCAACCTGAAGGGCATGTACAACATGCACACATAGTCACAAACTCTGAAATGCACATGCAATAATAAAGAGAACCAGGTCAAATCTCGCTAGGAGAGGTTTTTTTTTTTTTAATGGGATGAGTAGCTTTCAATAATTCAGATAGGAATGATTGATGAAATATCAGTACAAAGGTATGTGGGTCAACCTCTGGTACAAAAGGTATCGGATGAGCTTTATGAAAAGCAAATAAAATGCCTTTGCACTCTGTTGGTCTGCCCACAGGCGAGATTAAATGGACTTTCATTTCTTGACACTGGCAACTATAATCCACAAAAACAGAACATACGATCCTTGCAACACAGTATCTGAATCATTATTATTATTAGGAGGTATGCTGCATTTTGTTTAGAACAACACGGCGGCATTAAAATATTACTCATATTTGTTTTTAAATTATGATCATGTATTTTACTGTCACTGACGCACAACGAATAACACCAAAAATCTGTGTTTATAAAACCTGTAAAATATCAACAGTATCAGAGAATTAAAACAATCTATATTAGGCATTTTTTTTTCCAAAAGCTGACAGAAATTCCTTAGATCTCAATGAAGTGTCTGTGCTTTGGTCGGCATGCACAAAGATTTGTTACAACATCTTCATTTTCACCTTCGTTGTGGTAGATGTTTTTTCTTTTTTTGTAGTTACAACTTTGAACTATCCACTTCAGAGGAACAGTGGCCGCTGCATGATGTAAAGTTGGGTGGATGAAAACATGCAGTCTGGATAAATCTACTCAGAGAAAATATGAAATGTTCACTGAATTTCAGATTTTCAAAATCATATTGTCCAAAACTAAGTTACAGGGTTGTACTTTTGATTTGGTAGTCACTTTGAATACCCAAACATATTCTCTCAAGTATGCAAGCACATGTCCCCTCTAAGTAAATAATTTTTATGGAAATATTCCAGCTTATCCTTGCTCCGCTTATATAAATTTAATTTTAAACCGCAATAGGTATAAATGCACGGATCATTTTTATGCAAGTATTTTTAAAGTCATCAAATCATAAAGAGAGCGTAGATAACAGCTACACTAAGCCAGAAAGCTAAGCCTCTTCCCAGCCTTGTTCTGGTTAATGTCTGGTTGGTCACAGGAGAATCCAGTAGAAGAAATTGGACTCAGTATTTAGCGATGTGAAATCAGAAACCCTTGTGTGCACATCTTTACAGAGACCTGGCTCCCTCACAATTCAACTAGAGGACTGTTTTCTACACTGACTGAACTGATACTTAATGTTTACACTACATCCTGGTCCTCAATGTTAAGTTTTGAAAATTAAAACATCAGTACTTGTTGAGAGAATTAATCTGTGTGCTTGTTGCTGCTTCTTACAGTTCTTCGAATGCAAACAAAAATAATACACAGACAAACTTCATCAGTCCATCAGCTGTCTCAAGATAGAACCATTAGTGGTGCATGCATAAATGAGGCGTGCACACAAAAACCGTGTGAATTCCTTTTCGAACACAAAAAATCATATTAACAAAACAAGTAGTGTTGTGTAGTGTGCTGAGAATATATGGTGGGAATAAGTGGCCCTCATGCATTTTTCAGACCATGCACACACATCTTTTAAAGCACTTTAAGCCTTACCATGGTGAGGTAAAAATGGGTGGAATGGGGAAATAAAATGAACAAGAGAGTATTTAGAGAAAGTTGTGATTTTCTGGCAGCTGATGATGTCAGTTACTACTTTGGGCTTCTAACAATAATAATAAGATGGATTAAACATGAAAGGTTAATGATACAGGGGATACAAAAATCAAATCTTAAGGAAACGTATAAACATATAAACATAATGTTTCCTAAAAAGTGACCTTATTTGGTTATTTTGTTGACTGGAAATCTGTAGCAACTCATTCAAAACAGATCATGAGAATCTAGTGTTAAATTAAAGTAAACACAAAGAAGTCA
This sequence comes from Xenentodon cancila, assembly GCA_014839995.1. Taxonomy (NCBI): domain Eukaryota; kingdom Metazoa; phylum Chordata; class Actinopteri; order Beloniformes; family Belonidae; genus Xenentodon; species Xenentodon cancila. The sequence goes on from CM026199.1 coordinate 20,274,574, forward strand.
TGTGATTGTCTTTTTTAGTGTAAAAAGAAAAGTTCACATAAGAATGTTTTTACACAAAATATGTCTATTACTCCTTTAGAAGAAGAAAGGTAGAAAGGAAATATGAACAACAGAAATCTGCACCAGCAGTAGTCAAATGTTAAGAACACTTTAAATGCAACAAACATGAAAACATTCATGAAGAAATTTCAAAAGCAAATTTTGAACCTATGTCCTTGTATACTTCTTGAAGTGAAATCTCCATTAAAGCTATTAGATTTTAAGTTATAAGTGTAATTAAGACAACTGAATGAGCATGGTTGCTCCACTTTTAAATGTGACAAACTCTTTCTGAACATATAAACATGTCTCCATCTACTGGCCATAAATAGAAATGCTGTATTGGCATTAATCATTAAGACATATACTTTGCGTAGCCTGACATCTGATGTGGTATTTGACTTGAAGAACCACTGTAGATGCTGCTGAGATCAGTTAACAGCTGTTCCCATAACCCCTTTCCAACCCTTACTGTTCCTAGTAAGATAACCTTTCTGCATTGCTCCTCACTGTGCGTGAGCATTTTGTCGTTGTGTGCGTTTGTGTGAGTGTGCATGTTCAGTTCAGTGGCACTTACCACATTGTGACAAGGTGCAAAGATATCACTGTAGAGGATAGCACACTCCCTTTTAGCATATGGCTGTCTCCCTAAGTCCCCTTCACACGGTCGCTCAACTATGTAGTCACTTTCACACTGAAACACACAAAAGACACACACACACACATACACAGAAGGCGATCAAGTGTCTGATTACTCTTAAATATCACAGTGGACTCAGGGGAGACGAGCACATAAATTACAGCAGCAAGGGGGGCCTGGGGAGGAGTGAGTAAGAGGGAGACAGACAAAGACAAAGATAAAAGAGTGGCTAAAGGTAGGATCAGTGAAGGAGAGGGAGTACGCTTACTCCTACCTGTCCCAGGGTCCAGCTGTCTCCAAAGGCCTGTGCATTGTTGACTTCCATATGGCTGGATGTAGTCATATCATTCACTGTCACACTGTCAAAATTGCCACACAGGCCACTAAAAAGGCCCTGGAAAGATAAAAAGCCATGTCTTTTAAGTTTCTTTTTGTTTTGTTTTTTTCCCCAGTATAATACCTTCTTTAAGTTTCAGGTTATACTCCTCGTTCAGACCTTCCACTGAGGTCCAGCTCTGATGTGGACCGTCGTCTTGCGGTCCCAGAGGATGGTCAGATCCTGATTGGAGAAGTGGACAACAGTGTAGTAGCCTGCTTTCCACAGCTCAAACTCCGACCCTCGACCCACAACAGTAGAAGGGCTCTAAAGTAGGTTAAAGTAGTGGTAAAAGTAAAACGTATATATATTGATAGTGATAGAATTTACGGATTTTTTATTTATATTTTTGACAAGGACAACAATGTGTAAAATCTGTACGGCATTGCCAGAGTTGTCAGTGAAGTAGATCTTGGTAAGTCCCACATGAATGACCAGTATTTTCATGCAGACAATGCCACTCTCATAGCAGTCCTTGTTCTGGGCAACAATGGACACATCGGTTTCTCCAACACTCTGGTGAGAAAGAGGGACAAAATATCATTCCTTCGTTATTCTCCTCTCACCCTTGTCCAACAAACACACTGGAATGTTTTTGTTTGTTTAACACTTCAGAAACGACAGACTTTAAGATGAGTACATCATAACAGATTCAGGTCTGAATATGTGAGTGTGGCTAAACAGGAAACATGTTATTATGGATAAATGACAGATGACAAGATGAATAAGCTGCACTGAGATATCAAGGCAGAGGTTTGACCTACCTCGCTGTTCTTTCCAATTATACACAGTGGCCAACAATCTGTTTGGTCTAAATCAGAATGTCTTTTCTGCTAATTCTAATTCTATATCCCTGGGAGCGCAGGAGCCCTGGGGTTTGATGGGAACACTGGTTTCTTTGTATCACATTCAGCTTTGCTCAACGTCTGCTAGCATTACTCTAGCATGCACCCACCTGCACACTTACACACACATACATGCGCATACACAGACGTACACACATTTTAATCTGCTCTGATTAAAACCAAACTCCCTGCTCTAAGATTAGAAACAGGCTTGGCTCTTTTTTCTTCTTCTCCGATTTGTATCAGTCTCACATCACATCACTTACAAACGTCTGGGACTGAGTCAAACACAGATTCTTTGACACAACTAAAAAGGCATATTTTTTAATAAAGGTTTTAATTTAAATAGCCTCTACAAATAATATATGAAATATATGACATTGTTTAATTGTGCACACAAGAATGCATCTTTACAGATGCATCCAGATAGTCAACTCACTTTCAGCAGATAGACCTGGCAGTCAGAGCGGTAATCATACTCAAGGCCATCAAAAGTGTGATAGTGCCTGTCGCTGTAAACAGTACACACAGCTGGACATGGAGAGTAGGTGCAATTAAAAAAGCCCCGGTGGCACGCACTGAGAAGATGAGCAGCGCCACACAAGAAGAGGAGTAAGAAGGAGAAAAATGGAAAAGTATTACTTCATGCCAAACATATGGACTGTTTGTCTTGTATGTGATGAGAAATCTGCATTGCATTAAAGTTTCAGTGGTTTATGTAGGGACGGGTACAATCTTAAACATTTATTTGTAAATAACCAAACAGTACCTTCTGTGAATGAGGTTTACTTTGTCTATGAGGAAAAAAAAGAGCAGTTAAGGCATTTACCATCTGTAGCAAGCCGTTTCCACGGTTTGTCCAGGCAGGTACTCAAGTCCGAGCCAAGCGCAGGGACAATTCTCTGGATAGTAACAGTCCCCCTGATGCAGCACCAGCCTTCAACGATAAAAACATAGATTGGAAGTAGAGCATTTGTGAGTAGCACCCCCGTGGTTTTTCTATTAGTTACAGCTGAGTGCTGACTAACAATAGCTTTAAGGCGAACACTGCCTTAGTTAGTTAGTTAAGCCTTAATAATATAGAAAATCTAAGTGGGATCAAAATCTTTTTTTGCCTAAGACCATTGAACAAATTACATTAACACGAGTTCACAACAATTAGTTCACTCATTATTAGAAGTCTATTTCCAAATGGACACACTGCCCCAGTAATTAAGAGTTACAGATATAAATCATTTATATTTTTTTATTTGTAAATCTAATAGAGCTTTGACGTATCCCAAATTCAATTCAAATTAAATGTTAACCAAAAGAAATTTTGCATTGGAAAAAATTGTCAGTAATTTAGTCTCTATCCTAAGAAGGATCTCTTGTAGCGGTTTGCACATCTGAACAAATCAACAATAATAAATAAAATAAATGAGTGCATCTTACTTCAAACTGTCTTTGTGCTTGTTTAGTTAGTTAAATGAACAGTATTGTATCAGATTTCCATGTTCCAGACAGAGTTGTTATGTTATTCAAAGTTGATCTTTTATATATATTGTTGTGGCTATTAGTGTTTTCTGCTCAAATAAAAATGTCAAATAAACCGGAAGCTTAATTAGCTAGTCTGACAAAGTGACAGAAATGACAAAGATTTGTAGCCGCCTACAAACTCCCACAAGTATAACAGCTGAGCTGTCTGCAGCAAGGAGAGCAGCTGCACTGAAGGTGTAGCATGATAAACATGAGCATATGGGATCAAATCTAATCAAGTTTCCAGGTTTATTTGGTTTCACATAAAAATCTACTTCCATTCTGCTAATTTTTCTCGTGACCCTTTGCTTTCTTAAGCTGTTTTAATGTTGTGTTTTAACTGCAGTATCAGTGTCACCGCCTGGTAAAACAGCTCTATGTAAATACTACAAGAAGAGATGCTTTGTGATACAAAGAAGCCAGTGTTCCCATCTTTCACTTTAAATAAAGTACAGATGTCATGCATGCCTGAAGGCAAAAACGGGCCACCTATAAGGTTTATTATGTCTTTCTAAGGAAAAGAGAAAAAATACACTTTAGAAGGAAGCGGGACTTTCTATTACCCAGGAGGGCAGACACAGCCAGGTATGCATGGTGTGCTGGGCGGGCAGGTGAGGTTCAGCATCAGGTTATGGCAGGTTGGTGCACAGGCCACTCCTCCTCTCTGCTCAGTGCAGCTGTGATAGACTTTTCCCTCTGGACACTCCCCCACTTCTACACTATCTGGTTCTACAATAATCAGTCAAACACACAAACATACACTCCAGAAAATCAATGCACCAGTCACTTTAAACAACTGCAGCAGTCAGTCATGGGAAATAAGCTACAACTGCGGATATAAGGCTCTTGATTTCAGCAAGCGAGATATAGCCTGAAACGGCACTTTGTTGTGGGAATGAACAGGAGCAGGAACTGAAAGGTGGGGGAAGTGCAGAGGGGGGTACCTTTTTCCTCTGGCTCACACTCCATCTTCCCATTTCTGCACAAGCTGGTGGAAGAAAAAGGAAAGCAAAGAGAAAAGGGTGAGTGTTTTTTGAAATAGAATAATGTTATCAAAGACAAGGTTAGTTTAAGGGCTCCACATTTCATTTGACAGCCACTCAAGCTTTTCCTCTTTTCTCAGATGTATTAGACCGTGTGTCCAGAATGTGTCACTGTGTGTGGTGCATAAGGGCAACTAAAGTGGGGTTTAATTTTTTTGATGTAGTTAAATCAAGCAGTGACTCACCAAGGACCAGATGCACTGAAGGTCACCTCCCCTGGCTGCGACACACCACCCATGGAGTAACAGTGACACTGTGATCTGAGGAGAAACTCTGCATGATTTTGATGCTATCTATGTTAATGTTAAGTGTGTTCCTGTGTGGTTAGTCTACAGTTAATAATCACTAAAAGGATTTTATAAAAAGTGCTTAATTCTTACAGCTGCACGCAGCGCTGGCGGACATCATCATAGTAACTGCCCTCTGGGCACCCACAACCCTCTGCACAGTCATCAGAGTTACACTCCTCACTACTTGACAGTGCACGGCAGGAGCGGCCACAGGATGACACACATGAGTGGTACAGCATACCTCCAAGACAAACCACTCCTGTGCATGCAGTACATAAATTAATGCAACCACATGCAGTATATGAAAGTTATTACCTATGCTCTTGGGGGTTGGGGATACATTACAATATAATGAGTAGAAATTATAGTATAGTATATTCATTTAGTAATGTTTGAAATGTTATCAAGAAGACAGAGACTTACCGCATTCAGAGACGTGAGCTCTGAAATGGATGTCAAGTCCATGTTTGGAACACAGATAAGTGTAGTGAGCCAGTGCAGTGCACATACAGCTGCTGCCACAGTGACAGGCCTGGTAGCGGCACTGCTGCAGGTAGACGTTTGGACTGATGTAGCCATGACACGGAACAAATGGACTTCCTAAAAGCACCTCACACTGGGACGCATAGAAAGCTGGAACATGCAGATATACCAAAAAAAAAAACAAATATTCACAAATATGGTCCAACCAAGCCACAACAGCTCATAACTGAAGATGAAACTTTTGCTATGTAAAGAAAAACCCATGATGTGTACCCTGAAGCGAGGTATAGCATGGAAGTACACTAAAAATAGTTAAATTGATTACCGTTGTGCTGGTTCATCTCACACGGGTCTATAATGGGCAAATTAACTGGAGCGACACAAGCAGATGACACCTTCCAAGCATTGGCATGAAGCTGAGGAGTGCCCTCAATCATACCTGCTGGAGAGCTACACAAGCAAAATTACAGTCAGCAAAAGTCTCGCGTTCAACACTGATCTGTACGTGAGATGCATCTGCTTACAGGAAATCATCTCGTAGATTTCCATTAAATGTTCCACAAAGGCCCAACGTCTGTCTACGCCACTGGCTGTCCAGCTGCAAGTAGACCCGCCCCCCTCGTCCATCATAATGTAATCTCAAACCAACCTCTGCCTTGAGCTGTGTGAACACAGAGGTCAGCCTTCGCACCTCAACTGCGTCTAAAAACCACATCCACAGAAAATCAGAGATGCAATTGTTTCGAAAAAACACAAAAAAACTAAAACAAATTAAGCCTCTAAATATTTCTCTAATAGAAATTTAAAGAGATTTATTTCAATGTGATCTGTCTGCATGTGATGTAATCATGTGATTATTGTTATTATTTTATTTTTTTAGGGTTTTGTAATTTCTACCATCAGCATAGGGCAGGGCGGGTGCTGGGTTGACACCAATTATCACCTCCCCTTCTCTTGTCAAGGTAATCTGACGACTCCCATCTTCATCCAGAACCACCATCACTGACTGAATACACACCTGCTGCTGCTGACACACACATATATTCACAAAAATCAGCAATATACACACAAACTGGACAGTCCAAGATTAGAAGGTAAAGAATCAAAGAGAAGTTGGTAGAAGCCCATGCGATATAACTTAAACTGATTGAAATGAACTAAACTGAACTGAACTGAAATGAATGAAATTAAATTGAATTGAACACTTAATTAATCACCATAGGAGAGGTACAGACTGAGAATAAAAACAATAATCCACAAACAGTTGGAAAGCTGGAAGAGAAGCAGAGAGAGATGCTGAAATCTCAAAAGAGCATCAGAATGCATAGGTTGTTGTTGTGTAGGCTAGAAACAACTGATCTGATGACATCGCATGCACCGTCAGGCATTAAGTGCAGCTACATGGCCAGGATCACAGCATCAGCTGTTAACACTGTTGTTAGCACTGTAATCCCTGCTCCTTTTACTCTTGCTGCTCAGTTAGGAGTCTCTGTCTCCCAGTATGAAACCTGGATAGAGGGGTTCCTGCTTCCACATCTTGTTGAAACACACCGCACTTAATTCCCTACAGTCAAATTATGTCTTTAGTTTTCCTTACTTAAGGCAGCAAAGCTTTCGAACTAGAGTTGAAAAAGGTTTCAAAAATGAGTGTGGGGTGTGAGTCATAAATTCAACTGTTAGTTTTTACTTTTGCTTTTAACTCATAATAACATTACCTTGGTGTTCAACTTGTAGAAATTCTAAATCATTCAACATTTAAGTCATTGAACAGGGGTTGTCTTACATTAGATTTTTACTGGACTATACTGTATGTATGCATGCATGTGTGTGTGTGTGTTACCTCTGCACAGGTAGTATACTGCAGTGTGATAGTGAATCTGTTGCTGCTGCGGCTCTTTGCCAGAACGTACTGACACGCCCCCGGTTGAAGAAACATTCTGCCGTCAAACGTGGTCACAAACACATCACCTACAACTGAACACTCAGCTGAGCAGAGACACAGAGGACAGGTTTTTCTATCTGAATTATTGACTTCTGTAGTTGCTATACTGCATGTTCTTGAAAGGGGTTCTCACCCATGCAGTTATTCTCAGTGCAGTTCCATACTCCTCCCATGCACACGCTGAAAATAAAAAGCGCAGTAAGTTAGCAGCGCATAGGACATGCTATAAGGGCATCAAGAAGGTCCATTTTGCTCTCACCAAACACTACAACCCTGTTGAAGAACTTGTCCTTGAATGTATGATGTTCCATGGTAAACACAAGGACACTGGGAGACAGCGATACAAGTTCCGTTCTGTAGGATAAGACCTGCAAGGACACAGGTTTGCTGGAGTTTAATCAATTCAAAATAATGTCATGAAAATGACGAGAATTTTTTGCGTCATTTAAATACCGTCAGGACAATAGCAGCCGTCCAAACAATGCAGGTTAGTTCCTAGACACTCTTTCTCAAATGTACAGGTGGGTGGGCAACAACTTATGCAGTCTCGATAGACAAAGCTCTCCTCACAGCCATCATCTAAGGAAATATAAACACAAACACAACAATTGGACTGTTGCCTGATTTGAAGCCCATTTTGTATGTAATGAGCAATGTGTGACTGAAGTGACTGAACTTGTTGTCGCTGGTAATGTAGAGCTGCAGGATAAACTTACTGCACGAGGGGAAGCTGTCCCTCCACTCTCTTACTGGATAACCGACATGTGAGCAGGCTCGAGTGTACTCAACCAAGGCACGACAAAACGTTTCCTCGTCATCAGACCTAAAAACACAAATGAAAACGTCCTTAACAGTTGGTCTCTAATGGAACAAAAAATTAAATGTATCTTCAGGTTTTGACTTACACACAGAGGTCAGACACACAGCTGGCAACAAAGGGGTTTGGGTCAATGTTTTCATGACAGGACAGAAACGGGAAGAAGAGAAGTGCGCTGCACTTCCCCATGGCATCCTGCACACATTTATAAAAAAATAGTATTAGTTACAACCCCAACACGCTGGCTGCTTTTCACACAGGACAGTTTCTTAAATTGTAACACGGGAGGCCTGGTTTTTCACTAAAAGTGCATATACTATGCGAACATGTTTCTGCTCCTTACATCCATGTCTGACTCAGAATGGCAGGGCCCATCGAAGTCGAGATCTACTGATGGACAAGCGTGCTCATGAGGGAGGTCTACTGCCCAACTGTTAGCAAATAATGCAGGCTCATCTGTTTGAATCCCTAAAACACACAGACAGGACGCATGTTTAAAGGTGTATGGAAAAAGAGTGCATAGAAAATCACAAAATAAATATATAAGTTCATATGTAAAAAATTACATTCATGGGGCGACAAGAATGGAATTTAAATTAATTAATTGAATTAAACTGAACTGAAATTAACTAAATAACACATCATTGATCCCTAAAGGGAAATTATAATTTAGCCGTGCAATTTAAAACAAACATAAAGAGATAAATTGATATACCATGCAAACATGTACATAATCATTTTGGTTCCTTCAGTCTCGTCAAACACATTTACTCTGTCAAACACATAAACTAGAGGTCCACTTAAAATAAAATTAGTACTTGCAAGAATGTTTGCATGTTTGTAAATAAGCTTTGGAAAGAAGACCATTTCGCAGACGGATCATTTTTTTTGTTTCCTATATTTCCCTAAGCTTATCCTCACACGACTTGACAGCTTTCTGAATGGAGACGCAGGGGACCATAGTTCATGTTACCGGCCATCTGAGGAAAGATTCATGCTTCTTCTTGCCATTCAGGCCCAAACTACCGGTTCTCTCCTATCCTTTCACTCTAGTATCTGAAGGTCCCAGTGCTACTATAATTGACCAGAATCACTGCTGAGTGTATAATAACAATAATTGGAGTGAGTGGGTGCTCGGTGAAGAGACGAGAGGATGAGAGGCCTGTCGGGCCAGTCTTACCACGAGCAGTGGTGATGTCATCACCTGGGATGTGGTTAAAATTCCCACACAAGCCACATGGGGCACCATGATGCTCTTCACTCATCTTCAGGTAAACGCCTGTGTCTCCATCCCAGGCCAAAGAAAAGCCAAATACACTTTTTACAAGCAAGTAATCAGCTAGCCGCTCAATAAACACTCCTCCAACAGTCTGAGGCAAACTGAGCCTGTGATTTACAGAGAAAGACAAATCAAGGGAGTGAGAGATGAAAACAAGCTCATAATAGTCTATTGTAATTTAACTTTCCTTCCAGACCTGCGACCTCCTTGGTGGACCTGATATCCAGAGATGTGAATCTCCTCCTCATTTGGGAAGAACAAACTGAGAGCTCTTGGACATGAATACGCACTCCCCTCACACACCCTGCTGTTGTGAATCTGAGAAGACAAAGACATTATGGAAGGGAATCAAAGGGGGAAGGGCAGACAGGGAAGTGCATAGAACTGCATTAACAAGGATAAGACATTACCTGTAACCTGAGCAAGCACTCTGTTTTACACAGTCACCTGTCTGATAATGATACAACAATGGTTGTGGTATGCCATCTGAAGTGGTGCTACACTCCAATTAAAAGTGCTGTTACTTTGACATATTGTAAGACAAAGGATCCCAGGAATAAACAGGATTAGACACAATGTAATAACTTTATTTAAAAAAAAAAAAAACACTAACTAAAAACTGATTTTTTTTTAAGTTGACGTAGAAATTATTCGCTGAAACTATGAACTTTTAACTTAATTTATGACAGAATGAGATTGATGGCAACATTTTTAAATATTTTGTTTGATAGCAAAATACCACTTATAGTTTTTTTTTTTTAATGACCTGTGCAGAGTTTTAATTCACCAGTGAAAATTGCAAAATATCTAAAAGGTTGAGGCATAATCTTTACATAAAGGTGGTTTACTGGCCTTACCCACACTGTATACTGTGGTGGAGCTGAGTGGCAGTCCTGGGCCAGAACATAAGAGCAGGTTCCAGGGAAGTAGAAGTAGATTCCATCAAACGTTTCGTAGTGGTACTGACCCCAAGATCTGCAGATCCCGTCTCTATCCTGGCCCTGGTTAGGTACTTTAAAGAAAACGGTTGATTCACTGAGACACAATTCATGTAAAGTGGCTCAATTTCATGTGATGTAACAAATACATTTAATCAGAAGCTGGCATTTTACCGAACTGAGAGGGTAATCATACATCTGTTATCATCTTCTATGTCATTTAAACAATTATCAGAAAATGAATACCTGAATGTTCTAAAAAGCCCTTTGTTACAGGAAATCCCCCTAACGGGTTTTGCCAAGATGGTGCTTAAGGCTCTTCCAAAAAATCTGAGGGCTTGGCCGATTATAGTAAATTGCATCTTGTAATCCTATTAGTGAGCGGCTATTCAGAGGCACATGGATGTTTCAATTTGCACAATTTTCTGATCTTATTGAATATTTTATTTCATTTATGTGGCATCACCTCTGTTGTCCTGTATCTCAATTTGATCACATATCACTAATCAACTTTACTGCGCCAACTAAATAATTTCACTGAAATGAAAAGGGTTTTTAACGACAACTGTGACGTCAGATCTCTTGATATTAAGTATAAGAGGATTCTTGAGAATACAGAAACCAAAGACGCCATCACTCAGCTAATACAATATTACCTAAGTTCAAGTGACTTGGTATTTGACTTCCATAAGAAAAAAATCTGTGTCCAAGTGTGTTTGTGTGTGTGTGTGTGTGTGTGTGTGTGTGTGTGTGTGACTAGACTTGAGATGGAGCATTGTGATTTGTATCAACAAAGAAAGGGACTAATAAAAATGTGAAAATATATACTGGAGTGTGTTCAAGTAATTAAACTTTGCTGAAGGATTGAAGAGTCTCATACTGACCTCTGTTCATGTAAAGGTAATTATGTGACTGTATTTTGTTATCAAAAAAAAAAAAAGATTTACTTTATTAGACAAACCAAGCAGCTGCATGGTTTGTTATTCACACAAATTCACAAAAAGTTGAGACAAAATTGAGTAGATACAAAAGACAAACAAAATACGAAGACGTGGGGAGTGTACTACTCACTGATCTGGCAGCGGTCTCCCAATGCCTGGAACTGAGCACAATCACACACACCACCCTCCTGACACCAGCCACCATTAAGACAGCTGCAGTCCTCTGGGACAGACAAAGACAAACTTGAGTTCATTCATCCTCTCCTGCCAAAGTTTGAAGTTTCTTGGGAAAGCATCTGGGATCACTTCATTTGCCACATTTTTACCTGAAGAGGCATCTCTAGCTGTGTAGTTGTGCAAAATGCTGCGTGACAGGGAACCTTCTGCCAGCAATGGTCTGTATGTCTTGGAAAACAGTCAACAGTGTACACTTAGAGCAGTTCCTTCAACACTTCTCAAACTTCAAATACATCATTAACACAGTGCCGTCCTGGATGCGTCTCCACTGATGTAAGTTAAAGTTATTTCAGACTGAGTGGGAGATGTGTATATCTTACTAAATGTGTCTCATTCTTTACAAAGACAGCTTTGTGTCGGATAGGGTGTTGTGCACATGTGGGTGCCCTGACCTCCTCTGGTTCTCTTAGGTGTAGTGTACAAACCTCCTCCCCAAAGAGATCCCGTTTCCTCCTAAGTGCATTAGCCCTTCTGCACACACACACAAACATGCACATTAGTGGGAAGAAACAGTCATAGGGGAGACTCAAGTGCACTTTACACCACTTGAATTGAGATGCCAAACTGCTTTTTAATTGAAGCCTCACACATAAAAAAGCAAGAACACACAAATTTGTTCGCTGTTTCTGTCACACGCTCTCGTTGAGACAAAAACTGAAAGTGTGCATTTTTTATAATCGTCACTTTGTGTAAAAAATGACCACGTCGTTTTTAGTTTGTTCATAAAAAAAAAAGGTTAAATGATAATAAATAATTTTGACATATCTTTTCTGCTATTACCTCTGTGATCTTCCCTCTGCCACTGAAAGTTGGCTCTGTGCTCCTAAATAAAAAAAGTCATACAATCTGGATTAAAGTTTTTTCTTAAAATAGATATTGAAAGCTTATTTCATATTTGTTCCTAGAGATGGATGCAGACGTTTCAATGCTGTGTCAGGGTTGTCCAGAACACCTGTGTCCCTTCAAAGATGAAAAAAAGAATGAAAGCATGAAAACTGGAATATGAGGAGGTTGGAAGGAGAGCATCTCAAAATAACACACAACATAATGTCTTACATTTATTTAAGTTAAACAGAAAGAGGTAATATTCTAAACAACTTGTGAACCTACAAGGATGTTGTGACATAATTATGTAAAGAAACTTCCTGTGCTACCTGTGGTGAAAATATGAATATAAAAGTAAAATTAATTCCCGTCCTTGCCACCAACGTCATTACAAGAATATCACGGCACTTTGGACGGTTAAAACGGCTCCACTTACCCTCAAGTAACAGCAAGTGAGAGAGTGAAAACGACATGAGAAGGAATCGTTTCACTGTCGACTTGACGTTCATCTCAGAGTCCGAAAGGGAGTCCGACTGAAGCGTTAACGGTGCATGTCAACCGTCCTGAGAAGAAAGGATTCAGGATGTCTGGCCGGCAGCGCCTGGAGGATGCTTGGTCGACCTTTACCAGGTGGTAACAGCAGGGTAGAAGACGAGTACTTTGTGTGCTGCACCTGTGTGCGCAGGTGTAGCCTGCACTTGCTCTCAGTCACACCAACAACATCCCCAGCCGACGCAGAGCAGCTCAGTCCGCAGGTTTGTCGCCCCACCAAGGAGGCTTTCTGCCCACAGGTTACCGTAACCCATCCTGTTGTCCACGCAACGTGTCCGGGACGTTACCGACTCACCTGCAAAGGAACTACGCGATAAAGCAGAGACGTTTAATCTAATAAATAAATAAATAAAATTAAAAAAATATATATAAATAAAATTATAATAATAATCATTATTAAAAAAGTGCGATGAATATGTGTAATAGTTAAAGTTCTCACTAGCAATTTATGAATTATAAATATTTGTTAATGTTTAGAGGATATTTGTAACCAATCAGCTATGTGTTTAGTTATTATAAACCATAGTTGCCATGGTTACTTTGTGCATCCTTCTGTGTGGAGCTAATAAAGTTGCTGTTTTTAGATGTAAGGCAGCAAACAATAAACAACATAAATGGTCTGGTATATTGCGCACATGAATTGGCCTTCATCTAATCAGATTCCCAATTGAGAAGCTGTAACTTGATCACAACTTTAAAATATGTAAATGTTTATGTTCATGGACTTTTTCCTCCTTGTTATATCATATAATGTGCAAATTAAATTCGACCTCTCAGGCTGCCAAATTGAAAAAAAAATAAAAGTTCCTAAGTTAACATTTGTTTGTGATTTTAAACATGTTAGTGTTATGAAACATTTTTTACACACACACACACACACACACACACACACACACACACACACACACACACACACACACACACACACACACACACACACACACACACACACACAGACACGCACACACACACACACACACACACAAAACCTTAAGATCCCCAACTGTTGTAGGGCCTCATCTCCAAATGGGTGTATTTGCAATATTTTAATGTTCATTTGATAAATACAGTGTTTTTCTGCATTTAAATATTTTGAATGGTTTGGGAAGAAAATAGAGTTTCTTGTAAATGGATTATGTTACAAATCCCCCACCAAAAAAAAAAAAAAAAGAAAAAGAAACAGTTCATTTGCATCCAGAAAGTCACTTTAGTTTGCAGTGATTTAAGCCAGCTATGTGTGTGTCAGTATTTATGTGAAAACATGGTTGGTCACTGCTGAATAACCCAATACAATATATTTTGGCTTATTGCAGACACAATAAAAACATTATCAAACATGAACTCTACGTGGGCAAGGGGATCTACTCTCTCAAAGCATGCATAAGACATCATTATTATTTTGTCTGGTATCTCAGTATCTATGAGGACAAAATATAGTATTGAGACACTATTAACTTAATGTTGTTCCCATTTAAAGTGGCCAATGTATTCCATATGAAGTTTTACCAACGACACAGAGGACAATGTTAAGTGTGGGAAAAAGATCTGTTTCCCAGGAAATTGTAAGAAGAGCTTCACTTGCTTCTTGTTTTATTTTATTTACAGTGGGTAAAAAGTGTAAACAGTGCAGTCAGTAATAGGTGATATGCGTTTAGTTACAGGAGTTTTAAGGTGTTTTGTCATTTTTACTGTACCTGTCTTGTACCTGTGACGAGTCAACATCTCAGCTGTTACTGATGCTTGTTTCAGGATTCTTTGTTGATAAATGTCAAGAATGAGACAATGTTCTCGTTGAGATTCTGACCTGTTTGTAGTTGGGTTTGATGATGCCGTAGAGAAACAGGTCTATGAATTGTGATAACTTTATCTTGGAATTTATCTCGCAAGCTTTACAGTGCAACACTATAATTACAGCATCTATGTGGTTTCAATAAGTATTATTTTTGATGTGACTATCTTGCAGTACAATGAAATTGAATATTTGTGTACATGTGCAATATTGGAAACTGGAGACATAACAGCAATCACGTGAGGATGTTTTGACATTCAAGTGCGTCGACTTGTCTCCCTCTGCAGGTAAATTGTGTAAACACTGTGTATATTGGATAGAACAGATGACTGGCATGAGTGAAAAAATTAAAAATAGAAAAACGAATCTCATTTGGCTTTATTGTACTGTACATAGTGATATATCTTTTTTTTTTAAGATAAAACCTTAGACAGAAGCAGAAGGAAGGAGAAGGCTTATGGTTGTTAGTAGTATCTAAAGTGTAAAGCAGCGTATCACAGGGCAGATATACTCAGTTAAGTAGCTTAACATTTTTATACGAAAAACAGAGGAAGAGAAAAGAACAAGAAGTGGAAGCGAGGTAAATCTAGGGTATCACTGCCTGAGTCACAGTCTCACTTCTTGTTGGAAATCAACGCGTTGACTTCATCCTCTGGTTGGAGGCTGTGCCACTGGGCTATAGGCCGCCGGGGGTTGGCCAGCATGTCTGACCAGTGGCGTTGCTCAGTCCCACTGCCGTTACCACCCAGCAGCACCTTCCCTATGGCATCATTCTTACCAATCTTATCATAGTCCAGCACAGTCACTGCTATCTGCACCTTCTGTAAATGAAAAGACACACATGAAAGGACTCTGATGGTTGCTGCTGCATGTATGCCTGTGCGTATAGAGTTTTGTGTACCTCTATCTGTTCACACAGCACTTCAAAGCTGAATGACTCATTGTAGTAAGGATTCAAAGTGTTTTTCTTTATCGACGTTTTCTTTTTCTTGAGTCGCTTTCCATTTTGCATTAAGTGGATTTTCACATAGGGATCTGGAAAGAACAACAGGGAAGTTTTATATCAGAGCATCAGCCCAAGAGCTATGGTACCTATACAATACCTCTTTAAGTTACAGTAATTGCAAAATCAATTATTAAGAAGTAAGGAGTTAAAGTTTTTTTTTTCTTTTGCTGTTAGACTCACCTGATAATCCACCTACATCCATTTTCTTCAGGTTTTTGGCCTCTAAAATCACCACTGTCAGCTTTCCTGCAGTAGGCACATACCTCAGGGACAAACATATGTCTCCAAGCTTCTCACTCTAATAGACAGAAAGGGAGTATCTTGTCAGAAAACTGTCTTATTATTTGGCTACAGTAAGTTGTTGGCAGTAAAAATATTCCCAAGAGGCTGCTGACTTTCTTTGCTACAGAAATGCTTCAAAATGCAATATTCTGTGAAATGTCTCTAGATTTAAACTATTGTAAGAGCTTTGTTTGCTGATTTAATAACATTTTATGAACTAATTTCCCTTTTTCATGAGGTGCTCCCACCTCCTCTTTCTCTGGCTTCTGCAGATCCCTCCACTCCTGCAGAGACTGACTGAAGTCCACACTGCTCATGGGTATCTTCACAACCCCAATGGCATCGTGTTTTGAGAAACGGTCAAAGTCGTACACAGTCATCACCAGTGTCTTCCCTCCCAGTTCAGTGTACGGTACCTGCGATGCAAAAGCCACAGTCAGACGCAGTTACTTGAAACAGGTCACTTGCAAACATCTCATTTGCGTCAAATGTACCTTGAATGTAAAAGTCTCGTTGAAATTAGGTTCCAGAGTCTTCCTATGAACTTTGGTTTCAAACTTTTTCTTTTTGTCTGGGAGCAGGTAGAGTTTAACGTAAGGGTCAGAGCTACCTCCCACGTCCATCGCTGGAAGCTCTGCAGCCTGCAAGATGCCCACCACCAGCTAAAGAGACGCCACAGAGGGAAGCAGTGCGGAGAAATGAATTTGTGACATATTGACATGCAAGAAAAATATTCAAATTTGACATTTCAGAATTGGCAGATGGTAGGCAAAAAAAGCTGACCAGCAGGAACTCACCGTATTTTCTGTGAAATTAAAGTCTAATGTAAAATGTAGTCTGCCAAGCCTCTCGTCCACCTTGGGCTCTTTTTCTGACAGCTCTGTTTCTTTGTTGATTTCATCTTTCCGGGGCTGCACACAGACGTACATTCAATGCAGTTAAATATGTTTGCAGTGTGTTTCCACAAGAGTTAGTTCAGCAGAATGGTATAAGGGGCTAATATTTAAATGTGACAGGCATCCAATTAAAAATAAAACATTTCCCCTCATCTCAACTTTTACTTTTACTTCAATGATGTGCAGCGTGTCCAAATAATCATAACATTCACAGACAATCGCATTAGTTCTCGCTAGTTTTGAATGACTCAGATGTCAGGGCCATGGTACATCGCAAGGACAATCCAACTGCAGGAGGTGACCGCGTGTAAATGTGTGTGTGCTGTTTGTGTAGAATACCTTATTGTAACCCCCATCCATTTCAGTGTCAAAGCCTCCTTTGCTCTTGTCTTTTCCAATTTTCTTTTCCTTTTCTTTGTCCTTGTCTTTCTTTTTTAAGCACTTCTTCCACACACATGCAGCGCATGACAGCAGCAGGCACAAGCTCACAATGCAAAGCGCAGCAATAACCCACGACGGCTCTGAAAAAACACAGAACACACCCTCACAAAAATTGTTTTTGAATTTCCTGACTGAGTTATATATACACATTCTGAGCAAAATGTCAGGTCATTGGGAGGTTCAGTTCTGTTCATGATGATTGGTGTGGGTCGTAATCTGAGGTAACCAGAACCCTTTACGCTATATTTTACAGTGTATGTTAAGGTTAGAGTGTTTAGTTTCTCTGCGTGTTTTACGATTTCACAGAAAAGATGTAATAGTCTGACAAGCTGAGGAACTTAAATGCATGGTGTCATTTTTTTATGATTTACAATTGTTTTTTTGTTTGTTGGCGTGAGTGACAACCAGAAAAAGATTTTTTCCACGTAGCGAAATGGTTTGAGCATTTTTAAGATGGAGAAAACTACGTTTTGCACATTTTTAGCTGTGGTTTATGTATATAAAGGGGGTATTTGCTCCCTACATAGAAGAGCAAATTTGATACTATATTGATGGCCAGAACAGCTTTGTTTTTTTTCTTTTTGGAAAAAAGATGCTTAGATTTCTGCTAGATAAGGTAACACAGACTCATTGTCTTTGCTGTAACCAGATGATTATAGTGCTGCTCTTAGTCGCCTCACAAAGGCCCATCCTGATTCAGAAAAACAAAAGCTAAATGTGGTATATTTGATTAAAAAAAAAAACCCATCTAACTTCCTAATCCTTATTCATGGACATGCATCCCAAATGTGGGATAGATTTGTTTTTTTACTACAAAAACAGCCATTCTAGAAATAAGCCAAATATTCCTAAATCGAGTCAAATTGTCTTAAATTAGGCAAAAACAACGCTGCCAATTGGTTAAGAACATATTTTCCTGGTTAGTATTCTTAAAAGCAGCAAAATAGTCACGCCACTAGACAAAAAGTGAGACTATTTTTCTTTAAACAGGCCCTTTTTTTTCTTTTTTTGAAACCAGTTTTTGCAGTGTTCATGTGTATCCATGTCAACAATAAATAAAGTGTCAAACTCACTGTGGATGCTGCGTACTTCATTCATAAACTTGCTGGCACTTTGGTCCCGAGGTTGTTTTTGGCCCGGAGGTGTTGTTGCATTTGGCACATTGGAAGCAGTAGATGAAGTGCTTGGTGCAGCGCGACGGCTCATTACTGCAAAAGCAAAAGTTTAACTGGCATAAAAACAGATGAAAAAAGATTGTTCTGTGTAAAATAATTCCACATTATGCATAAGAAAACTTAAACGAAAAAAAGCAGCTTTAAATGTCCACCAAATCCACGGGAATGTAATTTGAAGAGCCATCCACACACACCACAGAGGGACACACACTAAAACTCGCTCTTCTAATTAGTTATTGATCAGATATTTGAAGCAATAACGTGCTTATGGACAGAGTACAACTGTCAGTGTCAAATAACTTCTCCTGTTTCTGCTGGCCTGGCAATAACACTTGAACACAGGATATGGAAGCTGGTGTTCCTGCCAAAGCTGCTGACATGGAGTTGTGGGGCACGGAGGGGGTTGAAGTGCCATGCGTGGATCTTTGCTGTTCCACACTCAGCTACCAGAGGTGAGGATCATGTGCCAAGGTCATGCAAACAAACTACATGTCCCATTACCAAAACGTGACTCAAGGGCACCAAAAAAGGTTGTTATTTTTGTTATTCTGCAGATATATTACATATCGAATAACTAAGAATCAGCAGATGGGACCACACACCCAAGCAGACATTGATCTGAGCTTCTGGTTGCAGTTTCAGGGTTATAAACAAGTTTTGAAAAAGAGAGGACAAAAACAAGCTCAAGCAGAAAACATCATGGACAGCTGATGCACCTGACAACAAAGCGCATCACCGTAATTCATGTACCGTTTCCGTTCTCAGAGACCTCTGAGAGATTTTGAATGCACGTCATCCATCCTCTTAGTTGTTCATGAAAAAAACCTATTTTTACATCTGAGCCAACATTAATTTACTATCCTTATTTTATACAGCATATCATATTAATGCAACAAGAACCTTCTTAACTATTATTTCTAACCAAGATAACCTTCACATTTTAGAGATCAAAACTCATATTTTCAACTTGTACTTGCAAAGTTTATAAACTTGTATGGAGTTATTTATTTCTTTGTTGGAATCAAAAGATATCACTAAAATATTAATTCTGTACTTAGATATGTCTTCAGTTAAATACAAACTGACCTGCTCAGTAAATCCCTAAAGTCTTTTACACACTTGACCTCTCATAAAGTTGCTGTTCATACAGATATAATGAAATACACCAGTCTTTTCAGAGTAATAAATAGGAAAATTAATATCAATTGAAAGACATACCTGCATCCAGTTTTCACAGCTGCAGGAGTCAAACTGGTGGATTCTCCTTTTTCTCAGATGATGGAGGAGGAGGAAGAGGAAAGATTTCAAACTCAGAGACGCAGAGTGAAACGGAGCAGTACGTGCCAGCTTGCTGCCCAATAATTTTTAAGTCTGACCAGGCTTCATACAAAAAAAAAAAAAAAACAAGAAAAAAAAAAACAGTGCAGGTGTGTGAGAGCAGGATAACAGTGAGGGTGGGGCATAAGCGCGTATGTGTGCGAGATAGAATTATGTATTGGGGTGAATGTGTTCTTTTCTGTCCATTCAGGTCTCATGGGAGATGTGATCCTTATTCCTGACGCTCCACCTCCCAAGACCTCTGTGCCATCCCTACAGGTCACCCTCACTGGGCCACTGATGTATATTCATTAGTGTAGTGACAAGGCTTTTCAAAAGCTCGTTAGCATACTGAGAGTTCAGCAGTAGAGGACATCTACATTCAAAGTGGATAGCTGTGTGTGTGTGTGTGTGTGTGTGTGTGTGTGTGTGTGTGTGTGTGTGTGTGTGCGCGCGCGACTGCATCAGTACATCTGATGGTAGCTGTAGATCTGTCTCATATTGTCTATGTATAGATGATGTTGCCTGATTTAGAAACTTAGGATGAGGTTTCTGCAGCAACGCAGAGATCAAGTTCTGGCCCCACCCAGTTCACCTTGAGGTTCCAGTGTTACTGTACAAGAGGAGATGAGACAAAGGGAAAAAGAAAGGAGAGAATGGGCTGGGGAATATAGAACTAAATATTACATAGGTTTGTGACATTTATCAACCATGCAAATTCTGCTTTTCTTTGATTAGGATTAACATTTAATATAAATAGTTCAAACTTACAAATATGCAGTATTACATTGTTTTGTGACAGTGTGCAGATACAAATTCATGTTGTCACTGTACATCTCAGGCATTTTGATGTAGCTAATTATACTTTCATTACAAAAGAAAAAAGACAAAATAAAATCTTTTTTTTTTTTTTTTTTTTTTTTACTTCCAAGCAGGAAAACAATGAACCAATTGGAATGTTAAAATTTTCTTTTGTAATAAGTCATGACACTGTGGCAGTGAACATGAAAAACAACACAATAATTCTGAAAGAAAGGAAACTGCTCTATGAAATCCAGAAATAATATAACAATTTATTTAGTTCTTTATACCTGAGTGTTACAGTGAGCTGTTATGTTATGTCTGTATGCAATACAAGGGGAAGTGTGCAGAAAAATTCTGAATGTAAATATCCAAATTTACCCACACACACGCGGCAAGCTTATATTACATTTATAATATCCGCGTATTACTTACAGTCTGTAAAAAAAAAAGAAAAAAAAAGAAAAAATGAAAACATATAAAAAGGAAAAAAAAATGTGTACAGTTATGAGGACTTCTGATAGGTAAACACGTGTCCTGTCAACACGCCAGGTGGCGGTAGTGTGTTCAGAGCTTACGTTGAGAACCACCAAAGAAGTCTCGTTACTAGGTGACGGTGTTCGTGTTGGACTCTGCGGTCTGTGGCTGGACTCGAAGTGAGTTGTCTTAATGCTATTTTAAACAACCCTGTTTGTTTATTATTTATACAGTCGAAAATGTTGTGCGCATGTAATTTATTAGGGTTACCAAAAGGTGAGTTTTCTAGAGCTGCTGTTGGGTTGTCTACGTGTTTAGAGGTAGCTAGCAGACGTAACAGTGTGGCGTTGTCATGATTAAATTGCATTATACTTAACTTATTAATGACTGTATTTTAGTGCAGTGTACGGCATTATTTTGTGAGTTTAACGTATTTTAATGACACAATGAAGAAAAAAGAGTGGAGCTACAGGAGGCTACATCTGTGAAGAGAGAGGCGATTACAATGACGATAACTGTTGTTACAAGCAGAAGTTACTGCTTTTATTTGATAAAAGCAAAGGTCGGTATTCTGTTTTTTTTTTTAATTAAAACTGAACGTCCTCTAAATGTAATAAATACGATATGCTAACGGTCGCTGCTTTGACAGTTTTTTAAAGTTCTATATATATTTGTTTTCTTTGTAGCTTATGACTAAACAAAACAAGAGCGAATTGTGTCCTTTTCCGGGGATTACACTTAGTATATATATATATATATATATATATATATATATATATATATATATATGTATATATATGTATATGTAAATGTTAACTGACGATCAGAGTATATATATTGAGGGCAACTGCGTTACAAAAATAATGTGCAGTATAAAAACAGTTCACCAAAAGTCCTTTACCTTCATGCAACTATAAATCGTGGCAGAGCTGTCTCACAAACAAATTATTATTAATAATAATATCATATTCATATTAGTATTGATTGAGACTGTTTACAAACTTGCAGTACAGTGCTGATATTTTAGCAATTTAACAACCTTTACCATAAGTCTGCTCCTAAGCCTAATTACCATGGTTGCCACATAGTTCAGACAGGATCTGCTGCGCAGGATGTTTCTTTTTCATTTTCATGTATTCATGAAACCTTTGTAAAATCTGTCTTCAGGTATTTCTTGTGTCCAGTCTTTGTCTTTTCCAATTTTATAAATTTTAGACTCCACACCACCAAAATGGGCGTTTTAATCGGAAAACATTCTTTTGACCTTGATGTGTTGATTTTACTTGGTATTTTTAAAAACCTTAAGCATCCTTAATCAGATTTATTCCTTAAACATTCTTTATTAACAGCCCCACTGCTTGCTCATATAGGTTGTATTCAAACATTTCAAGAGTACTGCTGTCAGCCAGGAAGCCTCAGACCCCATCATTAGACCATGTGCCATCAACTGAGCCACATAGTGTTGTTTCACATGAAAGCTCTGAAACTGACAACAAATAGACTCACAGCCGTCATTGTGTGTGAGCATGATGCCAGCCCAGTCAAACAAAAATGAACTGTGTTGATTATCGCAGAAATATGTAGACCTTCAAATGTCAGTGGTGACTTTTCTGGTCTTTTCTAGCACAAAAACAAATGCCAACTGTTTGTTTCCTCTCAAAGTTTTTGGGAGTCTGTCAAACACAGATGAGATGGGAGACAAATTTCAACATGTTCCCTGCACTGCAGTAGACAAAGCTTTATAATATCCTTATTGTCATTTTCTTTCCTCTAAGGTTTACTCTCCTTGAGATGCCACATCTAAAGAGTGACTTGCTAAGATGACATTTGTTCCAAAAATAAAAATCAAGGGTTTAAGACAGTTGTCTCTGCCTCTTGTTAATTTCAGGGTGTGTGCTTTCTAAGGTGTGAGGATGCTGCCATTAGAGCACCTCCACCTCAAACATGTCCTACAGACAGTGTGCGCCCTGGAGACAGTCATCCTTCGCAGTTTTGGCCCCGAAGGAGGACAGGTGTTGTTCACCGGAGACACGGGACGGGCAATGTTAAGTCGCAGTGGGACTCGTATTCTCACAGCACTACATCTGGAAAATCCGCTGGCCAGGTGAGCACGACGACATTCTTTTCCCCCATCCTTCTCTTTTTGTCTAATGTTAACTCTTATGTCATGTCATTTCTACCTCATTCTAGGACGGTGGTGGAGTGTGTTTGGAAGCATAGCACAGTATCCGGTGATGGATCCAAGACCTTTATACTCATGCTGGCATCATTGCTGCGCGTGATTCATACGACAGCAAGCAAGGAGCTCAATGTGTCTCACTCTCATCATGTCACACAAACAGCAGAGGCTGCCGCTGCCAACTACTTGGCTGAAAAACTGTTAGCATTTGCGTTGACAGAGTTGGATGATCTCATCGCTGCGGATGTTGTGCCGTATGGATTATGTATTTCATTGAAGGATTTCACTGACGAAACACATTTGCTATCCCCCACAAACGAGAAGCACTGCCAAAAACTTCTATCATCATTTTTTCATACACGTATCGATTATGCGCACTGTGACTTTATTAGTGACCTCATGTGTGAAGTGCTAAATCACTGGAGGGTTAAAAACCACCAATCCTGTACTTTGCTTCAGTTTTTAAACGATAACTTCCCATCACTGCATACACCTGTACCTGGCTTCCCTATCACCTCCTCACGACTGATTGAGGGCCAGGTAATTCACAGAGACTTTGCTACACCATGTCCTCAAATCAAGAAGCAGCCAGTTAAAGCTGTAGTTATCATGGAGTACCTGCAACCAAAATTGCTCAATCCAGGCGATGTGCTTAAATTGGGTTGTGGAGGCGGAGTGATGGAGGACAGAAGTATAGTGCACTTTAGTGCCAGGATGGAAAGGTCACTTGAGGGCATTCTTGCAAAGCTGCAGAGTTTTGGCGTCTCTGTGCTTCTGTGTGCATTGAAACAGTCTGCTGCTGTCCTGGCTTTAGTCACACATGCAGAGATGTGCCTTGTGGAGTGTGTTAATGAAGAAGAGCTTTCTCTCTTTGCCAAGTTAAGTGGAGTTACACCTATTTCAGAGTGCTCAGTGATTCAACCACAGCATGTTGCTACGCTGACTTTTTGTCGACCAATAGTGCTCGGAGCCCAAAGGTATGAAAACTTATGTTTTTCTGAGTATTTATAAGTAAGTCACATGTATATGTAAAGGAATTAAGCTGCGAATCTTGATGCAGTTCACATAATCCACAGGGTTGTGATTACTTTTTAAATTTATTTTGGGGATGGTGTCACCTAGGTTAACTGACAGCGTATTTTTCCTCTTTGCAGGTATGTCCACGTGGGTTTCTACAATTCAGAAGAACGTGCCATGGTTAAACCCTGTGGTATAGTGATTTGTGCCCCAGGCGAAGGACAAACAGACCAGTATGTCTGTGCATTTCAAGATGCCATTCGCATGCTCATTACAAACTGGGAACCTGTGCATAAGTGCGAGGCTACAGGATCAAAGAGAACTTTGCAAGTACACAACTGCGCCACTAAAGTACATATGGACAGTCTGAGTGAGAGCATGACAGACGAACCTTCTAGTAGTCATCAACTTCAGAAGTGTGTTATAGAGCCCGGCTTGGTGATACCTGCAGGTGGGACATTTGAGTTCCTCTTGCACCGGGCTCTCCTACAACATGGCCGCAGTTGCTCATCTTCTGATCACACCAATGTAGGTGGCCCTGTTTCCCAGCTTTTGGCCGATTCCCTCTTGAGCATACCTCGTCGGATTTACTCTCACAGACCAAAACTTTTCCTGCAGACTCAAACCAGAGTCCTAAGTTTAACTACACACCATTCCCACCCTTTCAGCCCTGCACTGAAACAAGGACCCAATGCACAAAGCCCAGTAAAGACTGAAAGCCCTCGAGAGGATGACAAAGTAAGCTGGCATTGTTGTAGAGAGACTGACGTGCCATCAAAAGTTTTCATGTTGGACCTAGGCCTTGAATCTGTCTCCTGTAAATACAAACTTCTTTTGGCTGTGATGCAATGTGCCGCAACCGTTCTCCGGGTGGACATGATGCTGCACACACACACTGCTTTACATACACAATCACGCAGACTCACAAACACTTCCTGGAGCATCACAGAGGACGACTCTGAGGACGGGGATTGTGCTCCACTAAGATGAGTTTACATATGAATTAAATGTTGACGTTTTGCATCACCCAGTCCTAAATAAAGGTGAGATTTTGGCATTAAAAAAAAGAAGGAAAAAGTAAAAGAACTCCATATATGCCATTATTAAACAATTTAGCCTTTGCAAGTGATTAAATGAGGATGTTTGTCTCCTTCCTCTTTTCAAAGGGTTTAATATTATTTTAAACTAATTTTTGATTCCTTATCTTAGCTTTTCTGCCTTCTTCCCTTTACTACCACAGTTACATAAAAAACATAAACACATAACATGAATACATCGCATAACAAATATCCACACCTTTTTGTAATCAACGTTATCTCCATAGTGGGCATGAGGCATTTGGGAGGGCAACACCCAGCTGTCGACAGCCAAATCACCGTCTACATCCCCTGCTGTAATCAGAAGATCACAAGCGCTGTCTTCCCCATGAGTCATTTCAACGTTAACTAGACACTCCACCATATATCAGTACTGTTTACTTCGACCAGCATGTCCTTAGTTTTGAACACACATTTTCCGTAAATTAACTGTGACAGAGGGACTCGGGAACAATGGCTTTGTTGATAGTCTTTGTGAGTCATAGTTGATAGTAGATCTTTGCTAATATCAAAGAGAGGAAAGGTTTTAAGGGAGTGGGGGGGGTTTGCTGGCTTTTCCGTGGTTCAGTGGGAAACAAACAATTTATAATCATTCTTGTTAAGACACTCACACCCTTCTTAGCCTTGTTTACCCTCTTATGATGGATGCTAAGTGGAGTTGAACAAATCATGAAACCTTTTTTTGGGATCGTGTTAAACTTACTTGAGAGCAGGTGAAGTTATAAATTACAGCTACACAGCCAATTAAACTCTTGAAAAGTCAGTATGACATTCCAGGCCACATTTACAATTGCCTCAGGCTTAGTTTATTACATTTGAGTTTATTTGGCTCTTGTTAACTTTGACTTTGTGAAATATAGTGCACATGGCATAAATCCACCCACTCTGTCAAATGAAGAGGACAATAAAAAATACATAATCAAACTGCATGTACCTTATAAACACCAAACATTAGAAATCTTACAAATAGAAAAGAGACACATTTTTAGAAATATGACAAAATTAAAAGGCGTTGCAACCAAGAAAAATTAGGAAAGCGGAAGAGACGGGAAAAAAACATAAATTGTTATTACTGTGTTGGAAACAAGATGCTACTCAACACCAAGCTGGATAAAATCACAGTTTTTTTTTTTGTAGTTAAAAGCTTGGTATTCAATTGGCTACTTGTCACCACGATTTTTCTTGACGTAAGATCGAATCTTTGTCACTGATCACTGCTGTGTTGCACTGAAATGGTGAAGTTTGCTGCCTTTTGGCCTCGGATCCAGACTGTGTGCTTCTGCTTGTAGGAAACTCAGCATGATTCCAATAGAAATGTGATCAGCATACAAATAGTATGTTCTTTTGTTCATGTAGTTAGCAAGTGACAGACATAGATTTCTGTACCACAAAATGAAACATTTCTGTTCTACTCTTTCACTGAACCACAGATGATACCCATTGTATAGTTGGGCTTAATAATCACATCACATCTATGTCAGCAGCACAGTTAGAATTGATGTATTATACCCAAGTATAGTCAGAAATATCTGCACACAGCCAAGATTATGTTATACCCCCCTCAAACAAGCAGTGATCATATTGGCAGTGGGAAGTCATTTGACCCTGGGAATGACATCATGCAAATTTTAACAAGGACTTCAGGCAGCAGTCACACCACCTCCCGAGAGATCCTGATAGCACGGCAGAGGAGAATGCTAAAGATCATCCCAAACACCTGTAAGAGAGGGGGAGATTACTTTTTCTTGAGCTACCTTGTACATGCACTGTGTTTATCTCCCAGGCCAGCAGAAAATCCAGTTGTAAACCAGTCTTACACTCACCATAATAACTCCAATGGTGATTCCCACTCCTCCGATGATGTGTAATTTGGAGTCAAACACATCATCAATGGCATCAGGACAGCCCTGCAACAAATAAGAAGGATTCTGTTAGCTTTCTTCAGACTATGCTGACTATGACTTGTGATATGGCACAAATATTGTAAAAGACATCCTGGAAGCAGACCCCGGTAAACCATTGTTGTCATAGTAACACTCCAATAAGGCTGAGGATATTAATCTGAAGAGAAGACAAGTGTTAAGCTCATATCACATCGGACCATCATAACTGTGCCTTACAGTAAATGGCAGTCTGGCCAAGGGATGAAAAATGCCCGACATGTCTTACTAAGGTCATTTGGACTATTTGCTGCAATAACATATTTGAATCTCTTGTGACTGAGGCACTTGGTTATTTGCATTTAACCTATACACACATGCTGTGTTCATGTACCTTCAGAATGAACTCCTCAAGGGGTTCTCCACGGGGGCAAGTGTCTTTGGCAGCTGTCTCTTGTACCATACCATTTGGACCACAACATTTCAGCTGTAAATGTGTAAAACAGAATCGAAGAGAACACGATCACTTGCATAAAGAAAATAAAAACAAATAAACATGAGTTTATTGGCTTTTTACAGTGACAATCTAACAGAGCCCTGTATTTGGTTCCCAAAGTCTTGTTTTCACTGTGAGGTTGTCAGGCAATTTGAAACAAAGACACCGCTGCATGTGGGATATAATCCTCCTTTCCTGCTCTTTATGCAAAGCTAAACACGTTGCCAAACAGACTGTTGTGGCTTTTCTTGATGTCCAATTATTTAACTAAACTTTAAGTAAGTCTAATGCCTATGTCAGTGAGTCAAAGATGAGAAGTCACAACGAATCAATGATGAGACAGATTCAGCTGGTTCCTGGTCCAATGATGGTTTATTGTAGAGTTACAATAGTACCATACATGAGAAGTAGCCCGGGCTAAGTCTGAAATCTTCACTGAACGCTTCCACCTTTTATACAGTTTTGGGGCCTAAATCACTCCTCCTTCAACCCCTCCCATTATTTGACGTATTTTCCCCATCATTCTTCTATTATGTATTATATATTATTTTTACCGGAGGCTCGGTAAGTCGTTCCACCTTTTTTTAAAACATACCGTTAGCCCCTCCTTTAACCAGAGGGGGTTTTCCTTTACCTTAGTAGAAATACCACTGAGTTCTGAATTAGAAGAAATGTTGTAGACGTGGCTTACCTCGGCTTGAATTACCCGCAGTGTCTCTTTGAGGCGCTCGTCGCCTGTTTTCTTATAGTCATTGTACGTCTGCATATAGAATCTTGTGATGTCATCTACCACCTAAAATGGTAGCAAACCAGCAAAAAAATATTTTATTATACTGAACTTAAATCCCAAAATATAATATTGAACTTTATTGCTTTTGGAATATTTTTGAATTTCATCCTCCTTGGTTCTTTTGTGATTTATTTCTGACTTTGACTCTATTTTTTTTTTCTTTTCCCAAATTGGCACTTTTTTTCAGAGTAAAAAGAGTATCTTGAGCAGATTCTGTTATATTTCGTGAGTGTGTGATAATAACTCAGATTTAATAGTATATCCACCAACCGCCTTACCTTGGTTTGGTTCGAAAACCCCCAGATGCCAGCTGCTACTTCAATGGCTAATATGATTAGCAGAAAGAAGAAGAACTACACGAAGAAAGAGAAAACTGCATTTAGATCATGTTTTGTCTGCTACTGGGTGTGTGCGCGTTTGTGCACATGTGAACAAGCAAGGTCAGATGAGTGTAGCAAACCCGGTTTTCTTTGGCCCCTCCTCCAAAAAGATTTAGTACAAGGAGATTATGGCCAGACGAAGCAGGTTGGAGGGGGGGCAAGCACGCTCTTTTGTGGCCTTGAGGCAGTTCAATAAAAACCAAGGAAGATATCTCATATTTCACATACTCCACAAGCTATGCATGCTAAAGTGGATTAACAATATCGCCTGAGTGAGATCACTAAAGGCATTATAATAATGTTATGTTAATTAAGTCACAATATGTAGAAAGTATAATAAGGAGGAGTTTCTTAAAAGATAATTAATAGTACAGACCAGTCCCAGCATGCAGGGTGACTCTTGAATAGCCCCACAACATCCAAGAAAGCCCACCACCATCATAAGTGCTCCGGCTCCAATCAAAATGTACACGCCTAAAGTACACACAGAAGAAAACATAGGCCATATAATCCACATGTTCCTGTAAACGGTAATGGAGGACATGTCTGCTCATGAACTCACAGGGTCTTACCTGTGTAAAACACCGGAGAATCTGATCCTTCAAAAATGCTTTTGGTCTTTGGGTCCAATCTCAACCACAGGCCCACAGCGAATACAGTCGTTCCTGCAAGCTTAGACACACAGAAACATATTTTCCTGTGCAGTACAGTTAGTTCAGAAAATGTGCTTGCCACTCACTGAACATCAGTTAACGACACTGACAGCTATAAGCAGTTTCTCTCAAATCTACACTGACAGGTCCCATCTGGTATCTTTCCCATCACTGCGGTCTCTTTCTGTTCAGCTTTCAGAGTTCATAGACAGGTTTTCAGCGACCCCATATTCCCCATTGCCTCTTCGCTGGGGTAATCTGCTATTCTGAGAACTTACTGTTACCCATCATACAAAACAATACTGTAATTGTGGTGTTGAGGGATTTTCTTTATTTCTTATATGTATTTTTGTGTCAAAGAAAGGTCTTGCTACATTGCAAATACATTACAATGAATGCAGACGTCCAAATCCACTGAAAATTCCACTTTGTCACTCTTGTAATATGT
Source organism: Xenentodon cancila (assembly GCA_014839995.1). Classification (NCBI taxonomy): domain Eukaryota; kingdom Metazoa; phylum Chordata; class Actinopteri; order Beloniformes; family Belonidae; genus Xenentodon; species Xenentodon cancila. The sequence continues at coordinate 20,304,463 of CM026199.1, forward strand.
CTGCATTCCACTTTAGTGTACAACTCTGACACAGTTCCTTGAGACAAACTAGCAGACACATAACACTGCAGCTGACTCCCATACTTGTTATATTTACACTTGTTCAGTGAAGCAACTCCTTTTTTTTTTTTTTTAAGGTAATTAAAATATGTGCACCAGCTTATACTGTGCAGAGTCTCTAGGATCTAACTCGGCTTTTCAGTGTAGACATAGTGAATTTTTAACTTTGAGAGGCTTGCCTAAAGATGGCACTCTGTTTTATTTAGAGTGTGGGAGTGAAACCGTGTGACTGTTTTTTTTTTTTTTTCTGTTTTCACTTTTTGTTCTGAGCTCTGTTGAGGTTTGCTCTGCGCCTGCTTTCTATTCCCTTTTATGCTACATTGTCCATGGAAACAGCTGACTCAAAATTCAGCAAAGTTAGAAGACACTTAAGGAAATGTCCATTTAGCTTTCTCTAGTTCTTAGACACACCAGTGAAATGAATAAAGCACACCTACCCAGAAGACAAAGCTGAAGATAATCATGAGATATTTCAGATACCTGATTCCCCCAGCACCAGCCATGCTGTTTCTGTTTAGACCTTTCACTTATTAATGTTAACTTTCTTCCCAGGGAGGAATGAAAGCATACAATGGTGGAATCACGCCTTTAAACACCTCATTTTACAACTAAGGAGTGGCAAAAGGGGCGGTCCTATTACACAAACTTCCCTGTTGTCTACTGCTTTAGTGTCTGAATAGAGTGTTACCATACTAACTCACCGATTTGTGGACTCTAAACACATGTGCATGTGGGAAATATTTGTATTAAGACTCAGCTATAATCAGATATGTGTTACATGTTATTTGTAACTGGAGTAAACGTGTCACTCCTGCAAACATCCACCTCAAATAGGAAACATCTGCACATACATGAGGATGTGATGCTTGAGCTGGATTTCCTGTCTATTGATGACTAAAATATGTGAATTCATAAAGACTGGACTTTTCAAATCCCTTTTATTATTCATCAAAGTGTGTTTATTGTCAAATACTTGTGCATTTTCTACAAATTGTTACAATTTTAGTCTGATTCTTTTTATTCGCACTCAAATCCAAAGCCTGGGAAATCCCTGCTTGCTCTGTAATGTAAAGCTATTCTTAGCGCTATAGCTGCACAAATTAGGCACGCTCATAAAAGGGAAAAACATTCATCTGAAACCACACATGCACTCCACATCACACACACATGAACACGGCATGACACACCCTGCAGGCTTAGTGGTACATAAATAACCTAAATGGGATACTCACAATGTAGGCAATTTTTACACTCTTACTCACATTCATGGACCAAAAGTCTTGATTAATATGATAACAGTCACGTTATCCGCCACAGTAAAGCCCCACCCCCCACTATCTGGTCTCTCATTGCTTTTATTAAAATGCCATGAGCGCAAACTCCAAAGTCTGCGCGTTGGATCTGGGTCACTTGGCCACTGGGGATTATTCTCCAGACAGACAAACGTCGGGACACTTTTGTGTTTTTGTGGTGGTCAGAGATTAAAAATATAAGAAAAAAAAATCATCCGAACCGTAGTTTACAATACCGTATTATAGGTATGAGAGAGTCTGTATGAGCGTTTGTCACTATTCTCCATCTGGGACACCGTGTGAATAATTTCACAATCATAACCTGCTCTCGCACGAGTGTGTTTATACGATAAGACCAAAGACGTGCGTGTACATACACATACGTATGTATAAATATAATACAGACAGACTGTATGTATGATAAATAGGAAAAATCTGTCGCCTCACACTCACCCAGAACACCAAGTTGAAGGCGAACATCAGATATTTGACGCACGTCTCTCCCCCTGACAACGCTGCCATGGTGGTACTTGAGTGATAGATATCACTTTTGTCGGTATCAACTCTAATTGATCTTAAAGAAAAGGGAAATGCTTCTTCTGTCAGCAAAAGTCCGTCAACAGAACGAGGTTATGTGGTGCCGACGCGCTGGCGCTATCACACGTCCTGCGGTGCGCGCCTGAAGTGGTCCGCCCCCACACAGCAGCACGGCCAACGCTCTTCTTTTCCTTATCTTATGGCCATAAACTGTAGTTTCTGATTTTAACATTTTTTTAAATAGGAAATTGAGTGTTGCTATTGTAACAAAATATGACGGCACAGATGTTTTGTGGATTCGTATGTTCGGACTTTCTGGTTATGCTGACATTTTGAACTAAGTTCTCAGATTCCTCTTTTTTCAAACTGTTGCCTTTAACAATGTGATTTAAAAAAAATCATCATACACAGTGGCACAACAGTGGACTAAATAGCATCTTGCTGTAGGCTTTTTTTTGTGTACATTGCTGCAGCACTCCGGGCAGTGCGATGACGTAATTCCCCCAGAATAAGAAGAGCGCGTTCACGGTTTTAATATAGGCTACTGTTGTTACATGAATGAACACGCAGCACGAGCAGGCCGTGGATCTCAAGGACAGAGTGTGGGCTCCATCAGCAGACTAGAAACAGAAACGCAGTTTATCAGTTTACAGTTTGTAATCTTATTTGTTCTGCGTGTCTGCATTAAGCTTTGACTATCGTCTTGCTGTAGTGCCGTTATCAGCCCTCCCCTCAAAGCAAAAAAACAAAAAAACAAAAACAATAAACAAACAAAAAAAAACAACAACAACCACAACAATTGCTTAGGTTATTTCAACCATTTAAAATCTAAAATCAAATGTGCAACCTCTTAAATAAATACATTATTCCATGTGCTATTTACAGTAAGGAGGTTAGTAATCACATAAACTACTTTTTCCCATCCATCTATCAACCTCTGGTTATCCAATTTTGGGTTGCTATGGCAGCAAATTTCCAACATCCCCGCAGGAACCCCTTCCAGCTCTTTCAGGGAAATACCAAGGCGTTGCCAAACCAGCCAAGAGATAGTATCTCTCTAGTCTGTCTTAGGTATCCCCCTAGGCTTCCCCTGGATTGGGCATGCCCAAAATACATTCCCAAGGAGGCCTTCATATGACCTCAACTGGCACCTTTCAGCCTACTTTGTTTTGGAGACAGAGACAGAAAATTATACAGTGCTTTTTGGAATCCTACCTTTTTATTGCTGATCAACCATCATAACAACATTTGAGTGGATAATAAAAAGGGAAGAGGCATTGAAACAACAAAATGTATTTTAAAAATCTTATTGAACATGCAGGTTATTATTTGTTTCATAATGCTGCATATGTTCTTTTGCAGTGCTGCAACAGAGCTTAAACTTCCATTATTCATAAAAATCAAAGGTAATTCTAAATGTCTTTAACCCTTCAGATATCCTAGGGATATTTGGTGTAATAATTTATTATTTCATTTTCTAACCATTTTGGCTGTGTTAAAAGAAAATATGTCAAATTTTCAAGAGGCTATTCACTTTTAAAGAATTTTAGAATTATCATCTCAGTTCCTCAATTAGTCTAAAATGTCTAAGCTACAAACTAAACTGACACATTTGATCCTGAGGACAAAAAATGTCCCATTGAAAAACCCTTCAAAATACCATTTTTGATCACCCAGTTATCTTAACATAAACTAATGCAATTCTTTATGTTAAGATTTCACCTGGACAACTAGCTTTCAATTTATAATTTTTGTATTTGTCCAACAAACAGTGATATGTTTTGACATTTAATGCTTGTAGCATATTTCACACTTTTAATTGTTTCCTGCAAGGGTGCCTCGCTACTGAAATGACAACTGTGTGTTATTATCGATGCTGAATAAAGTGTGTGTGTGTGTGTTTGCGTGTGCACACATTTATGTCTTTCATGTGCAACTTCACAAGGCCACATTCTGCATTATGAACTAATTCAATAATAATAATAATAAAACCAAAGTGATGTGCATTTGGGCACTTTAAAGTTACCACAGTAGTTAAAAAAAAACAAAAAAAACAATACACTCTTTGTTTTAGTTCTTGCCCATGTGTATTATGCAGGCTCCAACAAGAACCATAACAAAATTGTAACTGTATTTTGGACCCTTGTAGTTAGGGAAGACAGACAGTGAAGATCATCATATATCATTTGATGAGCCCAAGTATGATGAAAAACAAAAGTAAAAAATTAAAAATCTTCAGGTGAACTATTGCTGCTTTTAAGGAAAACTGTGGTCAAACAATAGTCTGATTAATCTGAAAAACTAATGATGCCTATGAGGGTGTGCAGAATATTTCAAGCAAACAACCTCTGGCAAAATGCTTCACCTGAGGGTCTTTTGAGCACTTGTTCCCAGTAAGTGTGTGGTTGCCAAGTCATGTGTTTGTGCATGTATCAAAACTCAAGCAGTGTTATTGCATGAGATGTAAGTGTGTTTTCCACAGGAGTTGTTTGGGTTGGCGCCGATTCAGTTACGTATGTGAGGACTAATCACTCAACCCGGCGATCAGTGGGCATATCCTGGCATTGTCCTGCTGTGTGTGTTTGATGGTGTCAGTCTGCAGGCACAGTGTTGTGAACAGAATAATACTCTGTGCTTCTTGACATAACCTGATAAGGGGAGTGGTCTTCAGGGAAACTCTGTGAGAGCTGATATAAAATAAAGCTTCCAAGGTAGTTGGGGATCTTTGCGTGCACATAATTTAGGCAATGTGTACCTCTCAAATAATCTCATAATGCCCCAACTTTGTGAGGTCTAAAAGTGGATTTTCTGTTCTTCCTTCATTTTTGCCTTTTCTGGAAGCCATGGAGGTGAGACTATCTGGAGGGCTGAGAACTGAAGGAATTCGCAGAGTAATGTGATAATTATAAATGAGAAGATGGTGAGATTTGTATGGATGATGGTTTAGTTGGTAACATGCATGTGTGTGTTTCAGATCTGTAACAGGAGGTTTTTGCAAGAAATCTATGTCTTCCTGCAAATAGCAGGTGAGAATGCTGGTCCTCCAACTGTTGTTGACTTTGTTATGCAAAATATCACATGTCACAATCTAGTCTAGATCTATTTTTTATACAGTCATTTGGATATTGTTGCACTTGTGTGTCTCTAGCTTGCGTGGCAGGCATGACAGGGAGATGCAGTCTGTTCGGAAGACATCATGTTCACACATTTGATGGCGTTTTATATGATTTTCCTGGAGACTGCAGCTACCTTCTTGCTGGGGACTGCAACCATCGCTCCTTCACGCTGCTGGGTGAGTCACACTCCGGCAGTTCAATAAAAAGACTGACAGATTTGAATTGCAATGAGGTGTAATCCTTATTGTGTGCAGCTTAGTACTTCAACACTGTTAAGTTCAAGAAAAATGGACTTAAAGTAAAATTTTAATAGAATGTTTGCTCATTGATGTTTTTTTGATTAATGCAGTATTAAATTTCTGTTTAGTTGGTTTCAGTTTTAGATGATCACATCGCTCTTAAAAGAAATGTTCTTTTAATCTACAGGTGACTTTCAAAATGGCAAAAGAACAGGACTCACCCTATTTCTGGGAGACGCCTTTGAGTTGCACCTGTCCGTTGACGGGCGGCTCTCGCAAGGAGAAAAAAGGCAAACTGATCCAATATTCAAGTTGCTTCATGTAAATGTGTTGCAATACTGACAGAAAAAAACTGTATGGCTTTGAAAAAGCTTAGCGTGTCTCTTCTATTTTGCAGACTCTCTCTGCCCTATGCGTCTCATGCTGTGTTTGCTGGCTCAGAGCTTGGTTTTTATAAGCTCTGGAGTGAAGAGTTTGGCTTCACTGTTACCATTGATAATGCAGCCAACATCGCTTTGACACTGACAAAACACCATGCCAACCACACCTGCGGCCTCTGTGGCAACTTCAATGCTGTTTCAGCTGATGAGTACACCGCTCAGGAGGGTAAGTGTGTCAAGGGTAGTCTTCAAAAGCTTTAACCGTGAGAGTGCTCAAAGTAAAAAAAGGGAGAGTTCATTTTTACTGGAATCTAGGAAATGGTTTGGGTCACAAGTATTCAGCAACAGGAAGACTAGCAACTTGGTACAGGAAAAGATAACAAAGTAAAAGAAAGCAAAAGACAGACGTGGGAGGATGAGATTAAGGAGAAATTTATCAACTCACTTGTCTGTGTGTGTGTGTGTCTCCTTGTGACGTGCTTTCAGGGTTCCTGACAGAAGACAGTTATGATTTTGCAAATTCATGGGCAGTAAAGGGAGCTGACCAGTCTTGTCGACGTGTGTCAATTCCCAGCAAGTCCTGTAACAGTACGGAGGGAACTGCTGTGGTGAGAGAATCAATAATATATATATATATATATATATATATATATATATATATATATATATATATATACACACACATATGTTTGAATGTCTATTGAGTGTCAGTGTCAGAGGCATTTAATCTGTGTCTATATTTGTGTAGATTTTGTCCAGCTGCAGCATGCTGCAAACATCAAGCGTATTTCTCCACTGTGCCCACCTGGTCTCTCCTGAGGCATTCCAGTTGCTGTGTCAGGCCGAGGCCTGCCACTGTGACCAGAAGAACGCAGAAGACTGTTACTGTCCGATCCTGTTGGAGTACGCCCGTTCATGCCACGCTCATGGGATACTTCTGCACGGCTGGCCGGAGGAGAGCCAGTGCTGTAAGTTTGTCAAAATTAAAAGCCCTGTTGGAGGGGTTTGAAGTAAAACTGATATTCAAACGGTTTTGCATCTGTAGTTCCCAAGTGTCCAATTGGGATGCAGTACAATGAATGCACCAAGTCCTGCTCTACAACATGTCATAGCCTCAACATACAGGAGGTGTGCAAGGAACAGTGTGTGGATGGCTGTACGTGCCCTGGTAAGTCCTCAACCACTCTATGTAACTATTTTTCCTGTTGTACTGTTGCTTGTATAGTGATATTGGATGTGTTTGTGTTTCAGCTGGCAAGGTTTTGGACGGTAATCGCTGCGTGGAAGTATCTCAGTGCTCCTGTATACATATGGGGAGGCATTTTCCTCCAGGATCTACTATCTCTCAGGACTGCAACACATGGTAAGATGGCAATACACATGCACAAATGTCCAGCTACATGCACGACAATGTGACTTAATGCCATCTGCTCTCAAATGCCTTTTTTCTGCAGTGTGTGCCGACATGGATCCTGGGAATGTACGAATGAAGGGTGCCCCGGTGAGACATTTGGAATACTTGCATATACTTGATTGGTAAATAATGTCTTGTGTTGACCATATCTGTCATCACATCTTTGCTTTCTGTGCATAGGTGAGTGTTTGGTTGTTGGCCAGTCCCACTTTAAGAGCTTTGACGACAAATATTTCACCTTCATCGGCCGCTGTCAGTATCTCCTGGCAAAGGACTGCACAAATAATGAGTTTTCTGTCATCATTGAGAATGTGCAGGTAATGGATTGTCATGGTTTTCCTTGCAAAGAAAATTGGGAATTTGAAACTGATTACGCAAATTACATGATAAAAATTAAGCAATTTTGGTTGTTGTATAATGTTTTAGTGTGCAGATGATCAGAATGCTGTGTGCACACATTCGGTGACACTCAGTCTGGCCTCTCTGGAGAACATGACAGTGAAGCTGAAGCATGGAGGAGTTGTTTCTGTCAACAGTATGGACATCCAGACTCCAATGCATCATGGTATGTTGCATGTCAAAATTGCATACCCATCCATATTTGAGTGACAACTTTCATTTGTTTTACCAAAGAGTTTTTAGATACTTATTAAATTCTTCATGAATATTGATGTTGAATGTTTAATAGTCACTTTGCTTGGGTCTAATTTTTGCAGGTCATCTGCATATCCAGAGGTCTGTTCAGTCTTCTGTTCGTGTCAAGTTTGGTGACGATCTTCGTCTGGACTGGGATGGGCGGGGACGAGTGCTTCTAAAGGTTGAATACATTTTGTTTGTTAAAGATACTTTTTGGTAAACATATGGAGGTGAAACGGTACTGAATTCTGTGAACACTGCCAGCTGGGACCACGATGGGCAGGGCAGACCTGTGGCCTCTGTGGAAACTACAATGGTAACCAAGGTGATGACTTCATGTCTGGTTCTGGACTAGTTGAAGCAGGTCCTCAGGCTTTTGGCGAGGCCTGGAGGATCAATGGAGACTGTGAATCCACTCAGAAGCAGGATACTGATCCATGTGCCATTAATCCAAAAAGAGGTATCCCCTGCAAACTTACATGGTCACAAAATGCCCAGAAAATCCCTAAAACACTAACCTCTAATCGTCTGGCACCTTTTAGTTCGTTTTGCAGAGGAAGCCTGTGCGGTGATGATGTCAGATGTGTTCAGCCCCTGCCACTTTTTGGTGAATCCGGATCCATTCCAGCGGTTCTGTCGTTATGACGTGTGTGCGTGTGGGGACGGCGAGGAGTGCCTCTGCTCTGCTCTGTCTGCTTACGCAGCTGCCTGCTCTGCAAGAGGAGTACTGCTCAACTGGAGATCCCCGTCACTCTGTGGTAACCTCCACTCTGAACCTATTTACAGATGACCATTCATTAGCGCCCACAAGTAAAGCGAACATTTTATTCCATTTTTACGACAGTTACTCCACAGTTAATATACAGTACATTCATAGCACCTAGTCTTCTTGGCTACATATTATTCAGAGCCAGAATTTGCTAAATTCAGCTACCTTTCTGCCAAATCTTTAAATATATTTTTAATTATTCCTAAATAAGGTCTCTATTTAAACTTTATCTGAAAGCTCTTTCGGTGTTGTTGGTTTTGTCTTGACATCCAAACTTCCTCTTAACTGCCATTTCTACTGGCATTTTGAGCAGTGAAAATTACAAGCTAAAAGCACTTTGATACCTTCTTACAGCCTTCGCCTCTCTTGTAGGCACCAATCAGCAGCAGCTTCAGTCATTTGCTTAAAGCTGTTTAAAGGTTTAAAGAGTAAAATGATTTATCAGCCGACAAAGCTGAGTACTGAGTAAATTAACGCCCAAGCTGCTACTAAATATGTTAGATTTTAAAAGTGGAATTATCTTGTATATATATATATATATATATATATATATATATATATATATATATATATATATATATATATATATATATTTACATAGTATTGTTTAGGTCTGGGAATATATATATATTCCAGTCTTTATGAGGTATATGATCAAAGTACGAGGCAATGATCAAAGTTATGATATAGTCATCTTACTAGAGCCAGGCACTGTTGACACCTCGGTGTAGAAAAAAAAGCCTGTTGTAATCATTTTGCTGTTTAGAAATATAACTTCATTGAGACTAACCCTCCCTTGATACGATTGTATTAGAGATGGAGTGCACCGGAGGGCAGGTCTATGAGGCCTGTGGGAGCGTTTGCGACCGGACATGCCGTGCTCTATCTGGGACCGAGGTCGGCTGTGAGGGGGAGAAGCAATGCGAGGAGGGCTGTTTCTGTCCTGCTCAGAAGTACCTCAGCGCCTCCGGGGAATGTGTGCCAGCCGAGCTGTGCTCCTGCCTGCACGATGGACAGCTCTACCAGCCTAATGACGTCTATGCAGATCACAACAGCATTTGGTGCGTGACTGTGCATTTGTACAAAAGCTGTCTGCGAAAACATGTTGGGTTTTACAGTTTTTCTTCTTTTTTTCCCCTGTCTTTGTGTGAAGCTACTGTGAGAATGGCTCCATGCGTTGTAGCTCCACTGAGATGTCATCACATCTGTCTGACCTGTTCTATGACGATGACCTGGCACCATCCAGAGGTATAGTTTTAGTGTTTTAGATGAACGTCCTAACTTATTTGGCATCATCGCTCATAAAAATCACTTGATGAACATGCTTTTGTGTTTACCAACTAACAATGCTTTGAGTTATTAAAACAAATCTGGGTTATTTTTCCTCATTAGTCATGAAAGTTTGGTTTGGATTTTAGAAAATGATCATATTAAGGATGTAAGTTAATGACAGATTTGTGGTTTTATGTTTGCAGAACGACGGGCAGCTCAGTGCCCTCCTCCACTTGTTCGCGCCGAGTGTCATGCCGGTGAAATGGGCCTGGAGTGCGCCAGAACCTGCCAGAATCTCGATCTTCCATGTGTCAGTCTCACCTGCCTCCCAGGCTGCCTCTGTCCACCTGGCACAGTACGTGCTGTGTTTGGTTTCCTAAGTGTGTGTGGGTGTGTGTGTTAAATAGCAAGCATTTAAAGCAAAACAAACTGATTTATTAATGGATTGATTTCAGGTACGTCACCGCAGAGACTGCATCACGCCGGAGCAGTGTCCCTGTTACCATAACAACAAGCCATATGCAGCAGGACAGAGCATCACAGTTGACTGCAACACCTGGTAAAATTATGTCTTGCATATGGAATTATTAATGGAATAGCATGTGTAAGTGTTTGTTCGTTTATCTGGAGAAAAGACAAAAGACGTTACTCTAAAATCTAAATATTTAAAGAGGACAAACAACTTCTCTCATTTAAGGAGATTTTTTTTGGAGTTTCAAAGCAAATTTGTAGGACCAGTTCTTATTGGGTGAGCCTTCCAGAAGTGGATGAAAAATGTTGCATTGCAGAAAGGTTTTACAGCATGATACACATATGTATAAGATATAATAATCGGTTCAAAAGATAGGGATTGGCTGTGGTTTAGACTTGGCTCTCCCTTCGTGGGAGCACAGGCTGGTCCCAGCCTCTTGGCTCTCTTCATCTTCTCTCCTTCGTTCAATCAAATTCTGAACAAAAACTCACCTTATCTGCCTCTCTTATTCCTCCTCGGACTCCCTTTCTTTGTATTCCCCACAGTATGACCTTGAGCTAGATAAATCTTCAAAACAGCACCCATCACAGCAAGATGGGTGTGTATGTAAGCGTGCAGCAGAAACCGACAGATATCCTGACCTTTGTCCTCTTTGCATTTGCACTCTTAACATAGAACGAAGGGTTTCTAACCTTCTCGTTTTTGCACAGGCCATCACACTTCTTTTCACAGCACAATGCAATATATTTAATATTAGTAAAGAGAATGATAATAATGCAAAGTTACTTGAAATGAGCAAAAGAGAATGACAATAAGTGATAATATTTCAACGTGTGGAGTGTTTTTGCTTAACTTGTTTTTGTGTGTAACAGTGTGTGTGAAAACAGAAAATGGCGCTGCACGGAGAAGTTTTGTGATGGTGTGTGCCGCACTGTGGGGGAGGGTCATTACATCACTTTTGATGGCCTGAAGTACTCTTTCCCTGGCCTTTGCCAGTATGTCTTGGTCCAGGTATGAGACAGAGAGATCCAAAAAGAGATTTGATTTCTGGAACACGCTTTTCATACCTTCACTTGTATTCTCGTGTGTTATTCTGCTTCATTTATTACAAGGATATGTGTCATGGAGAGGAGGGTTCCTTCAGAGTGTTGGTGGAGAATGAGGCCTGTGGAGTTGTGGGGCATCGCTGTGCAAAAGCTATTGCAATTTTCTACCAGGGCGGGTTAATCACGATGCAGCATGGAGAGGTAACTCACAAGCATACACATATGCAGTAACTCATACAAATTCACACAGTATAAATCACAGTATAATTAGTTATGTTCTTAAATGGTAAAGTGTATGTTAAATGTGGCTTATATGCAAAAAAAACAACAACAAATCACATTGTTTGCTACTGAAAACATCAGCAAACATAATGTAAAGCAGTTTGCCTCGTCAGATAAATATACAACTTACAGTACATTTTTTTTATGCCTGACACATTTTTTTTACTTTAATTCTGACTTATTAGTTAAATTTGAGAATTGTTTATCAATTGTTTATCAAAACTGCAAATAATTCAGACCTGACCTGTGAGCAACCTGAATGCATCTGTGTAGGTGAAGATGAAGAGGCCAGTGCCGCAGAGTTCACAGGTGGAGATTGTCAGATCTGGTCAGTTTTACACCCTTCTGCTGGGGAAACACATCTCTCTCAGCTGGGACAGAGGAACTCGCCTCCTGGTTCACATCTCTGCTTCATACAGGGTATTAATATATTATAAGACAGCTTCTGACTGACTGAGTCCTCCTTGTGTTATTCGCATGATTTTTTATCCATCATGTAAACTTTGGACACATTTATTCTGTCATGTGAAGGGTCGGGTGTGTGGCCTGTGTGGTAACTTTGATGGGAACGTCAATAATGACTTGATGAGCAGTAACAACCAGCTGGAGGTGGATTTCTCACACTTTGGGAACTCCTGGAAAGTTCTTCCCAGCTGTGCTGATGTAACAGAGGTAAAGTTAAACCTATAATATAATGCTCAGTTTTGTGATAAAGAAAAAATGTGACCTCAATCTGTGGTTTCATATTATTTATCTCCATCTGTGAGATATTTTTCCCAATAATGAAACAGAGAATCTACTTTAACTGTAACCTCTTCCACAAACACAGTGTCCTTGTTACTTTAGGGATCTGCAATGTTTATTGTACATATGTCTTGGGGATGTTTGGGGCCTAAACTAGAAATAGAATAAGAAGAGTCTAAAAAAATAAACCTCATTTTAGTATAAAGACATAAAAAGATCACTCTTGTGCAATTTCTACATAGCTACCGTTTTTTTCTGGATTTCTTGTGATGGATCTTTAGTTTAACCTAAATTTATATGACTCATTTAGAAGATACAGTATGATGCACTATTACCACTGTTACCAATCCTGGTTGAGTCATGTGTAGGGTTAATTAATGTGAAGGTTCACTGATGTTTGAGGTTGATGTCTGGTGCCATGTTTGGCCTCGTGAAGGACAATCTTCAGCCTTAGACTTTGTGTGCGGCTCAAACTGAACAGACTGAAGCATTTTAAATAAACCTTCACATAAAAATGTTTTTTTTCCCCTATTAAGCAAATAACACACAATTTGTTCTTAAGACATGTAAAACTTAAATAAATTACTAACTATTGCAATCCATATATCCCAAAACTTAAAAATTGTACTACTATCTGAGAAAATACTTTACAGTGCATTTACAGAGTGATTGGCACTGTGCACTTGTGTCTTCTTGTACAGGTACCTGCTCCTTGCAGCAATGACATTGTGAAGTTGGTTACAGTGGAGCAGTCATGTCGCATAATCACTGGTCCCCTTTTCAGAGAATGCAACAGTCAGGTAAAGCCAAATCATCAGCACACAAACTGCTCATTGATATCTGCTTGCTTTTATAATTGCCCCCTTACCTTTTTTTTGTTTGCCTCCAGGTGGATACAGAGCCATATGTAGAGATGTGCATCGAAGCAGCATGCTCGTGTCCATCTGTGGGCGACTGTGCATGCTTCTGTGATGTTATTGCAGCTTACGCACAGGCTTGCTCAGAGAGGGGTGTATCCATCAGTTGGAGATCTAACGATCTTTGCCGTGAGTATGCAGAATTTCTTCATGATTGCTATGAATGTTTGCATTTTTTTTTCAATGCATATGAAAATATAGCAAAATTGTATAAGCACGTGTTTAATGTTTTGTCTCTTTTGTTGGCTTTTAGTTCTTAATTTCACGCAAATTTGTTATTTGTACTATTGTACCAGATTGATTTTAGTAGTTTAAGGAACCTTTCTCTTTTTATGGAATTAAAGAGAAAACTGGCCTGTATTCCCATGTTTATACTTGGTCTCACTACTTAAATTTATTTTCTAAACCTTCACTGAACACTTTGTTCTTGCAGCCATGAGCTGCGAGGAGCTTAACCCAAAGATACCAGGCGTAGGGGAGGAGTTGTGCCAGTGGAGGTATAACACATGTGGCCCTGCATGTCCAGTCACCTGCCAGCACCCGGATCCCCTCCACTGCTCACTCACCTGTGTGGAAGGCTGTCATGCCTACTGCCCCCCAGGTGCCAAGATCAGACAAATAACCATCACAAATACAAATAAACATGTGCATGTAACTCAGGACACATTAAACTGGATACTTTGTACTAGAAACAAGCAAATATTATGTTGAGGTATAACTTTAGTCTTAACCCTCTTAGGTCAACTTCTGGATGAGGTGGCCATGCGATGTGTAGATTCCTCTCAGTGTCAGGTCTGTATCCATGAAGGCCAGAGAATCTCCCATGGCAACAAGGTCATCCTGAACCACGATGACCCCAGCCACTGCAAGATATGGTAATGCCGAGATTAGTGAAGAGTTTAGATTATTTCTATAGCAAATTAAATCTTTGCCACTTGATCTAAATCTAGTTTATTTGTCTTTAACAAAGCCACTGTGAAAACAACACCCTGAGCTGTGAAGTTTGCACTTCCTCAAACACATTTGCCACTCCCACTCCGACACCCACTTACGGCACCTTCACAACCCTGCCCTTCACTACCATGATGCCTGAGGGTACGTGTGACCGTGCCATGGATCTGGCATTCTTACTGGATGGCTCAGAAGCCCTGAGTGAAGATGAGTTTCAGACAACCAAAGAGTTCGTACTGGGAACAATCGAACGATTTCGCATGGGCTCGGCTCACACTCGAGCCACAGTGCTGCTTTACCACTCTGGAGTTAAAACATATGGCCTGCAGGTACTTCAGCACCAAACAAGGCTTAACAAAATATTATCTGTTAACCATATATGCAGTGCATTACTATGATGAGCACTAAAAATGTATTACTCATAAATAAGTTACTTTATAGTCTCCGAAACTGAAAGTCACACTAAATAATTCACACCTGGTTGCTTGTTCTTCCTCTTTCCCTTGTACATTTATGATCACAGGTTCAGAAGTGGCTGTTTAAGAAGACTGTGCGTGAACTTCATTACACAGGCGGAGATGCAGCCTTCTTGGATGAGGCTGTCAAGTACCTTGCCATTAATATCTATGACAAGAACAAGCGCGAGCATGCTGGTCGCGTTGCAATTATTTTAACTGCCAGTGCAAACCCTCGCTCCATCCGTTCCATTGTCAAGATGCTCCGAAAGAAAACCATTACCACCATGACCGTGGGGCTCGGTCCTGAGGTAGATATGAGCCAAATTAATGACATCACCAAGGCAAACCCAGATAACAGGGCCTACGTGCTGAGCAGCACAAGTGAGCTGCCTGATCGTCTTTTGGAGGTTACAGATTACCTGTGTACTCTAGGGCTGGAGCCTGAAGTGGCAAAACCTCCAACACCAAAACCTACACCAGGTAAAGCTCACCAGGCCACAAGTAGAACTTCCCCGGCCCCTCGTCTGGAGCCAAACCCCACAAAACATCTCCCAAACAATCTTTCACCTACTACACCCTCTGGCTTGTCTCCTATTACCACAATGCCGTCCTCCCGCCCTCCAGCGACAGAGTTGACATTCATCATAGAAGGCTCTGACTCTGTCGGTGAGGTCAACTTTAACAAGTCGCTCCTCTTCCTGGAGGAAGTTATCACACAGCTGACAGAGGAAGAGGAATTCATTCGCATCACTGTGATCCAGTACTCTGTGACAGTCACTGTGGAGATCAGCCAGTGGGAGATAAGGCAACAGAGATCCCGACTACTGCAACGCCTGCGAGAGATTCGATGGAGAGGTGGGAGTATGACAAACACTGGAACAGCTGTCCATAATACTCTTCAAGAAATATCTACAATCCAGCCTTCACATGGTCCCACCCCTCCTCAGCTGGTCTTCCTCGTGACAGAAAATCCGCCTACTGATACTGTGACGCGTCCACCATCTATAAGCACCCAAACACATGTGTATCCCATCGGTGTTGGGCCAAAGATTCATGAAATAGATTTGCTGCCATTCAGCTCCCCACAGCAGCCCCTGATGGTGGACGACTACAACCATCTGACCACCCTCGTCCACCGCGTAGTCAATATCACACGCCACACAGTCAGGCCCCGCTCACCTACGCTGCCACCTCTAGTCCTCCCAACACACTCCAGCTTGCCGCCCTCAGGTAAAATTACAAACACTGTTTATTTAATCCATGCAATTTATGAGGCGTTCATGAGCCACACTAAATTGTAAATCTACTATTGCACAGTTCCATGTAAAAAGCCGGTGGATGTGCTGTTCCTTTTGAGGGCTGGGGAGCAATTTGAGGACATGAAGACATTTGTCAAAGCATTCATCAGTAACTCTGACACAGGTAGGCGTGGCCCAACAGTTGCATGTTGCTATGGATAATGTAAGCTGCTGTCTTGTATGTCTCAATAGCAGTGCCATTTTTAATAAATTTTTAAACTATGTATTTGTGTTCTACAGCAATTTTAAAAATTGCCAGGGCTGTGTGGTTGCTTTCTTCATTTTAACAAGGTGGTTTTTCAATTAACCCTCATACAGAGTGCGATTTGTGTTGAGCGTTTTCGATTTAGATAAAACAATGATGAAAAAGAAACAAAAAAAACAAATATCTACGAGAGTTATACCAAAAGTAAATGTTTTGACAAAATAAGCAGTTGGATAAATTAGTTCAATCATTGTGTTATATACTGTTATACTTTTGGGTTGTTGTTTTTCTTCTCCCCTTTTCAGATTTTCAGACCCTAAAGTTTGACTTGGCCCTTTAATAATGTAGATTCTCATATTTGCCCCAACATTTGATTTTGTTTATATGCACAGGGCCCAATGGCACTCAGGTGTGTGTCATTCAGTATGGGGACACCAACACAATTGAGTTCATGTGGAAAGACCGGCAGAGAAAATCTGACCTCCTGAAGCGCGTGGAGAACATTCCAAGCAGGACTGCTGCAGCCCCTGCACTAGGTAGTAAAGGCATAAACTAACATCCAGAGACGCAAGCAGATGCATGCTCACTGTTGTCTCTGTCTGCAGGGTCTGCACTGCAGTTTGCTGTGCAGACATCCATCTCACCGGCCAGTGGTGGAAGAGTTGGTGTAGCCAAGGCTGTCGTGATGCTCGTGACTGAAAAATCAACTGATGATATCACAGCGGCAGTAAATGAGGCATTGGCAGCAGGTAACCGATTTACAGTTAAAAGGATCAAAGTCGGATACGTCGTTCAGATGCGGTGTATTCTCACTGATCAGAGTGTTTCCCATCAGGTGTCTCAGTGTTCCCCATAGGAGTTGGAGCAAGCTATGACGTCAATGAACTTAGTGTGCTGGGTCGCCATGGAAACCAGGACACCACTCTGCACTTGAACAGCATGGATCAGCTACGGATGTTCCTAACTCTGGACAGGAGTTATCAAGAGAAAATCTGCAGAGGTGCTTGCAGACATATGCATATGGCTTCATCCTTCATGACAAAAACATGTCTCTGAAAATTGAGCACGCTTTCAATGACATGAATAATAATTGATGACAAGTCAATGTTATGTGCCCTGATTTTCAGCTGGTCCACCAGGAGTGTGTGTTGATGACAATGGAAATGAGAGAAAAGTGAGTAGGGTCCACATCCTTTCATAGCGTTTGCACAATAACTTGTAATGAGCTGTCTATCACTCTGTACTTGTGTTGCAGCCTGGTGAATCATGGCTGCTAGAGGACGGCTGCCACTCTCTCCTCTGCCACCCTAGTGGAGCAGTGACAGTACAA
Source organism: Xenentodon cancila (assembly GCA_014839995.1). Classification (NCBI taxonomy): domain Eukaryota; kingdom Metazoa; phylum Chordata; class Actinopteri; order Beloniformes; family Belonidae; genus Xenentodon; species Xenentodon cancila. The sequence continues at coordinate 20,321,881 of CM026199.1, forward strand.
AATCACAAAGTCAGCTGTGACAAACTGGAGCCGCCAGCGTGCAGAAACAACATACCTCCCATCAAAGTCAAGGAGGCCTGTGGCTGCCACTGGGAATGTCCTTGTATGTTCTTTATAAAGATCAAATAGCTTCTGAAGTTAGATTTAACCCCTCTATATAAAGTGCAAATCAACACCTCCCTCTTTATAACAATGAATTCTGGGAAACAGCAATCCAATCTATTTATAGATCATTTTTCTGGCTTCCCCTTTTCTCCCTGCATGGTATGTGTTGACAGGCATGTGCATGGGAAGCTCCACCAACCACGTGGTGAGATTTGACGGCTTGGCTCTCAGGCTGGACGGGGAGGGTTTGTGCTCCTACTCACTTCTTACAATCAGCAAAGGCAACAGTGAAGGGTCAGAGGTCAAACTCCACACTGGACCTTGTCAAGACTCAGCGAATTACAACCATATCTGTATGAAAGCCATGGAGGTGACCCATGGACCTTACAAGCTGCTGCTGCGGGATGACATGATAGTAGGTTGTGTGTCTTTTGCGTTTATCATATGTGTGTGTACAGATGTATATTTAATTCCTGTTGTCTTTGCAGGCACTTATTGATCGTGAAGAGCTTGCGTTACCCTGGCGACACGCTGGCCTGGAGCTTGTGCGTTATGGTGGAGTGATGCTGCAGCTGAAATCAGATCATGGCTACGTCCTGACTTTTACTCCTCAGAGCAATGAGTTCACCATCACATTACTCAGCTCTACAACCAGCGGTCACACTGCTGGACTCTGTGGTAACAGAAACGGGTCCCCAGTTGCTCAAGACTACGAAAAATGTCTTGTGCATCTTTTTGTGTTCCTGTGCCTTTTTGTCCTGACTTTAGTCCTCTATACCTTTCTCTCAGGTGCATGTGGGGAGGAGAAGGTTAATGTCCTGTCCTTGCGTAATGGCAGCACAACTACCAACCAGCCTGCATTCGTCTCAGACTGGACTGTGGCTGCTGATGGGGGTGTGTGCCTGCCTAAACGGAAGGCATTGTGTTTGTCTGGAGCGGCGATGGGATGTCAGGCCCTACGTTCAGAGGTGTTTGAGCCATGCCACGTATTCATTCCTGTCCATGTTTTCCTCACCAAGTGTGAAGAGCAGGCATGTGAGGAATCAGATGCATGCGAGGTAATATCTGCCTATGCACGGCTCTGCAGACAAAGAGGTGTCTGTGTGGACTGGAGGAGCCCCCACCTCTGTCGTAAGTCACCGCATATCTTTCGATCCAGTGGCATCTTAAGAGCTGAGTCTAGGCTCTAACTTCACTCTGCTCCACGCAGCATTACAGTGCCAAAGTTCCATGGAGTATGATGCATGTCGGACAGGGTGCGTAGAGGACTGTGGAAGCATACAGACGTTGCCAGGCGACTGGTCGGTTGCTAGGGGTAACGAATCATCCTGTATGGACACGCCCACGGAAGGCTGTTTCTGTACGGGAGGAACAGTTTTGCATCATGGACAGTGTGTCTCACCAGAAGCATGTGGGCAGTGTGTCGACCACCATGGACGCACATATGCGGTGAGATCCAAGTAAAAAAAAAAAAAGAAAATCCCTAAAATAATCAAAAACAAGTTAACGTGATATTAGACTATTATGGGACAGAGCCTAAACTGTTCAGCAACAAGGTGTGGTTTGACTGCCCTCTGGTGTTAATGTCTAATATAAACAAATACTGTTGGACACATGAACATGCCTTGCCTCTGTTTGTACAGTTTATGCAGAGTTGGGTACCAGATGAAAGCCCATGTATGATTTGCATGTGTTTGGACCAACAACACATCAACTGCACTGCCAGACCCTGCAATGATGTCACAGGTCAGTGTCATTTTTTTTTTATTTACCTGTTTTTTCAAAGCTAAAAAGACATTCTTGGCTTCATTATCCATCATCTATATATCTTTAGCTCCAAAGTGTGGTCCCTGTGAGATCCTAAGAGAGAAGAGGGAATCCAAGTGCTGCCCCCAGTACGAGTGTGGTATGTATCAGAAAGAAGTACCATTCGTATGTTTGTATTTCAGATATATTGCAGCGGCTCATGAAATTAAATATGTGAAGCAGATTAATTAATGAAAACAAAAAGACAAATGAATCTGCAGAATAAGTGAACTCTACCTGTAGCATAGTGTGTAGTTGAGGAATGTGGAGCATAGCAACAAAGACCTAACGATTAAGGAACTGTAAGTTAACATGTCCTGAATAATTCAAAGCTGAGGACTGTACAGTAACTTTTAATGAGTTTGGAGAGAACAGAATGAGAGATGCCGTATAAATAAATCATTACACAATAGGCGTTTGGATCAAATCTGAATGGGTTAAAAAGCATCTGGTAATCTATTTCTCCAGTAGATTGTTATTATCTTTTACAGAGCCTTTGATTTTGTCATTCAGGATAAAGATGTAAACATTTCATGTACTTTCAGATTGTTCCTGATTTATTCTTTTGTGGTTCCTTACATTTTTGTGTAGTAGTGGCAAATACTTACACCATTAACCTGGCTTACTTCATCGTTTAGTGTGTGACCTGGTGAACTGTGACCTACCCGAAGTGCCCCGCTGTGAGGACGGTCAAACTGTGGTCCTGAAAAACCCTGGGGAATGTCAGCCTATCTATGAGTGTGGTAAGACAAGCATATTCTCTTTTATGTTCAGGTTGCACATTTCAAACAGACTACACCTCAATGTGATTTCTTGTTACATCCGTCTTCATCCCTTCTGTTTTGTTTTCTGTCTCAGAGTGCAAAAAAGAAGAGTGTGCTGTTCGAACTCCACCCATCTGTCCAGCACATCGCCAGCTGTCAGTCAAAAAGACAATGTGTTGTGATGATTTTGAATGCACATGCAGCTGCCAGAACTCCACCCACACCTGCCCCACTGGGTTTATCACATCCTCCTCTATCAATGACTGTGGCTGCACAGAAACCAGCTGCTTGCCTGACAAGGTGACAGTTTTTAAACCCTGAATAAAACATTTATTTCTGCACTGCTGACTTTATGTTACGTGTTAACAATACATTTCCGTAGGTGTGTGTGGTTGGTGGCGCGGTTCACGCAGTGGGAAGCCACTGGGAGGAAGGCTGCGAGACATGCAGCTGCACTGAGCTACAAGACAAAGACACCTCACTCCACGTTGCCCAGTGTAAACCGCTTGAATGTGATCGGACCTGCCCTCTGGTGAGACACCACCAATAGTGCATATATGCATGGATCCAAAATAATTAATTCTGACACAAGCTTAATACATATTTCAGGGCTCAACATACACTCAAAAAAATGGGGAGTGCTGTGGAAAGTGCACACCAACCAGCTGCGTGGAGTCTGAGGGAGAGATGAGAGGGGACATTCTCACCGGAGGAAACCTTAGACATGTATGTTTGTAAAATAAATCAGACACTGCCCAAAAATGTTCTCCTTATAATTGTGTTTTCTAGTTTTATAGCATAAAAATCACAGATAGTCTCCGGATACATGCATATTGTTAATACTGTTATTACTCTTCTCACAACTGATGTTACTCTTCTCCCTTTGTCTTATTTTAGGTGGGAGAAGTATGGCATTCTACAAATGATAAATGTGTCCTGCATCAATGTGTGAAAGTGAATGATGAGGTGTTCATCTCAAAAACAAATGTCAGCTGTCCTGTAATGGACACTCCATCCTGCCCACTGGGAACTGAACTCCGGTGTGACACACAAGACTGCTGCCCCCGCTGCCAATGTGGTAAACACTCGTACAACTACACAAACAAGAAAACTTAAACAATAGATATCAAGTTAGGAAACAGTTCTTCAACGAAAGAGCATGGCTCATCTTTACTCCTGCAATTCTCCTATTTTGTACGATTACGTACAGTGTTTGAGTTGCAGTTGCAGAATCTATCCAGCAGGTGTCACTCTCATACTAGTCTTATTCAATGAATGGCTGGCATTAACAATTATTTATGCTTTTGATTGTGCAGCCCCTATGAATGCCTGCATCTTGAATCACACCGTAATAGGAGTAAGTTGATTTAGAAAAATAATAATTCTTTTTATACGAGTAAAATATCTGAAAAGGAATATCAGTGTTGTGTCCTGATACTTGTGTCTTTGTCAAGGCAGGCGAGAGGATGATGGTGGATGTGTGTACACACTGTGAGTGTATAGTGGTGAACGGTCTGGTGACAAAATATAAATTATCTTGCAGAAGAACCACCTGTCCCACCTGCCCCAGGGTAACTCTTGTTGCGTTATTACCTTCTGTCTTGCCTCACTGTTTCCCATATTTATTATGACTAATGAATAAATGTAAACATCTATCATCTTCTTCCAAGAAACTTTCTTCCTCTGATCATATTGTCTCAATTCAATTCAATTCAATTCAATTCAATTCAATTCAATTCAATTCAATTCAATTCAATTCAATTCAATTCAATTCAATTCAATTCAATTCAATTCTATTCTATTCTATTCTATTCTATTCTATTCTATTCTATTCTATTTGTATAGTGTCTGTTACAACACAAGTTGTGTCTAGGCGCTTTCCAGAAACCCAGAACATGACCCCCAAACAAGTATTACATAAACAACGGCAGGTAAAAACTCCCCTAATGGGAGAAAAACCTTAAGCCAAACAGTGGCAAGGAAAAACTCCCCTTTAAGAGGGAAGAAACCTTGAGCAGGACCTGGATCATAAGGAGGGGACCCTCCTGCTGAAGGCCAGCCAGGTAGAGCAGGACATGGGTCTTGCAAATATCGTGGCGCTAGGCCATTGTGGACTTTATACACAAGTAGTAAAATCTTGAATTCATTAAATTGAGGCCACATACAGGTGTCTGTCTAGGATTTGCTCTGTTCACAGGAGGAAATGATGATCCAGTAAAATTTGTCATCCTGATATATTCGTATATAAGCTAAAAGTTATTACTCATCACATTGTTTTTTTAGGGATACACACTGCAAAAGGAGGGCGATAGTTGTTGTGGTCGCTGTGTTGCTACTGCTTGCTTCATACAAAAACCAGATGGACAACTCATCAATGTGCAAGTAAGTTCTGAGGCGAGAGAAACCTTCCTTCTGAGTCCTGTAATGATGCTAATGATTATATTGAATCTGTTTCTATTGTATCTATTAAATCTATTAATCCAAAACAGCAATGAAAGTCACGTGTACTTTGTCCACAACTTATATCTCAGTTGGAACATTCTTGATTCCTTGGCTCATCCTTTTTCCTTGTTAGGCAAAAAAGACAAGTAGAGAGTAGTAAAATAAAGAGTAATTAAGAGAGCCATTCATGTGTGTGTGTGCGTTGCTTTCTGTCAGGTCAACACAACTAATGAGGATGGCTGCAACGTGCATACTTGTGGCGTAAACAGTAGAGGGGATCTTGTCCTGCAAACCAAAGTAACCACTTGCCCTCCTCTGAACCGCCAAGCCTGTCTGGATGAAGGGGTATGGCCTCATGTCCTTTCACAGTATTCACATACCTAGAGTATAGCTTCTCTTTTTGCCACACATTTGCATTCATTTGTTTTATTTGTTTTGGTAAAAATCTCCTGTGTGGTGTTTATTTACAGGGAAAAGTCAGCCAAATTGGAACAACTTGCTGTGAGATGTGTAAGTGAGCCCTTTGAAAAACTGGTGTATGAAAAATGTGAACTCTATGATTTGAATGAAAGTGTGTATCTGTGCGAAGGTACAGAGCCAGAGTGTCGGAGGACAGTAGGAAGACTTGACTACATCAGAGTGGATGACTGCCAGTCAGAGCAACAGATAGAACTGCGCTACTGTGAGGTAGGACGCAGCTCGAACACACACTCATTAAAGAATAAAAACATTTTTGAGGCCAGGATAGTCCCAACTATTCAGAGAAATCATGACAGCTATTCTCACATGCCTCCATCTCTGTCTTTGTGTCTCACAGGGCAAATGTCGCAGTAAATCCATGTACTCCCTTCAGAGTGCAGCTGTGGAGCAGGACTGTGTGTGTTGTGCTGCCGTGGAGACGGAGCCTCTCGACGTTCCAGTCCTGTGCAGCAATGGCACCCGCAGCCACCACACTGTCCTGTCCGTCACCGCGTGCGACTGTCTGTCCAAACACTGCACCTAGAGAAAAGAGGAGTCCGTAAACATAGATGCTTTGTGTGTATCCAAGTAAAATGTACCCATGTAGGAAAAACAGCTACAAAATAAAAATGTAAAAGCTCCATATAACAATAAAACAAAGTAGCCAGTTTAGCCAGTTTCTTTTTACAATGTGGTTGTAAAAGATTATGCTTGTTTTTTTTTTCTTTGTTACAACAGAGTAGAAATGTTGATGTTTGTTTGAACATCCGTTCAGCTAGTGATTTTATGCAAACAAATTTTAATAAAAAATATTCTAAAATGTTGGTTGCGAACATTACTGAAATCTCTTAAACGTAAGTGTTTACCTTCCAAGCTACTAAGAGAAGGAGGAGTCACCAAACTTGAGCAATGGATGGATGGATGGATGGATGGATGGATGGATGGATGGATGGATGGATGGATGGATGGATGGATGGATGGATGGATGGATGGATGTTATACCGTATGTCCTTCACACAACCCTCACCATTTGTCTGAGCTTGGGATCAGCACTATGAGAAGAATGGCTAAAGATCACTGACCCCTCAGTTAGGCCCAAAAGTACTTAGACAGTCAGTTAGTTTAATTGAAAAAAAAAAACAAAACACAAAAAAACAGTTGAGCTGCAATCAAAGTTTCACACATTCACACATTCAAAGAGAAAAAAAGCATGGGTGAGCTCAAGAACATTAAAAGGCCTTAGAAACTGCAGAAGACAATAAAATGGTGGTGGGGTCAGTGTTATGGTAGAAACAGTGTTATGGTAGAATCAGTGTTGTGGTATAATCAGTGTTATGGTAGAATCAGTGTTATGGTAGAATCAGTGTTATGGTAGAATCAGTGTTGTGGTAGAATCAGTGTTATTGTAGAATCAGTGTTATGGTAGAATCAGTGTTATGGTAGAATCAGTGTTATGGTAGAATCAGTGTTGTGGTAGAATCAGTGTTATTGTAGAATCAGTGTTATGGTAGAATCAGTGTTATGGTAGAAACAGTGTTGTGGTAGAATCAGTGTTATGGTAGAAACAGTGTTGTGGTAGAATCAGTGTTATTGTAGAATCAGTGTTATGGTAGAATCAGTGTTATGGTAGAAACAGTGTTGTGGTAGAATCAGTGTTATGGTAGAAACAGTGTTGTGGTAGAATCAGTGTTATTGTAGAATCAGTGTTATGGTAGAATCAGTGTTATGGTAGAATCAGTGTTGTGGTATTATCAGTGTTGTGGTAGAATCAGTGTTATAGTAGATTCAGTGTTATGGTAGAATCAGTGTTATGGTAGAATCAGTGTTATGGTAGAATCAGTGTTATGGTAGAATCAGTGTTGTGGTATTATCAGTGTTGTGGTAGAATCAGTGTTATGGTGGAATCAGTATTATGGTAGAATCAGTGTTGTGGTATTATCAATGTTATGGTAGAATCAGTGTTATGGTATAGGCTCACTGGTGTTGAGTTGAATTCTGAGGTGTACACAGCTATATTATCTGCTTTCATTTAGCAAAACACCACAATGTTGGGAAAACACTTCACAGTGCAGTAAACACACTCGAAAGCAACTCAAGACTTTTCAAGGGCAAAGAAGTGGAATCATCTTCAGTGGTCATGTCGGTTGTTTGAGCTTAATCCAAGAGAGCATGCTTTTCTGTTACTGAAGGGAAAACTGAGCTGGTATGTTGGCATAGTGCTTTGCAATGCTAGAACATTCTTGGTTTGATTCTTGGCTGGAGCCTTTCGATGTGGAGTTCTCCCCATGCTTGCATGGGTCCAAAAACATGCATGTTCAGTGGTAAGCTGCTTGGATTAAAGTGTTTGATTAATGTCATGAAAAATAAAAAACTGAAGACAGACCTCGAACATGCAGGTGGCTGCAGTGAAGGCATTTCAAAGTTTCTCCAAGGAGGAAACTCAGAATTTAGTGATGTCCACAAGATCCAGACTTCAGTAGGTCGTTAACCGTATAGGATTTCCATCCAAGTAACAGTGAATTGATGTGCACTAGTCAACATTTGAAGGGGATCAAAAACATGCTTACATGTTATGCAAGGATTTTCACCAAAATCACTTCTCGTCTTAGAAAAACTTCCATGAAAAGTTTTAATCAACTTCAAATGTTGACTACCATAAAGAGACAATGCAAAGTCATAAATACTCTCACTGTCCACATATTTCTGCAAACGGTATAACTTTGTCCCATCCATCCATCCATTATCTATACCCGCTTTATCCGTTTCCGGGTCACGGGGGTCTGTCGGAGCCTATCCCGACGCATACCAGGCGAAAGGCAGGGGTACACCCTGGACAGGTCGCCAGTCTATCCAGGGCCACATAGAAGACAAACAACCAATCACACTCACATCCACACCTAGGGAGAATTTTTTTAGAAAGATCAATTAACCTACACTGCATGTTTTTGGACTGTGGGAGGAAGCCAGAGTACCCGGAGGAAACCCACGCAAGCACGGGGAGAACATGCAAACTCCACACAGAAAGACCCACCGGGCCAGGAATTGAACCGGGAACCTTCTTGCTGTGAGGCAACAGTGCTAACCACTAAGCCACCGTGCTGCCCGGTATAACTTTGTATTTATGTATATTCTGTTTATTCCATTTGTAAACAATATGGCTAAAAAAAGGGTGTGAATGGTGTTTCCTCCCGATTAAAAATAGTTAAGCACATGATGTTTACTTATGCACAAATAAATAGCTTTTTGTTTTGTGTTGTCGATTGTATTGTAACATTACTTGTTCTTTTTTACTTTTCATATTTAAAATGCAAATCACTTTTGTATTTTGGTTGCTGGTCCACAGAAACATATGTAAACATATGGGTAAATAAAGAGAATGACTAATGGTGGTGGATGTCCGTGTGTACTCGGTGCGGCGTGCCTGCAGAGGGTGGCGGAGGTTCGGCTTCAGCTCTGATCACCTTTAAGCTCTTTGTTCCCTGCTCGGTAATATGCCTCGCACCTTCATTCCCGCCCGTATGTAACCGTCAGGGAATTAGCCGTCCTGGTCGCGCGCAATAAGCCAGTGGTTGCGGGAGCGCGCGGGGATTGTCCACCATCTCACCCCCTCAGGCGATGCTATGTCTTATCATTCATCTGCACAAGAAAGAACTGTTCCTCCTCGAGCATTGGTGAGTTTAAATTTATTTATTTATAATATTAAGCGCAATAAAACACCGACCTTTGCTGCTTTTTACTCTCTTTTTCCTCTGGTGTCGAGTTCGTTTGCACTTTATCGCTCGTTTCTTTGAAATGCGCGCAGGTGTGTGTGTATGTGTGTGTGTGTGTGTGAGAGAGAGAGTGTGTGTGTACAAAGTTCGACTTTTACCCGTGCTTTTAATGTTTAAAGTCCCTGGAGGCTGCTGGGCTGTGTTGCTGAGGCAGATTTCTTTTTTCCATCACACCATCTGCGTGCGCACAACTGTTGCAGCTCGAGATAACTACCTGGGGATTAATTGGTCAAAATGGAAATCAATTGAATGCACGTAGTTTGTGATACTCCCTCCAAATCACATTTAAACAAATGTTTCAGGAAAGGGAAAGTGTGGTGCAAGTCAGCTTGATCCCTTAAATTGTTCAAATACTTAACTGCTCCTACTCGATTATGGTATAAGGAAAAAAAAAAGCTGGTAAAAATGAGAATGTGTGTATCTTAGGTGTTGCATACTATTTTGAGGATACAGCATTAAAGCAGTTGTCCCGTTTGTGTATGTGTGAGGGGGCAGCTGACCTTCCATTCTCTGTTGTTGAGCTGACAGTAAATCTTACAGGTCTTTAAGCTGCGTGCTGAGGCACACACGTAATGGCACTCTCCTGTGCTTACTTCACCGTCAACAGGAGAGGACATACACGTCATACACGTTTGAGGAGTCATTTTGTTCCTTTAAAGAGTCAAATACTTACGTATCAATGCCATAACGAATGTGAGAGACTGCAATGACAATTTTAGTGACCCAAACATCTGAGGAGTAAAGTTTGGACATGGTTTAATCTGTTCATGGGCAAAAGCCATGGGAAAAAATGAGGAACATAAGTGAGTATTATTGTTATTATTACTAAATAAAACCAGGATTAAGTATTGGTTTCGTTCTTGTCAAAGGTAAAGGGGACCAGTGCAAGCAGGGCTGGAGTATTAAACAGGTTGTGCACCTAAACTAAAGACTTTAAAAAACGTTTTATGTCCTTTTATTACACGTTGAGACAGTTTCTTGAGTTATTAAATGAATGTCTGTGAAAATACCAGTCTTTATTAGCACCTAATTAGCTGGGTGTTTATTATTATTTTTCCAACATTTCGTATCATTTTTATTATTCCATGAACAGTCTTTAAGAAATATTTATATATTTTTGTTTGGTTTATAGTAATGTCCTGCGTTTTGTCTTGTGTTTCTTATGTAGTCATCAGAACTGCTGTAAACTGTGAGGGACAGTAAGTCTGAACCGAAAGTCCCCATGGAAAAAGTACAAAAAGTACAAAAACAGTCTTTTCCATCATGTTCACAGCAGGTGTTTTTTTTTAGAGGTTGGGGTCAGGCTCTCACCTTGACATCCACCTCTTCTCGTTACGTGCCTTTTTTCAAACTTGTATTACAATACAAGTTTTTTATTACAAATATGAACTTCATATATATATATATATACATATGTATATATATATATATATACATATGTATATATATATATATATATATATATATATATATATATATATATATATATATATATATATATATATACAATTTGTGAGTCATCTCATTACAGACAAACCCTCTGATATCAGTCAGACAAATCATTACTTTTGCAGATAAGTTATTGATGGAGTGTTTTTTTTCTTCTCATTTGTTTTCTTTGTCATATAATATCAAACGTAAAGACAGCATGTTGGGCTGGGACCCTGTCCAGGATGCAATCTTCTAGCTTGATGACAGCTGGGATTCGCTCCAGCTTCTTGTGACTCTGACGGGATAAAGCAAAAATAGATTATGAACAGATGCAAAAACAAAGTCTAATTAAGACAAAATACGTAAAGTACTGGTAGGGTGCATATATCCTGGAAGGATTGTAGAATATACAATAAAGCAAATTTTGTTACATTTCTGAGCCTTTGAAACTTGTCTATAAAATGTGACATTGCAACCCTCAGTTTCTCCTTTCATGCATGTGTCAAAGATAACTTTAAATAAATATATACCTAATATAACTTTTAATTCATAGTGATTTACAGAGGAAATCTAAACATTCTTGCAGGCAGCAGGAGTATCAGCCACTGGAGGAAAGGTATTATGTCTAATTAGCTCAGTGAGTAATGCTCTACTCTGTGAACGTGCAGCTAATTGCAGATAAGCTGAGCTCATAACCCTTTTTGTTCTCTCTAAAAACAAGATGTCACATGGTGATATTTATATTTGTAATATATGCGGAGATGTAAGTTATCAATTCTTTCAAATAGTTTTTTTTCCTTCATTTAACCCTTTGCTCTTGCTCTCACTAAGGCTCGGGTCAAAATGACCGTAGCCAGAGCGAAGGCCCTCAGTTCCTCAGAGGGCTTGTATCCCTTAGCGCTTTGCAAGGGTTAACCTTCACCTAATCTCTGAATACATTTAATTATGGAGGCCTCTTTTACACTGTGAAAAATAAACAAAATGTGTTTACACACAGAAAAGAAATTTGGTTAACATTTTTTGTGGACTGAAATAGTGAAGACTACTTAGATTTGGAGCATTTGGCAGTAATAGACATTACTAAAAAAAAAACAACAACAAAAAAACAGCCTAAAGGTAAGATTATTTTTTATTGTTCTGTAATGTCTTCAGCTGTCAGGCACATAGTCAGTGGAACTGGATTTTCCAAGTTGCAGCTGGCATATGCAAAGTAATCCATTTGTTTGAGCATTTTCAAAAAGTGCTCACATTTACATTTCTAAAGACTTTTTGTGAACAACTCTTCTTGGGTGAGTTAACTGAGGACGCAGACCCTGGACACATTGAAGATGCTGCTTTTGAACTTGATTTCCATAAACTTCACAATTACAAGGCATTTTTATATGGCAGAAACCGCGTTTAACAAGCGGATCTAGTGTGTCGCCTGTCCTTTTTGCATTGAGTGACGCGGGGTGGCGTGTCGAACTGGCCCTGCGAATGACTTGACTTGGAAGGTATACTTAACCGTGGGTCAGGTCTAATGTAAACAGAACTAATGCGGGGTGGCGAGTCGTGGGAGGGATTAGTTGATTACATAACCCGAGTACAACCCATCAGGAGAGGGTTTTTTTAATTTTTTTTATGAAATAAGGAAACAGCTGATGGGAGAAACAACAGTATGAGGTCACAGATATTTGCAAGATGAGTAACTGAGGAGAGAAGGAGATCCACAAATCACTCAGCCTCGGAGATGAAGACACCATAAACCAGTGTATATCTGGAATGACAAAGGATGATCCAATGTTATAACAACTGGCAACAAAAATGACATACCAGGGCTTTGCAGAAGCAAAAGTGTGGAGGGAATCAAACCAGCTACCTTCTTGCTGTGAGTTCTGTTAGTTCTACATTGAGGCTCCTGCAGATCTAAGATTTGTTGCTCTTCCTTGACTGTCTCAATTAATTTTTTGGTAACACACCAGGAGAGTTTATATCCAGCAACAAATGTATTTCTAATATGATTGATTGACAGTTGGCTCAGTCAATGAGTTGCTGTTATCACTTCTTCATCCATAATCTTCATGCTACCACGCTTAGCGAAACAATGACCTGTTTATGTTAACCCAGCCTCGGGTAAACTTAACAGTCATTTTCTATTTCACCATTGAGTCAACACGTTAAACATATATCCCACAGTAAACGTCCGATGGAAGCTCTGCAGATATTTCAGCAGGCTCCAGCTGAAGGAGCTGGGAGCAAGGCTAACTTTTATTGACATATGGTGGGTTTCCGTCGGCCTTTGAAGCCACCATGCTCCTCTCTGCATGAAATGCAACTATGTTTTATTCAAGTCCAGTTCAGTTCAGTTCTGTCCAATTAAAATCAATCAAAACCAATGCAGTTATATCTGTATAATGCTAATTTATAAAAGAGCAGGTAATGAAACCAACAGATCTGACTAAAACTTCAGTTAGATGGAGATCCTCAGTGTGAGCATGCTTGGGGGGGCAAACTATAGTGTTGGGACATGATGGGGACATTGAAAAAAAAAAAGAAAAAAAAAACTCAGGCAAGGATTTCATCAGTATGAATGGAAAAAGGTAGTATACATAATGTCACATACATAGGTAGTAAAGAAAGGAGCTCAGTGCATCGTGGGAAGTCCTAGACCAGTTTAGACCCATAACACCATAAATAAAGGGATCATTGAAGGTTCACTTTAGCTGATAATCAAACCAGTAACAACTCTGAACTTGTCAGGAACATTTTAAGCCCAAATGACTTTGTTGTAGATCACATGTTCAGATGTTCAGCTGTTTAGCTGTTGTGGTTTGTTTTGGAGGATTTCTACACACGTTTCGACAGCATTGCTTTTTTATGATACGCTAATGTTAGCCATTCATTTATAATGTGCTTAAAATGCGAGAGTAATTTATGTATTTATTAGGGTAGCTTTATGTGTGTTTAGTAGGTCTTGCACAGCCTTTGGGCTGGATAGTGTAAAAAAACTGTAGAACAAAAATGGGGCTAATTGCTTGGTATCTAGCCTAGCTGAGGTTTACAGTTTAACCCTGTGTTTAACCCCAATGTGACTTAAGGAGGTCACATCTTACATGATCTCTCAAATCCTGTTGCACTGTTGTTTAACCTGCAGCTGAAGGTTAACTTGATCTCAGTTGCTGTGTCATCAAAAATTGCTGAATCAACTCGTTGGCTAAAACCTTGCTGCTGAATCCAAAAAAAATGTTATTAATTCTTAGTGCATTCTTCTGGTTTCCATACAGTGACTGTCACTGATTTATGCATACAATTGATTTCTCATCAATTACAATATTTTTTTCATCTAAATAATCATGTCATCATTTAATGATTTGAAAGGGAGCTGACGTGATGATTTCACCTTCATCATCTAATACAATTCTTAGTCTAAATTGTTCTTGAATTATTATTATTCATATGCACAGACATTTTAAAGAGCACTTGCACTTGCCTGCATGGAACTAAAGATGTGTGAATGTTTTCTTTTTGTTGTTTTTTGTTTTTAAAGGGCAGCAACTGAGATCAAGATAATCTTCAGCTGCAAATTAAACCATAGGCGTTAGCAAGAGTGCAACAGGGTTTAATAGGTCATGTGACTTTCTAATGTGACATATGGGGTTGAATTCGCACCACCAGCTGAGCTAACAACTGTGCAATTAGCCCCATATTTTCTTGAGTTGTTGAAACAATTTTTAATCTGCACATATGTTCATGTTTGTTTCTTTTACCTTATTCTCTCTTGCGTCTCTATTCTGTTCACTGCATCTGCATCCTATTATCTCCCTCTTCTGTGTAATAAAGTCTACGTACTTTCCTTTTCCTGCTTGTCGGTTTGCCTTTTGTCTTTGCTCCTATATTCCACCCTGCTCCAAATGTTTGCCTCCAAGTGTTTCTGATACTTAATGTGCTTTTCCACTTGTTCCTACTTAGAACCATGTCACAATGTTCCTTGAGCTTTGTGAAAATCTTTTTCACATGTATGCTGTTTTCTTAAATGTTGTTTTTCTTTTATCTTTATAAGATACTTCAGTTTTTTCCGTTGTTTGGTGAAATGTCATGAGGTTTCTCTCATATGCATCTCTTCTCGCTTCCATCTGTGACCCAAAAATTGATTCCAGCAAAATATTTTAAAGGATTTTCTAATTTCACAAAATGCACCTGGAGGGATCACATCGGCTTGTTCTCCTCCATCTAGCTAGAAAATCCTTTGTGGACCTCTATCACTCGCAACATCTCAAGATGGCATGTTGATCACTCTTCGGAAATTAAATACGCAATTAATATATGAAGTCTCAAAGATCTTTATGAATCTGCTTAGAAAATAATTGCATACTGCTTTGTGCTGCTTAGAAACACTGGTTATACGTCATGGTGCACTTGTTTCACACTTTATTTTATTAACATAAAATAAAATGAAAATACTTTGTTTTCCAAGCACTAACAAACAAGTGAGAAACATCTGAGAAAGTGAACGACGCATTAAGGAAGTGCAGGTGTGTCATTTTGTGCACTAAAGCTGGGATCCATACTTTTAATCTGTGCATCCATGGATTCAAATCTGGGGATTCACATGGAATTGTAATAGTGTGAGAGGTGACCACTCTGTCGTCACTAACCACTTCAATCCTTACATCCAACGAGCGAGCCCAGTGACCAAATTACCCCAACAGATTGTAAACTGTGCCGTCTGGATTTCAATGTGCGCTTAATCTGCAGCACCAAATGAGTGAAAAAACAGAGACAAGACAGCTTAACTTTGGCTGAGATTTGATGTATCACTCTGAAACACCTACCAGTATGTTTTCTGACGTAGACATTTGACAGTAAATAGCTGAACAGAGAGCGAGTTAAGAAAAAACCTGCACAGAAACAAAATGTTTGGGGTTATGTTTTTCATATTATGATTGATAAATATTAAAGTACTTCCAGCACTAAGCATTATATGTTACATATATTAATAATGTAAAAAACTGTCTCACCATTAACTGATAATTATTTTTAGTTGCTAGATCTTTCTAAATAAGGAGAATAAACCCATATTTCTTTTCATGCTCTAACAGAGGGATGAAACGTAAAAGAATATATATCCTTCACCACAGCAATGAGTGAGTCGTCGTCCTTTCACTCAACAACGCTTGTTTCATTGGCCCGATCGTTGTCTGGGTTTGGACTTGATGCCGCCAATGGAGGACCTATCAACCCCCCCGACAGAGATGAGCCTCCACCTCCGGTATGATCCGAGTACAAATACTCACCTCCGTGTCTTTAAAACACCCCATGTTTCAGCTCTCTTGTAGCTCAGATTTCATCTTCTAGAGCTGACACCTGTGTTTGTTTATTAGGAGTCTGGCATCGATCTGGGACCTGGACTGTTCTTTGCTGATGGCAAGAGAAAAGTGGACTATGTACTTTGCTACAAATACAAAAAAAGACGGGCATCTAAGCTACGACTCTCCATTTCATCCAATGGGACTGTACCAATATCAATGGAAAGAGTGGAATCGGAGACGGAGCCCGGTGAGGCGGGTGCAGCTGCGGGAGATGCAGAGGAGTCGAAGCTCACTGAGGAGGAAAAGGCTTTAATGAGGGAGGAGTTTGAAGCGGGACTGCTGGAGGCTGGACTACAGATTGAGCGTGAGAAAGAGGTGTGTGTCTGTTTTGTTCCTGCACTTTTTTAAAAAAGCGAAGAAAAAAAAATCTTACAGGTACTTACAATATGTGGAAATGTGTTTGTTTTTTTCTGTGTATGTATCAGTGTGTGTGCATGGTGTTTCACTGTGGATGTTGTTTTCTGTGTATTTTCTTGTGTGTTGGCACAACTGCTGTTTTGGTTGAGGATTAAAAATAATGGCTGTAAGTAACTTAAGCCAAAGGCCAGATTACACAGGGAACTTCTTAGAGAGCGATCCATTATTCAGAAGTGTGTTTGATGGCAAAGCATTTTCATTTGAGTGTTACATTAGGTTTCATATATACTGAGTAGTTAAAAGGATGTGCACAGTTCTTACTGGGTGCTGCCTCTGAGTTTCTAATTAAGAGTCTTATGATACTTCTGAGAAAAGTTATTTCATTTTAAATTATAATTTCATATTTTTGTTATGGACCAGTTAGGCTTTGTGGTAGAAAAAAATGAATACCATCACTTGAAAAATTGCTAGAAATATAAGCGACGTAGTTTAGGGGCTTTGAGATGAGTCATTATTGACTATAGTGAATATACTGTTAGGGCAGGTTTGGAAATTGATGGTATTGGGTAACAGCTTGACACTTTTTACATGAACAAAATATAGCATTATTGACTTTCAGAAAGCTGTCCCAGCAGCAATCACGTTCTGTGCTTTGCAGGACCGGGCTGCTCAGAGCTTGACTAAATCGAATTTCATGCAAAAGAGCTTCACAATTGTACATTACAATGAGAGAAACAAAAGTGTTTTAAGAATCAATGACATGCAAATAAGTTCTTTCTTAATCATCAGTTAATGGGTAACTTCTGATTATATTTTGCTTAATATCATAATACAGCCAGCTGAGGGTTTTTTGCTTCGACATTTTTATGCATTTTCTGTACAAAAATAGTTTGAGGGTACCTCAAAAATGATCACATCTTTTCCTCAATAAATAATAAAATTTCTTGAGATCTAAATGAAATGTCTAACAAGCTTTGGTCAAAATAACATAGCAATGCATTACAAAAAAAAAAAAATCCTTTCCAACCATGTCTTGGTTGTGGTCATTGTGGCTGGTTTTGAGGGGGCGGAGCCTCTCATCTCCACTTTACCCCCATTCTTCAATCAAAGTTTATTGGCAGTAAAGATGGGGAGACTGAATAATTCTCTGATCTGAGTTTGTGAAGTCTTCGAAATCAAACGGTGAATGAGAACATTTCGGACCTAGACTGCCCCACTCAAAGTGGCTGGATCATAACTTCAGACACCCCACTGAATGCACTCAAGCGCAGGAAAATTGTTTTTTTTTTTGTTTGTTTTGTTTTAATAATATGTCCCCTTTAAGAAACAAAATAAAGAAAAAAATAATTACTAAGGAAGTCAGGATACACTTGGTAATAGATGATTTGCTACTACTTATTTCCCTACTAAGTCCTAAAGAAGCACAATATAAAGATGCAACAATTACAACGTAAAATGAATCAGTTCTTGGGTAATGATTTGTGTATCAATATCTGTCACAGTTATCCCTTTTTTGTACCTAATTTTGAGCTGGTCAAGAGATCAAAATTAGTTATGAATTAATGATAACTAGTTACCTAACACCTGCAAAATTCGTTGTTTGTGCTGGATACTCATGAATTCGTCAGTAAGAAGTAAGACACATCTCAGTTAGCAGTCAATCTTATTATTAAGTTAATTATTACTATTACTATTACTATTATTTTGCAAAAAAATGTATATATAAGAAATCATAGATGAATTTTCTTATCAGACTCCTTATTATACTATGTGCTACTGTGTGTTTTTTGTGTACAGAAATCAAATGGAATAGGGTTTATTCGGCTGCACATCCCGTGGTCGATACTCAGTCGGGAAGCAGAGCTGCAGAAGATCAAAGTTGCTGTTAAAAAGGTCAGAGATTTAATTCACTCTGGGCCTTCATACACTTGTTTAATTCAATATACTTTTGCCATTTGCTGAAACTTGCTTTGATATGAACACATCTCAAGATAACTGTGTAATGTCAATAGGTGGCTTTTGTGCAGAGTATTTTTCATGCTTGGTTTCTTTGAGCAGAAATGTGAATTGCGGAAACGGACCGGCATTGCTGGAATGTGGGATTCTGTCACCACGAAACTGAACGGACCCTTTCAACCCGACGTCCCTGACTTTGACATCCACAAAGACTTGCAGTCCCGTGTTTATTTCAAAACCCTCAAACACCCTTTCATCAGAGACAAGCTCCACCTGTGAGTAAATGAGCTGCAGCACAGACACAGTAATAAAAAATGTATTTATTTTTTTAATCTTTATAGATAACAGACTAATTTATTAATTAAATATATGCTTTCATTATCTTTATTAAAGCAGGAGAGGGACTCTCAAATGAATTGAGCTTTTATTGCCTGCTATCCCCTAATTCTTGTATTGATTTGTTTTGTAATTTCCTGCAGGTATGACATCAAGTCAACAGCAACTCTATTTGACAATGCAACACGGAGTAGAATAGTGAGTCCTGAAGCAATGTTTGCTTCCATGTTTGTGCTGTTAAATTATTTTGACATAGTTTCACATTTAGAACGGAGTTCACATACCACTAGTTTTACAATACTACCTGTGCTTCTAGGTTGCTGAAATTATTTCCCGCACAAAGTGCACAAACACTTGCCAAACCACTGGTGAGGTTC
This sequence comes from Xenentodon cancila, assembly GCA_014839995.1. Lineage (NCBI taxonomy): Eukaryota > Metazoa > Chordata > Actinopteri > Beloniformes > Belonidae > Xenentodon > Xenentodon cancila. Next base: position 20,341,032 of record CM026199.1, read on the forward strand.
TTTTTTTCTCTCGCTTGTTAAAAATCTATGCCCATTCATTGCCAGTGGTCATAAAACTGACTGCATTTGCACTGTTTCTTGTGTCATAAGGCATCAACTCATTACTGGCTCGAGGTGTTTATGACTCTGCCTTCCCTCTGCATGATGTGAGTAAAACAGAAACTGTCGCCACACGGAACAGTACAGTTCGTTCATATTGTTATGTATGTTTTCTTCACTCGCTGTTAATTGTGCCATATACAGGGGTGAACAAAGGACACAACTTAATTACTTGAGTTGAACTCGATATTCCTACTCCAAGTAGAGAACTTGCTCTTGAAAACTGATAAGTATTCAAAGTAGGTGTCAAAAATCTTAAAACATATTTTCTCATTGGATGGCTGCAGTAAAGAATACGAAAGCATATGATCAATTATTTTATATTGATGTGGAAAACACAACTTTTAACTCACATGCCACAGTTTTGCAGCTACAAAATAATGGCACCAATAACAGATAAACTTAAAACAGCTGAATATAGAATCAGCGAGGCTTTAAATAATGTAAAAACATTACAACCTTGATTGGAAATCAAGGCTGCTGAACTGGACTTTTCTTGGTTCTTCTTAAAGATGTTTCACCTTCCATCCAGAAGATAAGATCAAACCTTATTGATCCCACAGTGGGGAAATTCGTTTGTTAAAGCACCTTCCAAGACAACAGTTGCAAAAAAATATAATGTAGAAAACAAATAGTACGTGTTGTACTGTATGTTCAGTACGCTGTATGTAGGCTTCATTTAAAGACGTTTCTTTTACATTTTTTAGGGGTCGTTTACTAGGAGAGGACGGAAAGACCAGCGAAATGACAGACAGGTAAGTCGTTGACTTCTAATTGGATTTTATGACATTTGTATTATTAAAATATTCTAAGAATCTACATGGATAGACTAACCACTTGTTTGACTAACCACGCATATAGCAAAATTGTATCGTTCAGGAATGTCTGATCAGCACAAAATACATTAATATTAATCAAACAACGTTGTTTGGTCTGAAAGCAAACAAAGGTATGAACAGCATTTCTTCTAATATTTGCATCCTACAAAACAAACTCAGAATGATGTGGCTAAGTAGCAATGTTTTTTTAAAATTTTATTTATATATATATATATATATATATATATATATATATATATATATATATATATATATATATATATATATGTATGTATGGGCCAGGAAATGCATTCTAGATGTGTATCATCAGGGCTGTTTAAATGTTCTAATTATGACTACTTGTATAGCGCTACAAGCCAGATTTAAAAAAAAGAAAACGTTTCTACTCAGCTGTAGAGGAAGCGGTGTGGCGGTGGAAGGAACAGTGCCAGAACAGACTAATTAACCAGCTGCAACCACTCAACTAATTAGCTTTTGTTCTATTTAGAACGTAGCATGCTGGGACCTGGTAGAGAAACGAAGAAACTGCAGATAGATAGATAGATAGATAGATAGATAGATAGATAGATAGATAGATAGATAGATAGATAGATAGATAGATAGATAGATAGATAGATAGATAGATAGATAGATAGATAGATAGATAGATAGATAGATAGATAGATAGATAGATAGATAGATAGATAGATAGATAGATAGATAGATAGATAAATAAATAAATAAAGTTTGTTGTTGGTGGGTTTTAACCCATTAGGACCCGTGGTGACACAGGTGTCACACTGCCTTTAAATGGTTTGGAAAGTTCCTTAGACATTCAGTCCACTTGGTCTGTGTTCTACACCCTATGTTTTTTTTTACTCCATCAATATTTTGTTGGACCAACTTTTGGCTTTGATTATGACACACATTTGCCATTTCATTGTTTTATTACCTGTTCTCCAATGTCACACCATCTAGTTGTATGGTTTTTCTTGTACTGTGATGTTCTCCAGAACAGTACAAGGATTCCCAGTTTTACGCATTTCCACGTCTTTGGCAGCGCTAGATGTGACGTAGTTAGTCAATCTAAAGTCATCAAAATCTAGTTTCCAGCTGTTTTTGGCCTCATTTATAGAGTGTAGTTGTGATATAGGACTAGTTAAACATTGGGCATTACTGCACCACATGGGCTTTGCTTCTGAATAATCATTTGAATGATCATCTCCTGCCTTTATCATCTCACATCATCAGTAGTAGTGGCAATCGGAATAAATTGTAAAAAGATATTTCTGTCCATCTTCTTCAACATTGAGATTGTTTCATTCTTTTGAAGTCTCTTAGGACAAACTACAAAGAGTTACAGAAACACTGACCCGTGCAGCACTGCCTTTATCGCAAATTCAGAGTTTTGATTTTTTGTGTGATTTATTTATTATTTATGATGAGCATGTCACTTAATCCACTGGACAGACCATCGGATAAAATGTCCATCTTAATTAGCCTCACTGTGCACGGGCGCACACACACACACACGCACACGCACGCACACACAATACCTTTGTTATGGCAAAGCTTTAATACTTTTCCACAGCATTTTTTAACATTTTCACATGCAACATGCCTCAACATTGCTGTGAGCTGTACTGATAACTTTCCTCTGTTAGATTTTACTGAACATAGTTATCTCTGATCATAATCATTCAAGTGTATCTTTTTCTGACCATCACTCTTTAAAACCATTGTTCACCTCTATCCTCACAGGGTTTAATAATGTGTTGAACAGTTTTTAGTTGTTTTCTTTGCCTGATGCAGACCAATAATTTTAACCTTTTGAAACAGGATAAAATCTTTATGACCAGAGGATGTGTGTTCTGACATTGTTGTATAAGGAATGAGAAGCTCCTCTCTGCATCAGTTAGTTATATAACCTGTTGCCAGCTAAAACATATTAAATCACTGTAGTACTTTTCCAGTGGGAGGCTCTTACCTATTTGTAAGGTTGACTAGTGACTTTCTTTTCCTTCCTGCAAGTGTTTCATAAACACATATAATGTTAAGGGAAAACATTTAGTCTTTAGAAGTTTGACATAGAAAATCTTTAACTAATATTGTCAACTTACCCCTGTGTAATGTGTTTCTGTGCCCTTCAGCTCCTCCATGAAGAATGGGCCAACTACGGCGTCATGCTCAAACATCAGCCAGTCGACCTAATCAGGTACAGAGGAGTCGGTGCCAACAGCAGTTAATGTTTTTAATCACATCCACTAAAACCAAACTGTTGTACAGAAATCACCTGATAAGTCTGAGGTAACAGTGAGGCAGAATATATTTTTAAGCGTGACGCTATGGAGTGATTCTCTCAAGTTCAGGAGAGTGTCAAGTTAATATTTTCTATGTCTTAAAATTTAGATTAGGCTCTGAAAATGTCTTAAAAATCATGTCCAATAAGGCAAAAAACTTCAAAAAAAGAACAAGAAAACAGTAAACTGGTTAACCTTTACAGAACACCTTTGTGTTTGCAGGAAGTACTTTGGAGAACAGATTGGGTTGTACTTTGCCTGGCTGGGTGTTTATACTCAGCTACTCATTCCTCCCTCTGTGCTGGGCATCATTGTCTTCCTTTACGGCATATTTACAGTAGATGACAATGTGCCAAGGTAGGCAAACTGTTCAAACTTACATACCTTCTTCAAAAGTACAATATGCCATAACAATGTAAGTATTTATACTTTTTCACATATTTTGTTTTCACATGTTTTCAGTCAGGAGGCATGTAATGACAACCTGAACATCACAATGTGCCCACTGTGTGATGCAGTGTGTGACTACTGGCGTCTAAGTACAGTGTGTTCACTGGCTCGAGCGTCATACCTGTTTGACAATGGAGCGACTGTCCTCTTTGCTATTTTCATGTCACTTTGGGGTAACTATACACTCTGATACACTTCCCTTAAAATGTTACAGCAGGTATAGAGTAGCTCAAGGCATCTACTCCTAGATAACTACCTTACTATCCTCCTGCCATGTTCATGTCACTGTGGGGTAACTATATATTTTAATACACTTTATCGAAAAAGTTACAGCAAATATAGTATTTCACAACTCAAGCTCCAAGACAATTTTATAAAAATGTGCCTAATTACATATTTCTGAATCAGCACTTCAGTTTTTAATATACAATTCTAATTGAGGAAGAACAGTCATAGAAAGTATAACTTTCACATTACATTTACAAAACAAGAGACGTTTAGATGCAAACTTAAATAAAACAAAGTGTAAAAAAAAATCATCATCAAAGAGGCAGCATTGCTGGCATTAGTATTAAACATAAGCACATTAAATGAGTAATTAGAAAAAAAAAATCTGATGGATAGTATGATTTTTAAAAAGCCAGATTCCTATAATTCCTATATAAGTTGCAGGTTAAATTCATGGAACATATATTTGACAGCTCTTGAAAGACCAGTGCTTTATTTTTCCATATTAGAAAAAACATCTGTCATATAGTTTGACTGTAATGATCCCTTGAAATTTTTTTAGATGTTAGGGTTTTACATTTTTCCATGTCAGTGATTTTTAAAAGATTTTCTTTGTATCATCATGCAGCGGCTTGTTTCCTTGAACACTGGAAAAGGCGACAGATGTGTCTGAAACATACCTGGGACCTCACAAGTTTAGAGGACGAGGAGGTATCAAAATACACACACTTGCATAATCTCTGTGTAAAACACAATTGGAGACTTTCCTAATCATGTCACTTAGAATAAATTTGCACTTTGTTTAGAAACTGAAGTCAGTCATGACATAAACAATCTCAGCCTAACCCCACTATGTTTCTCTTCCGCACCTCTTTCTTTCTTGTTTCTGTTTCTCTGCTTCGTGAAGGAGCGAGTCCAGGTGGGAGAAATTTCTGTTCAATTTTAATGTAGAAAATTTGAAATTAAAAATTTGACTTGGGTTTCTTTTCAAACTGTATGAATCAAAGACACGACTTGGTTTTCTTTCTTCACTTTTATTTAATTTGTTAATATCAATCAGTTTAAGCATTTCAAGCCATTCCAAAAAAAAAAAAAAATGGTAGGACATTATTGTTATTTATTTAGACCTATAAATGTTAATTCCCTGACACAAACTTAAATGCACTTAACTTTACAGTTATTTTCACCCATTCTTTATGCAAAACATATTAAGCTTTGCACAAAGGTGTAGAACATCCAAAACACTAGAGCGAATGATAACCAGAACAACATGAGGAGCTGCAGGGAGATCAAAGCAAACTAAATGGAAATGAGAAATCAGGGAAGTGAAGACATGCATTGCAATACATACATACAGATGATGAAGAGACACAGGTGTAGACAATCAAGTCAACCTAAACACAGAAATAACACTTTCAAAATGTTTCAGGATGTAAAACAACCACTTAACACAAAAGGACTGATAAGGCAGAGATCAACTTAAACTGAAGAAGGTAACATAACAAAATTAAGACTAGTCCAGAAAAAAAAGTTCAACAACATAAATCTCCAGTCACAACGATAAAAAAAACTACAAAACACAGGCGAAAACGCAAGGAAAACAGGAAATGTAAAAATAATCAAAATCCTACATCATGACACATCCTTGATGCCTCGGAGCCCAGAGATGAAGTTTATCACAAGGATGTCTTTTGAGCTGTGTCTTTTGTAAATGTGGCTCTGTGTTGGTTTGCTTTACAAATGTTTCCCAAAGTAATCTCTTAGCCATACGATTATATCAGTTATTAATGTACAACTTTTTTGATGCATTGCTGTCTGAGATAAAGTATCCACTTTGGACTTGCTTCCTTACCCCTTAAACATTCAAACTCCATTAATGGTTAAATAATGATGTCATGCACTGTAGAAGAAGAGCCCTTTTTTTTCACAAATGCAAGCGAAAACCACTTAAATGTTTAAAAATCCTGCTTTTTTTTTTTGGCAGTAGGTGGGGGGTGTTTGGGGTTGTACATATACAGTGTATAATCAGACAGCATGTGTGTGTCTGTGTGTGTTTGTGTGTGTGTATTGCAGGATGAACTGAGGCCTGAATATGAAGAAGCTCTTCAGGAGAAAAAAGATAAAATGAAAGCTCAGGCTAAAAAGAAGGTAGATCACACTGATATTTTGTGTTTTTGTTTTAAGTCAAATTGTCTAACTTTTAAGATAAATAGTGCGCTCGTTCACACTGTGTTCTGTTTTAGTTGACCCAAGCTCGAGACGGTGTAGATGGAGAAACAGACCAAATGCTGGCTTCCCAGGTATCCAAACACTGTCCTGAGAGAGCAGAGCTGGTGGGGAGGGAGGCGGTAGCGGGATGTGCACCCGTGTGTGTATATGTGTCCCAAATTACTATTATATGAATTATTCTCTGTTGATAAATCAGCTTTTGCTATAAAAGTAAAGGCTGCAGTTAATCTAAGATGGTCATATAGAGCCGTTTTTTTAAAATAAATTCTGTGTATATGTTCATGTTAGCACATTATGAACCCCATTTCAACCCCCACCACCACGCTTCACTTACAGTGCGTGGTTGAGTCCAAAGCAGCTTACCTGCATGAGATTAGCCCAGATTACTGATGGAGACAGAAAGGGCAGGATGGAGAGGAAGAAGGGGAGGAGATTTCTGTCCTTTCAGATGGCAAACATACAGCGGCCACACCTTTAACATGGCGTGTGTGTGCAGAACATGTGCTTACAATTACGGCCCATCACACACTAAGAAGCCTAAGAAGTACATATGAATGTTGTTTGTGTTCATGCGTGCACCAAATAAACATGCATGTTTTTTCTTAGCAGCAGGAGCCAGAGTCGCTGGAAATTGAGGATCACCTGTCAGGTTATCTCATCAACGTGTCCACCTTACTGCTGCTGGTACTGTAAACATCCTCTCGTCATATGCCATTTTCAGACACGAGACACGTTATGTATGTTTCATGAATCTGTTAATGTGACAACATACGGTCATTCACAAATTTGTTACTTTTACATTAATGTTCGTCGTGATTCATACAAAAGTACCAGTGAACGTTACAAAAGTGTATGCTGTGCATGATATTTCCCATTTGCACAAAGTTAGATGGTAAAACAAGTGAAGAATAATAAAAAAGTCTGAAAAGATTATGTAATATCACCATAACAGTTCATATTAGAGTGCTGGGATTGTGCAAAACTGATGGAATGGTGGCTTTTCTACCTGTCAAAGCTTATTAACAGTCAATATTATCCTTGAGGATTCAATCACACTGACAGTAACGGCATCAATGTGAGTCACCAGACTTTGATGAGAAACAGCACAGTAAACACATGTTGTGCCATAAAAATTCACCTTAAGCTGACAAACACACTGATTTGTATAAAACAAAACAGTGGCAGATGGGAAGAGCTGAAAATAAGAAGCTTCAGCTGCAGCACAAGCACCTTCAAACAGTTTATCATATTAATTTAGTTCAGATGCTGTGGGAAAACAAAATAAAGGCTTGGCAGTTTCCTTGCGTAAATAAAAACAAGGAGGAGAAAAGTTTGGAAGGGGGCTGTTATTTATGTAGAAACACAATCTGTCAGCTGATTATATGGCAAATTAACTCACTGCTGCTGAGTGTCTCTGCCAGTTAATGTGACCACAGGAGGTCACATAGTGTTGAAAGTGATACGCATACATTACTAGGTCCAGTTTAGTCGGATTGCCATCACAGCACGTTACGGAAAAGCTCCCGGGGGGTCATTCAGACATGACACTGACATGTTCAGTTGCCCCCAGATTAATGAAGAGCTGTGCATGTCTAAAAGGGGCTTTATTCTCACTTTTCCATTTGCCATCTGTCTAAGTCGATCCTCCTGTTAATCTTTTGATTAACGGGTGGATCAGGTGGATTAACAGTTGGCAGGGTGATCACTATTGTTATTTTTTATGACGTATCAGGCATTTACCTGAATCCAAAACGTTTTTTTTTTTCTTTCTGTCTTTATCTTTTATTTATTTATTTATTTATTGGCATACAATTTTTCCAAATTCATCTAGTCATTTCTCATCAACCTATTTCGTCAGCACTAGTGAACCTAAATCCTCAGTCAATTTACGTTATTAGAATAATGTCACACAAAACAAAGTCTTCACAATTAAATTGCACCACATTCACAATGACCGTCTCCTCTACAATTTTCTACTTTAACCTTTCATCCTCATGTGGACTGTCTTTAGATCTTCGTGACCTTCTCAGCAGTGTTTGGAGTGGTGGTTTATCGTATCTGCATGTTGAGTGTGTGGTCCATGAACCCTGACCCTGAAGCCAAGGCCAGCGTGAGGATGACGGTCACCACCACAGGCATCGTCCTCAACATGCTGGTTGTTCTGGTGTTGGAGGAGGTCTATGGAGCCATCGCCGTGTGGCTGACCGAGCTTGGTACCACGTTTATCACGGTTGCACATATACGCTTTATATAGGGAAGGCTGATTGCCTATAAAAATGTCATTAATATTAGTATTTCATGTGCTACAGTGGAAACAGAATATGGACGAAGTCGACTGATATCTGTTTCTCCATTTGTGGAATGAATTGAAGTGATGCTTTACATGGAATAATTTTTTATATATGTTTATACTTATATTTCTACTGATTTAGGATGTATTTGTAGAAGACACCTTTTTACATAAATGAAACATAGAATTGTGAAAAAGTGTATCAAATGTCCACAAATGACATGTTAACATCTGTCATGTTGTTATTCTGACAGAACTTCCTAAGACAGAGGAAGAGTTTGAAGAAAGGCTAATCTTCAAGTCTTTCTTCCTCAAATCCATGAACGCCTTTGCACCTATTTTCTACGTTGCCTTCTTCAAGGGCAGGTGCGTACTGTTTCTTTATAAGACAAATTAAACCCGCTGTGCATCTTCATTCTTTATCATGTGACCCCGGTTTCTCCTTCATACAGATTTGCTGGGCGTCCCGGTGATTATGTTTATGTCTTTGGAGACTATCGCATGGAGGAGGTGGGTCCAGCTTTAAACATAACTCAGTATTGATTTGTGTACGTACATGTTAGATTTATGCATACATTTGAGCTAAATCTGTGTCCCATAATCCACAGTGTGCTCCTCCAGGCTGCCTCATTGAGTTGTGCATCCAGCTCAGCATGATAATGTTGGGAAAGCAGCTCATTCAAAACAACGTGTTTGAGATTTTAATACCGTATGTACATATTAATGATATTAATCAGTAAATGATATTGAGAGCTAAAAAAAAAAAAAAAAGCTGTGTAAAATGTAAATAAATGCCCATTGCTACCATTTCAGAATTTTTTTTTTAATACAGAAAATCTTTTTGCTCTGTATAGATTTTCATCTTTTCATCGTTTTTTTTTTTTGTCATACTCAATACTCAAAATGTCTCTGCAATTTAATGTTAAGAAAATGTTATTCTTTCTGGAACTGTGGCAGCGTAATGAACCCCTCCATATTTTCACCTCTGAAAGACTCAAACATAATACAGGTCATGATCGTGACCAACCTTTTGTTATTTAACTTAATTAGTTGGGAGTGTTACATCAGACGGTTGTTTTTTAGTGTGACTCAATTTTTCCAATCATTTGATGACATCACATCTTTTTGGCAAGTTTATGGCATCCAATTCTAAATGATCACATCCCTTTCAAAATCTGTCTAATTTCAGCACTATCACAATCACTTCATGTGTTGTCTTTGTACCATTTTTAGTTAAATATATTGTGTAAATTACTTAATTTTTTTTAACTTACATTTTACACAGCATCACAACTTTTATGGAAACTGAAATACATTGTAATGCTTTTTTTTTTGCAAATCTGCTTTTACTTTAGTATAGGTCCTCTGTAATTAATATTTCCTCCTTTTTAGTAAGCTGAAAAAGATGTACAGAACAATACAGGAACAAAAAGGAATGAAAAGAGCAGGAGAAGATGAAGACGGTGAAGGAGAAGAGAAGAGACCAAAGCAACAATACCACAAAGATTTTGCCCTTGAACCGTTTGAAGGTGTCAGCCCAGAGTTCATGGAAATGAGTAAGTCTCATCAAGTCTCTTTCTAACTCTTATCTATAATCGATTTGCTCACTCCTGAAATTCCACACTGTAATTTTCTTTTTTTGTGCATTTCTCTTAATGTATTATCCAGTAATCCAGTACGGGTTTGTGTCTCTGTTCGTGGCTTCCTTCCCACTGGCACCTGCATTTGCTCTGCTCAACAATGTCATTGAGATTCGCCTCGATGCCTCAAAATTTGTCAGTGAGATCCGGCGGCCTGATGCTGTTAGGTGTAAAGACATAGGTAAACCTCTCACCGAAAACATCTCCGCTGTCAGTCTGTGTGGAAGCGAAAAACCTTTCCTGAAACTTTGAATCAGTTTCTTTTCTCACACTTCTCTCTGACCCATTTTCTTTCTTTTACACAAATACATCAAGATTAACATGAACGCATGGAATCTTTTCCCTTTCCTTATTTGTCTTCTTTCATGCACATGCTGTCTTCAGGGATTTGGTACAACATTCTCTGTGGAATCAGCAAGTTCTCTGTCATTACCAATGTAAGTGTGCATTTCTGTGTGTGTGTGTGTGTGTGTGTGTGTGTGTGTGTGTGTGTGTGTGTGTGTGTGTGTGTGTGTGTGTGTGTGTGTGTTTTAGTCCTGCTATTTGTCTTCTATTTGTCCGTGAAAAAAATCCTAATTAATTTTATTCTTATTATATTTTTAAAAGCTTTATTAACAAAATGTATTTGTTTGTTCCTCAAGGTGAAACAACTATGTCAGATTGATTTCCTTCCTAGTAAAACATTTTCAAAGGCCTCCTTAAGATAACAATCCTGTTTACTAAAAGGGGTGATTAAGTAAACAACCCCAGGAGATTTGGTGTTTCTGTTATTCCCTGCTGGACTATTTGGCTGCTGTCCCTTTAATAGTGGTTTTATTAGCTCAAGCTAATAAGTGATGTCTAATCAAACATCAGTAGGAGATTTTGGACCGAACATTTTAGGCAGCATCCGTACCAATATCATCCAAAAATCTAATTGGAAGCGTCTTTTTTGGGAAATTACTTTCCATTCCCCAGAGGGAATTGCAAAGGTCAACCGCTCACTACCTTTTTGTTTTCTTTGCATTTCCTGTCAGTCTTTGGGTGTCACCTCCTTCATCCTCACCTGGGATTTGCTATAATTTCTCTGTGGTCAGCGTGATTTATGGAGTAGCATACCTTCAGGAAATGTAGAACACGTGATCCCGTGATCACTGGGATAAATAATATAGGATTAATTAAAGCCTGACACATGAAATAATACACAGAAAAAGTGTTTATGATTATGATTTGATTATGGAGTTGTGCAGACGTCTTGGATATTAATGTATCAAATATGTTACAGCCAGCATTGAAGGGTTAAAGGTCCCATATTATTCCAATCTGATTCCTATTTATATTGATCAAGCACCATCATTGAGTGGTTTTATTTTAATCGCAACTCAAAAATGATCTGTTTTGCAAACATAAAGCTGTTTTTCTGTGTGCAGTGTCAGCAGGTATTTGGACTCCATCTCCTGCTGCACCCTGCACAGTTTTCTGTTATTGATTACCTTCCTAAACCAATCAGACACCTCACAGTCAGTCCCATGTCTCTGTGATAAAGACAATTGGAGGTTGTTTCTTCTTTAACCTGGCCGGTGGGAACAATTGCATGAGCTGGGTTGAGTTGACCAGTCTGCATGTACAAATTTTGCTTGTGTGAGCAGAAAGTAGTTTGTGGGAAAAGAAAGAGTTAAGAATTAAGGAGTTAAGGATCTCCTGGTATGTCTGGTCTTTTAAAACTAATGTTTACTGCTTAATCAACTGTGCACCTCTTAAAACAACAGCTAGTCTGCTTGAAAGTAAAGAACATTACAGTTTTAATCCATTTGAATGTTTGAAAGTAAGGAAAAAGCCTAATATGGGACTTTTCCACCTGCAGAGTTTTGGGTTTGAACTTTCAGCGACTTAATCACGGTAGCCTCATCACCATAGAGATAAAGTCAAACCTAACTTTTCAAACTTAATAATATACGAAGGTTGAATATGTGACAGATAAATGTAAACTAATTTCAAATTAAAAGGAGTTTGAAGGCAATGCATTTCCAGGAATAAGATGGAATTGTAATTAATGAGTTTCACTCTTTTTTTTTTTAATCATTGTAGGCATTCGTCATCTCCTTCACGTCAGAGTTTGTTCCGCGTATGGTTTACCAGTACATGTACAGCATGAATGGCACCATGAATGGCTACACAGAGCACTCACTGTCCTACTTCAACATCAGCAACTTCCCTCCTGGCACAGCACCAACCACCACACTCATCACTGGAGTGACCATGTGCAGGTCAGAGGGACTTTCTTACCCTTGACCTACCAGGATCTACCTTTAAACCCCTTATCCAGGAGCTTAACTCTTTTACTGTAAAATATTGCGTGATTGCCAACTACTTCTGAGGAAAGATCTTTTCAGATTTCGCCTGCGGTTATCCACGCTGACCTAGGTGTCTCCTGGCGTCTGAACTGTCTGTCTTTTTCAGATATAAGGACTACAGAGATCCACCATGGGGACCAGGTGCCTACACATTCTCCAAACAGTACTGGTCTGTCCTGGCTGCAAGACTGGCCTTTGTAATATTCTTCCAGGTATCAAAGTAGTGCTGTATTTCCAGTAGAGGTTAGTTTAATGTTAGTATAAACCTTTTTTTCCCAAAAGAGCAGAAAAGGTTGCTTAAGTGTTTTCTAAATGCATTAAAAATAAAAGACTTAAAAATCCCATTCAACTAAAACACTTGACAGCAGTGAGATCTGTCTGGGGAGTTATCCTACAAGCTTTGTAAACTCCTTTTGGAGATTCTGATTCTTGGTAAGGACTTACGCCTCCCACTGAGCTTGGTTGAACTTGTGTGAGATTATCTGGTCTCTTCAGAGATGCTCTATTAGGTTCAGTTGGGGCAGCGGTTCAGAGGATTGAGAATGGACCAGCTGCTTCCACTTTGTCAATTAAAAACGTCCTTTTTATGCAGGAACAGCTGGGACTGGAGGGGAGCTGCAGATCAGGGCTGTCAGTCTGACGCACATCCCTGTTCTCTAAAAAGATAATTGTTGGAATAAACTGTCTGCATGCTGTATACTCAGAGCCCTCAGTAAGCTGTGGTTGCTATATTGGAGGCGTCATAAGGCTCAGCAGAAGCGTATGTCATGATCGCAACCACAGTCTCAGACAGGCAGCCCTGGTCTTCTGCTCCTCCCTGGTTCCAGATGTTAGGACATGGTTAATGAGCAGCATGGAAGCAGCTGGTCCATTATCAGCCACTGCAATCACCTGACCCGCTGCCACGCAGCTCCTCCTACAGCTGAGCTCAAAACCACACCCCTCCAATACATAAACCTTCTCCCCAGCGATAGAGTTTGAGCCCTTGTGTCCTTTTCTTCCATCCTGACTGATCTACCAGTTTCTATTATATGAAAAATGTTACCACAAAATTGTTTTTGACTCAGTTCATCGTTTCTTCTGCAAACCATAAAGAAAAGTAGTTTAGTCTGCGTTTTATCGGAGCAGAGTGGCAGATTTTCACCAGCGAGGTATGACTTTTGTGGGGCCAGTCAACCATAAAGAAAAGATCAGTGAAGAGCTGCTGTCATCTTTCTGTAAGGTTCTTCAATCCTACCTCTGAATCTCATTAATTGCTACCACTGGCTCTTGGCTGCCGGTCTGACCAAGGCCCTGGTATCCATAATCACTTATTTTGACTGCACAGCCAAAATTAAGGAGGATTGTAGTCTTTGTCACTTTGGAGAAAAGTGTGCAACAGTACAAGGTCAGTCGGTGGGTGGGTGGGGGCCTTGGCCCTCCCACCAAAGGTGAGAAAGAAAAGAGAAAGGAAATAGGAAAAAGATGATAAAGAACAGAGAGAAGAGAAGCAAAAATGTATTGTCAACAAAACATAAGACAAAATATATTAGTAGTTAGTATCTGTTAGCTGGAGAGATAAGAGTTCTATAGACATATGACTGATACATGGACATTTGGTGGACTACAGAGATGATTATATAAACAGGAGTAGACAGCAGACACTGAGGTGGTCAGAGGGTCAGACTGCAGGTCAGCATGTTAAGAAGATATCCAACAGATGAATCTGTACAGACAGGTGGAGGTTAACACCGATGATGGTCAGAGGGTGGAACCGCAGGTCAGCATGCAGCTCTGGAAGCTCTGGAACCTCTGGAAGCTCTGGCCTGCAAATTTATACAGAAGAGAAAAAAGAGGGGCAGAACAGCACAATATACTACAAGAACAATGGAAAACAGTTACACTTCTGAGGTACTTTAATTAACAACTATGGATTGATCTGAAGGAAGAAAGGGAAAAGGAAAGAAGAAAAGGAAAAGAAGGAAGAGAGGAAGGATGAGGGTCACCGCTCAGCGGATCATGTTGGGATCATGGATCATGTGATCAGAATCAGAGTCCTGCGAGGACTTTGTCTTTTAACTGGTTTAACAACAATATTTACTAGAAAACATCTATCTTTCTTTCTCTCTCTCTAACTTACAATATGCTCATATTAATGCAGGGAAACATCATCATTAAGTAACATCTGCAGTCACTGGTTTGAATTTTAATCTGTAAATGTACCGAGAGAAAAACTATTTTGTGTTTTTTTTTTTTTTGTGACAGAACCTTGCCATGTTCCTCAGCATGTTGGTTGCTTGGCTGATCCCAGATGTACCACGATCGCTGCGGGAGCAGCTGAAAAAGGAGAACATGGCCTTGATGGAGTTTTTGCTTAATCAAGACCAAGAAGCTTGTGCCAAAACCCGCTCCACAAAACCGTCAATTCCCTGCCTCGCTGCTGACATAGACATTGTTGTGGTTCCACCAGAGGAGGAAGAGGTCCACCAGGTGGAGGAGGAGGAGGAAGAGGTGAGGGTTGAGATTAGTCTGGATGACCCTGGAGGGTTTGATGACAGCAAACCAGATGTTTCAAAGTCATTTGAAGAAACTGAAGATAATAGGCAAGAAGAGCGACGGGATGATGATGGAGAGGCAGAAGAAAAAGAAAAGGCAAATGAAGAAGTGAAGGAAGAGGGTGAAAATAGGGAGGATGAGGAGAATACAAAAGAAGAAAAAGAGGAAGAAGGACAAAGTAAAGAAGAAGAGAAAGAAATTGAAGAAAATCCAGATGAGGAGAATTTTTCTGTCGATCTGGACTCCTTCATGAGCAAGCTGGGTCTGTTAGGTGAGAGGATAAAACTTCATTTCTGACAACACAGCTGAGATTCATATTTATACCTTAACGAGGTAAACGTGTGTTGGTGGTGTCTTATGGTTATTTCTTTCTTTCTCTTATTTCTGTCCTGTAGATGAAGGGCCTTCGTCCAGCACAGCAGTGGCTGAGATTTCCTCCTCAGACTCCCAACAGGATCAGCAGAAAGAAAAGCAGCCTCTGTCACATCCTTCATCAAAAAGAGGCTCATCCCTGAGTCTGAAGGCCTCTAGAGCAGACATTTCAACATCAGATGTTGAAACTAGGGTCTTTTCACTAATTGCCCCCCCTCCAAGAGAGCCAGGCTCAAAGTCCCGCTGCTCCACCCTGCCATCCCGCCACAGAGGAGCTGAGGCTTGTTACAGCCTGCCACGGCCCAGCCACTCCACCAGCCTCACAAGGTTCCAGCAGCAAGCCGCGCTTGCTCCCCTCATTCCTTTGGCCTCCTCCTCATTGGCATCACCCAACCCGTTCTCTCCCCCACACACCCCTGCATCACCCGCATCTCCACAACGACAACTGTCACAACAGTCCTCTACTGAACTATTTGTCCTGAAAGGTCCTCCACCTCAGCTGCCGCGCTCTAGGGGCAAAACCCGGTGCTCCACCCTGCCTCCACGACAAAGACCAGCAGGTCCTGAGGAGCCCTCAAGACAGCCTAGCCATTCTACCAGCTTTACAAAGCTCGGAGACCGCATCCCACCTTCACCCAGTGACCTGAAGCGCAACAATACACCAGTATGAGGAGAACTGCAGGGCAGCAGGAAGAGACAAAGGGTGCCAGAGGGAGGGGAGGACTTTCATGATAAGCCTCTCCTGTTTGTGCCTTTGGCTGCATCCTCCCTGCTGTTGTCTCTATCTGCATATTCCTGGGGTCTGAAGAGAGACAATCAGGAACAAATTAACCTCTTTTTTAAAAACGTCTCAATCCTTACACTCTTACTACTATTTATACAAATATTTATACTACTCAGTGGTTTAGGTTTTGACAAACTGAAACTCAAAACTGTTTGGCATGACCAATGAAGACCCCACTTGGACTATTTTTTCTTTTTGCAAGGGTTGTACTCTTTGTGTGTGTGTGTGTGTGTGTGTGTGTGTGTGTGTGTGTGTGTGTGTGTGTGTGTGTGTGTGTGCATGTGTGTGGGTGTGTGTTCATGCGTGTGTGTGTGTTGATTTCACCCCCAGTCACAGCTTAATAGCCCCACTCTTCTTTTATTTTCAGTAACTTTTTTCTTATTGTGTCAATGAAGCAGCAGTGCTGCCATGTAGACCAGTGGACGGTGATATATCCATCATTGCTCAATCCAAGTTACGCTTTTAGCTTTACTGTGTATTTTCTAGAGGTTTTGATATATAAAAGATGTAAAAAATATAATAAAAGAACCATACATTTTTTATATTTGTTCTTCCTTCTGAGTTCACCATCATGTGTTGATTTTATTTTGAATAGCAGTCTTCTTACATGTCCTATAAGTGCTTGGTTGTAGACGTTGATGGGCGTGACGGTGACAGTAGGCTTCTATTGTACACTAATGACCAGCCTCTATCGCCCCCCTCTGGTGCACAGTGAAACACAAGGGTGTTCTCTATTTGTAGGATGGACTCTCAGTATTGTATTACTTTTCATTTTCATCCTTTTGAAACTTGATATTTTGAATGCTCCCCCACCAAAATAATAACATGGCTTTTCTCTTTTAGGTGCAATTAAAAGGATAAAGGACTATTCTAATAGTCAGATAATTGCAACTAAGTGCTGGACGTTCACTTTTTTTTTTCTTTTACCAGAGAAAACATAAAAAAGAGAAGGTTTACCAAGCCCACAGTGATTTTATCTGTATAGATGTGTTTGTTATTAGGTCAAGAAGCTCTCTGGAGAGATGTTTCACTCTCTTTTTTCTGTGTGAGAGAGTTTGTCTTACTCACCTGGCTCCTCCTCCTCCTCCTCCTCTACCTCACCAGTGAATGGGACCTTTGTGGGGGCTTTTTTTTTTTTTTTTTTGCATTCCAGGGAAAGTCATACAGGTGAGGGTACACAAAGAAAAAAAAAATTCCCACACTTAGATGACAGTTCCAGTTTACTGTTTACAATTGACAAAAAAAAAGTTATTACATTAATAATATTGCACCAAGGTGAGTTAGTCATTTCCTTATTTAAAGACTTGCAACAGCTACAAGGGTGTGATTACAAGAGCAGACAAGGTGGGAGGGAAGGAACACAATCTTTCCAACCAGGTGAGCGACCACACGCATGGCTAAAATTTAACATGTTCACTGGAGCCTGTTCACACACAGCGAGGTACATCTCACAGATTGGGGAAAGCACTGGTACTCAAGCTAATATTTGCCTTCATTAATTCATTACCATATCCTTGAAGAGTGGCTCCAACAAAACAATAAGAGTGAACACAAAGGATTTAAGAGTGCTGCTTTCTGGTGTGGGTAAGTACGCTCTATGGACTGTGGGAGTAACAGGCTGGCCTCGTGCACATGGATCCCCAGAAAACACCCACCCTTGCTTGCTTTGACTGATGTGTTTTCTCTGGCTTGCGGAAGAAAAGGGTGTAATAATTTAGATATTTGAAAACATGAATGTGATGATTTGCTTTAAAAGTTCAAATTAGGTGGAGAACAGCTTTTGTTTCCCAAAGTATTTAGTTCACACACTCTCTCTGTCTGCCTCAGCTTCTCTCTCCTCTGTTGGAGCTTGTTAACACAACACTGCCTGCAGGTATGTATGGGTTTTTTTTTTCCCCATGCTGACTTAACTTTCAGAGGGACATACTTTATATCACTAATGCTATCTTTCTAAGAAAATAGGAGAACAAGCTGTTTTCATTATTTCTGTTTGTTTAAGCAGCTTTGACTGCATATTTTAAAAGTCATTTTCTCAGTCCACCAAAAACACAACTTATCTAGACTCTGTAATGGGCAGAGTCCACCAGAGAAATTACTATACTTCGCTTTAATCTCTGCCTCCACGAATTGTTCCTCATACTTCTTTATCTGTCTTGTCCTTTGATCTGCAGCAAGTCTCCGTCTCCAGTGGACTTACTTCCTCCATTATCGCTGGTCCTTAAAGCGGCTAAGGGCAGTGATAAATCACTGCAGTCAAAATGAAAAAAACAACAAATACGTTTTTTTATTTAGCTCTAGCTCTAAATCTATTTGGACAGCAGCAGTAGCAATGTGTCTGCATGCCAGACACAACACTGTTCACTTTAACTTACTCAGTGACCTGAAACTGCTTTGTAGAGCTCTTCGTCTTTACGCTGAAAAAAGAGGAGTGCTGAGCAAATCTAACTGACTGAGTAAACAAATCATAAAATAAAACTTTTTATAATTGTCAAACATAAAAAATATGCCCTAGTAGACATAGCTACGTAATTGAATAAGTGAAAAGTATACAACTGCATCCATTTACTAAAAGTGATCATAAAGGGATATTAAAACCCTTAAATACTGAGGAAAATGTACTCAACTGTAACTGAATGTTCTTTCTTTTTAGTGCCATGTTGCAGACTCTTCAAGAGTGGCTATGGTGGGAGCATTTGTGGCTGCCAGCAAATGTCTCCTGGTCCGATCTAGAGGACAAACAAGATTGTGTCTACGCCAAAGCGTCTCAACTTTACGCTGCTCTCCCCTGTGCCCTCTGCTTGCTTCTAGTCAGATACCTATTTGAAAGGCAAGAATATACAGTGTGTCAGTACAGAAATCTCTTGTTGCGTTGGGAAGGAAGTACCTGAAGTGTGTATGTTTTTTTTTGTTTTTTTATTATTTTATTTTTAGGTATTTGGCCATGCCGTTGGCAAATGGTTGGGGGATCAAGGACAGGGTACGTCTTACAGCTGAACAAAACCCTATCCTAGAAAGATACTTCTGCAGCCAAACACGAAACCCACCACAGGTATGCAAAAAAAAAAAAAAAAAAGGTATTTTACTAAGAAAGAAATATGGTTTATTGTATATACCCTATACTGCATGGGTTTACCACGGAAGTGCAATGGGTAAAAGAACATCTTTGAGATCACAATGTTAAAAAATTTATTGTAATAGCAAATATAAGAAAAAAATATATAAATTCAAAATAAATTCAAGGGACTAATGATGGAAAATTCTCATATTTGGTCAAATCAAACCTCTACAACAAAACAAATATATATAATCAAATAAAATAACAAGGTTATAAAGATATATATCATGATAGTGTCATAAACTGTGAAATGTTCAACAACAGCTCATGAGCCAATAAAAACAATGCCAGTGTTGCCAATGCTGGTGAATGGATTGTAATGGTGAACCGTGTCCCTTTTGTCGCAGGTTGACATAATGTCTATGTGTAAGAAGACCGGCTGGCCAGAGAGGAGAGTGGAAGTGTGGTTCAGGAGGAGGAGGAATCAAGAGCGGCCAGGGCTTCAGAAGAGGTTCTGTGAGGCCAGGTGTGTGTGTGTGTGTGTGTGTGTGCTTGAAGGTGATTGTTTAGAAATGATGTGAGAACTTAAAAGTTCTTGTAAATATGTGACAGTAGTGCTCTGGTGTGTCAACAGCTGGAGATGTGCGTTTTATCTCTTTGCTTTTTTTGGTGGAATCTTGGCTCTTTATGATGTGAGTATTTGCATCTTTACTGTCCTTACTTTCTTTCTCAGGACTGCACGGTTTTCTTCATATGCTTGCAGCTGAAATAGCTACTGGCCATACACCAGCCATTATCCAAACCCTCCTCACTCTCCTCTCTTTCTTTGTTTTTACTGGCTTTAGAAACCTTGGCTTTATAATCTAAAAGAGGTCTGGGCAGAATTTCCTAAACAGGTAAGTGCTTTTTTCTTCCGTCATTAAGAAGGATCACAGTTCATAAAATCACCTAAATGTTTGTCCCGTCTTCATACAGTCAATGCTGCCATCACAGTACTGGTATTACCTCCTGGAAATGGGCTTCTACCTCTCTCTTCTCCTCAGCCTCACATTTGATGTGAAACGAAAAGTGAGTGTACATATGCACTGAAATATAGAAACAATTTGGATGAATGGCATTTACTTTAATTTCTTTGTAGTATTTACTATTTTACACAATGTTCAAAAGTTTAGATACATGTAAATAAAACCAAAATGAACTGATTTGCAAATCTTCTAAACAATAAAACACAGAAAACACATAACAAAAGTCAAAAGTTAAACATTTTCCCATTTCACTTTTAATCTGGTGGCAGCGACATGTCTTAAAAATAGGGACATGAGCAACAAAATGACAGGAAAACAAATGGTACTAAATGTAAACATCTTGTAATTAACTATATAAATATATATATATATATATATATATATATATATATATATATATATTTTTTTGTCGGTCTGTATATATATATATATATATATATGTATATATATATATATATATATATATATATATATATATATATATATATATATATATATATATATATATATATATAAACAAGACTGTGATAAAGATTTAATACTTACTTTATTTTAATAAAATTAAATTCCATGCATGCAGGGGGGTCAAACAATCAATTAGCACAGCTGACTGCAGAAAAAAAAAACATTGCACAACAGATTTATGCAGAAAAAAACGAAAAGTTACAAAAAGATAGTGAATAAGCAGTGCAGATTATAACTAAAATGTCCTTGGATGGTTCCTGGAGGCAAATTTTTTGTGTCCCAGAAGCAGATGGCTGGGGGAAAAAAACCTGTTTGTTCTTTTCTATCTGTTTATGAGAGGTCAAAAGAGATTATTTGAGGCCAGTTTCCACCTCAGTGACCTAAAAATGAAATGAAAAGAATCCATAAGTGAGGTTTTCTGTGCGTTGAAGCAAGTGGAAAAGAGTAAACTGGTAAACTGTGGAAAACTCTCCTGTCTTCAGACGAATTGAAACTTGATATCTTTTGTTAGAAACTGTGGATGCGGTGTCCTCAAGACTAAAGAAGAGGGCGCCCAACTGGTTTGTTATCAGCGCTCTCTTTAAAAACCTGCATCTTTAGTGGTAGGTTGGCTCTTTAGTGCCTATGGAATCGGCAGCCTGCAAATCTGGAGAGGAAATGGCAATTTAGAAAGGTACATGCAGGTTTGAGAGTGACATTAAGCTCACATCAAGACATCTTTGAGAAAGAACGCTTTGCATTTTTTAACAAGAAAATGGTAAACTGAATACTACAGTATTACATAAATATATCTTCAGACTTTAAGAGAGACCAGTTGAAACCAGTATATGGACTTTTCTCATAAAAGAGAGGAAACTATACAATAGCAAAGATGGCCCAGTTCTCACAAATTTTAAGATGTATCGCTGCCATCAAATTGTTGTTTTACACGTTTTTATTTACTTTTTGGGAATTTCTGGTAGAATATGCATTATTTTATCATACTTTTAATGCTTATTTTTTTCAGTTACCACAAGAATTTGTGAATCATAATTATTTTCAATTTTCTTATTCAAACTTAATTTATTAGTAAATGTTTCGGATTATTTTATGTTTTAAAAAAATGGCTGTAATATATGTGTCAAATGTATATTTGTTCGCCCCCCATCTCTATGCATGTAGGACTTCAAAGAGCAGGTGATTCATCATATTGCCACACTGACTCTGCTGAGTTTCTCCTGGATTTCAAACTACATCCGTATCGGAACCCTTGTGATGGCAGTTCATGACTCCTCTGACATCCTGCTGGAGGTTTGTGCTGCTCTTGCATTTAATCCATACATATGACATTCCTTGTGATATTTCATGTCATGCTGAAGGTTGTGCATTAGAAAACATTTAACATGCGTGTAACATATTTTCAAATTTGTCACTTGCCAAAAAGCAGCTATTTCTTATTAGTAAACCACATTTCTGAGTTTATTAACTATTTGTTTAACATTTGGTCAGTTTCAGTGAGTTACATTAAAATTGAAAAGAAATAACCTTGTTTTTTCCCGTGTGTACATCTTAACAGGGTGCAAAGATGTTTAACTATGCAAAGTGGCATCAGACTGCTAACGCCATATTTGTGGTGTTTACTCTTCTCTTTATGATAACCAGACTTGTTATTTTTCCATTCTGGTAAGTTCATTTAATTGAAGGAAGCAGTACAAAGTATAGTAATGTACACTGTTTATACAAGAAAAGAGTGTGTGCATCTTCTACAGGCTCATCCACTGTACATGGGTGTACCCAGTGGAGAGGTTCGCCCCCTTCTTTGGCTACTATTTCTTCAACATTATGTTGATGGTCCTGCAGATCCTTCACATCTACTGGGCGTTCCTAATATCAAGAATGGTTTACAAGTTTATCTTCAGCAAGGTAGGTGCATATAGATGTTTGTGTGAGGTTGTTTACCTATGTTAGATAAGTATAAACTCTAACAAAGGTTGCATTTTTTTAGTGATTCTCTTTATTTAATTTATCTTCTTCATGGCTCATTTTCATCCTGCAGCTGGAAGGGGATGTTCGTAGTGATGAGGAGGAAGATGACAGTGACCCACCGAAGGAAAAAACACACAAATGGAGTCACATGAATGGCTCTGGTGCCAGAGGCCGGGCCAATGGTCACTGACGCATTTAAATAAAAAGAACAGTTACAAAAAGACAGTTCCTATTTGGAGTGTGGCTGTTAGAATATAATTATGTGTATATTAGGGTTATATTGCTTTTAAAATGACTATGAAGGAACTTCACTAATATGATATTGTTTCAACCTGAATTAAAATACAGGATGATTTCTTTAATATGTTGCATTGTCCTGTACTCTTTTGTTGTGTTTAGTAAAGAAATTGAGGTATTGTATTTATTTATTCATTTATTTATTCTTTTTATGACTGCAACAATATTTTCAATAATCTAGTCATTTTATGACGTCTATTTATCCAGGGAGGCAATGGTACTAGGACGCCCTCTAGCGGCGGTCATCGAAAACAGTCGAGAACCCTGTTACCATAGAAACCGCTATACAACTCACACAGCTGTAGCTTTATGTTTGGACATAAACTTACATTGCCTAATTATACGCTAACATCTGTCAGAAATAAAGTCAGGATGGCTCATATGAAAACCTTTCGATCAAAGGTAAAAATAGGAAACTGGAATGAGGAGCAGCTCTTGGAGGAGGTTTGTAATTAACAGTACTTTATGTTTGACAGGATTCATCTATCGTTATTACTCTACAGTGGCAGCCTGCAACAGAGGAAACGAATAATAATTAGATAAGAACGGCTATATTTATTCAGTATTTTGCAAATAAAAGGCTAACAATTTATGGAAAAAAAGGAATGTATTAGAAATTCCGATTTCCACAGAAAATTATCATTCTTTTACACAGATAATGCTGGTTTAGGACAGGCCTAGTTAACCAGTTTTTAAAGAGTTTTTCATGTTTCCATTTTAAAACAATGTAGTATTGACATAATTTTAAACCTGATCTTTGTCTTAACAGTTTAAAATTTGGTAAATACTGCCTCAAATAAACCTGATAACAGTTCTTTGTCATTTGCTATTTAACTAATACCAAGCCAAACTGCAAAAGCAATTTGAGAAAAACGAATTATTCCCTTTTGGTAATGTAGTACTCAGGTGATGCTAATCAAATACGTTTAATTAAATTATTATTTGAACTCTGTTAGAACAGATGTTTGGCAGTTTACCCACTGAATTATTCAAGTGTATTAACACAATGTTGATAACAGTGAGTGATGATCTGAGGGCAGTCATTATTGCTTCCCATTAATTTGAGGAGGATTATAAGGAAAAGTATGTTCCTGTAAATTCTCTGCAAGGTCAGATCCTGTATACTAAGAGAAACTGAAATAAAATTAAATAAAAAAAAAATAAAAAATGAACAAACAAAGAAAAACTGTTATATGTTAAGCTAATTTTACATTTGATTTTATAAGTGATTTCAAATTTCCACAGTCATGAAAAAAAATTCTCAAAGAAAATTCCTTAAGTTGGGTTGCATTCCAGTTACTTTAGTTATTAGATATAAAGTGGCAGTACTTTCTACGTCTTTGCAATACAACAAAATCTAACATCCTTTAAGTACATGGCTTAGATTTGTAAAGTTGCATCTGAGCAAACCAAAGGACTTCTGGAAAAATGTGTAAGACAGGCAAGACTGGAGTGGAGAGGTTTGGCCATAAAGCACATCAGTATCTTCGGCAAAAACAACAAGAACCATAACAGCACAAACACCTCATACCAATAGACGTGCAAGTGTTGAAAAGGTGATTAGTGGGGCTTGTTTATGGCCCACAATAACCACTGAGACAGCCGTAAAGGTTGTAAAGGCTTTTTTAACATGACAATGTATAAGGCTTGAGAATGGAACAGAGTGAATGAGTGAACACAGGTCATTAGAAGCTAAAACATCAAAAGCAGGTGGATAATAAATTCAGTCACTGGGATCCCAAAGATTTAACTGTTGGTTCTAACTGCTACCTGGATTGAAACACTCAACATATTTTCTTATCTTGTTTGTGCTGCAAGTGCATGCACATCTGAGCACTATTTACGAAATGACAATTCTCTCGAGTCCCATTTGAAATTTAGAAATCAATAGTTGTAGGACTTCTCTTCAAGCCAGCAAGCTCTTCTAACAGAGTCACGAAAACAAAGACAAGGTGTCATGTCTTCATTTGTGTATGTGGTTGTCATTTACTTCCTAGTCTTGACAACATGACTACATAAACACTTGATTTGTGCATGAAGAACAAAATCAAAGCAAAAACTTGTAGAAAATCAGAAGTTAAAAACATTTTAAGCAAACTTTAAGTAAACATGATTAACAAAAAAACTGTAAACAACGAGCATAACAAAACAGAAGTTCAGTAACATGCAGTTATAAATTACATTTTCATGCATGAAAACCTCAAGTAAACATGGTAAAGAGGCAGATGGAAGTAGAGCGTGTTGCTTTATGTGTTTATGTTTACACATAAACAGGCAGAAAAGCAGTGAAAGTCACCCGATCAGCCCGTTTTGTTAAATAACAGCTACGTGAACCATATCTGCACCTAACCACATAATAATACTGCACCATAATTATGTATCTGATTTATACAACAATCTGAAATAATACAAATGAGATAGACAGACGGCAACTTGGCAGCTCTACTGCAACTGTTTGCAATGATTTACCCTGTCAGTTTTTTTTAGAGTTGATCAGCAAATTGATTTCCACACAGGCAGCAAGGTTTGATGGATTTATATGTAACCAGTGCTGTATAATCATCAACACTGACATTTGACTGCGTATTTAAAGTACGGCTACAGCCTTATGGCAAATAATAGTATTTTCAAACAAAGTGTTTCATTTGACTAAATCTTACTGTTTATATATGTTCTGCTCTATATATTAAAGTAAGTTAGTCCTTATGTGATTCAGGGAACTAATTTTGAAAATGGTGGCTTTTCCAAAATGAAAATTAATGGTCAAAAGTTTTTACTTTCCTTTTCTTATTCATAATAAAAAGGGAAGTTGAAAATTCTGAGGGATTGCTTCACTTACGTTACATGAAAAATGTTTTCCACTGGGCGTTGATTAAAGAAGTACCAAAAAAATTTGCAAAAAGGGGAAAAAAAGCATCACAGAGGTAGTAGAGTGCAAAAAACACTGTTATAATTTCTATCATGGCAAATTAAATTGGTATTTGGCAATGTTTCTAAAGGCAAGCGACTACACCTCTTTTTTTGACACCTTTTATGTTATGTAGACTTATACTCATTGCTTGAAGTTTGTCTTTCTAATTTTATTTCAAGACATTGTGTTATAAGGACACTCAAACAAAATAACATTTCATAGCAGTAATAATTACAATAATGTACTACACTCCTGCCAATTGCTCATTATAAGCACCAACATGCATATATAATTAAAATTTGGCTTTAAATATAAAAAGTCATTTCACAGTGGCCACTAAAAAAGGTGAAAACAGCCAAAGTAGAAACTGACTGATTCTTATTTTTAGTAATGTATAGTTGCTGCTGAAATACTTTTTTTTTTTTTTAACTATACTCATCAAAGATTGAGGTCAGATGATTTTTGAATAATACATTTATACAGTGTGTCATTACAGGATGCAATAAAAGAATATCTGAGGAAAAGGGAGAAGGGTGAGCTTTCTGTCCAGAAAGCAGATTTCCTCAAACAGAACATGCTGCGACCGGTAAAATGACTTCTTTCAGCTCTTATAAGCACATTTAAAAGCACTAACAATAGCGCTGTGGTAATAGTAATGATGGTGCTGTTTGTCCACGGGTGTAGGTGGATCTCTCTGTGACTAATGATGGACGGTTGCACTTTGGAGATGTTGTGATGTTGGTGAACATGGGAGGAGAGAACAGGGAGTGCAGCGCTGTCAGTCTAGATGCTGACATTAACAGTTTGACTCACACCCCATTGTCTGGCCTTCAAGCTTCGTTTGGAATCACCGCAGGAAAATGTGTTCAACCCTGCACACGTACCGCTTTCATTATTACCAGGTAAACACTCCCATGTGTGAACATGATTCTCAACTCAAACAGATTTTTGTAAAGATATAACACTGATTGTGACCACAGTGTTGATGGCAGTCCAGAAGGATCACCGCTGCATTTTGAGCAAAGTTTTGCACTGAAAACAACAAGTGGCTTTGCCAGAGGAGTAAGTGAACGTACACACATACACTCACAGACTTTTACATTTAATCTTATTTTAGACAGATACCAGTTTATGCCTAACCCTAAGCTTAACCTGATATTATCAGTTTTTACCTATTCTCAGACTCTGACCAGGACCCCTAAATTTACATTATGCTGAAGTTCAGTAGTTATACCAAAAGAGGTCCTAATGAGGTACAAAACCACACACGTAGTTAAGTGCTGTACATAAAATGGCCCTGAACAGATGTTACACATGAAGCGGCTTGTATGAGGACAGTATGTCCTGATGGTCTTGGTGTTATACTGTTGCCCCTAAATTTGGAATAAATGATTTTTTACATCTTCTCATGAAATTATTGCAAATAAAAAGATAAATATTTATAAAGACAAAATTATTCCAACTGTATGGGCAGCAGTGTACTTGAAGTGTGATAAAAAATTACAGGAGAAAATAGTTTATAAATCGTTATTTTTATACATCGTGCTGTTGTTTTTTTGTTTTTACTTTACAGTAAAATTCTTTTCATTGCAGTGGAATTATTTATTTTAGCCTTACA
Source organism: Xenentodon cancila (assembly GCA_014839995.1). Taxonomy (NCBI): domain Eukaryota; kingdom Metazoa; phylum Chordata; class Actinopteri; order Beloniformes; family Belonidae; genus Xenentodon; species Xenentodon cancila. The sequence goes on from CM026199.1 coordinate 20,368,446, forward strand.
AGATAAATCCCACTTACTGTCAAAGAGAACATTTGATACATTATCACAAATGTGGTCAAATATATTTGGTCTCTTCCTAGCAGTTAATTTTCTGTTCCTGCTGTATGGAACGCAAACAATACATTTGTCACTTATAGCAAAAGATTTGTTTTAACAGATTCATTTAAGTGTTACAGAATAACCTTTACATTCCTTCCCCTACTGGCAATAAACTATGGTAATGTTCTCAGGTATGCAGCTCCATTAAAATATACAGAAATTATTTTTTTTTAAAATAACAAGGGCTGTCTGAAATAAATGCTTTGTTTTCTGTAAAGATTTTTTTTTTCCAGCTTGAAGGAGCTTACGGCTGCTGTATACCGTAGATAATGTGACTCTTGTCACGTCTGTTGCAGCTGTGGTCATGTGGACTCCTGAGGTCACCTACAGCTTCGAATTACTTTCAAGTCGGCTCCAATCAGCCAAAGTCACACTTGAATGTATTTATTATTTAGTGTCACCAATATGTCACCTAGTGAACAGCTGAATCAATAATATACCGGTGAAGAACAGAATCAGGCTCACAGGCTGGAGTGCATCTGTATTACTTTTTTTTTTTTTTTTAAATGAAACTGTGTATTGTTCAACCATTTTAACCCAAAAAACAACAGCTCAGAGAAGTGGTAAAAGACCATTATCACCTTGACGTTTACACCTGTGTTGAGTGTGTGTAAACCTTTAATTGGAACCGACTTCAGTCGATCACTCACTGTGTTCACGCATTATTTATTATTGTCTTTCCTCAGCTTTACTTGACCAGTGATCTGCAAAATCTCCAAAAGGTAACTCGTGTTTTGCCATAAAGCGTTAACTGATAACCATCAAGAAGACATTTCTAATACTATTATATCCTTGTGCCTTAAAGTATGCAAAGAAGTCTTACCTCCAAGAAGTTTATCTGGATGACAGCCTTCACTTTCTGTCATGGTGGAAGGTCATGCACTTTGACCCCCAGGAGAGACTTGAACATGAGGGTCAACCAGTTCCTGTAAGTCTTCACTGAATCTTGATGGTTAAATATTTCTGTGGTGAAATTATTTTATAATCTACTTCTGTAACTGAAGACGATATATAGTTCTATATATTTTTCCATAATCTCATCTACATTTTTCCCCCCACAGGCTAATATGAAGGTGGTGATTGTACACTGCAAGACAAACCAAGCTCTTGCAGTTCTGGGGGATAAAGTGCTCTGGTATTGTAATTTTCATTTAAAATTATCTCAAACCAAGATTATTTTTTAATCCATCATAAGGTTATATCTGGCGTCAATGCTCTTTGGCATAAATATTCACCATAATTTAGAAAATAAGAAATATAATAGGTGCCACTGTTCCAACATCGCTTACATGGTCGGTAGGAGTTGAAGCTTAACAAAATCTAATTTAATTATCCAAGAAAACAATCCAGTTAAAATTCACATCATACCCCACTTAGGTTCACTGATGTTATCGACAGCTGGGGAACCCTGGTACGGGTGGTTACAGCGTTGTCACAATGGCTTCATGTTGCTGTTGCTCTCCAGTTAACAGGCGTTATGTCCCTGCAGGACAGCATATGGCAAAGAGTATGAGGTGACAACGCACACGTTCTTGGACTCCCACAAAGCTGAACAGGACAACAATCACTGGCTACTCTGCACCCGTGACCCCGCAGGGGATGGACTTGTGCTTTTCAATCGCCTACAATCACCAGCTAAGAACAGGGGGCTTTTATAGGCACAACCAAGGCATTTCAATCCAAAAGCCCCCTCACTGATTTCTAACCCATCCAAATAGTGCAGCATTGCATGTACTTTTAATAAAAAAGATTACTTTTCTGTTTGGATCAATGACTTGTGAGTGGATATTATAAACTGAACTCTGTCTATGGTGTTAACATTTTTCAGTACAGATACTCTACCAGAAGTTTTTTATTTGCTTATTCAAAAAAATAAATAAATAAAAGAATCCACATTTACTGGTCTGGCCAGGAAATGTTACTGCACAAATATTGGAAATGGGGATAATTACCACCCTGTCCAAGCATTTTTGATTTCTTTTGTTAGAATTTCAGTGACATGATTATGATAGTGACTAAGGGAACAGGTACATGCCAAGCACATGCACCTGTCCTAAAGAGTGGTAAGCTGTCTACATGCTTCTTGCAACCATAAGACACCTAGTGTTCAAAAAGGGAATTACAAAAGAGTGTCCTTACATAAAGGAAGAAAAACAGAAAGAAACAAATTTTGAATTATGAATTAAAGCAATGAATTCAAGGAAGAAAGAAATATTTTGGCAAATTACCATTGCTGTCTGTTTTGAAAAAAACGAGAACAATTAATTGTTGGTATATTCCTTAACCATTTGTGCTGAATGAAAATTCAGACACAATGACAGCGTGATCTTATACCAAGAGTGTTTTAAGTAGTGTAATTCAGAGTAAAGTAGCGGGCTTTTAAATATAATTCTATTATAGGCTATGATTAGTCGTTTATAGGTATGGACTTGTAAACTTCCTCTATCATCTCTACCATCAACTATCCTCTCTCATACAGTATATACAGGTCATCATCTGTGTGAATCACGCACTCGTGGTGCCAGTAGAACAGGGATTTGTCCAAGTCTGTAATACTGAGTTAAATCAGACTCTTGGAGAATGAACATACCATATCACCAAGCAAAGATCAAGGAAAAGAGCAAAATCTGATCAAAATCCAAAATCGATCAAAGCGATCAAAAATCACACATGTGTATGGCATTAGGCCAGCTGTTCTTGGTTCAATATCACATGATTTTATGCACTGGGAATGACACAAGTTTTTCCAATCAGGTAGACTACTGTAAAGGGGACATATTATCAAAAATGTGCTTCTTGAATGCTAGAGCATGAAAGTTTGGTATCTGGGGTGCCTTCCAGAAAATTATAAAAACACTGAGTGTGAGTAGAGTATGCTGCACTACTCAGGATGTGCGGGAGATATTGAGCCCCTGAGATCAAGGTCCTGTTTCTGCGTCACAGCAGATGCAGTGTCCTTGTACAGTTAATAGTGCTGTTTGCCTCTTTTCTGCATTAATGGTGTTAGTCGAACATCTTATCAGCGCACCTCAATGAAGAGAGACTAAACTGAGACATAAACAGTGAACATGAGCTGATTGTTTTTATTTGCGCATAGTTACACATTGTAGGCATTCCTAGATATTATGTAGTGGTTTTGCTTTACAGTGTGCCAGTCTCTCCCACTCAGCCTGTGTGTGTCTGCCAAGTTGTCTTTGTTTGTCAGCTACCACACAGTCAAAACTGCAGCTTGCACCAGTCTCTCCCATAGACTTATTAAATTACTGGAAGTGACGATGGTTGCCCATTGGCCAAGCTGGCCGCCAATCACAATTATACACACATTTATTGTTTTTTACACATTTACCTGATGTGGTACAAAAAACACCCTCAATCTAGCTATGAAGAACAAAATAATTTTTGGACTAGGCTATCAATATGTTTATTTTTGCTCATTGAGTAGACTGGGTCTCCACCCTGGAGCCAGGCCTGGGGGAGGGACTCACTGTCGAACGCTGAACAAGTTGATGAGTCAACTGAGGTGGTTCCAGGATCTAGGTTAGATGGCCTCTGGACAGCTTCCTTAGGAGATGTTTTGATATTTCCAATCCTGAGGAGGACCTGGGTCAGACTCGGGACACAATGGAGAGATTATGTTTCGCCACTGGCCTGGAACACCTCGGTATCTCCCTGGAAGAACTGGGCTAGGAGGGAGGTCCGGATCTCTTCTTTGGCTGCCTCCATCACCCGAATCCAGATGAGTGCAGGCTAAATTGGACTCTTGCCCTAAAAATGCATATATTTGAATAATTATATAAAATAATGAAACTGCATTTAAATTTCTATTTCACTCATTTACTGGTATAAAAATAAGGTAATAATGATTGAATACAGCGCACACGACTAGGTGTATTGCTCTTTTTTATCCGTAATATTAAGCACCAAGGCTCAGTACCAAAAGACGGACGAAATCAAAGCAAGATGCAGACAGAAGGCTTAATTAGTCTCTGGATCCCTTTCAAATGGAGAGATTAAATGAACCTCAGAGCAAAAAATTGTGAAAGTGCCACTTTAAGAGTTTGAAGGCATTGCATTTCCCTCAGAGACAATGGCCATTTTCAACAATACATACTATACTAAATATATGCAGTATACAGGGCGTAAGCAAATACACAGTCCGCAGTATGCAAATAAATAAATAAACAAATGAATAAATAACTGGATGATGTGCTGCTTCTGTTAAACAAACGTTAAGAGCCCATCTGACCAGTTTACTTTGCAATGCTATATACCACAATGCCATATTTTGTTACTGATCACAGCAGTCACATGACCGGCTTTCAGTTGTGCCACATCATATCTGTTTTAATGTGCCATACTCTGTATTAATGACAATTGACAGACCTACTGTTTTTACTTACAGTGTAGAACAAATAAAATATAGCATGTCATTGTTATTCAAGTGCTAAGAATTAAATTATCCATTATGTTAAATAATTAGAAACACGGTCTTTTAGGACCTCCCTTTCACTCTTCACTTCTAACTTAAAAAGGAAGATGGCTTCTTTTTTCTGAAGCGTTAATAAATCTACTGCAGAAAAACGGTTACCAATGTGCATGTAGAGAGGATGACTGTTTCTAAATGTGGTTTTAGAGGGTCTGACCATTTGTTGAACAAGAAACCCTTATTAAGCTTTATATGTCGAATGCTCGAAATACCCTCTCCTTCCCAAAAAAAGGAAAACATAACACAACAATATTTTAGCTAGTAAAAAAATTTAAGACGTCATCCGTCATTATTATGTATGACATCATCTGGTGATGCTCAGCAGTCACCACTTCAGCTAAGTTATTTTAATTAAACAGCCATATCATTCAGTGTTACTTGGTGCTGCTTTTGTTTGTAGTTTCTAATAGGAAGGCTCTAATCAGTGTGAGCTTTCATATCAGCACAGGCGTAGAGGGCTTCCACAGACCTGCCGCTGTGTTCTTGTCAGGGCTTTTCTGATTGATGTGATGTCTTTGCCAACTAGAGCTAACTGGAAAGAGCTCGCAGGTGCTGCTTGTTGTTATAGGGGCCTGGTGAAACACAAGTAGTGGCACTTGCCAGTGTAATGCAACAAGATTTCTGTTGCTGTAAATCCAATCTCTGCAGTATGCAAAGTATGCTGGAGGCCGCCAGAAGGGTATACCACCAAGTGGATTCAGCATACCCAGGCTGTCTGAAAGAGAGATGTCCAGAAATTGGAAAATCAGAGATAATTGGGACTACTAAGGTGATCATGAATTCAATTAGCTGTACATTTCAGATGCCAAGTATAAAAAAGGGGTGGCATGTGTCATTTAAAGTTTCTGTTACACAAAATTCATCCTGACATATTATTAGTAAGAAGAGTAAGGTTTGTGAATATTAAAAAGCAAAGAATATAAAAATTAATATAGAAAAAAAAAACAATAATCCTGCAATTTAAACAACATAGGAAGTTTGGCAGAAAATAGTTACGCGAAGTAGCATGTTTTTGGTGTTTTTAGTGTCAGCGTCATTTTTATGTGGTATAACTACAGACAACTTAATTCTAAAAAAAGTGTCTTCTTCTTTCAGTATCCCATAAGGAGGTTTTTAATTTTGTGTACTTCATGAACTGTATTACATTAATATGAACAGTTCAGAATTGACTTGTTATTAAATTGAGACAAAGCTGTAGTTCCTACAGAAACATGAAGCATTGCATACAGTTTTTTTAACTGTTACTGCAATGCCTCTGTCTTGGCATAATGTGCAGCTCAGCAGGTTTGGATATTCATTTATGTATTCTTTCAAATCAAAACTGACATCTGGAGCTTTAAATTCAATGTTGATTTCTGGTTAAGAGGGTTTATTTTTGTTTTATACTAAACTCTCTGGAGGACCGACTGTCATTTGATAGACTCATTCCTGAAAAGAATGTCAGCGTTGTATTGTGATTAGATTTAGCCAACAAAATAGGAATGTTATTGCACTGACAGACTTTGAAGATGTTGGTTGAATTATTGACTTTTAGTCAGTCATTCATCAACCTTACAAATATTCAACATCAGTCAAGTGCATTCAATTTGCTTGACTGATTTTGAATGGACTTCTACCTGATGACATTTAAATATTATCTCAGTATGATTTGATATAGAATATGATCATGAAAAGAATATGTGAAGGATTTTACTGATAGTTTAATCTGAAACTCTGAAGATAAACTATCCCAGAAAACACACCTAAATACTTCCGCATAACTGGCTTAAATACATTGTAATAACATTTTAAAATAAACTATTTATACAAAGTTAGCATTAATTAGTCTAAAGCCATCGGTACACGAGGCACTGAAGCATGAAATTGAAATGCGAGCCAGATGTGTTGACCACCACGTTGACCTTATCTTTGTCGGGGTGAAGTCCACGGTTGGATAAGGAGTGGCACAAGAATTCAGCAGGTCTAGCTGAACTTTAATCTCCAGTGCTAAGCTGAAGTCCTGCATCGTTCAGGTTCACATTGCTAGTAATTTTGCCTGCAAGCTTTATTTAAGAAACTTAAGTGTAGATGAGAAAATACTAGTCTGTTCTCTTCTTCAGAGCCCTCCCACTGCTGGAGTATTACTCTGTCACAAAAAAAAAAAAAAGAAAAGTGGAAAAATACTGGAAGCGCTCTGACAGCCTGAGTAAACCTTTAACCAACAAGTTCAAGCTCCCTAAGAAATATAAAGAAAAAAAAAATCACAATGGTCCTTAGTTACCTCAAGCTGAATGCATGCATCTTACATAAAATGTCCGTGGGTGAAACGTAATCTTTAATATGCTTTTTCTATGTTATGGGCTTATGAAAAAATATATATATTTATGGTGCAGCCAGAAACAAAGAAGAGAGGAAATAGTTTGATAAAAGCTGTAAAGCTGTAAACATAATCTAATGATCTTTTTAGATCTTTTAATCATCTTATACAGTTGAGTTGTAGCTTTTACTGAAAAATAGATCGAAAATGTTTTGCTCAGGCACAAAAACAAAATAAATCTAGCGATCTTTCCGCGGTGCATGCTATGATGCCTGCATTAGAAATAAATCAATTCTACATAACATAACACAAAGCGACATGACACACCCAGCCTGTAATGTGCCTCTTCTGAAAAGGTAGCAGCAGACTGCTGCGTGTTCACAAGAGGCTGGCCTGCAAGCTTTAAAAGGGCGTGAATAGCCCCTAAAAGTCAAGTTGACATAAAAAAGCTGGCAAGAGCTTATTATTACACTGAGGAAAGTGGCACAACATTCAACCCCTGCTGAACGAATAACAACAGCTGCTGTTTGCTAAAAGATTTCAGTCCTTATTGTGTTATGTGTGGTAAATGTTCAGAGTCATTTATTGTTTGGGATTATTTCATGACCAGATCACCATGGCAGTGGACGTCCCTGGACTAGTTTCTGTCCTGCTTTTTTATGTTTGCATCTTGGCTATTGGAGTCTGGGGATCTCGAAAATCTAAGAAGGTGGAGAAGAAATGTCCCGGCAGCAAGAGCGAAGTTTCCATGGTTGGCGGCCGCAACATGAGTATCCTGGTTGGTATATTTACCATGACAGGTAGGATCTTTGGATTAATTTTATTCCAGTGATGATTCTTTTTTTCTGTACAGGTTTTCTTGTGTCTTGTGACTGCATTCTTCAGTTTTATTTCTTTTTCTGTGCTTTGTGTTTATAGCAACATGGGTTGGTGGAGCTTACATTATGGGAACTGCTGAAGCTGTTTATTCTCCCGCTCAAGGTCTTATCTGGGCTCTAGGCCCTCCTGCTTATGTTATCAGCTTTCTTTTGGGTGAGTGGTCAAAACAAACGATGCTTCCGTGTAATGATGCACAGCTGAAGATTATGGTTATTTCACCTACTCATTATAACTGAAGTTCTTAAGACTTGTTGTCCTGTACTCATATAACTTGTATAATGCTCTTCTGATTGTGTGTATCATACTTTTTTTGTCATATTTATATAACAATAATTCAGTCAAGAACACACCAAAAGTCATGCAAAAGCAATTTCTGGTAAGTAGATTTACACATAACTAATATAAATATCAAAACACTGCTGTTTACTCAAATGAAACTGCAGAGTTTGGTATTGTAGATACTCAATAACTTATAAAGAGATTGGTGCTAGACAAGAGAAACAAAAGCTTTACTCAGCAATAACTTGGGTTGAACCACATGTGTGAGTAATGTTCAACAGCACACAGCAGGCACTGGACTTAATTGAGGCGACCTCACTACAATATAGTTCAATGTCTTTAGTTTTCATAGATGCATTCTGTTTTTTTTGTATCACTTTTTGTATCACTCCACTGTTTAAGTACAAAAACAGAAGGGTAAGCATAAAATAAAATAAAATAAAATAAAATAAAATAAAATAAAATAAAATAAAATAAAATAAAATAAAATAAAATAAAATAATGGTAGCTGATATTCTGTGTACTATTTCTTGAAATCTGCAGATGTGCAGATGCACAAGGTCCCAATACCCACTAGGGGGCGCCTCACTATAAAGTATTATTGCAGAAATAAATTATCTTTATTTATAGAAACCTAAATTAGAACATTTAAGTATTTTATTCTGAAGAACATAAATTATGCCTCAGATATGCAGTATGTTTTGATCGAAAACAGCTTTTTTCAAAACTTGTTTAAAAAAAAGTTTATAAAATCAGAATTTGTGAGCAAATCCATGCATCCATTTTCAATACCCTCTCAATCCTGTACATGGTCACAGGTTCTGATGGAGCCTATCCCAGCTCATAACAGGCAAAAGACAGGCATGCTGAGTAATTCTGTTTTCTCATGCAAATTTTTGAGTTTATAAAGTTACAATTTCTGAGATTTCCTTTGCAAATCTGTAAGGATATAAAGTAAAAAAAAAATCAGAATTATTTTTTGCATGTTGATAATTTTATAGAGATAAAATCTTTCTGAATTTTCTCTTCACAATTTGCAAATTGAAAAAGTCACATTTTTCTACTTTTCACTGATACATCTGTGAGTTTATAAAATAGGAAATGAGAATTATCTATTGAAACCTTAATTTAGTCTTTTTTCTGCTTATATGGTTCTAATATGCCTTAATGCCATTTAAAATATACCTTGTTTTCCTCCTAAAATGTTACAAATGAATGCATTGTCACAGAAAACCTTAAAGGGTTTTGACTCCCCCATCACATGGTGTTTTCACTTTTATGTTCTGCACTTCAATGGTTACTATTTTTAAAGGGCTCATCTTCATAAATATAGTTTCACCTAACAGGCACATTTTTCATACCCTTATTAATGGGACTAAAACCTTTGAAAATATTGATCATTCACATTTGTAATTATTGATTGATTGATTTGATTGGCTGTTAACCAGCCTTTCTGCTTGAATATAAGTATATATTATTTTCTGTCCAGCTGATGTTTTTTTTTTGTATCCTCTTGTTTCTTGAAGGTGGATTGTTCTTTGCGAAACCTATGAGGTCAAAACGTTATGTGACCATGCTGGACCCTTTTCAGAGACGCTATGGCAACATATTCACATCAACTCTCTTGGTTCCCGCTTTGGTCAGCGACATACTATGGGTTGCCTGCATTCTCGCTGCTTTGGGTAAATAATTCTTTGTCTCTCAGTCTTAATGTGTGTAAAATAGTGCTTTGATTCTGCCATAATGTTATGCATTGATTAATGTAATGGAATTCAAATTGCACCATTTATATTTTTTAAGTAACTGAAATGTTGGATCAGTTTTCCTAGTACCAATGTTTTATTGTTTTCCGAGGAAATAAAATCTAAGAAATGGATTGATGATTTAGTCAGTGGTTAACTAAACTAAACTCAGCTCAACTCAACTTTATTTATAAAGCACTTGTGTATAAAAACAACGCAGTTGACCAAAGTGCTGAACACAAACATGGGTTCAGAGAAAACATTTAAAAAAATGAAAAACAAATGTAAAGATAAAAGCATAAAACAAAAATGAAACAATAAGATAAAACACTAAAACTAAGATCTCAAACTGATTGAAACGCAAAAGTGAAAAATTCTGTTTTACGAGAGGATTTAAAAACGGGAAGTGAGTCAATCTGCCTGATATGTAAAAGTAGCTCGTTCCACAATTTTGAGCCAGCGACTGAGAAAGCGCATCCACCTCTAAAGACTAGATTTATAGATGACTGACAATAACTGATCTGCTGACCTGAGGGAGCGTGAAAGAATGTACGGCTGAAGCAGGTCAGACAGATACTTTGGAGCGAGACCACGGAGACATTTAAAGACAAATAAAAGAATTTTAAAATCAATGCGTGAACCAACTGGGAGCCAATGAAGTGATGCTAAAATTGGAGTAATATCCTTGCACCAATTAAAAGTCGGACAGCAGCATTTTGAACTAACTGCAGTCGAGCAAGTGATTTCTGGCTAACTTGAATGTAAAGTGCATTACAATAATCTAAACGTGTTGTGATAAAAGCACGGATTAAAATCTCAAAGTGATGTCGGTGAAAAAAACCCCAAAACGCTTAACCTTTACCAGTTTCCGTAGGTGAAAAAAGCACCTACACCTACGAGTATTAAAGGTACAGTTGATGTCCAGTTAAAACTTAAGCAGTTAAGTAATCAGTTATCCTGACCCAGACCTTAAAATACAAATTACCTTATTATTTATTATGAAGTATTAAACTGGTCATCAATGGTCACATTAGCAAGTTACCTCTTCCATCAGTGTTCATACAAGTAATAGACAAAGATCTGAAGGAAGCAACTCCGTCTGGGTGTGTACATCTGTCAGCACCGTGTCACTGGCTGTGGGGAGGATTAAAAAGTCTCAGTGGAAAGTCCCACCAGTTTCTATCCCTGCTCACTGGTCTTTTAAGTTATTGGCCGTAAAACTGACCGGGTCATCTTTGACAGTTGTTGTAACTGTTTACCTTTCGCCTCAGCCCAATCAGTTAATTTTCTGCTTTTCTTAATTACATTTTCTGCCTCTCACTGACTATAATTCTACTTGGTGACTTCAATGTTTATATTGATTATTTCACCAAAGACTTAATCCTGCATTGACAACTTTGGGTTGCAGCAGGTTATTGATTTTCCCACCCGCTCCAAAGATCATATCATCTGCTGCACTGGTGTTACTCCCTCCAAGCACTCTGGAACTGATATCCCCATTTCTGACCACAAGCTTATTTCATTTAATATCAATCACTCTATCCAAAAGTAAATCGTCTCTGACTATCTGACTATCATTGGAATCACAAATCTCCCTAAAATTGTCCTGTCATCCACTCCTGATGAGCTGCTTTCCAATTACAACAACAATCTTTACAATCTGTTTGACACTCTAACCCTTTTAAAAACATGGACTGTCTCTTTTACTCACTCTGCACTCTGGTTTGCATCTGAACTTTGCCAGCTCAAAGCCAAAGGTTATCAACAGGAACGACTCTACAAGGAAACCCTGCCCATCTTTCCTCAGCTGATTTTTGCAATTCAAATTAGCATTCTTTAAAACAAAGATCATCAGTATTTATTAGCAATTAACCCCTTATATCTCATCCTCCTCACCCATTCAGGAGTTTCAAATCCCTTTCTCCCACCCACTCTATAATTTTCAAACTTCCCTCTGTATCTGAACTCATCCACAAATCTAAGTCGTCTCCTCACCAGCTTGATCCTCTCCCCATGTCTCTGGTTAAAGCACCCAGTCACTCTCTGAACGCTCTAATAACTCTTATTCTCCATTCCTTTCTCACCACTGCTATTGTTCCCTCTTCTCTCAAATCAGCTAAAGCCGATTCTTAAGAAACCTGTTGATGACCCTAATAATTTCAACAATCTTTGTCCCACTTTGTAATCTTCCCTTCATTTCAAAAATCTTGTAGAAAACTGTTGCATCTCAGGCCCACGATCAGATTTCTATCAATAATCTGTATGAACAGTTTCAATCTGGTTTTAGTCCACTTCACAATACTGCTAATAATGAAACTGCTCACGTCAGAATCAGTTTCCAAACCATACTTATTGACAGATTACCTTCCATTGACCTTCCAGCACACCCCTGGACTGGTTTGAATCATATCTCTCTGGCCAGCCTTGGCTCATGATTCTCTCTCTTCTCTGGTGTACCCTAGGGCTCAGTACTCGGTCTTCTTCTGTTTTTTGTATACCTTCTCTCCCTCTTGACAATATTTTCTGGAATTATGGCATTAATTTTCCTTGCTATGCATTTGACACCAAGCTCTACCTGCCCATCAACCCACTCCCTCCCTCTCACCCACCTCAGATCCTCGATCTCTCACAACTTTCTTAAACTTAACAGGGATAAAACCGATGTGCTGCTCATTGGCTGTAAATCCACTTTTTCCAAGATACATAAATGTTCTATTTCTTTTGACAACTCTTCTGTTTCTCCCTCTCCCCAGGTTAAGAGTCTGTGTGTCATCCTCGACAGTGCTCTGTCATTTCAGTCCCACATTAACAATGTCACTTGCGCAGCTTACTTCCATCTACGTAATATCTCACGTCTGCACCCTTCTCTCACGTCCAACTCAACTGCTATTTTGGTCCAGGCCCTGGTTGCGTCCCTTCTTGATTATTGTAATTCTCCTCTGTTTGGCTTACCTGACAAGTCCCTTTAAAAAGTTCAACCTATATTCAAACCTCTAAGGCCATCAACAAACTCCCTCCTCTGTATCTCACTGAGCTCCTTCACATTAACACACCCAGTCATACTCTCAGGTCTTCCTCCTCCATCCAACTCACCCTCCCATCTGCCCGCTTGTCCACCATGTGGTTGAGAGCTTTCAGCTCCTCAGCTCCCCGTCTTTTTGAACTTTCTACCACACAATATTTAATATTCTGACACTGTCACCTCCTTCAAATCCTGTCTTAAAATGAACCTTATTAAGACAGGCATATTCCATTTAATTCTGGGACTGGAAAGACCCCAATTTTGCACTTATTTCCTTTTACTATGTTTACTATTATGTTTTACTGTATATTTTTATATCTTGACATTTTATGGTGTTATGATGCTCAGCAGGAGTACAGACAGAAGTCCTTTCTTTAACAAAATGCTGCACATGCAGGAAATGCAAAGAAACAGCAAACAGGTCCTCACTATAAAAACAGAGAAGACACAAAACCCTAACCAGATAAAACATCAAAGAGCCAGGATGAAAAAAACTGTATACTGATCAGTAGGCAATTGAAACCCATTATAAATGCTGAATTTTACATTAAATTAAAAGTGTAATATTTCAAAAACTAAAACATATTTAAAAAAGCTGAATTCAATGGTAGGAGATTCAACTCTTATCACCACTTTAAAGTTTGAATGGTGTCTTTAACTGAAAGTATGCTGAAGTAATAAGGTCTGAAAGAGGTGGAAGTTTATCAATGATTTTAGGATTTCCCCATTATATTTTAATGGGCTCAGGTTTTGGAAATCCGGGAATATATTAAAAGTTTAAGGATTTGAGGGACCAAAAGTCATAACAGGAAAAAGCTGAATGAGCTGAGCATTTTGATACCAGGATGGGTGAAAAATGGCTGAAGATACAATAATAAAGAGAAGCAGGATCACAATAGACTGAACGTCGACTCAACTTTCAACCAATGAGGAAATTCAAGACAGACTCAAGGAAATATAAAAACCCTAGCACAAAAACCCCTAAAGCATGACAGTATCTGTGTGACTGTACCTCCAGCCATGAAAGACCAAAAACAGTACACATCATAATATTGTTAAGTCATAAAGGGTTGAATAACAATAATGTTGTGTTTTCTTCTGTTTTGTACATCTCCCTTTTTATAGTTGAACATCTTTTGATTCCATTTCTTATTATAAACTATTACCATATTGTACTAGCTCTAAATATTTTACCTGATCTTCAGGTGGAACGATGAGCATAATTCTCGGACTGTCGTCAACCATCTCCATTGTCGTCTCTGCAGCTGTCTCCATCCTCTACACGTTTCTAGGGGGCCTCTACTCAGTTGCATATACTGATATCATCCAGCTTTGCTTTATCTTTGTCAGCATGGTAAGGAATAAATGCACGCGTGGTACTGACAACAGAGTAGTGAGTAGGAGAAATGACCGAACAGAGGGGAGAATTGCTGAAGCAGGAGTACAAGAAATAACTGGGCATCCTGTATAATTGATGCACTGATCTGGGACAGGTGTTTATCAAGTAAACAACTGTCCTCTTCTTTAAGTACAGTTGTTGCTTTTTTCTCTTCTAGTGGCTCTGCGTTCCATTTGTGGCACTCCATCCAGCAGTTACTCTCGCCGCAGAAACACCTTTCCTCAACCAGTCACATCAACACTCGTGGGTAGGAGAGCTGGAGCTGGCGGATGCGGGAAAATGGCTTGATGACTTGTTACTGCTGGTAAAGAAAATGGTCGAAACATTCTTAAAGCATTATGTAAAATTTGAAAAGAATTATCAGACAGTACTTTTGAAAGTTGGACATTTTCACATTCTTGCTTAGTACAAGCTTAGTACTCATGAATTCAGAGCCTTCTTTGTACCAAATGTTTTCAGAGTGCAGCAGTAGAATGCAAGCAGACCAGTTCACCAACTGCACTCTTAAACAGAGTCACACTGTTTTTACACTTTTAGAATGCATTGGCATTGCTTTGCTTATATAAGCAAGCTGTTTCCTAACAAAAAAAAAACAACACTGAAACATATTGCTTGGATAGCTGGAGATGTTTCTCCTAAACTTGCTTACTTACAGGATTAAATGTGGCCTTCAAGACTGTCAGTTCCCCATGCTATGACGTTGTATGAACATAAAACATACATGCCCTTTTGAAAAACATTTGAAAACACTAAAGAAATATTTAAAAAAGAAAAAAAAAGAATAAAACTTCACGTTTGTTGTTCATGTTAGCTCCAGTGATCTCTGGGGACTTTCCTGACTACTTTTATGAAGAAAAGCACCGGAGGAACTGCAACATTTGACCTGCTGCCCCACAGCAGCGGTGCTTAATGCAGTCACAGATCATGGTTCATTCTGTCAGACCTTGCTCATGTTAGGTATATTTGATGATTGCAAAGTTTCTGACTAAAAAAAGAGTATATTTGTGTGTATGTTCTAGGCTTTAGGAGGACTTTCCTATCAAGCTTTGTACCAGAGAATCCTCTCTGCTTCCTCATCTGCGCAGGCTCAGATCACTTGTTTTGCTTCTGCTGGGACCATTTTTATTATGGGAATCCCCTCAGTTGTCATTGGAGCTGTGGCTGCCTCCACAGGTAATTTTGAATGGAAACACAAACAAGTTTGAAGACATATTTGATCACTTTTAGCCCATCATCTTATTAAATGTTATTGCATCCTCAATACTTAAGGGTTTTGGCTTTGTTCTTTCTTTTTACCATTGCCCTAGTCTTAAAATGTCACCCATATCCATCATTTGTTTTCTTTCACCAACTCTCTATCCTTTTATCTAAGACTGGAACCAGACAGAGTACGGTTCACCCGCTCCTTTTGAGCGTGGAGATGCAGGAAAGATCTTGCCACTTACACTGCGATACCTCACACCCACCTGGGTCTCAGTGTTTGGCATTGGTTCTGTGGCTGCGGCTGTGATGTCCTCCATGGACTCAGGGTTGCTGTCTTCAGCATCTTTGTTTACGCAAAATATATACAAGACAACTTTGAGGAAGAAGGTGTGTGAGTGCGTTTTGAGTCGGCATTAAAACTAAGAAACATAAGCTTTATTATTTATATCTGATTCTCTTCCTACAGGCCTCAGAGAGGGAGCTGCAGTGGGTGATCCGTGTTAGTGTGCTGATCACAGGTTTGGCAGGTACTGGCTTGGCCTTTGGCAACGACAGCGTGCTTGCTTTCTGGTTCTTAAGCGGGGACCTTATCTACTGCATAATATTTCCACAGCTGGTCTGTGTGCTGCACGTCAATTGTGCGAACCTTTATGGTGCCGTTAGCGGCTATATAGTAAGTTTGCTGCTCCGAGGATTAAGTGGGGACCCCCTGTTCGGGATTCCTCCTCTTCTCCTGTTCCCTGGTTGGAGGGAAGAGGATGGAGTTATCAAACAATACTTTCCTTACAGGACTTTGGCCATGCTTTCCTCTATAATTAGTATTACTACAGTGTCATGGCTGGTGGAGCTGACCTTCTCTCACCAGTTACTTCCTCAGTCCTGGGATTTTTTAGGGGTGTTAAAAGAGAAAAAACAGACAGAGGAGGAGGCAGTGCCTGAACATGGCAATGAAATGAGCTGCACTCTTAATACAAAGTTTTAAAATAAACTTAATTGCAACCAAAGAGTATAACTAAACATGCACAACTTCTGACCAGTAGATTATTTTTTTGGTTTGTGGAGGAAGCTGCATCACTGTGGTATCACTCTTTATGGTCATATAGACCTGGTGATTCCAGTCTTTAGTGTAGAGGGTTTTTTTTGTTTTTTAATCTCACATTTTCCAAATCATCTTATTCAGATAGCACTAACTTCCATATCGTTAGTCACTGTAATTTATTCCCCTCAAACTTTTAAAGTAGAGTTGTTCCGATACCGATACCAGTATTGAGAAATACTTTCCAATGCTGCAAAAAATATGGGTATGGCTATCAGTGAGTATTTACGTTTGTGCAGTATCTGATCAAGAAAATGCCAATACTTGTTGCTCTAAAACCCAGCACAGTGACTTTCACTGTTTAATTAAACATCGCTGTACAGTTTCAAAGGCCAGAAATAAATCTCTCTCTCTCTCTTAACTACTCTTTATTTACATATTCTATATCTGATGCTGAGCATAAATGTAATTGATAAACTTGTTATTAAAAACAGAAACATAAAACACTGCTATCGGAACAATAATCTGTAGTGGCTGACACCCAAAGCCCAGGTATTTGAATCAGTATCGCAAAGAAAAATTTGTTATTGAAACATCTCTACTTTAAAGCAAAATAAATCCAACCCTACTAATCCCCACTTAATAATGAAAATAATAAAACAGTGTTAAAAATAGAAAGAGTTGTAAATTGAGAATTAGAAAAAAAATAAGATAAAGGCCAAGTATATAAAAGAAAAAAATGAACATTTAGGTATGAAAATACACAAAGATAGGTCTGTAAAATAGATGAAGAAAAAAAACTATTATTTATACATTCAAAAACTTTTGCACTACATCTTTAAACATACTGTATATTTAACATTTATAATAAATACTGATATGAGTGAAAATCGTAGAGGATGTGTCTGTCTTTTGTCTTGCATTTTTGTTCACATCTGTGCTTTTTTCCTCCCCGAAAGTTTTAGCGCCTTAATTTACCTGGAATTCAAATATTGCACCAGCAGAGGGCAACAATTTAACACAGAAAGGACCTGTGAGATTGAGTTTAACCACAATAATGTTAGAGGTATTTTATGAATAAGAGTGTGAAAGTGTACGAATGAGAGCAGACACACTAAAAACGGTAATCTCGTGTTTTATTTTTTAAGGTGGCACAGTCATTTCGTCTATTTTACATTTGAAAAGATGCTGTTTTACCTTTTACACTGACGGTCGTTCTCCTAACACAGCTTCAGTTTCAGAACACTCAACACCACAAGTTTGTTCAAAGAAATTGTTTCAAAGCATTTCTGAAAGTGACTTCATCCAGGGAATTTTTTTTTTCATATTCATCAAACCTATAAAGAAAAACTACACATTTGATTGATTGTCCTCTTATGACACATTGCATAACTTGGTCCCAACATTTCAGGGCATTGCAAGTTAAATACTCCTCTATAAATTCAGTTTTTGCTGTATCTGCATCTGGTAATGAAACCTAGAAGTCAGGATAAACTACAAATTAATAACCTTGCATGAGATGAAAATGCAAGTAAAAATTTCAAATGATATCACTTCAGTAAAAAAAACAACAACAACACAATAATTTAAACCAACTACTTTTAAATTTTAACAGAAATACTAGGCTGTAAATGTCAGAAGGCTGAGAGGCATCAGAATGAACAGTGAGCCTCTTCATACGCCGTCCGCTGCCTCTGCTGCCTGAGTGGGGATGAATGAACGGGGAGTCCCTCACTGGCTATAGCTCCATGTCAGATTTTGCTCCGATCTTTTGAGGATGGTGTGCACTTTTAACTATAGTACAGCTTTAGTACATTGAAGAGAATTCATAGTGTAGAACATTGCCGCTGTTAATTCAGCAGCACAAACTCCTTTAATCTTAAATAACTACCTTATAGTTAGAGACATGTGTGTGTGTATATATATATATATATATATATATATATATATATATATATATATATATATATATATATATATATATATATATATATGTTTGTGTGTGTATAGTCATGTTTGTTGAAATGGCTCTTAATTTGACATAATTATGTAATAGTTAATACAATAAGACAAGATTTTTTTTTAGAGAACTGTAGTTAAACTATTTCAGTCTAATGGAAATCGTCTCATAATCTTTTGCAAAACTGTGAATGACTTGTAAGAAGATACAGCTATGCATATGTAATGTTTTTAAATATTAAGATAATTAGGATTAAGAACAACTCTTTCAAGACAAATTAGTATCAGAACTGCTGTTGCCAACTGTGTTGTTAACTTGCACCTATATACAACATGTTAAACAGTTTTCATTCCTTTTTTTCCAAACAAAAATCCAAACATGCAGTTATTAAGGATAATTATTAAACAGTTGGCCGGTACCAACGGTTGGTAAACAGCTGGTAAACCATAATGTTTGTCTAAACTAAATGAGAATTAAATATTCAACGTATATAGCTATTTCACTATTGAGTATTCATTGTTTCCTTTATCTGCTTTTGCTGACCAACTTTTTAACCTTCACAATAAAAATGTAACCTTCTGTAAATCATGTTTCATACAAACATTATATGTTTTGTTCTGTTCCATTTTTTCTACTTCAGGACATTTTTTTGTGTATTTCCCTTAAAGATAATAAATGAAATGGTGAAAGTAAACTGAGTGATGTTGCTGTTTGTGGACGACAAAACAAGCCAAAATTGCTCAGCATTAAACCTGCACATACATTGTGAATAATGCAATTGTTTTATTATATAATGTAAAGTATATCATGATAATAAATAATCATTCTTGACAAGATTGTTACCTAAGAGAGGTTAATAGAAAAACAAGAGCTACCTTTAAGCCCTTGTGGTTCAGTAATCACAAAGACATTTGCTTTCATTTTCTAAGACACAAGAAGGTGCAGCAATTTTTATGTAAAATGTGGGACCGTTAACAACTATGGCTTTTGTTTTCACTGGTGAACATTGTGAAAACTTAAATGGAGCAAGTTGGTCTATGTGTGGCCCGGCCATGGACTGGTCTGTCTAGGGCGTACCCATGCCTTTCACCTGGACAGAGCAGGGATGTGCTTGCACAGATCCCCATGACCCTAAATACGAATCTGTGCGTATAAATGGATGGATGGATAGATAAGTGATGCAGAATTAGTGAGATGGACCCTGGAATTATAATAACAGCATAAAAGAGGATAGGGGAAGGAGAGTGGTTGCATTTCTTCAGTTTTTTTTAGATTAAAATCTGAACAATCATGAACCATAAAGGGGGAAAAATCTATTTATAGATATCAATCAAATCTGGCCTCCTCACATTGTTTTTTGTGTGCGAGGTAAGCGACTGTGATCCTGTAAAAGACCTTCATTACTCATAACTGAGCCATTACATTCAGCTGAGACACAAAAGTGAATGGTTTTCAACTACCCACCTGTTTGAGACATAGAAATTAAAAAAGAGAAGACGAATTTAAGAAATGAGGGCAGGGTGACACAACTTTTATTTCTACTTATGGTGACTTATCTTGGTAATTTGAATAATCGAAAAAGGGACAAAAAAACAACAGATTTGTCACTTATTAATATAAACGGACCTGTAAAGATAATAACAGGAGTCTCTCCTGAACGTGAACGCGCCCACGGACAGTTGGAGGTGTAGTGCGTCTGTCTGGCGAGTCGTGCTGTTTGGGAATCAACCGGCTCTGAATCCACTCCGGTTTTTCCTGCCTGCTCCCGGCCACCTTATTCGTAGCACTATGTGTTTCTGTGTGAGAGACGCGGACTCTTGTTTACAGCAGCGATTCCACGGAGGGGCAGAGACCCAAAGCCTGCGTTAGACCGAGGGCCACCCGGAGGATTTCTCTACCTGGATAAAGCATTTTACGCGCAACCGGGATCCTTTTTGTTTTCTTCATCGTCGCACGCCTGAGGACAAAACCAAAACAAGAAACAGTCTTAAAGGGCAACTGCGTGGACACACTCTCCCTCCCAAAGCAGCCGAGGTCGTCTAGCTGGAGAGCTGGAGACCCATTCTCCTGCGTGGCACAAGTCTGGTATTTTCTCTGAGCTGCGTGTCCCGACTGACGGCAGAGAGAAGTCCGAGAAGAGGAGCGACTTCTCGTTACAGAGCCGGGACTGCCTGGCGGGGATCGGTGGACTGTAAATGGGATAGGCAAATTTGAACAAGAAAAAGGAAAAAAGATTTTTTTTTCATTCATTTTTAGCCTCCCAGCCACCACCCCTGCGGATCTGAGCGTGTTTTCTGCCCCCCCTCCACCTCCTCACAGTCATTCTCAGTGGGGGGATTCTCGTGAACCACACAGGCGTTATTTTTTATTGTGGTGAAAACATTTTATTCCGTTGGGTTGTTTTTTTTTTTTTTTTTAAGAAATATTTTGTTGTTAACACCACGCCTGAACGCATTGCTGATTTACAAGAGATGGAGAATGAAGATGGAGATTATCATAATTTATCCAAGAAAAGCAGTGGCCTGTGTGCCATACAAGCCAAAGTATCAACTGATTGGCAAAAATAGCAGACTATTTTAGTGTTCATGCATATATTTATGTTTTTCTTATTGATCAAATGAATGCCTGTTCCAATCTCTTGTGTGAATGTATTTATAATTTGGAGAAAATCCAGATAAACAGCAATCAGGCTGCCAAAGAGTAGCCCTTTGGGCTACGAACCTTTTTCTCTCTTTTTTGTATTAAACGTGCAGGCTTTTTTTGTGAGGAGCTACTCTTTATAACTCCATCATTTTTTTTTTAAGTTTTCTTTTTCATTTTTTTTTTTTTTTGAGTAAAATAATGATCTGGGACGTGAGATCAGTGACAGTGAGATCAGTGGGCAGCCTGACCTTGTTTTGGGGTCTCATGCTCTCTGTCTCCACTATCTGCATATTGTCCACATATGGAGAGAGTAAGTATTTTATTATGGACTAATATTTACTATGATGCAATGAGTAAACAGGAGGAGGAGGAGGCCTGAAAGTAAGATGCGCTTCTGTCTACCCAGGTTAACCTCCTTTTAAAGAAGCCTTATGGCGACGGACAACTAGTTTAAATGTTTTAAACGCGTAAACACATGCACATCGGGTGGATGCCGTAGCTGTTATTCTGACTTAATGTCTGAATGCGACAAAGTCGGCGGCCGCCTGTTACTAAAACAGTGTCTCTGCTTAAGAGGACCATGTGGCGCAGCCGCCGTCAGGAGGTGACCACACTTCACCAAATGAGACGCTTTAGTACGCAGCATAGTTGGATTTGACGGAGAGCTCCCGTTAATTTAGACACGGGTGGGGGAATCCCAAGTGATGCCGGGATGATTGTAAGGTCAGATGTGCAGGAGGCAGAGGATGAATCTGAAGGTTACTACGACCATGTGGCCATTTTGCATTCGTGTAGTGTGGCGTCGCCGCGCATGAACAGACGCATTCAGACGCCTCTCGCTCCTTAAACCGACGTAGAAGAGAAATCACTCCCCCCCAAAAAAAGAACAGTTTACTTGAAATCCCAACGAGACGTTGAAATTGAGTGTACGAAACATGTAAAAAAAAAAGAAAAGAAAAGAAAAGCTTTTTATTTTTGTGTGATGGTAGAATTTTATAACGGGTTACATGATACTCGATTAACACTGAGAGGAAGGTCAGCATGTTTACGTCTGTCTTTTGCTTTATATCAAGCTTTCCATTTTAGGAAAACACTTTAGGAAAACAAAGACTGGCTTATATTATTGATCTCACTGTGAATCTCTTTCTCTCTCTTTCTCTCTCTCCCTCTTTTTCTCTTTCTCCTTTTTAAATTCTTGTATGTGTCCCAGCTTCTGCCAGTTTTGGTTTATGGTTTAAAATTTAGAAGTGGCTCACAACTGCCTCAGCAAACATACTTGTAGGTTTTCCCTGTAATCTAATGTCCTGTGAGCTGCCAGAGTCAAGGCTGCATTTTGCCAATGCTAAAATAGAACAGCTGATCAATGAAAGTCCATGCGAGTTGGTTGACTGCGACACAGCATGTTTCAGGATTAATGTTTGTTAAAGTACCATCAACATGTCACTTATTGATTTTGATACATCAACCTTTTTAGTGGACACCCTCCAAATACCGTATTGGGCAAAGGGGAAATAAAAAACTTCACATCAGCACTAAATGAGTTTTAAAGAAGATATGGCAAATTTATGCTTTTGGCTTGAACTAAGTATTATGCATACGTGGGAAAACTTGCATCAAGTCTTCTGACCTCAATCAATTTGAGAAAGATTTAAGTAGAAAGTGAATTTTAGTTTACATGGTTGCTTTTTTCACTATAATTGTAATTTTCTGTTCTATACCACAGTCGTGATGTTTTCAAACGTGACGCATTAACAGTTGGCAGTCATGAAGCGCTTCTGTTGTGTAACTTTCTCCCTTAAAGGGGGCACATAGGACCCTTTTACAAAAAGTGATGCAATTTCACAAGGTCTTATTAAAATGCCTGTGATTTGTTTTGGTTAAAAAAAAACCACAGAAGTAATAGTCCAAGTCTTTACAGCTTTGTTCATAGCTGTTTTCAGCAATTTGACTCCACTCCGCCCCTGTCTTTCATTGGGCAAGCCTGTATTTAAATGGTGTTAAGGCTTTGTCCTACCCGCTTCCAAGGCACAGTTAAAGCAGCATGATGGGACGTTTGTTGAGCGTAACGACGAGGACGATAGATTGCGCCCCTGATCTGGCTCTGTGACGTCACTGCAAATCTGAGCGGCTGCCAGTCCAAGACATGGCCTATCCTTAACAAAGTGATGAGGTCGTGATATTCCAGAGGTTTTTATTTGATAGATGCTCCAAACACCCAAAAACAAATGATGTCCTTCATGATCCACCCCTTTGTATCAGCGATTGTACTTGTCTACTTAAGATGGGCTATGTCCCTTTGAGCGTGTTTGCCAGCAATGTCCTTTTTTTTTTTTTTTTAAAGATTAATTCACTATTTTCCAAAAGGTGGGGACAACTTGGCATGAGAAGCAGACATGTCGACTGACCTCTATTAGCATTCAAATAGATAAATAAATAAATAAACTTAATTCATTTCTATTGACCAGTGGTCTGACCTCAGCCATGTTCTTTGAACCCGACTGAGCACAGTGAGAGAATGCAGTTGGTGGGGGCTGGAAGGCAAGCACTTTCCCTCAGATCTCGATTCTCCGCCGTATAATCTAGTTGGCCTTCCAGAGCTAAGCACTCAGTGGGAAAGGCTGCTTAGAATATTAGGGACTGCTGTCACCAGTTGGTCACTCGTGGATGACGTTTTCTTCACTGCATTGCAGAGGGTCCGAATTTTTCCATCTGCGATCATCAATGGGTGGAAAAAAAATATTCAAGAGCTCCATTTGGGGTTTACAGTTTTCTTTTTGTTTTGATAATCTGTCCGCACCAATGAAATGCAGTTAGCTGCCTTTTATCTCATACCACAGTGGACTTTCCGTGCCATGGCTTCCAAGTGTGCAGCTTTTAAAAAGAGGGAGAGAGTACATCGAAGAGCCTTGGTGTTTGGGAGTTGTGCAAAAAAATACACTTGCAGGGGAAACAAGACTTTGGCATTGTTGATTGGAATAGGAGCAAGTTCGTAAGCTGTTTTATAGGCTTTTGCTGCTCTCCTGTACGGAGTGATGTGCTTAACTTCATCACTTGGCAGGACTACTGTTAGTTATAAATAGATTTGTCGCCAGCAGCACTGGTACAGGGGTTGTGCAAGTGCAGGCACCCTCTGTCCTGGTCCTGTCCTGTTCAGTGAGGGCATGCCAGCGTACCCGTTCAGTTATTTATGAAAGAACATGTTGCCTAGGAAAACCTGAATAGCGGAATTAATAATCAAATGTCAGTGTGCATTGTTGGACAGGCAAGCCTCCTCTCTCTCTATCCCCCTCGGGGTTCGGTGTATTGCGTCGCAGTTCTCTGCTACTCTGCTGTCACTCCAAGGTGCCCTACTTCACCATGCAACACAAGTAACGCAGTTGCATACAGCCCCCCACAGCACACCACTCATTTAAACCCGGCTCAACCTCAAGGCAGATGTTTTGTCACACACCTGGAGGAACAAAAAGCTGCAGCAAAAGTTCCCAGATCTTTGAAGTGCCTGAGTGGGAGTTCTTCACAGAGCTCCTCGAGTGTGCTGCGGCAGGACTCAGCGTGACAGCCTCAGACAGTCGCATGCCCCTCAGTAAGGATGTGAAAGTGTGTCATCGGGCTAGCTTGTGGGAGTGCAGTCAAATGCTGTCCTATTGCTCCTCCAGGCTGCCAGCTGAGGTTTACATTGCTTAATTAAACACTTTACCGCAAGTGGCACGTCACCGGTTTTGCTCACATGCAGTCTCTGGTTGACTGCGTCATCACTGGCTGCTGGTTTAATGGCCTATGGAGTATTTTACAGTTTGTGCAATGATTGTGAATGTTAACTCGTCTAATGCATGGCACTCACTTTATCAGATGAGAGCTCTCTGAGCATGAATAGATCCCAGAGGAATCCCAGATACATTTATCACCCCAGGAATATTCTCTCTGGTATTTCAAGAAGCCGTTTTACTCTGTCAAATTAACCATTATAGTTTCTTATCTGAGATCAGGATCATCTTAAACACGTTTATATATTTTATTATTTGATGCATTTTCTCTTCCTAATAATAGACAGTTCTGTTTAAATGCCTAAACAAAAGCATTAAAGTTGTCACCACCGACATTAAAAGGAAGAACTTCAGTAAATCCACTATCAGACCCCTTATTTCTCTAAATGTGGGTCACTGCAACTCGTAGTGCTCCTCAGCTCCTGCCCTATTGCCTCATTTTGGGCGAGGGGGAGCCGTTGCGTGAGAGTTGTTATGATAGGGAGTCTAGAGTTACTGTTTGGGGTTTGGTGATATCTGAGAGCCAGTGTTTGAAGAAATGTCCGTTGAGGGGAAGTGGTCCACCAGGCCGCTGGTCAGATGACTTCCAGTATGTAGCAGATTAGTGCCAGTTGACGTGGCAGGTGCAAGGTGATGTGACAGCACAGTGACAAGCTCGGTCACAGTCTGAGCTCGAAGGGAATTTTAGATGAGGATTTGGTGCTCAGCACGCCTCTGAATTCATATCATCTCTAAACATTACGTATTAGTGAGTGTGACAGGGTGCATATTTTCATCAAAATTCATTTGGTGTAATACACCATAATACTTACAGTGTACAATACACCAGCAAAGATTAGGTTAATAGATCATAATCGATCAAAAAGTGACAAATGTTGGTCATTTTAATATGCAGTTACCTGTTAAAGTCTGCAAACTTTTCCCAATTTGTGTAGAAAGGGAGTATTTGCAGGCTCAGACTCTTGCTGTGTGAATTTGAAGAACTTTTTTTTGTTGTTTTGTTTTTCTCCAGTGCTTGATAGCAATATTTGAGAGATATATTTGGGTATTTCAAGCGACTACCATTTTTTAAATTCTAAGATAACACGGTGCTATTATTTTTTTTGGGGACGCTGTAGGTCTGAAAATGAGTAATTCCAGACCGGAGCAGATTTAACCGGTCTTTCCATCTTTATCTCCCCACAAATTTACGTTATGCTGCAATGTTTTTTTTTTTTTTTTTCTTCTTTTGCAAAAGCTGTAACACTGATTCCCTAATAAGGCACACTCCATAGATGAAGGTATGTAGTGGGGTTGAGTGCCTGCCTCTACTGTAAAATTGGCCAAAATATGTGAAAGATCATTTATTTATAGCCGTATGGGAAATTCTTGTCAACTTTTTGGAGAAAAAAAAAAAGGGCATAATAAGTCTCCTTGAAACGTAACATGAGTGAGAGGAATCTGCCTTTTCCAAACGTCCTGGTGTTTATGTCTACATTTCAAGTAAAGTCTCCAGCTCCTCAGTTTCCACTATTCAATATCCAATGTCAAGTATCTGGTGTCCAATCCTCAGTTCGTGGCCCTCCAAACCTTTTATTATGCCGTGTCTGTCACTCCACACTGAGATGAACCCATGATAAACGGTGATCGCTGGCCTCGGTTTAATTTTAACAGACCTACGCAGGGCTGTGTTTGCTGGTGCGTGTGCTTGTGCAGGTGTACGTGTGTGCATGTGTTTGTTTGTTGACATCTCCACAGAGGGCCAGGGCAAGGTTTATCAATCATAAACATGAGCGGATGGATCCCATTACGCTGGGGAGATATGTGTGTTTACTTAGCAGTGTGAAGAGCAAAGAGACGCAGGGGGCCGAGGCAGACGCGAGTGTGCACGATTACAATTCAGCGTGGAAACTCTTGCTGATAATGATTTACATCTTTTTATTTATTTATTTTAACCAAATATTACTTAAACATTGTTGTCTTCACAGAAAGTTGATTGCCTGGACTCAGAGAGGCATGCGAGCTTAGCTCGAGGCAACATCCTTCTTAGTCTTTTTGCAAGGAAATGATTGGAATTCCTGGTACTTAACATTCCTATTGGTAAGAACAAGGGAATCGCAAGGAGGGGGGTTGTGTCATTCCCTATTTTTCATTATATTTTCATCCCAGCCTTTTTGTTTCTCCCTCTTTTTTTGGAGCATTTTAAGCTCCTATAAAAAAAAGCAGGTAGGGGTTTCTGCTTCGTAAAGTTTTACACCGGGATGGCCTCACCATGGCTTCGCTTGGCTGAAATCTTATCTTTCGCTGGCCAGACGCCCCCTGGTTATATTAATGCCCTCATCAGGAAGTGGAGCCTAGAGCTTCTCTTTACTAACAAACAAATTAGTCTTTGTATTTGAGTGGCTCCACCCCTCCTCCCTCTCTCCCTGGCTGCTGGAGAAGCTGGAAGAAAATTCTCAATGAAACAAAGAAGACATGCAGCTCGATGGCTCACAAGTGGAGCCCAGGGGCACTGGTGTTGATTGGAGAAAGCAAATGCTATTTTCTACTGGAGTAATTGTTTCCGTTCTAAATTTGGACAAGTGAGACTCCCCATCGGGAGCAAATATAGCCCAATGATTCCCAAAAACAATGCGGTTTCTATTTTGAGCAGAATAGCGTGAATAAAGCCCGTCAAACGTGGCCGTGGAAGTGAAGTGGAAACATTCTGGGTGCATGTGTACATGCTGGGGTTAAATGTATGCCATGTGAAAGGTCACATGGCATTTCTGTGTGATGTCCATGGCTGTTTCTCTGGGGTTTTTTTTGAGAAACGGTGTGGTGGTTCACTGCTCCCATTCGACTGAAACCGTGTAGATTACTGGTTTAACCCCTTGCTATGATTAGACAGTGTTTTGACAAGGATCAAAGACTCTTATTGAAAACATGTCCGTGTTATTGGACAGGCGCTGTGGCGGTGTCACTGCACCAGTATCCTAAGCCTCTGTAAGAACATAACAGGTTTAACTGAGGAGCTCATATGTCAAGGCATTTCCTGTACCGCTTGTGTAACCTTCTTTTAGCATGTTTAAAAAAAAAAATACATTTAAGACTTCCTCTCTGAAACATACGCAAAATATTCTCTAATTACATAACAGTTTCTTGTTTTGTTACTGTTTGTTGTACATTTATGCAATTACAGGCAGCTCTGAGGATTTTATCAGTTGTGAAAGGTGTGCTTTTCAGATTAGTTTAGTTAATACAATAAAAGACTTCCTTAGTTTTGCTGTCATTCTGGTGTGCATGGAGATGCTGGACTTGTTCGATCAATTTCAAAACTGAATTTGATGTCAAAGTGAAAGAATAATCATGCAAAAGAAAGGAAAGAGTTAGGTAAATGTTGTGGGGAGGTGGCATAAATAAAAGTAGATTACTACAAGTACATTAAAAAAAGAATTCAAAGTTTGCTAAGTAGAGAGGAAAAGTAGTATGTACATTTTTAAATGGTTGGAAAGAATAATATAAAAGTGGCTAGCAGTCATTGTTCATATGGATCTGAAAAAGCAGTTAACAAGTGGTTGAAACTCTCAGCTAAAAGCACCAAAAAAGCTGTTACTCGATGGGATACTGCACTTTTGAAAATCTGCCATCTCCAAGTTTGTTGAGAGCCCTGGTTTTGTGTTTATATTCCCATTGTGTTGGATTGGTGTTATTCCCATGCTGGTGCTCCACTGTTTCGAACTTCCGTTTCTGGCCTGCTCAACCCTGTTTAAAGCCGCTTTCAGACAAGCACTCCTTTCAGATAATCTGAACGTGACAGCTTCATGTCTGAATGAGCACGCTGTTTACCGTTGGGTAAGAGTTCGGACGTAAATCTTACCAGATTGGTCCCAGTAACATTTACGCATCAGTTTGCTCTTGCATCATCAACACACCATAACTCTGAACCTTGAGAAAGTTGTGTTCATGGACTGACACGTCACACTGTAGATGGCAACATAACTTTTTCTGTTGTGTGATTTGCAAAGATGAACACAGTGTAGTAGAACGATTGCATATAAAATGTTGAACTTTGTTCAGCCTAATTAGAAACAGTAACATGACTATGTATAAAAAGAGCATTCCAGAGAAGCCAAGTATGGAATAAAGATAGGGATGGACTGATCTACTGTCTGTAATATATATTTAACAAAAAATGATTCTGCTGCGAGAACCAGTACATGGGCTCAGAAAATTTTTTTTTCTTTGTTAGGGAAGACAGTTTGTCAGTGATCTACAACTACAAATTACAACTCATTTATGCAAAGAAAAATGATGAAGACGAGACCCAAAGTGGCTGCTTCAAAACTACCCTGGACCCCAGCTAATAGAAAGCACATCCTCCGGGGCAAAGAGTAGGGGAGGGCCACCCTGTTTTTCTTTGTTTGTTTAAAGCACATTTCTAAAGTAACTCTCATGGCAAGGACAAGTTTCACTACTGTGAAGTAGTAGTAATAGGTATCACTATTAATGATAAATCATTTTTTTTTTTTTCTTCCCTTTCTTGTCAGTGTGGACATCATGCACACGCTGTATGTACGATGCACACCGAAATTAGTCTCTGCTTTTAACCCATCAACTAGTTTCACTAGTGAGCAGTGGGGCTGCTAGCAGGGCAGCGCCCCGGGGAGCAATTGGGAGTTAAGGGCCTTGCTCAAGGGCCCCCAGTGATTTACCATTGTGGGCAGTCCTGGGCTTGAACCTGGGTCCTCCACGCCCAAGCCCACCACTGTAACCACTAGGCCACCACTCCCTATCATGATTATAGATTTAACGATAAAGGATTTGCAGTCGAGAAAATAAATAAACTCAATCATATTTTAATTCTCGATGAAAGATCGATGTATCTGGATATAAAAATAAATCATCTCGCTATCTTAAAATTAATTAAGGTGAATTTATCAGCAAGTTCTCCCCTGGAAAGACTGAAAACCAAGTGTTTTATACTAGTTTATCGTTTTTCTGTAGAATGATGGACTCCAAATACTTTGGAAGTGGTCTTATAATCAAGACCATAGCTGATGTCTTTCCTCTTCAGCGATGTGTTATTGTGCACCTGAATGCTCTAACCAACTAACTGCTAAATCCTCTGCTTTTATGGACGTGGTCAAACTTGCTAACGATCAATTAAACATGTGTATGTTGATGTTCAATAAGTGGCACTGCCTCCTAACCTCCTAATTCCCATGGAATCGGTCAGGGTGTACTTTTAACACTGCTCTTAATGCATAACGGTTGAGTTTTAATTAAATGACATGGTGTACTGTCATGTGTTGTTGTTTATCTTCAGTTGTATTTACCTTCTTTTAAGAGGTGGTGAAAACCAAATGATTCGTCAGATGCCCTGCCTGACTCAACCCTCCCTTGGTTGGGGTTTGGGACTAGAATGACGAGTAGCTGGGGCAGCAGTTCGCTCTCCTGCCCAGAGACACGTAGGCACGTGACGGGGCTGGGGATAAATCTGGCGGCATTCTGGTAGAAGGGCAACTCTACCTAAAATGCCATGGCCACCCCACCCCCAGAGTTGTGCTTATGCATATATCACAGAACACCGTTGCCATGAAGACACCATATATAAATCAGACTAATAAAGCAAAAGCCTGCATCCCATGTCTAAAAGGACCCTTATGGATATTCTTTAGTCATTTTAATTATTCTTTGGGACGGGTGAGATTACCCTAAAAACGTCACATGTCGCTACCAGCTTAGAGGCAACATCTTCTTGTGAGAGTATCATGACCTGGCACGTCTAAAAGGGACATTGTCAAAAGTGGCTTTTAGCAGAAAACGCAAGGTGTTTCAACTGTTAAGAACGAAACCATTTTTTTTTTTTTTTTTGAGTATGAGTGTGTTTTTAACAGACGCTCCAGGCACTGTGGTTTTAAGTGTTGTTTTCTGAGCTCGGAGAGTTGGCTCGCATACATGCAGAGGTTATCGGAGGTGAGAGACAAAACATTTTGCAGAGAGATGCAGGGTTTGAATCTGTGGTACAGAGTGTCAGCATAGTGCGTATCAGTGCGAGACTATTTTTTTCTCCTCCCTGATGATAGTTTGTACTTCTTGTTACAATAATATTCTTTTTAATTTAGGTCTGTCTGTCAGAGCTTTGAATTGTCGTATACATGAAATGTGCTATACAAATAAACCTTTTTTGCCTAAAAAAACAAAACAAAAAACAACCAAAGAGAACGCCGACAACTCCTTTTGGTGGTTTTATACAGGAACTCGGTGTCCTTGTGCTGCACACAATCTTTCAGAGCTCTGTAATACTTTCTGCTCATCTCGCAGTCTTGACCAAAAGGATTATATGCTTTAAGGAGATAATTGTAACTAGAATTTTTGGCAAAGGTATCTAGATTCTTAAACTACAGTACATGTGACTAAATACCTTCGCTACTTTGGTTTTTGTTATAAATGTTAAACTGTAAAACTCTACTGTCAATACTGCTTTGGTCTTTTGGTTTATATCTTTCTTGGTATTTTTTTTTTAAACAAACAGAAAAAAAACAGTCTACAAATGTTGTCTCTCTGTGTCTTCTAGTCTGTGGCCCAAGTATCGACATCCGAAATGACATAGATGAATTCAAACGGCTCGAGAACTGCACGGTTGTGGAAGGCTACCTGCGGATCCTCTTAATCAACGACAAGACCAACAATCTCCACCAGGACTCCTTCCGCTCCCTCAGCTTCCCGAAACTGACCGTCATCACCGACTACTTGCTGCTGTTCCGCGTCTCAGGCCTAGATAGCCTCAGCGTCCTCTTCCCCAACCTGAGCGTCATCCGTGGGCACAATCTCTTCTACAACTATGCTCTGGTGATCTATGAGATGACCAGCCTGAAGGACATTGGCTTGTACAACCTGAAGAACATCACTCGTGGAGCGCTGCGGATCGAAAAGAACCCGGAGCTGTGTTACCTGGACTCTGTGGACTGGTCTCTAATTATGGATGCCGAGTTCAATAATGTTATAAGTGGTAATAAGATGGTAAAGGAGTGCGACAACGTCTGCCCAGGGATCATGGAGGATAACCCTCTTTGTCAGAGGACGGCCTTCAATGACAAATATGACTACCGCTGCTGGACCTCCAACCAATGCCAGAAAGGTAAACTACATTTAATGCTGTTTTATCTCCAAAGCAGATGATACCTGGATATCCAGGATGGTGGTGTGCAGGCTGACAAACACCCTGTAGCTCTGCACATCTTCACTAGCGAGCAAGTCCCACGAATCTGTGAAAGGCTTTTTCCTTCTTTTCCATCCAGCAGAAGGACTGTTTGTTGGCCAGGACAAACATTTCCTCTGTTCATTAAAGATACCTTATCTTTTGATCAGGCTATTTGAGAAGTAAGGGACAGCTGCAGTACAGAGCACCAGGTATTAGAGAGACATAACTGAGGCGAAAGCAGCTCTACCAAGAAATGAGGGAGTCCACCAGTCTGAACCAAGTCAGCTAAATATTTGCCCAGGGGACATTTCGCAATTCATGAAAAGGCATATATTGAAGAATCTTTAACTCTGGCCCTGTAGTAGAGTCATACGTTTCTTTTAAGTAGTTCAGTCGAGGGCAAAATTATTTATATGTGTTACATTTTAGATTTTTTTTGCCTGTGCGAGGTTTTATGTGTGTTGGATGCTTGCGTTCAGGTCATTTCAGCCATTTGTGCAGCACTTTTAAGTGAGGCTTGGAAACTCTGCACATCCTCACACTGTGTTTTTACAGATTTCACTGTGAGCGCCTTCTACTTTCAGTAAAGGAACAGTGACATATCGGTCGTCTCATTCCTCTTAAAAACATCTTATGCTCAGCTGTTGATGATGGTACTTCTTGAAATGCAATGTAGCTTTCCGACACGGTCCAGCCATTCTTTTTAAAGCTCCGCGTGAGGTCCGTTGCCTGTGTTGCTTTTGGTGACGATATGTTGCCTTTATCAAGTTTGAGTTGTTTCCTTTGGCTGTCTGCACAGTCTCTCTCTTTTCCCCAGGGCCTCACAGGGTTCTGAATGCATTTGCTATCAGAGTCACATGTATTGTTCTTCAAATACAAAAGAGCTCTTTGAGTCTGTGTAAGAAGATAAAATTCCTTCACAGACTGCATTTAAAAATAGTGCATAGTTGTGAAACAGTTGCAGGGTAGTCACAAAAATACAGCTCCAAACTAATATTTATGCGCAGTAGCTCTTAGAGTAAAAGCCTGCACCACTGATCCAGGATAGTTGGCGCCGTTATTCTGTTGGAGACATTTTGATGTTATGGTTTAGGTGCATTTACATCATCAAAGGAAGTAACTGCCAGGATGACGGTGCCTCCATCCGTAGGATCCAAGGTATCATTAAATGGTTCGAACAGAATATGAATCATTAGCTCCAGCCTTCACTGTCAAGATCTCAACCCAGTTGAACTAATCTATGAGACTTTAAAATGATTGATAAGAGAAGCTTTGCCTTCCACCATTATCAAAACACAAAATGAGAGAACGTCTCCGTTCCATCCGTCCACCCCGTCATGTTCAACAAACCTGTAGACTCAACATCGAGGAACGTTGCTGCTGCAGTGGAGCCTGCCTTACTGACACTTGGAGTTTTGTTTTGCTTTTGTTTTTTCCTTTTAATGTATTAATTGTCTCTTGCTTGTTGCTTGTGATAGTTTACAGATGTGGATGTGTGTCAGTGAGGTGATGATGTTGGGGTCTCTGGTTCAGCGACTCCAACACTCCACTTTTTGGTATATTAGAGGTATTCTGGTGGTGAAAGCGGTGATGCTGAATTGTACGTCAGGCCATTGTTTTCTAATCTCTGCTAAAAAAAAAAAAAAGAAAAAAATTGTGAGATCTCCACCCTCCCATCCTATGCAGGTCCTTTGGCCAGTTCAGATTCACAAACGCCCTTCTCCTGGAAAACTGCGGAACAAATGAAAATCAAAGCTTTGTCCCGTGAACAAGTGTTTTTCTGTGAAGGGCTGTGGTGTTTGTTGTTTCTCAGTTTATTCTTTGATTCAGCGACCTGCTGGAGCTTTCTGCTTGCTGTTAGAAACAGGTTTATCCATACACAACTGGTATCGTCAATGTAAAAATGTGGTATTATTAGTGCTGGTTTTGTTCAAACGAAAAAAGCTAATAGAAAAAAGCTAATATTTACAGAATCCTACATAGTAAAATGTATCACACAGTTTTTTGGTTGCATCGGTTTTTCCCTCAGTATGTTTTTTTTTTTTTTTTTTTTTTAGTTCTTTGTTTTTTGTGTTAAAACTTTGTGTTCCCACACAGCAGACTTAAGTGTATTGTTTAAACAGGTTTGCCTCTCTCAGCGGCCCAGGACAAGGTCAGGGTAGATGCATTCATCTTGAGGGCCTTGAGGTCTCAAGGTTGCAGATAAAGGCTTCAGAGAAGAGAAAAAAGTATAAGTGTGTGTGTGTGTGTGTGTGTGTGTGTGTGTGTGTGTGTGTGTGTGTGTGTGTGTGTGTGTGTGTGGCTGGGAGTGGGGGTGGTGGTGGGTTTACTAATCAGTAATGGTACAGAAGAAGCTAAAGCAGGCTAGTGACGTTTTTTAGTATGCTTTGATGTATGCCTGTCTTTCTGATTTTTTTCTCCTTTTTACTTACGGCTCGATGTCTGCTTCTGTCTTAAGGTTCTTCCTCTTTTCTCTCCACCCCTTTGCATAATTGCCTTGTTTTTCTCCAGTACAGATGTTCCTTCAAGGGCATGCAGTGGTTTTCTAGTGAATGCAGCCTGGTCTCCTCTTTAATTACACTACATGAAGGGGAGTGATGTCTGCTAGCTCACTACTGTAGCCTGTGGGCCTTTAAGTACTTCCTAAAGCATAAAAAAAAACAAACTTGTTTCCACATGTTTGTCCAGTCTTCAGGATTTTGTTCCCACAACAGTTTGAGGTGCATTAGATGAATATTCTCAGAAGAGGAGAATGATAGTGTTATTACGAAACTGGACGAATACACCCGATTAGTGCGAGAATTCAGACTGGATAGAAGAGAGCGACTGTGTAGGAAAGTGGAGGTTGGACCAGAGCTTCTGCGTGCTTTTAGTGGCGGGCAGGGATGCATAGAGAGACCCTTACTTAGACTTTGTGCACCAGGAAGGGTACTGAGGGGAAATGTCAGACAAATGTCAAACATACAGGCTCAACAACAAGCTCTCTGTCAGGGGCAGTGCTCTTTACAGAAAAAGGGCCACCCCTCCTCTTGTTTTTCCTCTTTTTCCTATAACAGCCCCACTTGTACATACTGCCTGTTCATTTCTTTCTCGCTGGCATTCTCCACTTCACTTATCCTCATCGCTGATTGTCCTTGTCAGTTGTTCTAGGGATGCTTCCTCCTCTATTTTCACCTAGTCTTTTTTAGGGGGCTTATCAGGCACTGTTAACAGCCTCGGCTGTCAGGTATCTCAGCTGTTTACATGTCCAAGACACTCTGTTATTCACGCAGTGGTCTGAAGCAACTAGCCCCCCCCTCCCACACACACACACACACACACACACACACACACACACACACACACACACACACACACACACACACACACACACACACATTCCCCAGGGGACTGGGGCTAAAAAAGTGTCTGGGCTATGTCAAACAGCCTCCTCAGCTCTGCATTTGCTGCAGATGGCCCACGCTGCACTGCTGGACCTGAGCCAAAGCCAGATAGACAAAAGCCTGTTACAATTAGGCCGATGAGCGGAAAGCATGCTGCTTTAAACATGCCCCGTCTCACGCCAGGTTAGTCTCCATAGCTCCACAGCTCCACAGGGAGGCAAGATCTCACAGAGCTCAACGTCCCTTCATGTCTGATTGAATATTAAGTTTTGGGTTGCTGTAGCCTGCTGGTACTCTGGGCTTGTTTCTTATCCTTTACCTCCTAATCATGGCTAAAAAGAATAAAAGATCTGTAACAATTGATCTTATTACACATAAACAAAAGGCTGTGAGAGAGAGCGAGAGCAAGTGTGAGAAAAGGCTTTTTTTTTTTTTCTTTTTTAATGACTCAAAATGTGTAACTCTAAAACTGCTGTTGCTTTTTTAACAAACAAATGTGTGTACATGGATTAGTCATTTTGGGATGTCAGGAATATTTTACATAATGCGACCCGCTGTCATATTATGCCAAATCTGAACTGATATAAACCAGGAGGAAAGTCAGCAGAGCAAAAGCCCTGGAAGATGCACGAGCTCTGCACCGGCCTGGGAGACAGCATTCATTTTCTTTGCTTCCAATAATGTGTTTATTCCCACTTTGCCAAAGATGCATTTGAAGTCTCTGGTGTTTTTGCTCTCCCCTGAGTCAATTTGTGGCAGGTAATCACAGTATCATGTAAAAAGCTGAAGCAACAATTAGTTTTTCTGACTTCCTTGCGGTGCTATAGCACCATTCTCAACCTTTTTCTTTCAGTTGACGTAAATCATTAGAAACTGACAAAAGATTATTTCACAAAATTACTATAATTTATTCAGAGTGACACAATGAATAATTTGCATCTATTTTGCTCTGAAGCCTCGCCTATGGGCGTGGAGGTTAATCCGCCTCTATGACACCGTCTCAGATTTACTCTTAAGGTCTCTTCCACGGCCGCTTTCTTGTTTTCTCTTCCTCGTTTCTTTTGTTAATACTATCTCGGGTCTCTTAGTTGCCTCTCATATCCGCTGTATTGTAATCTTCATCTTTTAGCCTCCGTTGTTGATGCTCAACATTGTGCCTTAAAGCTGAAGCACCACATTAGTGCCTGAAACCACTGGACACTATTTTTAGCACACCTTATTTTTGTAAGGTAAAAAGAAAAGGAACCTCTTTCCCAGCAGCATTTTGTCATAGTCAGACATTTATGTAAATGTTCGTTGCAGCTTCGTTCAGACTGATCCTCAACAGTGAGTACAGGAGCACACACACCTTGTCACTAATAATTGATCTGATAGAGCATCAAGCGGGGTTAAAATATCAAAGTCGTACGAAGCCAGGACTGTCTTGCGCGGCAGTGGACGCGATCAGCTGAAAGTTTGACTCCTTTAAACGCTGAAGCTTATTGGGCGGATGGTGTTGCAAAGAATCGACTGGCTTCTTCTCCGTGAGGGTTTAATCAATGTTACAGTAATGAGAGTAGTTGTTTTCAGCGAGTCTTTCGGTTGGTTTTTCTGTCTTCATCAGCTTCTTTTTACTGTCCACTGCATGCAATCTTTTTTTTTTGTTTGTTTCTTTTCATTTAACTCACATGGTGTCAAATATTCATAGATGCTTCACAAAGTTTTGAAACAGTCAGGCTACTTGTTCACCAGTTATGGGATCTGTTTCTTTATTTTGGAAATCTGTTTTGGTTGCCCTCTTTGCTCCATTTGCTAAGTTCCTATGAAAATATGAAAAAAAATATGAGAAAATATGATTCAAGCATAAAACAGAAGAAAGCTCTTTATTACAAACCTATTTATGAGGTTGCAGTTCAGAACAGGATCAGGCTGCAGAGAGGTAATGCCCACTTTGTACTTTTGCAGACTAAATGTTTCATATAACACATATGTTAAAGGGGCACAGTCATTTACCTTAAGTATATAAGGTAGGAATTCCTGCGGGCTTAGTCATTTCACTTGTGAGGGGATAAAAAGGGGGAAACAGACAGTACATGCTGTATGCGCAGAGTGTGTGTGTATGTGTGTGCAAGGCCATACAGAGTCTATTTGTGTCTTATTTGCAATAAGGAGTGAAACAGATCGATGTGTGGTCTCCTCTGTGTTTATCCGGAGTTGTTGTGTGCCACGGTGGGCCGGGTTCACAGATACAAGGAAGCTTTTAAATATTTAATGGCATCTCTGGAGCTTATCAAAGTCCTGCGGTAAGAGGGACAGGAAACAGAAAAGAGCTCAAATTCCATTCTCGCTTGTACGGTGCTTTCCTGGGGGCACGTTCAGCCTCATGACTCAGTGCCCATGCATCCGCTGTTTCCACTGGGCATGAACTTCTCGCCTGCGCTGTGCTCCATTTTGCACAAAGCCCAGGCCCTGTGCCAGTGTTAGTACCGAGGAGATGGCACTCGTGTTGATCGAACGCGTACGGTCCTGCCTTCCTCTCAACCACCAGCCAAATGATGGAATGGTCGCAGTTGTGTTTCACCAGCAGCACGGTTGGAGTTGGCTCCTTTTTGCTGGATAAATACAACTACCACTGAAAGGTCTTTACAGTTGGGACTATTTTCAGCGTGGACCTAGATAACCTCATCCTTTTTCACATTGGCCCTGTGTGCACTTAACTGTGTACATGCATATCCTTGCCTCAATTAATTCCCACAAACACCACGGACCATCGATTCACTCACTGAAATAAATGCTTTAGATGAAAAGCCCTGCCTGTTTTCTTTCCGTGCATATGTTTACCCGTATATTTTAAAGTTTACTCGTTTCTTGGCCTACTGCTCTCTTGTCTCACATGTGAAAACAAGAAGCTGTCATAAAACTTCAAAAGACAAATTGCTGCTTTGGAATTCAGACTTCTTGTGCAAGTTTCCACATGTTTTTGTCTCTTATAACAGAAGGCAGGAAAAGCAACACAGTTGTACATGCCACACTGTTTACATAGTAATTTACAGTACAGCTAATACATAAATCCTGACAGTGATTTTTTTTGTGTGTTTATAGCAGAAGTAATTTTTTTTTTTATAGTGATGGATCTATTAAGGACCCAGTAGCATATTGATTATAAGCAACTATTTTATACGTTTGTGTGTTTCGGTGCACTTACCTCTGATGTCTCTGCATCCACCCTCCCTTCTTCTCCTCTCTCGTGGCGTTTGCTGCACTTTTCTCGTTTAGGTCACTTTCATAAATGTCATTCTTGGGATCTGTGAGCAGCTGATCTAAATAAATTCACCCACAACAGAGACTTTCTTCACTGAATACACAGATGCTGAGCCCTCTTACAGCAAGAGGAAAACTCTCTAAGGTTAGAAATAGCTTTTCTGCTCAATTGGTTTTATTGGTTGCCTTTTGGACTTTTGAGAGGCCTGAGGTGGAATTCCTTTCACCTCCTTAATGTGTTTTGAGTTTCTCGCAAATGCATAGTGGGAAATTTACTAAATTTGCCTCACTGTTTGGGCAGAGTGTAGTGAAAGGCCACAGATGTGTTGACTAGTGGCTATTACTAACTTTTAATGTCAACAACTGTGTCTTTCTTGGCAGAAATTAAATTTGTGAGTTTGCAAAGTTGGGATGACGCGGCTATACAGTGTGTTATTGTCCATGTATGAACAGCAGGACTTATTGTCCGTTGACGACTGGCCGTGCGAGTTTATCCGACTCGTGTCCTCTGTGGCCTACAAAGGTCTTCTCTCAAAGCGCTGACAGATTAGCCTTTTCTCTGAAGCTTCCTCTCATAGACTTGATTGATCAAAATAAGATGTTTGTGTCTTGCAGCCAGCCTGCAAAGAGACTGACTGACACACTTAGACTCTCATCCAAACACTAAAAGACTCTCTCAGACTTGTGCTCTCTTCCCGCTCGTGCCACTCCTCTGACAAATTTTCCCCAGCTTGTGCCCAGGTTGCTTGTCTCCACTGTAACTGCGCCTGCTGTTTCCAGCCTTTGATGCCTGTTTTTAGGCCACCCAGTGCCTCTGGTGATAGGCTGCCTGCTGCCTTCTGGCTGTGCAGCGCGGAAGCTGTGACTCATCATTTACTCTCGCGGCTCATTCATAAATCCGCATGAATACTATAACTTCCGTGTAACCCATAATACCACTTCGGCTTTGAGGTGGTTTTCCCCCTGGATCCAGCTTTACATGGCAGGAAGGATGAGGGCTATCACCGCCTCTTACTGACGCCTCTCATAGAGCAAAGAAATGCAAGGGCCCTCGCCGTCTTCCTGTGCCTGCCCTTGGCGCCTGCCTAGCCCGGTTGTATCCTTCTACATAACTCAGGCCAGAGTAGCTATTTACTCACAGCCTTGGCATTGACTCCTGGGAGATAATGTGCCATGCCTGCAAGTAAGCTTTCAGAGCGTGGCTTAATTCCACAGAGGGGGGAAAAAAATAAAAAAAATCCTGCTAACAAATCTCTCCTGCAGAGGTGAGGATGTACGCTGGCATGCCGCAGAGAGGGGGCGAGTGTCCTGCCTTGCCAGAATAGTTTATCAGGTTCACTGAGGTCACAGAAACATTGCTCCTCTATTTTCTCTCGGTTAAGTGTGTGGTAAAGGGCATCTGAACCACTCCCTCTACTGATCCCTTCACACTTGGCTGAAATTTGTGTCCTTTTAAAAACCGTTTTGCTTCACAAGGTCAAGACGAGATCCATGTTTCTTCTTGTTTGTGGTGGCATTATTTACTACCAAAATACTATTTACTAAGTCTTGTGTAAAAAGTAGAAACGCTATCATAGAATACCTTATTTTTGCAGGATAAGTCATGGATCTAATGGCTGTTTGTACATGCTTTCTGTATGAAAGCTATGTATAAAAATGACATCAAGCAGGCCTCGTGGTGGTGTTCTGCTCTCTGTTCCTCCTTCGGAGCATGTGCAGTGAGGAGATGAAAGGGTATCATAAAATTACAAAGGAAACCTCATTACACAGCAAGATGAATTGTTTGTGACAACCACTCAGTTCGCCTAAAATACTTTCTTTCAGTTGCCTTTATGCCATCACAAAAGCTCGCATTATATTTGCGGCGAGCAAAGTTTACATCACGTAAGCTCTTTACAAATTGCCATCTCTGTAACGTTTCTGTGTAATGTCTGTAATGGGAGCAATTCATAAGGTGACCAAACCCACTTAAAGGCAGAATAAGCAAAGTGTTCTTCCCAAAACTGTGTAAAGACTCATAGAAAAGCAATCTGTCTCAGTCATCGTTTATGACTCACTGTAAGTGTGCAGATCCTGTAGACGGCGTGTACTTTCTTGTTTTATTATTTCAGTGTGTTTAGGTGCTTTTGTGCTGAAATCTTTACACGGTGGGCGCTTCACCAGAAGTCAGTTACAGCACAAAGGAGCTAAAGATCATTAAATGGACGTCGTCACATGTTCACTCCTACTGATTTGGCTCTATGGTGCTTTTCTTTGCTCCCCAGCCAGGGTTTTACTATCTCACCCCAGAGAAAGGTCTGGTTGCATTTTACAGTTAGAAGAAAGATAGAGGAAGAAAAAAAAAAAATACAACGTTGTATTTGTATATATTTCTTCCGTTGGCTTGGGTGTACTTGCATTGCCCAGTAAATGGAAACGCGTTTCGGTGTAAATGTGGACAAACCTGCCAAAACATTGTCACACATTCTGGAACGTTGTGTGACAATCTCAGTGACCATTCACCAAGCAACCGGACAGTCGCAGCCTGATGGGTCAAACCCTACATCTAGAAAGACGTAGGATCGTAAAACAAGCCATAGGGCCTCGTCATCCAACGGCTGCTTATCAAACTGCCTTTGGATGCAGTTGGTTAGTGCTGCGACCAATCAGAGGAAGGTGACGTATTCAGAGCAACGGAAATAAGTCAACAGGAGAGTTGTGTAGAAAAGTAAAGTAAACTTTTACCATATCAAAACAGTCTACCTTACTAAGGAATGATTTAATTCTTCTGTTCAAAGTCTGAATATTTAACTGTCAAACGGCCGCTAATCCTCAGCCGCAGCAGTCTACACCGTCCACGTCCACATTACGCCGCCGCTCTGTCGTCATCGCGTTACGCCCACCCGGAGACTCGCTTCAAGGATAGACTGATTTGATTGGCTCCCCATGACCTTTGAGCATAGCTGATGAGCCCCAATGGATGGCAGTGTTAGGTTTCTGAAACCT
Source organism: Xenentodon cancila (assembly GCA_014839995.1). Lineage (NCBI taxonomy): Eukaryota > Metazoa > Chordata > Actinopteri > Beloniformes > Belonidae > Xenentodon > Xenentodon cancila. The sequence continues at coordinate 20,410,027 of CM026199.1, forward strand.
GCGCGCTCCTTGATATGAGAAAGACGACACATCCAGAGTACGTCTGGATTTCAAGGTTAAGACAGGACAACATTAATCAAAAACTTTTTTCAGCTTGTACATTGCAGCTCGGAGAGCATTTTAGTGTGCAAAGGAGGTTTTGAAATAGGGCTGCAACTAACATTTATTTTGGTAGTCAGCTAATCTGTTTATATTTTTCCCCATTAAGTTGATGTGCCATAGTGCTGTCATGAAATAAGAATTCCTCATTAATAAGTCTGCATCTCACTTGTTTTGCTGTTTTGTTTTCTGTAAATACTCCCATACTCCAGTTTTTCTTTCCCCCTGATTAACTGCATTCTTTCTCAGTGTAATCACCATTCATATGTTTTTCTTAAGCAGCTGCGTAAAGTTCCTGTGTCAGACACAACCCTGCATTGCAGTTACAAATAAACCTTTACGACGGAGCCGGGAAGACTTGAGCTTTTGTGTGACATTTATGCAGTTTTACACGATACGTCGAATTGTAAAATCCCGTGTGGATGATTTTCATCATTCACCTTACTGATTTATGTTGACTAATTGTTGCAGTCTTGTTAAGAAAACTTGTGCAGATAATCTAGGTGCAGTGATAATGAAGCTACAGGCCATTTGAGGGGGTTATTCCACTTGTTGACATGCAGTGAGTCAGACGACCTCCCAGGATGGTCAGTCTGATGCCGTCAGCAGTAGTGTGACCTTTGGTAGTTTGAACAAAATGCTTGGAGGGTTAAACCCCAAACATTATGTTTTCCAAACACTAACCAAGTAGTTTTGTTGCTGTTCCCTAACTAAATCAATAAAAAGCTGAAAATGTAAAGCAACACGAGATCAACCGCACCTCCATATGGTAGAACAATTGTGTGGCACGTTTGTTTTGTCTGGTCACTGTCAGATTTCTGCTTTTCATCCACTTCCCCTCAATCCGCCGCCTCCTCTTACTCTTTGAGGCTGGAAGGAAAGGCCACATTTTAAATGCAGAGTTTACAAACAGTAACAGACGATTGTGATATATTGCTCTCTTAATATGACAAGTTGATTTCTGCAAGTGACATAAAAATGACCTTGAGCCTGCGTGGTGCTTCCTCTTCCTCTCCTTATCTTGTTTGGGTGGTATCCCGGCAGTCGGTGCAGCTGTCAGCATGTAGCCTAATGGGCACAGGTGGCTGGTGGCTCTCCTCTGCCTTGTTCAGCCCTCTTGGCATTGCTCTCTTGGCAGAGGGGCTGCTCTTTGGCTGCTGGCCTCAATGGGCCACTCCAACACAATAATAACCAGTTGGTGCTTTGTTAACATCGGGGTGGCCCAGGATGAATTATGGCTCTTGACTTTGAAATATGGTTGCTCCTGTAGAGAAATCCAGCAGTGTGTGAAGTGGTGAACAGAACTCTGTGTATGTCTTCCTCCCGTAGACGCAAATACAATTTCAGTCATGAAAACTCTTGTCGCGATGACATGTCACCGGGTCATCGCTGGGTCTCTTATTGTTGGCCACAGTGGAGTAGAGAAGGGATGGAGGGAAAGCTTTACAGCTGTATTGCACCATGCAGCAGTCAGACAGCAGCTTGTTACTGTGTCAGATAAATATAGAGGTCTCTGGAGCTCTCCGCTGCAGCTCAATCCCCGCTCGCTGCTCGGGAGGAGGCGAAGGCCGCGTCAGCTGGGACCTGCCACTATCCTCATTCATCCTCTCTAAATTGGCTTTAGATTTTCTGGGGTATTAAAGATTTTTGTGCCTCTGACATGCCAGATGGGGTAAGGTAAGGTAAGCGGGCGATTTTGTTGTCATCATTCTGTAACCCCATACGGCCGCATGCGTGACATCACGGCGCTGACCCATAATAAGATCAGCAGAGATTTGTCATTTTGGCAGAGGCTGGGTCTAGATGAGGGATGATGTTCACATTTTGAAATGTATTTTTCTGTTAGCCCTGTAAGAACCATTAACAAAATACAATTCCCTTCCACTGAATTGCAGTGAGTCCATTAAAATCAAATGATATGTCCCTGCAAGCTTTTTGTTTTTGTTGTTTTTCTCAATAAGTTCACACCTTATCTTGAAATAGCACTTTGGCTGTACAATCCAAGCTTTTGTCATTTACTACCTTTTTTTTTTTTTTGGTACCTTTCTGCAGATAAAGGCACCTGGTAAAATGATTAAATATCAATAAACCCCTTAGTTGTTATAGTACTTTTTGTCCCTGTTGTCTGAAAAGTAAAGTTTGTATTTTGTACCGGGTGATCATCTCGGTTGCTGACCCACAGCCTGTGCATTTGTTTTGATTCTGTTCATCATCCTGTGTCTGCTAAAGGAGTAGAAATGATGGCTTGATGTGGGCAGGAGAAGGAGGTGCATTAGCGCTCTTTTTCATCTGTTCTATCCCCTCGTGTCTGATGAGAGCACATTCGTTGATAAGCAACCACAAAGCCTTTGAAGTCCTGGTCTGGACTTGCAACACCCCCCCACACCACACCACAGCCCCCCCAAACTCCCATTAGTGTATCAGTTACAGTAACAAGGCTTGGAGGGCTTGTTTGAACTTGAATGTGAATCAGGAATCGCCTCTCTGTGGCTCTCTGATAACCAGCACAGACACTCCTGCACAGCCTACGTGTAAACATTGCACATTGTCATTCATATTTTATTACTCACGCTCATTCATTTACTCAGAGTAAGCTCTCCTCTTTCGCCTACGCTACGCTTGCTGACTTGCTTTAGGTTTTGTTCTTTCACAACTCTCCTTTTTGAGCAAAATGTTCGAAAATGCAAGGGCTTGCTGTTTCATGAGTAAGCAAAAAAAAAAAAAAAGAATTACTCTGACTTCGTAAATGCTGGTGAGGGGCGTGTGGGGGAGTTTGGTTGCCGATTTGTTGATCTGTGTCTCCGCTTTTCTCAAGAGCAGAACACGGTTCAGTCCTATATGAACAGCTATGAACAGATTTCCAAAACAGACATGTACTTGCTTGTAGGAAGCTTGTTGTTGCATTCCATCTGCCTCCCAGCATAATATATGGGATTATGTTACAGCCCTTTTTCTTTCCTCACCTCATCCTCCACCTGTGTGCGGGGTAATGACACTGATGCTCCTGTTGTGCTCATATTTGCATGCATCAAAACACAAAAGTTGACACCATTGTGTGGGAAGTTGGCATGATGTATAGAGCCATTTAAACGGGATTATATTGTTTTCATGCAAGGAGAAAGGCCACATGAGACCTCTCTCCTACATTAGTGATGGCTTTCTTTGTGCTTCTTCTGTTATGGATCACAAAGCGAGGAAGTCTTTTATACCTTGTATTTTTTTTCTATTACGTTTCTATGTACGCAACATGCTTGTCGTTGGCTTTTCTGTTGTATGTTTCACTGACCACACAGGGTGTGGTGCTGGTTTTGTGTTCTACGTCTCCTTTTCATTACAGTAAATTTGTTCTTCTAAAAAAAATATACAAACGCTGACGTAAAGACTGAATGGTTGTGTGGAAATATTTACATTACAGAAGTGCTCTTAACTAGTTGTTTTTTTTTTTTTATGTTTCAAGAGCTCAAACACAAATGATGCCTCCCTTATTAAATGGTTTTGGAGACTGAGATTTACTCAACACTCAACTCAGTGTTTGGAGTAAATGTCAGAAGCCCAAACGCATCGATGCTGGAAATTAATCAGGGCTTGGAAGGTGCACGAGCAGAGATGTGTGCCTCTGCTTTTCAACATAAACTCCGCTATGGTCGCAGCATGCTGAAATACAAAGTACCACTGTTTTCTTTTTTTAATGATCAGTTTTTATTAGCTTCATTTGAAGTTCATCTGACAGAAAGCAGAAAGTATAAGTGACATGTAAAGCAACAGAAGTCGGTGAATGAACCTTGTATCTACTCTGAGGAAGTCTTGAACGTAGCTGAAGGTGCCGCCACCGTCACTGCCTCCAATTTTATAGACTCAAAGTTGTTTCTACGGGCTGGAAGGTGACAGTAGTTATGAAGCATGATGAAACTGAAGGGATAGCAAGTAATAATTCATCTGTGTCATGTGATGGTGGACACAAAGCCCAAGGAGTCACAGCTTAATTAAAAAAATTAAATAAAAAAGAATCTTGTTTGTCTTTCTCCAGCCATTGACAACTCTGTAAATATTTGACTGTTTGCACATCCATATAATTGTACTGTTGCATAAAGCTGATAAATGATTTACGATTGCAAATGTAAATAGAGCGGCATCTTTCATCTTCCTTGATAAAGCACCTTTCCTAATTAAACATCATTTTCACCCATTCTTTTTGTGAATAATGCTGGATTTTGTGATTTTTTTGACATCACACCTTCAGTAGTATTCCTTTTTTTTGAGGGGGGGGGTCCTTGCGGCTTCATTTTATCACTTATGTGTGAAAAGCGTTTGAACTGCAGCATAAACATCGAAGAATCTCCAGCCTGCCTTGAACGACCAGAGAACCGGGTTCAACGGGAGCACTTCTTTCAGTCATCATGAATTATGGCTCAAAAATGTCCGTCCGCCGGGATTTCTGTGAAACCGACTACAGGTCTCCTCGGCCTGTGTGTGAGGACCATCACAAGCGGCCAGACTGTTTGGATAGATCCAGTTGCAGGGCACTGGGCTGGCATGAGTAGCACATAGATGGAATAGATCTGCTGGACTTGGTCCTGCTCGGTGCAGCTGTGGTATTATTAGTACTCTGTTCCTCTGTCGGGGTTCTGGTCATAAAAACGAGCTGCCCAACTTGGCCCGGTAAGGGACGGAAGTATCGTATGGAAACAACACTGCAGGAATGCTTTTGAAGTTTTCATTTCTTTTTTTTCTTTCTTTGTTGTTGTTTTCAACCTGTTTTGTTTGATTGAACCGTTGAAAACGGTTTGATTAAATGAAAAGTGGCTGAGTAAAGAAAATCATTTAGACCATTAGGGACTGTAGCATGCAGCCTTTTCTCGTCACAGCTACATGAATTACAGGATTAAGTTTTTCTAAATGTATTTTTAGCTGATTTTCATGATTCTTTTATATATATATATATATATATATATATATATATATATATATATATATATATATATATATATATATATATATATATCATTTCTTGTGTCGATAAATAATCTGTGTAGAACCCAAAGAAGCTCAATTAGTGTTATTTTTCACATTTTCTTCCTCATTGCCACTGAAATCACCTGAGATGTCTCATCTCGTACTATGTAAAAGTATAAATATTAAGGAGGGTTTCTGTTTCCTCGCATGCATATAATTGCTCCGTCCGTTGTGCTCTCGTGGACCTGGACAGTTCTGTATTTGGTTCATTATTTAATGCCTCCAGGTGTCCTAATGCGTCACACACGGATGTGTTTAAAGTCTTTGCTCCGGTGCAGTGGGAGGAAGTACCTCTTGGGGAACAGCAATGAAGTTATTGCTGCCACCGCCGGCCGTTTGTAGGTGTAAGAACGGAGACGAGGCTCTTGATTTATGGAGTGAGTATGAGACAGGCTGGCTACTTGAGGAGGAGTGTGGGGGGGGGTTTAGGAGAAAAAAAAAAGGACTAAGATTAAGCAAGGCAGAGGCAGAAATTCACAAATTCCCATTCAGCAGTGAGGTTTAAGATCACTTTCAAAGTGGCGTCTGTATTTGAAAAAAGAGAAAAAAAAAGATCAAACATGTTTGTCACCTCCATTTCCCCCCACTAAAGCTAAAATTTCTGATGTTTGACTAGACCACATGGAAACACTCAAGGAGAAAATAAACAGACATGTTTCCAAAAACACGATACACACTCAAAGACTTATAAAATGCATCATTTATTCGGCTGTAGTTATTTTTTTTATGCATGTGTGGATGATGTTTGTTTCTGAGGCTATATTTGACTGACTGTGTTGTGGGTAAAGGGCAGTTTTGCGAGGATGACACACATGTGCATCATGCTGGGAAGTCTACTTGTCTGTGACCCTATTTCTTTTTTTTCTCCTCTTTCATTTTTTTTTTTTGTGTCAACAAACTGACACACCCATTCCAGGAATCTTTGGTGGTTTTACTGACTTTAAGTTTCTCATGTAAACACTTGTGGATTGTCCAAATTAGGTTTGGAGATTGATTCAGGATAGTGGTGACAGGCCACTTTGCAGCGTGGCATTTTTCTGATATAGCTCAATGGAGGAGGTCTCGCATGTCTGCCTTTGTGGTGGAGGAGGCTGCGTTTGAGGGCGTGTAAGGAGGTGGAATAGGGGCAGAGAGGTGCAGCCCAGAGAAACAGCAGCGACGGCTCTCAAGCCTGTCGCCTGCTCCCCGCCTCTTGGCAGTAAACTTGATCAGCAAAGAAAAATACATGCCCTGTCTTTACAATGCAGGCCTTTGTCTCCGTTTGGCATTGGAACCATCAACCATTTCGGAAATAGTTTCCAGCTTATTAAAACGCTTCCAGACCGTGACTGTTGAACCAGTGAGTTTTCCAGTTAATTGTTTGGCATCCTTCCCCTTCCAAGGTCTGTCACAGGCATCTTCAGAGAGCAAAGACTTTGTTGTGATTTCTCTCCCATCGGGACTCTTCCTCCTTGTGCTTTAGGATCATAAGCTTGCTCAAGTGTGGCATCATGCCCTCGTCACCCTCTGCCATTGTTCTGACTAAGTCACTCTCTCCTGCCGAGCTAAATAGTCTTTTTCCGCCATTGGCCGCTTACAAATGAGTATTAGGTGTCTGTTAGTTTAGTTTAGACTATATCTAAGCTGAATCACGGGCATTATTAGGCAATGCAGCGACTGCAGAGCCATTTGACTGTTAATATTGAACACTCAGTATCTAACATTAGCTCTTCCCATTAAGCTGCCGGTTATTTTCTAAATTGACATTGGAATTAGAATTGCATAAAATGTGTAATTAGATCTATGTTTCAGGATATCGGCACAGTCGTGCTTTATTTAATCTAATTATCTGTTTTCATTGCTGCTTTCACCTCTGAATTGATCTTTTGGAGGTAAGAAGAAGCACGGCGGCCGTCGTGTTATTGGATCAGGGCTTTTCATTGCACATCTCAGTGGCCCTTCGTCTCTGTTAACTGCTCTTCTCTTTCTGCGTGTGCGTCTGTGTCTACTGGCAGAATGACCATAAATCTGCTAATTGAGTTTTCTAAAGTGTGCTGCTCCATTAAACTGACAGAAGCAAATGTCTGCGCTGGAGTAAACCAAGCAGCAACCTGCTGGTTCGAATAATGAAGCCAGCGTGAGAAAACTAAAGCTGCAGTTCCCTGAATGGCCACTTGGCTTCAAAACGTCATAGTAAACGAGTAAAGTAGTACTAATTGTAATTTTCTGGGCAAATTTCAATTCTGACCTGTTGATTCTGTTTTACACTTCTGATTTTCTTTCTAATAACCAAAACTGATAGTATAAAAATGATTTTATTAATTTATTTTAATTTAATTTAATTTAAATGAAACCTTTCTATAATTTACTTTAATATTTTCTGCAAATCTTAATTTGGTCAGTTGCTTCTTTACATTTAATTTTCACTAATATTTCAGTGTGTCCTAGAGGTGAGTTATGTTGTGGACAGTTTCAGATAAATAAGGGAAAATTCATCCACCCACTTACTTATTAAGTTATACTTGTAGAAGCAGGGAAAAAGGGCTTTCAGTGGATTTTATTTTCTAACTGTGTCATTGTCGAGCTGCTGCTGGTCTCTGACATAACCCATAACCCACCTAATGAGGACCGCCAGTCTGGGCAGTCATGTGTTTTGTTATGCCACAGCTTTGCCAGTGTTTTTGGAGTGTGAAAGTTGACTCTACTTGGAGGCCAAAGAGCAAATGGATGGAGAAACTGTGATTCGTCATTTCTTCCACTCGCTCAGCTGAGTATACACAGATTTCTACCGACTCAGCATGTATCGATGGAACTGATGCAGACAGGTGTGTTTCTCTGTCATCATATGCATGTTGTTTTGAAGTTTATGCAAAATATTGTAACATGAGAGGGTCCCACACAGCACTATTGGGTCACAGCAACTCTGCCTTCCTCCCATGGTCCCAAGAACATAAATGTCAGGTTAATTAGGGATTCTAAATAAGCCTCAGGAGTGAGTGTGACTGTGTGTGGTTGTTTGTCTCTATGTGGCCCCGTGATGGACTGGCGACCTTGTCCAGGGTACACCCCTGCCATTCGCCTGAAGAGAGCTGGGATAGGCTCCAGCAGATCCCAGTGACCCTAACAGGAATAAGTAGGTATAGATAATGGATGGACGGATGTGCTTGGGATGGCCTTGACTTTACATATGAGTTAGCCAAGGTACTCTCAACTTGTCTTTGGGTTCCTGCCAGATCCATCACTCATATGGCAACAAAAGCTCTTAAAAGCTGAAGGCATTAAAGTTGCAAAGATGAACTTCTGTCATTTTTAGTTCAGTCCCCCTCCCCCAGACGTGAAGGTTAACGTTCCTTCACAGCTCTGTCCAGGATTACTCTTGTTTTTACTCATTTTCTCTACAATAAATACTTTCTTTTGACTTTTAAATGAGTGTGCCATGATGCCTACTACAGCCCTATAAGCCCAAATCATGTGTTACAAGTCCTGGAAGTGATGCACTGCCCTTTCAGAAGACGACCAGGACGCGAGTCAAAGCTCACTTTGGCTGTGTTGTTTTTTTGATAGTAGAGACAGAAGACCGTGACAGTTAGATGACACTTTCTAAAAGTAAGCAAATATTTCTTCAAGTGAAACTGAAATACGTTTTAACATAAAATAACGTATTTTTTGTGGTGCTTTAAAAAACTTCAGTCAAAACGTGTGTATAAGACTTCTCACTGAATACTTCAATTTTTTGTATGAAAACTATTAAATAAACACAGAAAAAAAAAAGTTTTTTTTGTGATTTGATTGAACTTATTTCTTTCAATCAGAGAAATATCCAAATCCATAAATCCAGAGCCTGGATAGGCCACTAGTGGTTTATAATGTCCTGCCAATAGACTTCATAGTCCTTGACATGCTTTGAGCTCCAAATCCTATCAGAATCTAAAATCAACGTGGATTTGTTTCCATGAAACTGCAGTTTTCTTTTAAGCTTCACTCTTATTTATTTTGCCGGTGCGGTAACCTTTTACTCCTTCAACCGTCGCCAGTCTTATGACTGGCTGGCTTGCTGGAATTCTTGTTGCATACTAAAGATTCCTCTGCCAATGAGGGAGTTAAGGAGATACTAATATAAAGAGGAGCAGGGGATGCCACAGAGGGCAAACAATGGGCAGATTCTGTTCAATGATCCAATTGGTATTGACTCAGGCTTACTGCGCCTCACATATTGTCACACTGTTGGTATTATTCTCTTGATGATGTCATGTCTGCCTCATGAAATTGTCTGTTGTTCTTAATGCCCGGTATATGCCTTCGTTAAAGCTTGTGCAAAACACAGACAGTGCTTTTGTAGGACACAGCATGTGGGGGGCGTTGTTCTGTTCACTGTCTGACCCTCGCAGGGAGATGTGAAAGAATGCCTATTCTTTCCCCATCAGTTGCTTTGTCTGATAAACTCTGACCAAATCTATAGCTCCCTGAAAGCTGTCAGCATGCTGTCGCCAACTCTCTTCCCTTGACACCTTCTTCCTGATCAAATGGACTATTTCTTAGCACCTTCCTCTTTTTCCCTAGACTCTTCCCAAAACAGCGGCTGAGCTGGAAGACCTCCTGTCAACCTGTGGGCACTGTTACCCTGATTACCCAGGTTTAAAAAAAGACTTCTTTGTCTAGACAGGGATTACATAAAACTTGAGAAAAAAAAAAACCTCTTCATATTCAGCGCTATTAATTTCCACATAAAATGATTATACTGGTGCCACAGACAGAAAGTGGCCCTCCGAGAACTTAATTTCTCAACACTGAAACTCAACGTGGATACAGGCCAAATAAAAAATGTATGACGCTACTCGATCTGGTGATGCATCACTGGTACTTCACTCAGCTTTTGCTGTATATGGTTTTAAAACAATAACAAATCAAGGTCATTTTATTAGAAAATACCACTGCTTATTCCTCTAAACGAGTATTAGGCAGTGACAATGCATCCGCCATATTTGGCTACAGGTCATGTATAAATGTTTCATGTAGAGTATGGACCACTGAGTCTTTAAGGTTGCTTTTCCTGTAAACTAAATACTATCTATTCACATGCTCTGATATCAAATTACCCCTCTTATAGTTCATAACATTAGGCATTTTGTGTGGCTTGGCTTGGAGCTATATGAAGCGCTGTATTGTGCTTGCAACTCTTAAGTTCTTCCCCAACCTCAGAGATATGAGATTGTCTTCTTTACGCAAGGCAAGGCATCCATCCATCCATCCATCCATCCATCCATCCATCCATCCATCCATCCATCCATCCATCCATCCATCCATCCATCCATCCATCCATCCATCCATCCATCCATCCATCCATCCATCCATTCCTCCATCCATTCATCCATCCATCCATCCATCCATCCATCCATCCATCCATCCATCCATCCATCCATCCATCCATCCATCCATCCATCCCTCTTCTATACCCGTTTTATCCTTTGCCGGGTCACAGGGGTCCGTCGGAGCCTATCCCGGCTCATTACAGCCGAGAGGCAGGGGTCCACCCTGGACAGGTCGCCAGTCTAACTCAGGGCCGGTCCTAAATCATTCAGAGTTTTTTAGACCAGCATCAGAACTTTAAAGTCTATCCTCTGACGGACAGGGAGACAGTGCAAAGACCTCAGAGCTGGACTGATGTGATCCACTTGTTTTGGTCTTGAGGAGGATGTGAGCAGCAGAGTTCTGAATGAGCTGCCGTGCTCTAACTGTTTTTTTAGGGGGACCTTTAGGGTGCCATGCCACTCCTAATCTCTTGCAGTTGCTTCCAGCCTTTCCGCTGTTTCTGCCAGTGTAAATAAGAATTAATGAAGGTGCACTTTTGTGTCTCTCACATGACTCACAGGCTGTGGTGTTTTGTGGGTTTCATCACAAGATTTGATTAAAAGGCTGGAATTTTGGTCTTTTTACAGGTCAGGCTCAATTAAGTGTAAATGTCCTGAATTTCAACAGATGTTTGGAACGTGGAATCCTTTGAAGTCCCTGCAGGATTGACAAGAGGCTTTTCTGTGCTCCTTGTGATCCAAGGATAAGAGGGATGGATGCCTTGGAACCATTTTCCTTGTTTAAATCTGTAACTGGATTAAAAGCACCCTCCGGAGAAAGGTGCCGTACTTTTGTAGGAGTACTCTGAGAGAAACCCCAGCCACTACAGAGAGTTCTCATACATAGTGTGCATGCTGATAGTTCGGGTGACATAAAACCGTGGGATCGTCCAGATTGCCATATATCAGCACCAGACAACTGTTGCTGCGCAGATGTTCTTTGAAAGATTCTCCTGCATTACACAGCATCTCATAGCATTGCCACGTCACAGTTTACCCCAGAGATGTAGTCGAGTCACTAAACTTCAATGTTCAAATTAAATCACTCATGCCAAATCACTGTGACTTCACATAAAATACGTTGGACTCCCGCCTGAGTACCACAAGACTGGTTTAGCCACGTGAGGAGAACAAGATGCAAGGAAAAAATATTTGTGTAAAATGCAGTGAAAAAGTCAGAGAGCAGTGTTTTTCTTCCTGAGCTGAGAAAACAGCCAGACAGTCCCTGACAGCTGCAGCAATCTGAGAACACGGGGCTCACCTCGGACAGGAGGGGAGCACACGACACTAAACACGGTCCTGTGTGCTGTGTTTATCTGATGACGAGGGGTTAAGCCCACTCCCCATTAGGAGTATCATTTGCAGGAGAAGATACATGGGGACTCATTGTCATAAAGCAATGTATTATTTTTGTTTTTGTATGTTAGAGCCACAATGATTAGCCCCTAATGGATTATATAACATTTTCACAAAATACTGAAATACTTTATAAAACTTTACACAGTAAAATGTTCACTTTGAGTCTTAAATAAGTATGGAAGTTTTCTTTATACAAAATGTGAAAATGTAGTTTGTTAAAAGTGTTAAGTGTTTTTTTTTTTGGCATTAAATCATATTTGAGCTAATTAATCAACCTTTGAACCTTGACTTAAGGACTCCATTAGCAGGGCTTGTCTCAATACTGTAAGAGATTTCTGCCTAAATTCATGTTAAGAAGTAATATCGCCATGAAAAAGAGAAAAGAAATCAGCCCGGAGCACAAAGAGGAGATAGTAAATGCCCATTTTGAGGAGGAGGGGGGGGGGGGGGGGGGGGGGGGGCTGCACTGTCATTTCCCAGCATTTCACTGTGTCTATAACAGCTGCGTGTTACATCAATACAAGGTTCAAGAAGAGACAAATTCTGCTAAAAACAAACCTGAATGTGGTGAAAAGTGCAAGATTCCCGAAACTTTGGAAGGCAAGATAGTGAGAAATGTCAACAAGAATCCCCCGATGTCTGCAAAGAGGATTCTTGCTGAAGCAGCTCCTTCCAGACTTGATGTGTCACAGAAGACGGTTGTGTAGGCTCTTCACTGCTGCGGTTTTCAAGGTCATTGTCCAAGAAGGAACTTCATTCCTCATGTAATACCACATCAAAGCCAGGCTGAAGTTTGCCTGTGAACTTCTGAAACATGGTTATAGGTTTTTGAAGTCATTCCTTTGGTCTGATGAGATCACACTTGAGATCACGCTGTTTAAGCACAGGAAAAGGAGGGTTGGCCCTCTCCAAGCCCATATCTCAATCCTGCAGTGAATCTGTGGAGAGAGCTGAAGACTGAGGTCTATGCTCAGGAACCACACAATTTGCATGGGCTGGAATAATATCCCATGGGAAAAAGGGCCAAGATCCCTCACGAGACATGTTGTCACCCTCTTAAAATCAGGGCCTGGCTCATATTTTTCTGACATTTTTCATAAAACAGAAACAATTTAAAACAAATATTTTGCTTTAATATTTGCTTTTTGAAAAATTAGTGAAAAATATGACTTAGGCCATTAATGAAAGAGGGTGACGATGTGAAAACTTGGTTAGGAACCACAATAAGAGACTGTCATCAGTTCTAGGTCTCGAAGACGCCACTACTGATTAATTGTCAGTGGCCTAAGAATTTGGCCTTGTCGCTGTTTTTTTGTGGAGGGGGGGTTTCTGTAGAAAACGTTTGTTGTTTCATTTGTTTCCAGAGAAGGGTCTAATCGTTTTGACCTTAAGTGTATTAGTAGACTTGCGAGGCCACATGGAGTTGAGCAGAATAACACTAGCCTGTGCTTATATAATGTCATGGCTTCTGGGCAAGCAGGTCCCTGAACTGTTGTTGACAGTTAATCTACTAATTCATCTCACAGCTTGATCTGGTTAACCTCAAAAGAAATGTTGAAGCAGTGAAAGCAGGTGGCAGGTGCACTGATAAAACGACTCTTAACAAATTCAGTTGCACAAAGTGAACCTCCAGCTTTGCATGAGGAGGAAAAGTGCTGTGCTGCTTAGACACGCACACATACACAAACTTTCTATTATGGGCGCACACGTACTACACCCACTGTCTGTAACATCCACTATAATGCAACTTTGATTCAACTTTTTTTTTTTTTTTTTTACTTAAGGATTGTGTTTAACAAAAGCAAGTGTGTTAAAATCAAGACAGACCAAACATAAGGTGTTAACTTCAAGCCTACGTGCATCTCGCACACGTATGTTTTGGTCTACTGAGTTTTAATGTAGGAGGCCAAGTGCAAGTTTTCTTGTGTTGTCATTTGATTTTGGCGGTTGGTTCAGCAGATGGGAGTGGTGGTTGGAGGTTTAAGTGCTTTTGGTGCTCCCTCCCACAAGTGCGTAGGCGTGTGCACACAAAGCACTGTCTAGTCCATCTTTAGGCAGACAGACAGCTGGTCAGAAAGGCTTAGGAGAGGAGTGGGCAGTCTTGTTATGGACTTAAGCCCATTAGGCCCACTTTACTCCTTATTAGTCAACAGCCCAGGGCTCCGAACTGTTTTGATTGTGTTGTGAACAAGATTTCAGGTGTAGCTATGGCCTCTTTTGGCCAAACACTGGCAACGGACCTTCCCAAATAAAAAACCTGGGAGCATTTAGAAATGTTATGCTCAGCCCTGTGCAAAAATGCTCAATTCCGTGTGTGTTGTGATTGAGGGTGACAGAGTGTACTCTGAGGGTAGTGCCCCCACCTCCGCCGGCCCTGCCCCTCTAAGCACGCTCTTGTGTGGCTGTGTCGTGTTGCACGTAGGCTTGTGGAATGTCGAACCGTTCTCCGCTTCCCTCGTAGCGGGTGGCCTTGGCGGGAAGTGCAAACGGAGCGGGCACCAGGCGGGTTCAGGGGCGACGCGGGGATCACTGGAATGTGTTGGAATGAGTTGGTGTTTTTATGCATTGCGAACAGAGAAAGCAAAATCAAATCGCACAGGGCAACCTTTTTTTTTTTTTTATTGTCGGCACAAAGACGTCTCTTCCAGCTCTTCCTCCAGCCGCGCTGACAACACAGTTACATCAGGATGTCATCTATTAGCTAATGTAATACAAGACCGGTCATGACTGTGCTTGTGAGGCACACTGGAAAGAAACAAAACAGAGCCCAACGTTGTCTTACAGGGGAAGCACATGAAAAGCTTGTAAAAAGGTCTGGTTTCATTCTGAGAAACCTGTTGATTCAATCTGACATGATGTAACCATGACTGGTGAAATTATTTACTTTTTTTTTTAAAATCCTTTGCCATCGGTAACGATTCTCTTTAAATACAAGCCAGCAGCTGCTGGTCAACCAGACAGTGCTATTTTATTTGAACACTGGCCCTACTGTGGGCATCGTGAGTGCCTCAGAGTTATTCGAGATCAGACGTATAATTATACCATTAGGCTGACAGCGATGCTTGCTGTTAAATACTAAGGTTTCGTATTCCTTGCTCTAATCAAAGCTCATCTAATTTTTTATTTTTTTTTTGGAGAGGAGTTGTCTTGTGATCTAGTCTTGCAGTTTACGGCTGTGAACGTCTTCTCCAGCGTTCTCTGTGTTAAGCCAGACCGTGCGCCTCCATGGCGTACATGCGTTGACGTCACGCCGGCTGCTTGCGGGCTGACGTCGATGTTCAAACTCGAGCCATATCAGAAGGGGTGAATGGGGCCGGGGCCAGTGTGGCTGCCTGCTAGCACAGTCCACAGTGGCTCCTTTTCAGACCTCATCTCCCACAACCGCAGACAACACTGTGTGTGTGCGTGCGGGTCTGCGCTTGCATCAACTACCTCATGCCAGCCATATCTAAAGCAACAGCAGATCAAGGGATCAGCATGTCATTTCTGAGAATAGCCGTCGCTGTTCGTTTTCTGTTTCACTGATGGAGGAGGCCTGATACAGCCAGATGTGACTGTATTAGCAGCTGTCCACAGTCGTGGGAACTGATGGAGAGGCAAACGAGGCATTCTGATATTCCAGCTTATCCTAGAATTAACTATGTAGAACTTTCTTCCCGATCTACCTACACTGAGCTTTCAGCTGAACATCTCGGGGAGGTCAGCCCAGTGATCCATCATTTGTCCTCGGACCCACTAGTAGATCAGTGGAGTCATAGCTCACTGGGGACTGACTATCCATCACTGGAGGTCACAGCGCATTTAACTCAGTTTCATAAGCGCTCATTGACATTCAAGTGCCGTGGTCAAACAGAGGGTGGAGCAGAGTTGTGTTGGTGGGGCGGCTGAAAGCGGCACTAGTTAACCTCTGAAGCCTCATAGGAACCACCCACGTGTCTCCAGCACTGTTCTCCTGATGTCGGTGATAAATTCATGTGATTGTAACGTCTCCGTCCTCGTCACGATGGACGTCTTCGCCGTCTGCTGAATGACAGCAGCAGCTCTATATGTGCAGAACCTCCGCCGGATCCAGGCAGTTACCTTTCAGTTGAGCTGTTCCTCTCACATCTGGATCCAATAGGAGCGGCTTCCTTCTCTGAAGGAGGAAAAAGTATAAATAGCCAGGCACCCTTAACCGCACCAAGCAGTCCAGCCTGGACGCAAGTTCATTTGTTTACTGCTGTCCTTTTGCTCCACCAGCTCATAAATGGCTTCTGATACTCCTTTCCCCTTCCATGTACCCCACTCGCATGTGCCTCAGCCCCACCTCCGATCCTCTGATCCTGAGGTCTGTGGTGTGACTGACGCACACGCACCAAAGGCTTAACCCCTGTCCACACAGCACTGTGCCCATCTGTGGAAACTCTGAGTGGAATAAGGCCAGGATTTAAATGCAGGCAAGCGGAGGATGGGTGGTGGGTGGGCTGAGGCTGGCCTGCGTGGGATGGGACCTGTGGGCTGAAGAGGGGAAATGCAATAAATTTAGTTGTAGCTCCGTAACTAAATGTGCTGCTTTTATTAAATGGGATAAGCGTTTAATAGTTATATTACTTGCTCAGAAAATATATAACCTTGCCGCATCTTAATTCTTAGCACGTGGTCGCGTCTGTTTTCGTCGTCTTTGACGTGGGATGCTGAAACAAGAGCAGTTGACCTTTGTCTCTGTCTGGCAAGTGTGCATAAACGCAAATCACTTAACACATGTCCCTTTTGTGTGGCACATGTGCTCACGGTGTTGGCCTCCCAAATTAAAACTCATTCCAGAACGAGGAGTCTCTGTTCGGCCATGCCCTCAACCCTTCCTCGATTATCTCCTCATCGGCTCGGGCCTGCAGAAGATGGGAGGGAGGGGAAGGAGGTGAGGGACGGCCGGGGTGTACGAGTTCATGTGCGTGGGGGAGGCGGAGGGGATAACCGCCACGCTTGCTTGAGCGAGTTTTAATTTGTGTACAGCAGAAGACGCTGCAGAGTGTTGTCATAGGGGGAACAGATGTCTGGGGACCAGTGCGTAAATACACACAGACCCCTTTTGTCACACACAGATACAAACATTTTAACACCTATTGTGTTGAATGACTGGCACTGCTATCTTTATTGTCTTTAGTGTGATTGATCAGTTTATACAACTCTGCTGGAGGCAGGCACACAGCATATTTACACTCCCACATTGTTTTGGCTTTTTCAACATAGATTGCAAAATGTTTGTGCTTAAAAAGACAAAAGATTTCTAGTTTGCCGGCCACAAAGAGTTAGAGGAAAATGCCAGTTTTTATAGCATGATTCTCATGTCACTTTGAAAGCTTGCCAGGGGAGTCTGTGTGTGTGTCTGTGTGATGTGGTAAATCTGCAGAAACATGGAGGTTGTGTTTAAAGGATGGAACTTGAGAATGTCCCCGTTTCCCTCTAGCTGGCCTCTGAGGAGGAGCCACGGGCGCTCGCTCCTGCCCCTGTTCTGCTTTTTGCCAGCCTTCTCCTGCCAGACACATAGATTCTGTTTCCCTCCCAGGCCACAAGGGTATCGGGTTTGTTTTGGAGGGTAGTACAGAGGAAGGGGACGGGGACGGGGACGGGGACGGGGACGGGGACGGGGACGCGGAAGGCTGGCACAAGCGAGGAGAAGAATTAGGCAGACAAATATTCACATTGATGTGTGATAGAAATGATTGGGCAGGCGGAGAGGCATAGTTGCAGAAAATGGAAGGAGGCAGGGGTCGGGGGGGTGGAGGGGCGTCCAGCTGCGGCCCGCTGCGGCCCTCTGCGGTCCCCGACCCCTTATCCATAACTTCCATGCCAGCAACTGGAGTTGTAAAGCAGCCATTTTATGAATGAGGGTGCGAAAGAAAGAGTGAGAGAAGAAAAAGAAGGAGGAAGAGTGTGAGAGGGGAGGCGGGTTAGGTTGTGTTATGTGTGTTGTTATTTTGTGTGTGCGTGGGTGTGAGTGGGTGGGTAAGATGCGGCTTAGAGGCGCTTGTGGTGGAGTTGGTTATATATATGTGTGTGTGTGTGTGTGTGTGTGTGTGTGTGTGTGTGTGTGTGTGTGTGTGTGTGTGTGTGTGTGTGTGTGTGTGTGTGTGTGTGTGTGTGCAGCTTTCCAGGCTTGTGTGTTTGTGTTTTGTTCATGCCGCGGCTGAGACGCTCCAGTCTGGAACAAAGGCCCAGTTCGGGCTGCTCTTCCTCCCGAGGCTGCTCGCCTACCAGCCACTGCAGATCTCTCGTCAGAATAAGGAGCAGTAGGGACGCCTCTGCACTCCTGTAACGTCTTCGACAGCATCACTTTAGACTTACTACGTTTGTAGTCGTAGTAGCAGACCTACTTTTGTAACTGCTCATCCATGTGGGCTATATTTGGGCTGGGATTGCCAGATTTTCAGATGTACTGTTGGGCCACCCAGATCAAGGGCCTAATTAGTTGGGTGCAGAGACGTAACACTGCTTATTGGATTGATATAGAGGAAGAACTTTGTCTTCACTATTGTTCATTCATAATATTAATGCACTACTATCAAGTCACAAGAACCTCGCTCCGTTGACCTCCAGTCCTGGTCTGTCACCATCAATTGGTAAATCCTGATTTTAAAAATTGGAAATAGAACGGTATACATCAGTTTTACCACTTGTTTGTCACCACACATTCACATCCTTTGCAGACTTACAATCAGATAATTGAATTCCAAAACAGGACTTTTAAAGATTTCTACACATTTGCCATCTAATTAATTCCCTGATAATAAATAGGGAGGGATGTCTGTCTTTGGGACTGACGAACCTGGAGGAAAAATCTCTGTAATTTACAGGACTTTGTTAGATCATCATACTGGACCCCACTTATATGGCAGAGGGATGTCGGATGTGACTTGGGTGAGGAACAGTGGGATTCTATTTGTTGGAATGCCTTTGTTTTTTTTTTGTTTTTTATCACTGTCCTGTATTAAAATAATATTAACATTATTATTATCATTCAGGTTTGTCCCCCCAAAAATATATTTAAACCCACAGGGACAACATATCATATACATCAAATTTCTTGTTAATGTGTTTAAAAGAAACTGTTAGTGGATGGAAAAATACAGTAATGTGTTTTCATGGTACTGTGAACAATTCCCACACAGTAGTCGTTACTCCACTGGCTTCCCTTTTCCCTTGAGGAATGAGAGTTGTTCTTTAAGGATCAACAGATTTTTAAAGAGCCACCTCATTGATGATTTTTTTTTCCTTTGTGTGGTCCAATTAAAATGTAATGAAAACGAAGTAATATCCTTTAGAAGTGGGTACTTTTGCCTCAAAGTTTGTTTGTATTTGCTGTGTAGAAAGATCGCCACAGTTCTGGACTTGACATCTTTTAAGATCGCTTGTCATGGACGTTACACGACTTTGAATTTTAAGTAACAGATACCCTTTAAGAAGTTTGTATAATTAAAAATGGCTTTACACTTATTACCGCTTCATACCGATTTTGTGTTGTAAGACTGCTTCAAAAAGGTCAAGTACTAAAACATAACTTTATTTATTTAACGAGTGAATGAAATGCAAGTAAATGGATTTCTGCTGAGATTTCTATTATTTTTGACTGCAACCTTTTTTAGAGGATCTGATTTTCTTTTGAAAGAATGTTGAAGTTTTTCTTTAATGCCCTGAAGAAAACTATCCAGGCCAGCACAGAGGTGTCTATTTTTGAGTGAGCACTGTTGCACTCCTCTTTTTGGCACCTCTGAGGTCACGGAGTGTCTCTTTTGTCTTCTTTTTTGAGGAAGCGTATGCATGCTTTGACAGGAGGCCTTGAACTTCCAACATGTATTGATGTACTTCCCATCACCAGTGAATCCACACTGACCTGTGTAGCCCGATGCAATGGTGGCATGGACATCCTTGATTCCCTTTTGGAAGTCAGAGGCATGCATTGTGTTTCCCATCATGCATCTGTTTGCAAGCTGATGTACCAAGGGGAGTCTTGCATCAAGAGAGAGGGATCATTTCTCTCATTTTTATTTCCTTGCAGTTGTCTTTCCAGCCAAATGAGAAATGACTTCAGGTGAATAAGCCTGCGAGAGATTTGGAAGGAAGTGTATTCTAAAGTAGTAATTAGTTAAAAAATATACTCGAACAAGGTTGGGGGATAATGCACCTTCCATGTTGTCATGGCAATCTGATCCACGCCTTGCTACCCGTAGGCCAATAGGTAGCAACAGCTGTTCGTCAGTCAGCGAGTGGTGGTCATGTAGCGCTGTAGGTAATAAGAGCTGACACGGAGCGGCGTCGCGGACAGGAGGACATGCTGTCACTGCGGCTCAGGGACACGAGGACGTCCTCTGGTGTTGTGTACTCGTCACTGTGTACATTAACTCCTCTGATCCTGGCTGTGATGCCAGTCACCTTCACCTGCCTCCACAACCCCCCCCCCCCCCCCCCCCCCCCCCCCCCCAAAAAAGGTGCAGAAATGAAGCGGCGCGCTCTCAAGATGCTGCAGTAAACTCCCTCGTGGCCTGCAGCATCCAGGGCACAGTGGGAACAGTTTAAGTGCTGGTGATGTCACTGGCTCCCAGGGCAACTCCATAAGCACATATTTCCTCCCTTGGGGGCGTGTGGTACACGTGTATCTTCTTCACCTAACTCACTTTCTAATCGGGTATTTATACATTTCATGTAACAAGCTTTCTGATTCAACATGTTAGATATCTATGATTTGCGAACAATGCAGAGCAAAAGGTTCTGTTCAGATTCTATCACTTTTTACACACTTTACATCACATGAACATCTGATTAGATCATTTGGAGAGCGATCAAGAGGATTGCGATTTACCTTAGTAACATGTTCCTTGTTAATAACAGTAATAAAATTTGCGTCTCTCTCGCTGAGATGTTGTGTTTTATTGCTCTAATTTCCAGTCTCTTCTCAAAGATCCAAGAACAGGACAGAAGTGTGCAACAGCCACATTATTGACACCTTTTTTCACAATGTTTTTCCGTCTGACGGCTCAGTAGAGTGCAGGGAGTCGCTGCAGTAGTTTGCTAATTAGAATGGCAGGTAACTGTGATGGTGCAGCAGACTATAATACACACACACACACACACACACACACACACACACACACACACACACACACACACACACACACACACACACAAAAACTCCCCTAAGACAGGTCAGGGCAGAGTAATAGTAGTAGACCATGGAAAAAAGCCTGGAGTCAGAGCCAGCACTTTGATGGCTTTCCTTTGAGTGGTAGTTAAAGGATATGGTCTCCTGTTTCCTGTGTTTTCTCCTTCTCACTGTGTGTGCGTGATTGATGGCTCATTGATTGAGCAGCATGCTCCCATTCGCTCTCTCAGCCAGCTATCCGTCCCCCAAGCTGCATGTGGCCAGCCAGCCCAGCACCAGCTGTTCAAAAGTATGCGAGCGTGTGCGCACACTCATGTTTGTCCTGATGCATTCTGGTGGAAATCAGTGGTGTAGCTGGTGGGGTTCTTCCTGTCCCGTGGCATCTTGTGTGTGGAATAACTGATCAAAAGACAGAATGGAAAATATCCAACATAAAGCTCATTCAGACTCAGTGTTTTATCACCCGTTCAAGCTACTTAGTTGAGATAACACTATATTAATAATTCAAATGTAACAAAGGGCTTTCTGTGTAATCATATACATGGTTTCTGGCACAGTTAAATATAACAATCAAGCGTCCTGTTTTGGTGTTACATCCCTCCCCCAAGGCAATGGGTAGAGAGAAAGCGGCAATAATAAATATTACCCTTTAACAAGAAATATAGTCGTGTTGCAGTTCATGTTTTTCAGGTAAGCTGCATTCAGACACTTATGAAATACATTTAATAATCGGCTGCAGTTGAGAAAGGTGGGAATATATTTGTGCAGTTCATATGTCGGTGGTGCAGTGTCCTCTTTATGCAAGAGCCCACATGTTTGTCAGGGGAACGGGGTGATCTCTCACAAAAGTTAAAAAAATTAATAAAAAAATAAAAAAAAGACCATCATTACTCACTGTGGCTGCTGTATTTAATCATTTATGAGCTACAACAGATTTTTGGTCATAACAAGAAAAACAAATTCTTCCCCAGACTCTTGTTTACATTCCGGGTGGATGTGTGTAACACGTCTGCACTGCAGCATTCCTATACGTCACATCTGTTGGTTCTTGACTCCAGTTGCAGCCTGGTCCCTTTGGGCTGCTTTGGGGCTTGTAACGGCAGAAAAACAAAAGCATATTTTTCTGAGCACCGTGTGCCAAAGTGTTGCGTGTCCGTGTTTATGTCCCTTCTGAAGGAGAGGGTTGTCTGCAGCCTTGAGAGGAGAGCTCAAGAGGAGGGGGAAAAGGCCCACTGTTTTTAAACTGTGTCTCTATGTCTCTCCTGACCGTGAGTGTGCCATGGCATTTTACAATGGAGGCCATTGTGAGAAAGTGTGGGCATTTTGTTTCAATCATTTCTGGAAGTCTTATGTTTGACATGGTGGGGGCTTAGTACTTCCTGTGGTTGGAGGCAGGCTTGTTCTTTGTGTCCATTTCCCAGCCTCCCTAGAAGCATTTGTTCTTTCTGCACTCTGTGTCATTTCTTGTGAATGCCGTATTTTACTATGT
This sequence comes from Xenentodon cancila, assembly GCA_014839995.1. Taxonomy (NCBI): domain Eukaryota; kingdom Metazoa; phylum Chordata; class Actinopteri; order Beloniformes; family Belonidae; genus Xenentodon; species Xenentodon cancila. The sequence continues at coordinate 20,432,450 of CM026199.1, forward strand.
ACTCACACCTGTGGAGTTTTTCTTATGTTGAGGTGCTTTGGCTTACCGTAGAAATTGGACTTGGCTCCTCTTCCTCATTTGCCGGAGCTGATGTTGGTATAAAAATGTTGTCTTTGTGGAGTCCAAAACAACCGGGCTGATCCTTCTCCATCTGTCCATGCCCTCGCCAACCCTCCTCCTGCCGTGTGCTTCCTGACCACTGCAGACTCCCGCAGCGCTGTGATGACATTTTACCTCCTGTGTGCACTGACTCCTCCTTAATCCGACTAAGAGCTAATCTCTCACGGAGGGATGTGATCATGGACTGAACACTGCATCTGATTGCTGCAGAACAGAGGAAATTCAGTTGACTGACCAACTTACAAACTTTTATCACCTTCTCTCAACGCTTGGCGTCTAAATCTCTTTGGACAGTGAACACCTGTTTGGACAGACCGAGATCTCTTGAAACACCTCCTGCCAAATGTTGGTTTCACTACAGTTTATTAATGTTTGATCTCATTTTCTCTCCTTCATCCTGCTGTTGTGGAAAAGATATAGAGGTTTTCAGATTGCTTGTTTACCCCAGGCAAGCGAAACAGCTAAGAAGATTCATGAAAATACTAAAAATTGAGGTATTGGAGCTAAACTGTTGTGGATCTCTAGAACAACCATCAATGAAGCTGATTAAAAAAAAAAAAAAGCTTTGATTTGCTAGGGAGCACATGAAGATTCAGCTCTTTGAGCAATGGAGAAAAAGTCGTATGATGCACCCATCGCCCTGATGAATTTTTCGAATGATGGGTGCCTGAGGATACGATAAGTAGCAGACCGAGTGATGCTCCCATCATGCCTTGCACTCAGAGTACGAGCCCAGAGGGGGCGGTGTTATGATCTGGAATTGCTTCAGTTGTAGTTCAGCAATGTCATATACTCAAAGAATGAAGCCAGCTGACAACCTGAAAATATTACATTTTTAATGAAATATTTAGATTTAAAATTAATATATTCGTAAAAAACATCCTTTTCACAGACGTGTTGGCCACCATGTGGTCTTGACCGACTGTTATATTATATTATATTATATTATATTATATTATATTATATTATATTATATTATATTATATTATATTATATTATATTATATTATATTATATTATATTATATTATATTATATGTGTTACACTACTCATAGGTACAAACACATGCCACATACCACATGGTTTAATAATCCCTACATCCTTCTTTGGGTTTCTTGCTCCCTCCGTCCCTCTCCCTTCCCTCCTCCTGGAGCTGTTGAGGTCCCTAAAAGGGGCAAATGAAGCTGAGTTGGGTTTTTGTTTTTGGTGTGTGGGGTGATAAGAGAGAGCGAGAGCGAGAGAGAAAGTTGAAGAACCGCCCAGAAGAGGAAGAGGTGGAAAAATGGGGTAGAACCATGATGTCACCGACACCCAATAGGAGGAATGGGCTGGTGACTATTAGAAGCCCATCAGCTAAGCTGCTCCAGCTACACTGGCTCTCCTCCCTTTACTGTTGGTGCACATGGAAGCCAGTCACCGCTTTATTCATCCTCCGCTCCATCTCCAGTCGCTGGCTTCTACCCTCTGACCCTTGACTCAGGGACCTGTCCAAACCCCGCCCACCATTTTTTCTACTTTATGTACGGCCCTAGCTGCCCGTTAACACTGTGGTGTGTCCTTCATCATTTCAACAAGCAGCAGGTTTTTAGTTTCCACTCTTCATTTCAAAACTGTAGTTGTTTGGTTTTCAGGCCAGAAGTAAATGGGGGATCTGTGTCTTGGGAAACATCTGTTTAACACTTAAATTTAAGTTGAAATCAAGTAGCTGCATTGAACATGTGAGTGAAACTTACCAAAGGTTGACATAACCCTCCTAGACTGTTATTACAGTCCACATGCCAGGTTTTTTGTAGATATAGCTGGAGCTGTTGTTAGTGTCAATAAGGAGAACGTTTTGCTGGTTGATTGCCATCCTCAGCCATCTGAAATAAGGGGGGTTGCTTATGATCATTTTGACCCAACTTTTGTTATTCCGACAAATTCCATTACATAAAAGGTTCAAGCAGAATCCTGCTCATTATCAGCTGCTACCAAGTATCTCCCATCAGTGGTCCTCTTTGACCTGATCAATGAGCATGTCAGCAGTATATGCCTCTAGTCTTCTGCTTTTCAGCTTCCTATTCCTACTTTGACCTTTCTTACCTTTTTTTTTTAAATGCTTGTGCACATAGGAAATTTGCAAAAGAAGCCCAAAGTTGGTGTGTAAAACGGAAAAAAGGGCAAAAACCCTTTTCATATGGGAACTGAGGCCTTGTACAGTTACTGCTTCAGTGCATTTATACCACCTGGGACTTTTTTTTATCTGGCCATTTCACTTGAAAGGAATTGCCTGGAGTGTCAGTGCAGGCTCTTCAGTCGAAGAGAATAATCTCAAAGTCTTGTTGTAACAGTTGTTAACTTTGTACGCAACTGTCTCTGCTCAACCAGAGGCTTCTCTTTTCTTTTCTTTTTTTTTAATTTGAAAATGTGTAAGGTTGCACAACCACTGTACTGTCTATCCTCAGTCTCACAGGAAAAAGGGGAAAATGGGAGAGAAACAAAGGAAACTTGAAATGCTAAATGTAATGAACAGGCTTCAGGGAAGAGTGTAGTCTCCCCAAAAAAAGCAAAAGATGTGCTGTAGAGGAAGGCTGAGCATTTCACTGCAGTCTGTCTTTTTTGTGCCAACAACTAAAAACTGTCATGTGAAAAACAAGCAAACTGCAGTCAACCCATGCAATGGGAACTCCTGCATGTGATGCCAGCATGTTTTATGTAGTTCTTATGTTATGAACTGTTTTTATCTGGTAAAAATGCCCAAACCTGTCTCCATCAGCTTGTTCTTAAGGCCGTGATTAATCAGGTTTAGGGCTTCCTTGCAGCTGATGTGACACGAAGATTTGCCATTTAAATCCAGATGCGTGCCGGCGGGGAGAATGTGTGCCAGACTGCGTGCCAGGATGAAATCTGGGCATGGTGCATCACAAAGTTCTAGATGGTCATTTACAGAAATAGGCCTTGGCATCAAACCACTGCTATTCTGATGTTCTGATGATTACAGGCTTAGTTTTAGCACAGAGTAAAAAAAAAAAAAAAATGCTAAACAGAGTATTACTCGTGGCTGCTTGCACCGTTTCTCTGGTACTACAAGAGCCAAAAAGGTGTTTATTAAAATGCTTTGGAGTCAAGTTTGAATATTTAGCAGATGAGACTTGTTTATTAAGGCTGGATGTTCTCACTTAGCTGCTTCACTGTGCCTGCAAACAGCCAAATGAAGCAGTACGTTGCTCATTCTGTGTGACCGGTTATGTTATTCTGCAGTGTTTGATGACAACCCCGCTCGCTTTAGTCTTAAACACCACGCATTAGTCTTAAATAATTGCTTTAATGGCTTTCTCCTCTGCTTTCTTTAGAGACTGAGCGGATACTGGGGCTTGACACATTCTCGCTCGGTTTTCCCCGCTAGTTACCCAGTTAGCAAATTAGTCTGCCAGCACAGCTCTGCCAGGAAGCACTCTGTACTTAATGAAGCAAATCTGGGAAGTCAGGTATTTTTAAAAAGCCTATTTTGGGGAGAGGAAACACCTCAAAATCTGTGAGGGGAAAATACAAACAAACAAACACACAAACAAACAAAGACACTTTGCTTAAGTTGCTTGTAATTGACACATTACTGTAAACCTCAGTGAACTCTGCAAGTGTTGGTGATGCTCTTATGTGCCATCTATTGTAAGTCATCAAGCATGTGTCTGCAATAACACTTGATGTACAAGTGTTATTCAACAAAGAGCTAAAGTAATGCAGTGTTATGTAATATCTTAGCTGGCATGAGTCTTTGTTTTCAACACAGTAACAGCCACTATGGCATGGGGAAGTCCATAACATGAGTTAGAGAGTTACCTCTGAAAACTAGGTACAATTTATGGCAGAGGCTCGTCTTCGTGCTACAAAAAAGACTCTATCAAAGATGAGCTGGCTCTCTGGCAGCACAGGACGTTAGGCTCATGGGAGATTCAAAGGTTTCGTTTGAATCCAGACTCGGTTATGGAGTTCGACCGCACTGATCTGTTCCACACGCTAAAAAAGAGACACTTTTTAAACTTTTTTTGCTTGTTTGGATGTTGTCCTGCTTCTTCAGTGATTTCTGCAGGTGATTCTGGCACTTTTCAACATCTGGTATGATGAGTAAACATGGCAACAGGAACGTTGTTTACAAATGGGACCAAATTAAGGTGAGATCCAGATGGACTGAAGAGGAGGCAAGTTGAGCAGGGAGGAAATGGAGAGACAGGGACAAGGAGAAAGCAAGTTTAAACCTTTTCTTCCCTCAGTTGCCATGAAGAATGTGAGATCACTGGCATGCAAGGTGGAAGAGCGACATGGTTGCAGGAGCATATTTTGTCCTGTGTTGTTTTAAATGTGCTATACAAATAAATTTGACCTTGACCTTGTTGATTCCCTGCTGTCATGCAGAGAGACAGAGATTGCAAACAGAGCAGCACAACTAAAAGGGAGATGGAGTGGAGTGCTTGTTAACATCAGATGGGAGTAATCCTGGACTTGTAACTGTGAAGGAGTCTCTCTGTGCCCCAGATGTTGAACCCTAGGCTGAGACTTCCTAACCATATCCCTGTCCAACACTGCATGAGATGTCATCAGATCACCTGTTGCGAGGCTACAATGCGTTCAAAAAATATCTCTGGAGATTTTATTTTGCAAAAGAATATCACATTATCCACAAACATCATATTTGTCTGTGCTTGCATACCCGTGCCCTTTTAATAAGTACAGTAAATCAACAACAAAGCAACAACAACAGCTGCAGGTTGGGCCAAGTCTCGCGGGCCAAAGAAAGGTGTGTGCATGTTGTTGTTGTTGTGACTGAATGCAAGAGAGGGGAAATACCACGCATGCCTGAGCACACAGAGAAGCACATAGTTATGTGGAAAAACACATTGCTGCTTTCTAGAGGGCACAGGAGTGGAAGAGACGCAGAAACACTGGGACAGGGAGGAATGGGCTCACACACACCTCTGTAAGCAGGCCTGAACAGAGATTAAGCCAAGGTTATCTGAGCCAGCTACCTGCATGAGGAAATCACATTTGTGTCCCCCTTGCAAACAAAACCCCCTATGATCAGCAAGAATGGTCAGGCTTGCCAAACTAGCACAGAGAGACAAACTGAAAGTCTGAAAATGAAAAAAAAACCCACTTTAGATTAGATCGGTGCATCCCGGACCTTGAAATTGTGTCACTATGGCAGTGAGACAGCTGAAGTGGAATCTCTGATGCGGCTTTTGCCTTTTGGCTGTGAGTAGAGGAAGCATCTTCTCTTCAGCTGCCTGGGCTGATGTGGTTTAAACAAGTGTTGGGAGTGAACCGCTGGGGGCTCCTGGGGAAGATCAGGTTGCCGGATAAGGATGTGGACTGATGGAGTGCAGGGAGCTTGGGGGGGGTGTTCAGCTTACAGTCCTGACTGCAGCTGGCCAGGATGGACCTGATGTCTGCTACTGCACTTCTGCTCAGCCACCTCACTGTCTGCTATCAGATCTAATAACCTGAGCTCAGCAGCTTTGACTGAGTGGGAGGCTTTGCCTCTACACATGTCGGTGGATTACTTCACTGTGTTTCGGAGTGAACTTCATGGTCAATGGAAGAGATGTCGAGATTCATTTAAATATGTCCTAATGGAGCTATGGTCGTGTTTCGTATTGCCAGGCAAGGACAGGCGGTGTGATTTACATTTAACCACCTAAACCCTGACACGTTTTGGTGTCCATGTCATAATATTTAATTTCTGAACGGGGGCCCATAGCATCAAGAAAAAGAAATGACACCAGGTCCTAGGAGGTTAATGTGCAGTTTCTCTAGAAATCCTCAAAGATAATCTGAGTATGTTGTGGTTATGTTTGTTAAATAGCAATTTAAAAAAAATAATTTCACTGTTGTATCTTTTTTTCTTAATAAATCCTTAATATTTTAAGTATCTGATAATCCACTAAAAGTGCAGGAATAACATTACAAATGCTTATTGTGAAGTAAGGCATGTCTGCTCATGGTTTTCCTTAACTTATGTTTTCAACAAATCTGTGGAAAAGTCATGCTTAATCACTATGGTTATGACTCACCCTCCCAATGTCTGCTCAAGAAAGACTTGTTTACCATTACTGCTCTGGACTCAATAACATGTCAGTCATCAGGATTAGGACCTCCCCTGCCAGTCTGTTATTGGTCAAACAGATAACCCCCACCTGCATGCTCTCAGATGACCCCGCCTCCTCCTCCCTTGAGCCCCAATGTGAATAATAAAAGACTTCCCAACTGTCTGTCACGCTTCCTACTTATCTTCATTGACACTGGTAGAACATGCTGCACTTTGATATGTGCTGAAGAATGAAACATTTCCTCTTTAATCATTTACATTTCACCGTGGCTGACGCCTGCATTCAGTTTTATCATTTCACAACTTTTCTTATAATTTCACATTGCTGTTCATTTTCATCGGGCACAGTGGCATCCTTACTGTAAACGCGTCACCAGCCTCCCGGGGCAAACAGTGTAGTAGTCCACTTAACACAGCAGGCTCTCGAGCAAACAGGACATGACTCGCATTTAGATGAGAAGCGTTGCTGCACTGCAATGCTCTCTTCTCTTGAACAATGCCATTTTTATTCTATAAACTTTGGCAGGATTCAGCTCTCGAAACCTCTTAGCCATCCTCCTGTCTCACACGCACATACATAATCGAGGACCTTTATGAAAGCCGGCAATGTTGAAATGCGGCCATCTCCTTATCAGATGGAAACTGCTTTTTTTTAATAAGTTTGGATTGTGGGGTGAGGTAAGGGACAGCATGGCTGAAGAGAAAAAGGCCACGTGAACGTGCTGTCTCTTTTTATTTTGCACTTAAAAAACAAGAGGCAGACAGGTCATTTTTATTCAAAACCAACTGTAGGCTCAGATTGGTTTGCACTTGCTTACTATTTATGAAACTGTCATCCTTTCCTGTTTACCGCTCTCCTTTTCTCCTCTCACGTCACTCCTCTGTAATCATGTCTGCAGCTGAAATTCCCCTTTCTCAGGTTTCTTTTGCATTTCCCGAAGTTGTTAGAAGAGATTAACATTTACTCTGTTGAGTCGTCTGTGGCTGGGTATCTATCAGTTGGTTCAGCGCATAAAAACAACAACAATGCGCTGGACTCGTTTGCCCCTCATTTCATTGGTGATGCCTCCTCCCCCCCGCTGCTTCACTTGATGGTACCAGCAAATGAGGACCCTCCTCTGTGTTGACTGTTGTCTCGTTCTCTCTGGATGGAAAGGAGCCGGCCACTCCTCGTGCTGCACCACTCTGGTGAAGAGCAGGGGCAGACGGATGCTTAGCCTTGGTGTCTGACCTGGTGCTGTTTGCACAAGGAAGGCGTAGGAGGGAGGAGGGGGAGGGGGGGGGGGTTGTAACTACTGTATGAGAACAACATTATAAACCTCCCTACCCCCAACTCTCAGCTCTCTGTTTCTCTAGCCACAGCTTGTTTCTGAGACGTAATCTTACAACAGCTACTAAGAATATCGTATTGGGAACTTGTATATGGTGGAAACCTTAACCTGCTGTTGCCGCTTGTTTAATCCTGCTTATATTAAGCATCCACCCAGAGAACTTCAAGGACTCTGATATATAATGTTAAGAGGAGCCCCTTGTTTGGAAGTCCCATTCCTCTGGAGAAGTGGAAACCTACCTTGCATAGTTATGTGTAGTTAGGAGCAGCAGCGTGGAAAGTGGAATCATTAGGAGCATCTATAAATAGGGGATTGTATCCTTGATACCACGGGTTGTTTGGTCACACAGTGAAAAGAGGTCTACTTATATGGATTTAAGACGGTGACTTCCCCTCACTCGGCTCTGCTCTGGTTGAAGGCCTGCATGTTTGGAATTTTTCCTCATTGAGGAATCTGTTAAAATGATGCAGAAGGACCTCCTCCAATGAAGCTCAGTACTGTTTGCCTTGGCTGCCCCCTTTTGGTCGGCTTCCAAGAAAATGAACTCTTGCTTATGTGTGTCTGGCTTTTTTTTTTTTTTTTTTTCTCTGCTCTCCAAATGTGCTACACTAATCTGCCTGCTCTGCCCACACTGATGTCAGCATTGTATTTCCAATCAAATCCCAGCTGTTATGTGAGAGCCTGTGTGTGTGTGTGTGTGTGTGTGTCTGTGTGTGTGTGTGTGTGTGTGTGTGTTGGCATTTGATCCTGTACTTTTAAAAAAAAAAGTATCTCTGCCATTTGCTTTGGACCACATCCAGAAGGAGTTGGAAACACCATTTGTGAAGTACCACAGAGCCACTCAACTCCTGGCCCGTCGGAGCATGTGCGCAGCGTGGGGCTAAAGATCATGTCGGCCATGTGGCTAAATACTTCACTTACTTGTGTCCTTGCGAAAATGCACCTACACATATCAACTGCTGTGTGATTTCAAGGTCCGCCTGAAGCGAGTTGACTTAAGCAACTATTATATTGCATCAGATCTATTGAATGGGATTATATCTTAAGTGGAAAAAAAAAGAGTTGGCTTTTCATCCCTCAAAGAATCCTCCATGAACTTGGTCTCCCCCGCTTTATTAGACATGACTGAATGTAAGAAGGAATGGCAAGTATCTGAGAAATGTTTAGGAGGTGGGAGTGATCAGTATCCCTGCCTCATGAAGTGAAACTAGAGAATGCCCTGTGGGAGTGTACGTTTTGCTCTGGAGCATTGCTGTCATGCACGGTCATCGTGTTTTGTAAAACAAGATGAAACAGTCATCACAACCACCGGCAGGCTTCATCTAGGTGACTGATTCTCAATTTAATTTAAGCAAATTAAACAACATACAAGGACGCCTGGATTCAATTTCCGTTTTCTCTTTTTCCCACGTACACACAGACGGATCTCAAGATGTATGTGCACGTCGCACACGTCCACGTACACGTCCACGTCCACACTCATCCTTTATCCACGCACTACAATAACAGAAGAGGCTGACTGAAAACTAAGCAGTGAAGGGTATTGTCAAGCACTTAGAAATAATCATAACATACACGAGAGAGTGGTAAAATGTGTGCCTGAGTGTGCGCACGTTCCCTTTCAATTCTGACATACTCAAGGAGGCAGTTGCTAAGGAACGAGGAGAAATCTGCCTCTTGTTTCATTTCAGTTTGGTGTACATCAGTCTTATAAGCCATGTGGAGGAAGATATTATGCACTTAAGGTATATATATATATATATATATATATATATATATATGTATATATATATAAAAAAGCTATTATTATTTTAGGATAAATGCATAGATTTAGTGTTTTCAACAGAAAAGTTTCACCTGGACAATGGCTTTACACACACACACACACACACACACACACACACACACACACACACACACACACACACACACACACACACACACACACACACACACACACACACACACACAATCCAGGTGGACTCATTTCAAACTAGGACAGTCCGGCTGGCAGTTTCTCAAGATCATCTAGCAGTGAGAATTGTACACGTCCTTTATTTCACATCTGTTTCTCCAGAAATGTCTTTTTATAGATGGGCTACCGTCAAAAAATCTTTTTGAACCTAGCCCAAAAAAACCAATTGCTCCCTTTTGTCAATGATAAGAAAAAAAAAACAACAATTTAATATAAATAGTTAGAAAAACTGCAAACAAGAGCTCCACTAATATTGTTGTACATTGTTGCATAAACCAGTACTTTCTGCCAACCCTTTTTCTTTTTTATTTCAAAGCTTGGACTTTTTCTAGTGAGGATGATTGATTTATAAAGGATGCTGTTAGTATGATAAATTCTCTATGATATACTTTCATCATGCAGAATCTCAAGTGATAGGAAAAAGATCAGTATTATTGATAACATATTGTTCTGTGTTTTGTTTTCCTGGTGATGGCTGTAAACAGTGAGGAGTTTCTAATAGTCCTGTTGCTCAAGCTTAATTCAAAACACCCCACACATTCATGTTCTGGGGACTTTCTCACAGCCTGAATAGACGGTTCTTCTTTCTTCAAAAGTGGCAGCCGTAAAGGCAGTGTCGTCTTTCTTCCTTTATAGCAGATTTATATATATTTATATATATATATATATATATATATATATATATATATATATATATATATATATATATATATATATATATATAAAAAATAGAATTTTGTTGCGTTAAAGAACAGATCGGATTCTTTTTCGTGAACTGAGCTCAACGTTTTACATATATCTGCCTTTTTTTAAATTCTTTTGTCCCTTCACATCGTTTATGACTGTCTTGACTGTTCATAATTTAATAGTTTTTGCTGCTCCAAAACTGGAAATGTCTTCACTTGTTTAACCCCGACAACAGAGACTCTAAAGAACATCTTACATAGAGTAGAACTGTGCTCATATCAAAAATATGCATGTGGATGCAAATTCACAGATGTGAAACTGAAACAGTTCCAGTGAGGTCTGTTCCTGATATTCTTTTCCCCTTCATGTTTGTAAAATGATGAGCAAACCAAAACTGAGAACTCATTATTAAACATAGTTGTATAAGTAACTTTGTCCAAATAATCAGAAGTGGTATGTGCTTAACTTGTGTTTTGAATTTGTGCTTTACAAATCAACTGAACTGAACAATGCCGCTAACGTCATGCTCCCCCTCAACAGGACAAGACTGAGATTTAGAAAAGTCGTGCATATTTAGGTGTTACTTAGTGTCATTTATTTATCCTAATTGCCAGTTCCTGACATCGTGACATTTTGTCGTAAAGTTTTGTTTGGGTTTGTCTTTTTAAATATTAAAAAAACAGAAGCCCTTTGTTCAAAATAATCATACTTCAATAAAAATGAAACGATTATTTTTCATTTTCATGCATCAAACATTCCTTTTGATAAGTAACTGCGACTGAGCTCTTATCTTTTCAACCTTGACTTAGTTACAAATGTTTCCAGCAGTGTAAACCGATATGTCACCTCGATCTGAAGGTGTCCTCCTCCCGTTTCTCTGTCTCCCTCAGTCTGTCCTGAGAAATGCAAGCTCGCCTGCACAGACAAGGGGGAGTGTTGCCACGGCCAGTGCCTCGGCGGCTGCACCGAGCCCAACAACGACATGGCCTGCTCAGCCTGCCTCCACTACTTCCACGAGGAACAGTGTGTCCCAGACTGCCCTCCAGGCACCTACAAGTTTGAGGGCTGGCGCTGCATCACCATGGAGCTGTGCTCCCAAGTGCACCTGCCCAGTGATACCCACTTCGTCATCCATGATGGGGAATGCATGCTCGACTGTCCCTCTGGTTTCACCCGGAACGAGACTAATCGGTGAGGATGTGCACTTGACAAATGCCACATGGGTTAGCACACTAAGCATATGAAATATTTGGAAGATCTATATTCGATCCATATAGATAGAAGATGTATGTGGAAAGATTTTGTCGCATTTTAATCTTTCTGCATTTGAATTTGTGTGCGATCTTTAACTGATGCTTTTAACAGGTAGAGCCACCAGTTAGTGGTGTGATTTATGGCTGGAGTATACGAATAGTGTGTTTATACTTCATTATTCACAAACTTTAAAATGAATAGTAGTCACCGCGCACTTATGTATAATGAATTATTTTGCGTGAAGTATCCTTGAGCTGAACTTTACTTGACCTCACTTAACGTAGGTCTCAAAACTGGAAGTGTGAGAGGTTAAGAGTGTGCCAGACTGTTAATAATTAATGTGCAGATTTCCCAGTCTATTTAGTGAAATGTTCTGCTTTGTTTTCAGTTCTTACTCCTGGTAAATTTTACAGGCAAGTACTCAGAGATTCTCCAAAGTGGCTCTGAGCCTCCTGCGTCTTTTATTCAGTGCTGACTTAGGAGAGGGAATCTATTTTGTTTCTCCCTCTGATTTGTCTCGTCGATTCCCGGAGTTTCGATCCAGACTCTCCGCTGCTTGAATGTGTTTTTGGGCATTAGTCTATTGCTTTGTCTCAGAGGTCAATACAGGGAGACACTCTCTCACACAACTGGCCTGTTGAGGCCCCATGAAAGATTAAACTGTCAGTGTGAGAAGTGACCCCGTATCATACCCTGAATGTATTTGCATGGATCCACTGGAATGCTTGGGAGCTGGAGAGAAGAGAAATTATTTTAGGAGGAGGGAAAAAATGTACAAAAAGAAAAAATTGCTCTGTTTTTGTTTCCTTTCAAAGTATCTACTTTCTCATTTACTTTTTCCTTTCTTCTTCTGAAATGCACAGTATGCTATGTACTGCTTGTAATGGCCACTGCGACAAGGTCTGCAGGCCTCCCGTCATCGACTCTGTGGACGCTGCTCAGTCCCTGAAGGACTGCACCGTCATCGAAGGCAACCTCGACATCAACATTCGTCGTGGAAGTGAGTGCATCTATGCGGTGCACAATAATACATTCCAAGAATTTCTACAAGGATAAACCACCTCGGCTGAAACTAAGTAGATTATATCCTTAAGTAGTTCCCTGCTCTGAAACTGGTCACCAAAAAGCCAGCAGAATATTTACCTTGGCTGCAATCTGCCATACTCACTAATGCTCTCCGTGGTAATCCTTTACTAAAGTGTGTTGCATTTGACTGTCCTGCAATTACTATGATTAGGAAGATGGTGACAGAGCTGGAGAGATGCACAGGGAGGGTCACATATTCAACGCTGCATCTGCTGGCTATACTATAATTATTAAATTGTGCTGCAGCACTGCTCAGTTAACAGGGTGGCGCAAGAGCTCATCTGTGGTGTGTTTATCCAGGCACTATCATGAAGAGCTGGGTCTAAGTCTGGGTGTCATAATGCCTGCACAAGTCTGGGTTTCCACATTTTCTTATCCATAGGGTGTTTTGTATGTCTGTGTGATATGTTTGTGTGTGTTTTTTTCCCCCTTTTGCCCAGATAATATAGCCTCTGAGCTGGAGAGCTTCATGGGATTGATCCAGACAGTGACCGGCTTTGTGAAGATACGACACTCCCACGCACTCAGCTCTCTGTCCTTCCTCAAGAGCCTCCGTTACATCAATGGGGAGCAACGTATTGACAAGTATGTCTTGTGTGTGCTGTTCATCTGCGCGTGTGTGTGTGTGTGTGATTGAATGAATACATAAACGCATGCATGCATGAGGTGTCCAGGAGCAGGAACAAGAGCACACTGTTAAAGATTCATCACTGTCAAAGTGACGTTTTGCTGAATTGGTGTCGGCACCGCAAAATTCAGATGAACACAGACTGATCCATGTAAATATCACCTTTCTGTCCCAGTAAACCATTCAGAGATAGTGAATTATGTATTTAAAACTGACAGGCTAAACAAGTGACTACTTGTGTCTATACTTGGCTGGCTCAAGGGGTCATGGGAAAGCCTTTCGTCTATCTTGTTATCGTTTCTTCCTGGGTTAAATTTCAGTCAGAGGAATGCTGTTAAGGGAGGCAGGCATTCCCGTCTCGCTGAAGGTGTCCTGCTTTGACTGCTTGAGCCGAGGGTGTTAACATGACACTGTTTCTGTTTTATGTCTTCATCTGTACCAGTGATCATTGTCGCACTGACGCACAAACCTGAGCCCTTCTTTCTTGGTTCCAAAAATAAAACCAACAAAAATACAAATTTGAATCACATTTCATTCAACTTCAGCGTCCATTAAACATTTTCATGTCTAGTTATAGTTATAGAAGTTAAAACAAAGCTGGTTATCAGTACTTTGTGACATAGTCATAACCATCTGCTGATCTTCTTCCATTTTCAGCATATACGCATTCTCCGCCATCAACAACCAGCACCTGCAGTCCTTGTGGGACTGGAATCAGCACAATCTGACCATTCAGAAAGGACGTCTCTTCTTTCGCCGAAACCCCAAACTCTGCCTGTCAGAGATCCACATGATGTGGAAGAAAACGGGGAACGGTGTGAAACCGGAGGAGGGTGATTTCCGTAACAATGGTGAAAGAGCCAGCTGTGAGTATTGATCTTCAGAACGCGTGTACATTCAAAGAGAAGATCGTTCACAGGTTTGTGAGCTGAATTTTGAAGTCAATTAGAATCACTTCACATGGTCCGTATACAGCACCAACGTTCGGTATTTTTCTCGTACTTTCATACATCTGGTTTTGTAACTCTTTAAACCGGTATGTCTTTGAAGGTGTTAATGAGTGAGCTTTGGAAATGTTACCATCCAACTATTGTACAAAATGCTTTTACTTACACTATTTGTGTGACACAATTATTTACTTTCTTTTCATAAAGGGTTCTCAATAGTTTCCTGTGCTTAAGGAGACGATAAAGGAAGCATTAAAGCGCTGCTCTTTAGTAGTTCAAGAATTTGACCAACTCTTTTTCATGGCTGCCACAAAGATCCTTCTGGGCTTCACTTAACTAGGAATATACATTTGATTGCACCTTTTTGTCAAATCAAACTGAGTTAAAAAATTATAGCTAACAAATCCCTATTAATGTATATTATTCAAGAGGTGGAAATGCTATATATTCGCTAGTTGAATGCCAGTTGAATTTTCCAGGGAAGTTGTGCAGCCTAGGAAGAAAATTGATACCAGCCCTTTATCTTCTTCAAGCAATGTTAACTGTGGCTTTTCCCGTTTGCTCTGACGCCACAGGTGAAAGTCATATCTTGAAGTTCAAGTCTAACATCACAACAAGCCATACAATCAAACTGATGTGGGAGCGTTACCAAGCCACGGAGTCCGGAGACGTCAGCTTCATAGTCTACTACAAGGAATCGTGAGTACTTCTTGACCATCGCAGCAACTTAAAAAGGGCAAAATGTATGCACATTAGACTAAAATCTCCTGTGTTGGACCTGTAATGCAGAAGTTTAAACAGGTTTTATATCTAATGCATAACGTACGTCCACAATGCTACCTAAAGTTTGAGGTTTTTGACTTCATTTTTCTCTTTCAAACTCACATATTACACATATTGTCACAACATTGCTCTTTGCTTTACGCCTCTAAAATGTTTTTTTAACATGATCAATGTCTGTTACACGCTGCATTCATTTTTAACTGAAGCTCTTTGTGTCAATGCACTGGCTCGTGTCCTTTCCAGACCTTTCCAGAACATCACAGAGTTTGACGGCCAGGACGGCTGTGGCTCAAACAGTTGGCACATGTTGGATGTAGATCTTCCTCGAGATGAAAACAGCAACCCCAGAGCTACTCTTCAACACCTCAAGCCCTGGACCCAGTATGGTATTTTTGTGAAGGGTATCGCCCTACAAGTGGAAGACAAACACATTAGTGGGGCGAAAAGTGACATCGTTTATATTCGCACACGTCCATCAAGTAAGTCTGACCAACAGTGATGCTATTTTTCAGCAACCAGTAACGAGGCTGGGAAGTTATTACATCTCATGGCCTATATATCCGTTACAGAGCCGACTATGCCCAAAGATGCTCATGCGTATTCCAACTCTTCAACCAAGCTTATAGTGAAGTGGTCTCCACCGGATCTTCCCAACGGAAACCTGACTTACTACCAGGTGCGGTGGCAGCAACAGCCTGAGGACACTGAGCTCTACCAGCACAACTACTGCTCCAAAGGTTTGTATCACTCGTTCTATAAACAATAAACACCTTTTTATCGTCTTACATTTTTTAGTGATGAACTTTAAGGTTATTTCTTTTCTTTTTTGATTGAGAAAATAGGGCCAACAGCTGGTCAGTTTGGCAGCATGTTGAAACTCTTTCATTTTGTATTGATCAAAGTACTTTTTTGGAAAGTAGAAGAGTACCTTTCCCACAATGTTAAATAAATTCTTACACATGTGCATTAAAATGAGATGCTTCCCATCACTTAACTATTTCTTCTTGGTTTCTGGACCAGCGCTGAAGATGCCAATCCGCATCCCCGCGACTGGAATCGCAGACATGGAAGACAGCACAAAGCCCACCAAGTCGGACTTGGCGGGGGCAAAGAAGGCCCCTTGCTGCGCTTGCCAGAAGACCCCTGAAGAAAAGGACCGGGAGAAGGACGACCGCGTCTTCTTAAAAGTTTTTGAGAACTTTCTCCACAACACCATCTTTGTGCCGAGGTATGTAGAGGTGCAACCCCAGTTAAGTTTTTTTATGAGCTCTCAACTGTGACTCTCTTCTTCCGGAGACTGACCATCAAAGAGTTGAACTTGTTTTCCCTAGACGGGTCAAAACAATGATTAGCATGGTGGCCTGGGTGTAGCCCCTCCTCTGTGGAGTTGACATTATCTGAACATTGGGTCGTAGATGGACGTGCACGGGGTGGAAGGGGGAGGTCGGGCAGCCCCACTGGGCATGGCCCTTTTGTTGAGGGCAGCAGATGAGGAGACATGCTGAGCAGGATCCAAAGCTGTCTTTGCGCTCTTGAAGCTCTCTGTTGCTGTGGCAACGATGGCACAGAGGATGACAGGACAGGCAGCAATTTAGGCAACACAAACAAACCCAGGAGAGGGATGTGATTAAGGAGTCTGAACAGCTTAGTTGAGCTGCACACAAGTTGTTAAGGCTTTTGTTCCCACAATAGGGACTGAGATCTGTGTTGTGTTGTCATTTAACTTGCTCATGTTTCACCGTTTTCAAAGACTACGAGTGCTGTTGCTTTCACACACTTGTGAATGTTCTAAATAGAGATGTTCCGATACAATTTTTATATTTCTGATAACAGTTTCGATACCTGGGCTTTTGGTTTTGGCCGATACCGAGTACTGATCCAGCCATATACATTTGTGCCGCCTGGGGAAACGGCAGCCTTTAATAATGAACATGTTGCAGTTTTCCTGGTGGGATTTTCCAACCTAAATTAAAACCATACAGCCAACACTGCTTCTCCACCTGGTCACTCAACACAGGAATTTACAAGGCAGTGTTGCATGACTTTTTCTGCTGGATTTAAGAGAAACAAAACAAGAAATGGGATTAGGTTTTTTGTTTTTTTTTACATGGTATCAGTTGGTGCATAGATGCAAATACTCACGGATCCTCTTTTTTTCCAACAGTATTGAGGAGTATTTCTGATAACTGGTATCAGCAGGTGAACAACCATAGCAATAATTGGTACACTTAGGAGCTCTTTGATAAACATGTTTCTTCTCTGGGGAAATATTTGAAAAATCTCTCTTAAAATAGCGAACATTCAGAGGCCATTCATTCAAGAAGGGTTACACTGACCTTCTGCTCCCATACAGTACTGCCATGAAGATGAATCAATATTTCTGTGAAGGGAAAAATGATCAAATACAGCCTTCTGTTACAAATGAGCTCATATCTGTCCTCCTCCTCCTCTCTCTGGCTGTGTTTAGTTGTCATAGTATAGCTGTCTATGATACCGGCAGGACCCTGGCGTGCAGGGAAGACCCCAGCCAATGAATACACAGTCTCTGCATTGTGACGCAACTGAATTAATTCCAAGTACTCTAAGGGCAAGGCCATAAAAAGTTGGGTTTTTAACAAAGGTTGGGAATTTAGACCCAGGTTGAGAGGGAAAAGGGTGTGTTAAAAAAAAACTAAACAGAAGGAATAGGAAATGTTTTCAATTGTGTCCCCTTCAACACAGCTCTCCACTCGACGCCTACTCTTGCTCACTCTCTTTGTCTCTTTTTTTTTCCTTGAGCAAGACAGCTGCCAGGAAATGTACAGCGTCTCCATCTGGAATTAACATGAATGAGCACTAGAAGAAAAATGGAAAGAAAGGACGCCAGACGACTGGCAGTATCTGTTTAGTAGACCTCGTGGTACAATGCAAAGCCCGTCGTAAAGAGGAACGTGCGTTTACGATAACCCCCTACCGTTGTAGGAGGGTAAAGAATAGATATAGAGGACTTGAAACGGACTACCTGGAAGTTACCTTTTTTTCTTCCAACTTGGGGATCTGCAACGTTTTGTTGTAAACCTGTTTTGTTATACAACTCCAAATCGGAAAAAACTGGAGGGCCTCTTTCACTTACTTCTCTGCATAGAGTATGACCCTTAAAGTATCCCCCTTTCCTTTTTTGTTTTAAGTGTTGTTGATTTACATTCGTCTTTGCATTTCAGGCTTTCAGCACATTCCAAAGTAAAGTTGGTCAATAAAGCTTTAATCATATATCATTGATATCAATTCAACACTCAACACTTAAAAAGCATTCTGGCATTGAGGGTAACGGGCATACAAGCATTTTGGTTATTATAAAGATCTTGAAAACTGATATGTATGACCACAAAACACATTTAAACTGAGCATCCCATCCTGGATGCCTCTGAACTGACAGACACAGGCACCCCCTCTGGATGGGGTTAACGTTCATTCATTTTCTACTCCAGTTAATCCTATACAGGGCCACGGGGGTCTGATGGAGCCTATCCCAGCCCGTTACAGGCAGGGGCACACCCTGGACAGGTCACCAGTCGATTCTCCAGGCCACATACTGACAGACACACTCGCACACGCCTACGAGCAACTGAGAATCATCAATCAATCTAACATACGTGTTTTTGGACTGTGGGAGGAAGCAAGAGTAATCATCAACCGTTTTGGCTTAATCCCTCTTGGAGGGGTCGCCACAGCAGATCATGAGCCGCACATCGATTTGGCCCCATTTAACGCCAGATGCCCTTCCAGCCGCAACGCTGCAAGCACGGGCAGACACACGCACAAACATTTCTAATCTAAGTCTAAGCAAGAATACCTGGTTAAAACCCATGCAAGTATGAGGAGAACATGCAAACTCCTCACCGAAAACTCCCGCCAGGCCAGGGAGTCGTACCAGCAACCTTCTTGCTGTGAGCCACCGTGATGCCCAATAAGGTTAACACACTGATCATTAAAAAAAGTTAAAAAATGACTGTGCAAATAAAAAGCAAGACGTTTCCTGGGTCGACGTTTAGTACGTTTTTAGGACGTTTTCTGTGTATTGTAGTGCTTAATGAGAGTTTCCCAAACCTATCTCTTGCCCGTATGATGTCAGCCGTGGATGAATGATTTTCCTTGATAACCTTCCCTCTTTAGGCATCAGAGATAAAATTGTCCAGCTAAGGCTTGTGCCCTTGCCATTTATGGGCTGAAATTCCTTAAAGTTGAGATCCTCTGCTCATTTTTGCTCATCGGATACTCAACCTTTCATAGATGCTGGTTTGTACCAAAACTTTGTTACAGTCCCTGTTAATGTCAGCCATTTGAAATCAGAGTCAGAGGCAGAACCAACTTTATTCACCAGGTTTCTGACTCGGCACACTTTGTTTCTCAGGTTCAGTAAAGAAATAAAATAAAAATAAATTGCAGAAACTGTATCCTCCAAATTTTATTTCAACATGTTCGTGTTGTCTGTTTTTATGACTTATGCTTTTAAGTAACCAGCCACTGTCAATCAGATATATCCATCTCTTTATTCAGTACTCTGTTGTCACTTCCTTCCTTCCTTCCTTCCTTCCTTCCTTCCTTCCTTCCTTCCTTCCTTCCTTCCTTCCTTCCTTCCTTCCTTCCTTCCTTCCTTCCTTCCTTCCTTCCTTCCTTCCTTCCTTCCTTCCTTCCTTCCTTCCTTCCTTCCTTCCATCCATCCATCCATCCTATATACATACATACATGCACATATACTGTATGTCTCAGGTTTGTAAGGGTTAAAGGCGGTTATATGTTTACATAAATAATTAAATCTTGATCTTGGAGCCCATTATAGACCTATATCCAATGTCCGTGTTATTTCTACAATTCTCTGAAATGAAAAGAATATACCTGTTTGAGGAGTTTTATTTAGAATTTTGATCGCATCACAACACAGATACAGTACTCATGGAAGTTACTCTTATTCTCCTCTTGGCTTTAGACAGTGGACTTGTGTTTATACTTGTCCTTTTCAATCTGATCACAGCATTTGACACAATGACACAATTAGTTTTTTTTATGACAAAGGCTTGAAAGTGTTATTAGGAACTGCATTAGGCTGGTTTAAGTGATATTTGTTCATGTGAAAGTCTCCCTCACACACCAGAGATAGTCATGGTTTTCAAATCACAGGGTTCCATCCTTGGGCCAATACTGTTTCCTTTATAATTGTTTTATTCGATAATACTCATTTGCTGTGCAAATTATACCCAGCTATATTTATCCACGAAGCCAGAAGAGCCCAGTAACTATGATTCCTTATCAGTATAGGGTCCCCCAAAATGACTGGAAGCTTACTTGTTGTTCCTGGAGTTTCCAAAAGAACAATAAGAGGCAAAGCTTCAGTAATCAGGCTTCTCTCATGTGGAAGCAGAGATGCTCTTTTCCTTTAAGAGTAGACTTTCCTCTTTGATAAAGGTTATAGTTCTGGGTTGGCTTGGTTGTCCCACAGTCATACCTTTAGTTATGCTTCTACAAGCCTAGGCTGCTTGGGGGCTTCCCATTGATGCACTGGTCACTTTCCATTTCTAATCCAATTCAGATACTGGATTATAACACATTGGATTGAACTGGAATATAATTGGATTATAATTGAACTGTACTTAATAGGGTTTGCATATAATTGTAATTAATAGGTGCTATAACAATAGCAGCCATCAAGATGTTTGTTGGCCGCTTTGATCTATTTTCTTCATTTTGCGTGTCAAATTGTTAGTTCAGGATAAAATCAGCTAATTAATCGAGGTTATGCAAAGTTGTCAATAAAGCTTTAAGCTTCCAGTTTCGACAGGATAAGGACTCTTCTATGCCCCCCTCGTACTAAAGTGCAGACTTCACTGGTGGGAAAGATGCCCTTTTGCTATCTCACGTGTGACTGCTGGTGCTCCATTCACAGCTGTCACTGCCCGTTTGTCCTCAGTAATGACAATGTGCAGCTCATCATCTGAATTCTGATACCAAGTGTCCAGTTAACTCTGTAACTTATGTTTTGACAGCTGAGCAGTGATAATCATTTCTGTACCTTTTGGTTTTTGACATTTTGGAGAGTCACTGAGAGACAAAATAATACTTCCAGACTCTTCCAGAATCTGTTTGACCTCATAATTTTTTACAAGCCCACTGGGACTACCGTGTGCGTTTAATGTGTCCAGTGTTTCAAAGTTCTGTGCAAAATGTTTTGTTCATTATAAACCTACATGTTCTTGATGCAGTAGAAATGTCATGACTTATTGTAGTCTTCTTGTTTTTATGTTTTTTTTTTTCATCCTAACAGTCCTAACAGTTGTTTTCATTCAACCGCGTCTCTGTATTTCAGACCTCCAGACCGTCGACGCAGAGATGTTTTTGGTATTGCAAACAACACTCTATTTGAGGAGGGTATCCGGGGGAATACCTCCCTTGGCCCTGGAGATAACAGCACGGATAGCATTCCTCCTGTCATAGAGTACCCTTTCTCGGAAGAGAAGACTTCAGCGGAATATTTAGAAATACCCAACCTACGGCCTTTCACTGTCTATCGTATCGACATCCATGCCTGCAATAAAGAGGTGGACAAGTGCAGCGCTGCAAGTTTTGTCTTCTCCAGGACCAAACCCGCAGGTAAAAGACAATAACCTGGATGAATTATTTGATAGAAATGTGGCACAGTGCCATTTCTGAGACTGTAAAGACGACCATTTTTTAATATGTATCCTTATGTCTGTTTTCCAGCTAAAGCAGATGACATCCCTGGTAAGGTTTCCCCAGAGAGGAGCGACAAGGTTGAGGGGTGTGTGGTTCTGCGCTGGCCAGAGCCCGTCATGCCCAATGGACTTATACTAATGTATGATATTAAGTACCGTCTAGGGAATGAGGTAAGCCGGGGACAGTGTAATTATAGTTCCCCTCAAGCCTATTAAATGATTTTCATACTTTACGTATACACCCAGATAAATATAAATCCAGCTCTTAATGATAATTTAAGATGTTAACATATTTTTACCAATTAATGAACAGTCAGAAAATACTGCTCTTCTAACACCCTAAAGTGTTGGACACAAGACTTTTCTAAACTCACATTTAAGAAAAAAACTTTTCCACCTTTGCAGATGAATGTAAAAACTAGCTTTTACTGCCACATCAGTAACATTTCACATGAAAGTGAAAAAAACAAGAAATGAAAATGAATGAATGAATTTTATTTTTAAACACTGTACATATTCTCTGAGCTATCGTCGTGTTCAGGCAGTTCAGGCAGGTATTTATTTCCCCCCAGCCTGAGAAACACGGGTGTGTGTCACGTCACCAATACCGCGAGCACAAAGGCGCACGCCTGACCAACCTGAGCTCAGGCAACTACTCAGCTCGCGTGCGCGCCATCTCTCTGGCAGGAAACGGTTCCTGGACGGAGAGCGTCTTCTTCTATGTGCCTCCCCCTAAACGTAATGTGACACTTCTCCTTTACTCAATAACCTTAAGAAATTTAATGTAAGCATAGTCACGTTTATTTTTCCTTTTTTTTTTTTTGTCCTGACAGGAGATGATGGTGTTACATTCTACTTAATCATCATAATTCCCATCATAGTGACACTTTTCATTGCCAGCCTTACCACCATTCTGTTCTTCATCAACAAAAAGAGGCAAGTGTTACGATCATCAAGCTTAATGATCAGTGTAATGTTAATTAGAAATGATGACTATTTCATTAACATTCCCCCTACGGGAGGGAGAGGACTTATTATCAAGAACTGAATCTCTCATCCAAAATCAGAGCTGCCTGTTGGCTCACAGAGCGACGTTTTTGTATTTGCAGGAACAGCAACAGACTAGGGAACGGAGTCCTTTATGCCTCTGTCAACCCAGAGTACATCAGCGCTGCTGAGAGTAAGAATGTCAAATATTTTCTCAATTTCCCACTGTTCTGTTCTGATGTTTGTACATGTGGGGTTGACCTGCTGTCTCTTCTGTTGCTTCAGTGTACACTCCGGATGAGTGGGAGGTGGCCAGAGAGAAGATCACAATGCACAGGGAACTGGGTCAGGGCTCCTTCGGCATGGTGTACGAAGGCATCGCCAAGGGCGTCGTCAAGGATGAGCCTGAGACGCGGGTCGCCATCAAGACGGTCAATGAGTCGGCCAGCATGAGGGAGCGGATTGAGTTCTTGAACGAGGCCTCTGTCATGAAGGAGTTCAACTGTCACCATGTGGTGAGATAGATGCTTCCTATAAGGGTTACCATCAGCAACTTGAATAAAAACTTCGAGGTTCTCTTATAGTGAGTGAAGTAATGAGACGATTCTCACAACTGTAATTATTTCTTCAATAATCCTCTTACATGTAGAGAATCTAAATCTTGTGGTCGTCCTTCTGCAGGATCTACAGCTTGAGTCACTGTGGTCGCAGCTTCATTAACTTCGTTAATTGGATGAGTTAAAGATTTCCATTCAGAAGTAGTCAGCTGTTGTAACATTGTCACCAGGTCTGGCTGCTGAAAAGCTAAATTCTTAACTACTGAGTTGAATTTGAATAATTTAAAGGGAGGCAGTTTATACGCTCATTTGGATTTTTTCTTTTTTTTACAAATGTCTGATGAAAACTGATATTCACATACAACAAAACTGTTTTATTTTGAGCTGAAACAACAGACGACAGGCACTATTAGACAATCATTTTAGGAGGTCACTTTTAAGTTGAGAGTGCTGACTTATTGTATTAAACTCATTTTTCATGTTTTATATGAAAGGAAAAACAAAGTTAGTGTGTGGTATGAATATGGGACATGGCTTTTGAATATCGCCGCTGACTAATGCAGGTGCGGCTGCTGGGCGTGGTCTCCCAGGGACAGCCAACCTTGGTGATTATGGAGCTGATGACACGTGGAGATCTCAAGAGCCACCTGCGATCTCTGCGCAAAGAAGTAAGCAGCTTTTACTCACACGTGCACACACACACACACACACACACACACACACACACACACACACACACACACACACACACACACACACACACACACACACATCTCAGCTCTGTCATATTTAACCTTGTTTGACAAAAAAAGCACCGTTTAAAATTTGTCTAAAAACTTAAATATTGTTACAGTTTTTGAAAATTATGTTTACTTTGGATTTGATGCCAGTAACACTGAATGAAAAGAAAAGGAGAGGTGTTTATTTATTTATTTATTTGTTGCAGCACTTCTTTTAAAGGTGATCTTTGGACATTCTGTTTTGGGAATGCTGATATACAACTCTGATCATGAGAGTCAACTGTGTTCGCATACATGCTTTATCACGTTTCCTTCTTTCTTTTATGAATCTCTAAATATTTTTTAGTGGATCACATGTCTGAACAGCTCAGTTTAGAACCAATATTCTTTTGTTATGCAGAGTCACAATGTGATACCTGTCAATGTTGCTTGGCATTTTGTCTTGGTGAAGTAAACAAAGACACGTCATCTAGGTGGCCTTGTGTTGCTGCAAAACAAGTAGTTCTGTGTCGCTCCCTCCTGACTGCCGCTGGCAGTCAGCCAGGAGCTCACAGAACCATAGTTACCCACGTAACTACCAGTGTTCGTCCCATTGGACGACTCAAGACACAGTTTAACACAGAATGGTAAATGTGGAGATGGAAGCTCACAGGACAGGTTTCCACTCACTTTATCTTAAAACACCAGAGAAGCCAGCGGTGTTTCTGGAACTTATTTATGTGTCTTTTTCTTTAGATGGTAGTTTTAAATCGCTGTTGTGACAGTACTTTTCAGAAGGCTTTCTGTACATTATTATGCAGCTGTGAAAGCATACACACAGGCGGCATACAGCTATTCACCCAGATTGTTGAAACATTTGAGATTATTATTTCTAAACAACAGAAACAGGGCTCGTCAATAGAATTTTAAAATCATTATTTGTAAGTAACTGTGACTGAACTATAAACCCCCACATGGTGATGAATCTCTTTCCATCGTTGCCTCTGGAAGGCTCAAGCCCTCTGGGGTGTCACGCCGTGGACCTGTTGCCAACTAAGTTAATTAGTCTTACCGGGTATTACAACAGGTGTTTTGGAAACTTGCTGGTATAAATATATAAGTGTTTGAATTTTCCAAGACAACATTTTTCTGCTTTTAAAATGCCATAATTTGTATTCACACTATTGAAAATTAAATGTACTTTTAAAGGATTTGTACCAAACTGTAAACTGTATTTACTGCACATTTTTCCACGCAATCACAATGTGTTTAGACATGACGGCGTGCAGCAACACCCTTCTTCATCTTTCTTTCTCCCTCCTTAACTAATAATGTCACATTTATTTCTGTGCTGCTAAACTGAAGAAGAGGCGTGATATTAAGACCGGCCTGCTCGCAATCATCTTATCTCTTTCCCTGTTGCTGTTCCACAGAACACCAACAACCAAGTCCTACCACCACTCAAAAAGATGATCCAGATGGCAGGGGAAATTGCAGATGGTATGGCTTACCTGAATGCCAACAAATTTGTCCACAGAGACCTGGCCGCCAGGAACTGCATGGTTGCAGAGGACTTCACTGTAAAGATTGGAGGTAAGGTCAAGTTAACGTAAAGCCCTCGACCTCTCAAAGGTTATTTAATGCTGGGTCTGCTCTGCTGGCTGGGAAAATAACTGTTTGGATTTCAGCTTGTGTCTCAGACAGAGGGCTTTTAATGTAGACGGACGGGGAGAGAGAGTAGGCGAGTTGTATAGATCAGCTCCCAGGACCTTCCACAGATTGAGCAATACTTAGTGGGTTCCCCAACCTCACCTGTCTCTCTTTCTCTCTTTTTTCTTCAGATTTTGGTATGACCAGAGATATTTACGAGACGGATTACTACCGAAAGGGAGGAAAAGGCCTGCTGCCTGTTCGCTGGATGTCTCCAGAGTCACTGAAAGATGGCGTGTTCACTACAATGTCTGACGTTTGGTATGGGAACACATCACTCTCACACACAAAGCCTGCAGTATACATGTAGGAACCTGCCTCAGTCCAGGGGGTTTGAACAGTCAGCTTATTTAGTGTCTCTGTGCATGAACATACTGTAAATCAGTTCATGCTATGGGATCACGACTAAAAGAAAGTCACAGACTTCCCTGCCAGTACTGTTCACATGAGTTTCACTTACTAGTTTGAATTCCAATTTCCTGCCACGACAGCTACTATTTCCAAAAATATCACAATCTTTTTGATTTTTGAGATGTTCTTCTGGAATTTCCACTCCCTACGATGGCGCAGTGTCTGTGTTTTACTTTTAAACCCTTGGTAAATTGTCCACCTATTGCTCCGCCCCTTTCCTTTCTTTCTATTTTTTTTTTTACTCCCACAATTATAGCTGTTTACTAGCCTCTTTGCAACTTTTGTTTCCCAACTTCCCAAGTGTCCCATGTGTTAGTCCCAAAGAGGGGATTTAAACTTCTCCAGATGTTCACAAATGAGAGGCCGCAGTACCGGCTCAAAGCCACCTTTACATCTTGTTTACTATAGCCCCCCCCCCCCTCCTTGAAGCCTCTCAGGAGTTTGGCGTGAGACGAACCCACTCCGGGGTTCATGAGTAGTTACTTTTAGTGTGTTGATCAGGAGAAAAGCTGGCAGTACAGCACAGTTTAAACTTTTATGCATTCTTGAAATAAAGGTCTTGTCTGAGTCAAGAGGTGATTTTTTTCAGGAATAGTTTACTATTATTGACACTGTAAGCTCGTCTGAGGCTAAACTGGGAGGATGTTAATTGTAAATAGTTGTAAATGAGGCTTGTTCTGTGGTTACAAAATGATTAATCATTTTCACACATGAATCCATGTCTGTCATCTGTTCACACACAAGACAGCAGGAGATCTCAGATACATTCTCAGAAATTGTTTTTATCTACTTGCTTATCATTTATTTAAAATAATCTTGATGGCTCAGTTCTGTTATGGTCTAGAAATGATTAATTTACTAAAAATGTAATTTTTCAATGAGCCATAACCTTTGGCCAGTGCATTTAAATAAAATACCACAAACTGAATATTTCAGTTAGTCTGTAATAAATTAAAATGTAATACAAGTTTAAACTATGCGTATACACTATTTTGGGCCAGAAGATGCTGATAAGATGTTCCTTTTTTTTTTTTTTTCACCTTTTTTTTGTTGCAAAAACAAATTGTATCTTGGTTATTGGCACTGACGTGTAATAAGGTATATGTCAGTATGTAAAGTGTTGCCCCCAGCTGTAACGTACCATCACAAACTCTACTAAAGAGATCCACACAGTCTCCCTCAAAGTGTGGTCGTGCTTCTGCTAACAGCCAAAATTGTGAAAGAAATGTGTTTGCTTATGTTACTCTGATTTAATTTTTTTTCTTCTGATGATAGACTCAAAGTAAACAACATGGAAAGAGCTTTGGAGAGAATCTTCATACACTTTATTCCCCCCTTCATCTATTGCTGCAGGTCATTTGGAGTCGTCTTGTGGGAGATCGCAACCTTGGCAGAGCAGCCGTACCAGGGCATGTCTAATGAACAAGTGCTACGCTTTGTCATGGAAGGAGGCCTCCTCGACAAACCTGACAACTGCCCTGACATGTTGTAAGTCCTTTTCTTTCTGTGACCAACATTGATCTAATATAACCTGTTTTAACGCTCTAGGTTCACGTTACGGTACCCAGAAGAATATATTGTCCTATCCTCTGTCCTATCCGCCATTGCCCCCAAAACATCTTGCGTCCCCAAAATATTTTGACATGTGTTTATTTTAAGTGTAAGAGATATTGCGTGTGTCTGCTTTGGTTGGGCCAAAATGAGGGCTGACATTAACGTCACTGGTTAAATGTGATCCGTTGACGGCATGGCTTCGGCGGTCAGCTGGCAGTGACAAGCCTCCACAGCATCGGCCCATAGAAGGGATGCCACAACCCATGTGTGAAAGATGCCCCTCATTCCTGCTGTGGCGAGTGGGCTCGATCAGAGAGCTGGAGCCTCCCCAGTAGTGAGGAGACTGAGAGCTTCTGAGACAAATGTTGAATTCATTTAAAATTAATTAATGAAACACCCCTGGCTGATAGAGAGAGGGAGACAAAGCACCGGCTGCTTGTCGGCATGTTCAGCTGCATATATGGATTTCTCTTCTCTTTCTGACCTCAATAACAAGGCATATGTGCTTTCCACTCCCACTCTACATCGCTGACCTCACCTTAGAAGGAGCATGAGTAGAACAAAAAATAGGGCGGGTGTTGTGAAGACACAACCTCAGGTTTCTATGGCAGCCTGACTGTTTTGTCCTGATTACAGGAGTATGTGGATTGTGTTACAGAAGTGGGGGCTTCGCCTCCTGGTCTTGGAGCAGCGCACATGGGAGTCGTACTGCTGCTGAAGGTTGCCTGCGCTTGTAGCGACTTAACGGAGACGTCCAGAAATGTAGTAAAGCCAGACGTTCGCACAAAGACTGAATAGAGGGACGTAAGCAGTGGGAGAGAGCAGGATAAAGCAGAGGGATGAGTCATATTTGGACAGCCATGAATGTCTCCTCTTTGTTCTGTGTTTCTCAGGTAGATTTGTGTCGTTATGTTTCCCACGTGTCTGTCTAGAGTTTCCTGCAGACAAATGGCCATTCTTCTTATAACAAGGTTGGATGAAACTAAAATGCAGACTATGTGATCACATGTATTGTGGAATGAGCTGTATCACTTAACAACACTATTATACATCAAGGATTCAACATTGTGGGGGTTTTGCTTGTGAAAGCTTTTTTTAGCAGCGTTACAATAAGTCCTGCTCAGGTTTAATAGACATTTAGCATAGCTGTTTGGAGGCCGCTCTGTACTTGCACTTGGCCTGAAAACATGTCTGTTTCTGATTTTATTAAGTAGTTGGCCCATCTCTTCAGTGAAATGTTGGCTTCGTCATGACTATTGCAACATTTTTTTTTTTTTTGTAAACGTAATTTTAACACTCTATACCCAATATTTGCTTGTAACACTTATTAGGTACAACAGTTCGAAGTACAACTTATGGGCACTGCCTTATTTAACCTGCGCCTGAAATTTAAAGCCAGTTCCAACGAGCGCTCATGAACATGAAAAAAAGTCTGAGGATGATATGGATACAGGTCTATGGTTAAAAACGGACATCAAGCTTCCAGAGCAGAACAAAGCTGCCCTCTTAGTAAACCGGGATCGATTGTACGTTCATCAAGCTGAATTTGTACATATTTGTTCAACTGAAATTAAACGTGTTTCACTAAATCTACGCAAACAGGTAAAGGAGGAAAAAAGTGACCAAAAAATGCCCAAAGTTGAACGACAGGTCATATGTAAGTCAGTTTAGCTTCACACTAATAGCTTATGCCAGCTGTGCCTTGACTGGCAGGACACTGAGGAGAAGTCAGAACTTATTGCGCTGTTTTCTAAATTTGCATCGACAAGCCTCGTGCACAGCAACAGATGGTAGGTGAGTAGTGTTCAGCCGGTATGAGTATGCAGATTCGTTACTGTGGTTCGTCAGCACAGCTCTAAGCATTGCATGGAAAGTCTCTGGTGTGTGGAATTGTACATTTGAACATCAACTTTGAAACATTTCCTGCACACACAATAAAAAAAAGAAAGAAAAGAAAATCATACCCATCCTCTGCTGCTTCAGAATATGAAATAAGGCACGTTCTTAGGCAAGATATACTGCCAATAATTCCTCTGTGTGGACAGAAGCTGGCACCCAGCTGCAGAGGCTTTCTCAACAGTGAATACAGCACGAGAGAAGAAAAAAATAGAGAGAGAACAGCAATAACATATCTGAGGTGGCCGAGGTGTTTATGGCAACAAGCCCTTGAGAGTATTCTTAGCTTCTTTTGTGTATAATTGAAGTTGTGGCGTGTGTGTGGTGCAGCGCCACACAAAACTGTAATAATTCTCTCCTGTTTATGATGTTGTTTTGACATTCCCAAAGCTCGGTTGCAGACCTGGGACAGTAACCTTTAGTGTGATTTATTGCTACCTTTAGTATGACTACATGCTGCATAACTGATCTAACTACAGCATATGTGTTGTAGTGTGGTACAAAACATCCAACACACACACAAGTTAGTTGAAGTAGCGATAAAAGTTCCTCTTCAATTTGCTTGTTTTTACGCCATTAAAAGTCTTTGTACCCAGTTTGGAATATAAATCCATGTACTTAATGTATGTCAACTTTTTTTTGGATAAATCTAAGTTTCAACGTTATATTGAGCATGTTTGCAAAGCTCCCAACAAAGCTGAATGGAAATTATTGAGCGGGTTAAAAGGATAAGGGCAGACATTAGTGGATGATTTCATGCTTTCTTTTTTATTTTTAAACTATCAGACCCCCTAACACACGTTAGATGAGATGTGAAAGAAAAACGCAAAGCCTGATTACGTGGTTTAAAAATGTAACACTGTAGATCGCAATATTAAAACGATAAGAGCATACGTTTCCTCACAGATCGGTTTACAGAAGTGAAATGAGTTTGAGTTAACAGTGCACAAAGGGAGGGGGGGGGCATAAACTTCAGTTTCTCCTGCCACCTGCTGGTAAGAAACGGAGAGACAGAAACATTAAATAGTGAAACCAATACTCCATTTGCCGCAAACGTCAATGGATGAACTTGGTAATTAAAATCAACACAAAATTGCCACCCTGGACAAGAAATAGTAGCCTGGCCAATACAAAAAGGGAATGCCCTAACCCTGTTAATTACAGTTACTGGGAATAAAAAAATAAAATCGTCTCCTGCCATCTACTCCAGGTATGCTCTTCCCAAACCTTCACTGATGCAGCCAGTAAAAGTTAGAATTGTGCCTTTGCCTCACTCGGCAGTCATATCAAGAGAGTGTACATTTCTGATACATACTTGCATAGCGTGAAATATATATGTGCAATATGTGCAAGTAATGTGCAGGCCTGCGAAATCACTGAGACGGTCCTGTTGTGTGTTTTCACGTAGGTTTGAACTGATGCGGATGTGCTGGCAGTATAACCCTAAGATGCGACCAACCTTCCTGGAGATCATCAGCAGCATTAAAGATGAACTGGATCCTTCCTTCAGGGAAATGAGCTTCTTCTACAGTGAGGAGAACAAGCCGCCGGACACGGAGGAGCTGGATATGGAGGTGGAAAAAATGGAGAACATTCCACTGGACCCTGTATCCACAAGGCAGCCATCTTCTGCTGCCGTTCCCTCATCTGGATATACAGGAGGCACATCGCCTCCTTCTACCCAGCAGTTATCCCCCATGAAAGGCCCAAGTACTCCATTGCTAGGACCTGTGTCTCCCTCACCCCCAGGCTCATTAGCCTCAGCCATGGCGTCGCCAGGTCAAGCTTTGGAAAAGCACTCAGGACATGTGTTGGGAAATGGGCCTGTGGTGGTGCTACGGCCCAACTTTGAGGAGATGCAACCGTACGCACACATGAATGGGGGCAGAAAGAACGAACGGGCGTTACCACTGCCCCAGTCGTCGGCCTGCTGATATCAGTTCAATCCCTCTTTTCTTTTTCCTCTCACACAGGGTAAATAAAACCTCCCTCAATCTCTGAAGGAGGGATGGCGAGGTAAGACGATTACTTTGTTCTACTGTGTGCCAGTAGATGGTCTTTCCACTCCTTTAAAGGTCAAACTCTAAAAACTGTAAAACAGCACAGAAACCTGCTGATGCATTTGGAGTTTGGTGGCTCAGACACACTGGGGGAATCCGGCGCAGCCTGTATTTCAACCTTTTGTCCCATACAAGTCCTTTAAGAAGGAAAACACCACAGGCATGTACAGACTTTCACATGGACTTCAAGTTATTTGTTTTTGCATATCTGTCAGCAAAACCAACAGAAGAGCACTTTTTTCCCCTGAAGATTTCAAAGAGGATGTGATGGATATTTAGATGTGCATTTCTAGAAACACCATTCTCTCCACAATATGAAATTGCTCCATTTCTGACATGGGTTTCCATCAAAATGAATTTCTTTCCAAGGGCAGACGGGCTCATGTTGTGTGAGGATGTCTCGATTAGAAAGTCTGGACTAAGATTAATGTTTAAATAATGTTTTCTATGAGATCCTGTCAGGCACGGATTAAAAAAATGGTAGAGGGCCTATTTTATATCTGCCAAACTATTGCCAAATCAAGTTCTTTTTCTTTTCTTCAATCTCATGTCCCTTCTTTTTAAAGGTTGTGATTCAGTCTGTCTGTGCAATAATACCAAAATGATTTGACATCTCTACGGACGTCTTGCTTATCTTCAACTGTAGCAGCTGAATGTGTGTGCAGCTTTCCGTTGTTAGGTTATACCAGACTATGCTATATCTGCAGAAAGATGTGGAACTCATTTGTAAGTTAAGAATTAAATTGGCACATAATCCCTCTCAAACTAAAGATTGTTTCATGCAGGCTTTCAAATGTGCAAATGTGAGAAATGGCTTTAAGTCAAATAAAAAAGTCAGTTTTTTATTTTTATTTTACTGATTGGCAAAATTGATGTGATTCCTTGAATAATTTACTCTAAACAAATATGACTTTTAAATGGTAAGGAACAACTATACTATTGATACAATTTAGGCTGTAAAGGTTCTTAAAAATCTGTATGTGTCCAAATAAGAGTTGTCTGTGTACTGTGTACACATGTACACATTGTACATTTAATGGATAACAGACTGTACTATATATATATATATATATATATATATATATATATATATATATATATATATATATATATATATATATATATATATATATATATATATATATATATATATATATATATATCTTAACAGATTTAGCTATAGAAGAAGAACCTAAATGTCGTTGCTTCCAGCTCATGTCTAAAGTTCTGACGCATTTTATATGGCATCTTTTACAAAATTTAAACATTGGACAGTCTTTACAATTCTGACAATTTGCATGCCATACAACTGTCCTGAGAATGGGATCGTTAAAATCTGCTTCTCTGTCCACATCTTCATAGATCCGAGCAGAAATGTTCCTTGCATCCTTTTAAGACTGCAAACTCTGAATCACAACCTCAGCCTGTCTATCATTTAGTTACAATAATTAAATAAAATAACGCATCACTGCAAATCACTGAACCTCATAACCTGGCAATACGACCCCCTCCCCCATCCCCCCTTTTTAAATGTCCTTATACATTTTACTGACATTTCTACGTGAACATTTTCTGCGGGAGGAGAACACTGTTCAGCTTGAATGGTACCAAATAAACCGCAACAACCGGAGACGTCACACCAGAAGCTGTCTAACATTTTAGTAGCCTAGAGATAACTTAAGTCAAAGGAGGTCTCTTTTAGAATAATTATAATTATTTCTGCATTTCAAATGCATATTGATGGTCTTACAGTTGTATTTTTGACTGCAGGATCGTTTTTATACACATCATTGGTTTGTCACTTTTTTAAAACCTTTTTATGGTTAAAATGATTGCCTCTATGTCTGTACAGAACAAAGCTGCTATTTTATTCTCTGTTTTGGATTATATATATATATATAAATAATTTTCTTTTCTTTTTTTTCAGGTTTGATATATTATGATCTCCACAACAATCCATTTCTAATATTCTTAAACTGTTACAAAAAAAAAAAAAAAAAAACCAAAAAACATGAAATAAAACAAAAGGCTTCCCCAAACGATTTTCAGTAACACTAAATTTTGTTCACTGCCTTTCATTTAAAAATGTTTCCTTCTGTATTTGTTTTGTGATTGTCTATTATTATTATTATTATTATTATTATTATTATTTGGAATGGACACCTTAGCTCGATGTATGAGCGCGTACTTTCTGCAACCTTTTTTGTACTTGTGTTGTCTAGCACTGCGCCTAGTGTTGCCCTCTAGGTGCAACTCAATCTCAGGTCAAAGGAAAGGCTTTGCTTTCTCCACACAATCTCATATCATCCTGTACTTGCCTCACCTTGCTGCGCCTCAACACCCCCCCCCCCTTCTTTTGATTCCACCCTTCCACCCCCATCTCAAAAAAACTGTGCTCATTTCCCCCAGTGCCTCTTTTCAAAGTCAGGATTAGTCCCACTACACAAAACGATTACTGAACAGCAGATCTTTCTTTTCCTTTTTAACCCATCCATGTCAGTCCTCGTCTACAATAAACAAAGCTAATTAGTTTGTCTTGTTTGCCTGAATTACGCCAACAGTCTTTAAAGCATTTCGTATGGCTTTATTTTAATCTGTCAAGCACAACACAACATAATTTCCACTAATGTCACTTCTTTAGTTATGTTTCAAACCAGCCGCCTCTGAAAACCAAATACAGGATGGGTTAAACTCCAGGGAAGGAAAGTTGGGATGTCACAAATGAAAAGGTCTTAAAATGACTGAATAGTGAAAATGTTTTGAAGGATTTCTTCTCTTCTTGTTTTGGGATTTTTATTTTTATTTTTCCCTTTTCTGTAGAAATGTTTATTTATTTGTTATTTTCTTTTTGTGATACAACTATAAATCACTGTATAAATGCCCAATGTTTCAGTAATAATTTTTTTTTTCTTTTTTGTACGCATTGTCCTTGGTGTCATGACTGGGGGACTTAAAACTTTTTTTTTTTTCCCATCAGGCATATAACTACCTCACTTTTCTTTCTTTTAATATATTTGTGCATATGAAAACAAATCTCACTCATCAGTTGTAACCGAAAACATTTAAAGATGAAACCCACAGGAATCTAGATAAACCTCCTAAAGACAGACAAGGACAGGAGATGGAGCAGAAGTGTTGTGAGCTCAGCCTACAAATATCTGGCCCAGCGGTTTTTATAAAAACTGTTTTCACTTCAGATTAGAGAAAACACACTGACAACCTCAAATCCTCAAAACACAACCTTAATATTCTCACTGCAAATGCATTTATAGAGAAGTATAAAAAAAAGATGGGAATTATTTTAAAAGGGAAATGTATTATTCACCTCCAAAATAAATATATACGTATATAGATATATATATACTGTATATGCTGCCAACATCCCATTTCACAACTTAAGTTTATTTCAAATGAGTGGCATTCTCTTTTTACACCAAGTTATGGATCCGTGTGAATGTAATAATAAGTATTTACTTTCTATACCAAAACCCCATGTAGATAATAGTGACTCCAACTTGTACATCTACAGTAGTAAAACCTTCAATGTTTGAATCCAAACAGAAGACAAAAAGATCATTTTATCATTCATTTATCATCAACTTTTTTTTTTTTTTTTTTTTTTTGCCTGACTGCCGTCATTTCCCCTTGTCAAAGTCTACCCACTGAACTGCCATGACCTCTGGTCCTGGTGTTGATTTCCACTGTCGTCCATCAGGATCTATTGATGGCCATTGTGGGGCATTTTTTTTTATCGTTCAGAAGCGCTGCCTGCTCACCTGTTGTTCAGCCACTTCTAATATTGCTGCTGGTTCATTCATCTCAGTGCAGCTTGTGTCAACTCTCACAATTTAGTGTACAAGGTACCAAGTAGTCTCAAAACCTCATCTGTACTTTTTACTATCAATGAGGTTGCCATTATCTCAGTGCTCAGGCTAGTGGACTGGGAGCAAAATTCATTTAAAAAATATGTATTTATCAAAAAGCAATAAAAAACGAGTAAGGCATCAGATGATTTATAATGGGAAACTTGGTTTGCTTGATCAGTCTTCAAATAATTTAATTGGCATGACTTAAGGCAAAATTAAAAAAAAAAAAAAAAAAAAAAAAAATATATATATATATATATATATATATATATATATATATATATATATATATATATATATATATATATATATATATATATATATATATAAAAGAGTAAAGAATATTTAACTTAAACTGACTGCTGCCAAATTTCACATTGGTGAGAAAACAAGTTACCACTAACGAGCAAACATATCTGCATTTCTGTTTTTCCAGATTGAATATATTGTGATAACATTTCAGCTTTTCATTTCAGAGAATAGACATGGGTCTGCTGTGAGATGAACTACTAGTTACTATTAGTTCACAAGCCTGTTAAAACTACAGCAGTTATAATAAACACATAGACATAGCAGAAGGATGTGTAAAATACAGGTAGTCATGGCAACAAATAACAAAATTAGAGAAAGATAATAGTTTACAGGTGCAACACTAGTTGTTTTTTTTTTTTACATTAGGCTTTCAGAATAAATATACATTCACTATGTTCAGTTGAATCGTGATCATCGTTTCTGATTCTTTAGAATGTTCTTTGTTAAAATTTCAGGTTTATGGAGGATGCATCAGTGCATTCCACTGCAATAACAGGCTTGAGGTTTATCATTATCATGTCTGTTTTTATGATTTGCATTCCTACACCTTCTGAGGGGCCTTGGTCTAGTAGTATCTTATATTTTTGCAAAATCTGTGCATTTAGATAGTGATTGGGGAAAGAAATAATCAAGATAATTTCACTAGACTTTCTTCTCTCGA
The DNA here is from genome assembly GCA_014839995.1 of Xenentodon cancila. Taxonomy (NCBI): domain Eukaryota; kingdom Metazoa; phylum Chordata; class Actinopteri; order Beloniformes; family Belonidae; genus Xenentodon; species Xenentodon cancila. Next base: position 20,468,782 of record CM026199.1, read on the forward strand.
GCTCTGTATCTGAGGCCTCAAAGTTTTTTTCACACCTATAGATGAGATGGGGTATTTTTGACACGCCATCTCCAAATGTGTATCTGAGAATTTCATGTATTTTACTTTTTCTGAAATTTTGAATAAATAAATGAGAACCAGATTGCTTCATATATTTATTATCCTGTATGCTGCAGTTTGTCTCTTTTTAGTGATGTGATTTCTGCAATATATTACCTTATTGTAAGGGCTACGCTTCATGATGTTTGGGGTCCCCCAGCTGTTGGAGCATTGTGAGAATGAGGGTCTGCAGAAGGGGTAGCAGTTCATCAGATGAGGCAAGGCTGCCAGATGAGGGTATGTGGATGAAAACCGCTCTCTGCCGACCATGGTACAGCGAGCAGTAATATGCAAAGTCGCACAGGTATCTGGACAGATGACTGAATCGTTATTACTATTCACATCTGTTCACATGGTGCAAAACAGATGCCTACCTGCCAGCATCTCTTGAATAAATCACATTCTGCCCTGCTTGTTTTAGGTGTTTGGAGACAGCCCTCATGTTTATAACAGAGTCCAGTTTTTCTGGTCCACCTTCAATGCAGCAGTGACTTTCAGGGCAAAAGCCACACACGTCTCTATCTTTGTAGCCATTGTTCCTCCCAGTTTGCTCTAAAATCACCACACTTGAACCTCTGGCAATGCCCAGATGTACAGCCAACTGAGAAGACACACACAAAAACACATGTTTTAGATGCTTGCGCAATGAATGGCATGTCAACTGTGTGTCAGTGACTGGTATCTCTACAAAAACAGATGTCAAAGAGACTGACACAATACTTTATACATATACATTTACTGACCACTATTATAGGATCTCGTATTTCACTGCAAAAAAAAAAAAAAAAAACATTAAAAAAAAAATCAACCAAGCACATGGAAGCAACTCAGTGCATTTAAGAATGTAGACATGGTCAAGAAGACTAACTGAAATATAAACTGAACATCAGAATTTGGAGGGGGACTTACAGTAAATGCCCCGAAAAACGATCCAGCGAAGTTGTTCTCTGGGTGACAATATTTTGTCAATACCAGAGGTCCCTTTAGAATAACAATAGTGGCTTCAGATGATAGAATCCAACATTTTCTCAAAATAACCACTCGTCATAACCAAGATATGCAGAAGACCATCTCTGAAAGGACAACATCATGAACCTCAACGCATAAGGACTGTAGTGGCAGAAGACCACTCCTGCCAGCTAAAAACTGAAAATTAAGGCCATTAGAAAAATGTTGGCCTGGCTGGAATTTGATGTAAACATAAAGAAAGTGTGGATCCATGCTGCCTTGCATCAACACATTAAGTTGTTGTTGGTGTAACGGTCCTGGCCCCTGAGAGGCCAACGGAGCACTCTTTAAACACCACAGTCCACCACAGAGTATTGTTGTTGACTACGTCCATCCCTTTAGGAACTGTGCGCCCATTTTTTAACAGCTAACTGCTTTCACAAAGTTCAACTAATCACAAACTGGTTTCTTGAGCGTGACAATGAGATGACTGTACTCAAATTGCCTCAACAGTCACAGTCTAATAAAGCACATCTGGGATGTGATGGAATGGAGATGCTCATCCTGGACCGGCATCTGACAAATCCACAGCATCTGTGTGATGCAACATGGACCACGTTCTCAGTTTTAAAAGCAATTAGGCTCAACCCAGTTCTAGTAATGTGTACCTAATAAAGTTACTGGTGATTTTCTTTAGACAATTCTATCAGACCAAAAGAGAACAAAACACACTTTTTAAATTTTTTTTTGCATGTTCTTTCTTTTTCAGGTTTGGAATACAAAAACTCATATTGTGGATATGTTGTGGGACGTTTCCACTATTTTTATTCCACCGCTTTAATGGAAATAAAGCCAGACTTTATTCTTACTTTTGGTTGAAGAGTTTGCCAGAGTTCCGTAATTATTTGCCGGGTGGCAACATAACTCACTGGGAGCTCCTTCGTGTAAACATGGCTCGTCTTTCCCAGCCCGGCCAACTTCAACGCCTGAAATATATATATATTTATGTATTTATTTATTTTCACAATACGATACATACAGCCGTGGACTATATGCACTATCTGAGATGTGTTTGCCAAACATTACCTGGGCAGCTTTCCAGCTGGGGTTCACCAAAAACTGTCTGAACGGCCCGAACCCTAAAAAGTACATTTAAAATTAAACTTCAAAATAAAGGCACATTTGAATTGAGAAGCTACGTATGCTGCGAGCAAATGCCACATTACCTGTGACGACCACGAGTTCTCTTTCATTCATACTGCAGCCAATATTAATTCACAGTTAGTAAAGAAAAGCTGAAACGCATTTTAAACTAGCACTGTAGTCGAAAACAACGTTTAGCTGAAGCTGTCCTAACGTTTGCATGTACATTTTGCCCACTAGGGGGAGCACGTTTCAAGTTAAAGGGTAAACACAGTGTAGAAGTGGTGTGTTCAAGTACTTTAGGTAAGTTGTGCTAATACCATCGACGTCATCAAGTAAGCTTACTAGAACAACAGGCTACATGAAAGAATCAGGCATGTACTAAATTATATTTTATGTGTTACTTATTTATGTCTTAAATGGGTAATCTGTCAGATTGTTTTCAGTTTGAATGTCTATAATTTATGAGCAGGCTTACGATGAAGTTATAAAAAAAAAACGCATAAAAAAAAACAACACAAACACACTCAATAAGTGTACTTAGTCAGGACATTTAAAGGGGAAAACGGTAAAAATTTAAAAAAGATAAAGAAGACTTTAGGACATGAAATTTGAACTGCAAAAACTATGTTGTTTTTTTATCGCTCAAATGTAAAGTTGGAAAACCGCAAGCATTTCAGATAGTACCTGAATGCAGCATAACATCTGCCAAAGACAGGAGAGGTCCAGAGACGATTCTGTGACTGTGATGCAGGCAGGACCCGCCCTCCTCCTACACTTGTCAAAGGGCACTGATCGCAAATTACATCACAGTTGTGCCCACAGACGCACTCGCAAATGTAATCGGGAGTCTTTATTAACAAACGCAATTTTTTAAACCGCACTTTTCCCATTATTAATAGCTAATTAGAAGCCAAAATGCTTCCTTTCAAACGAACTTTTGAGATCGAAAAACGGCAGCTGCAGGAGCTCAACAACAGACTTGCCCAGTATTTGTCCAGAACGCAGCAGCTTGAACAGGAGAATTCCCGTCTAATTACTGAAATCAATCAACTAAAACAGTCGCAGAAGAAGCCCGAATGGGAGCAAAAGTACAGAGCTGAGATGCAGAGTCTACGGAGAATGGTGGGGCAGCTGTCGTTTGAGAAGTCCCAGGCTGAGATGGAGAGGGAGAAGCTATGGCGAGAGTTGCAGACTGTCCAGTCTCTGTGCAGCGAGCAGACCGAGGTGTGCACGGGCATCAGTGGCGAGCTGAAGGGCTGCGAGAACGAGCTGCAACACGCTCACAAAGTCAACAACGACCTCCAGCAGCGGCTGTTGCTGCTGGAGAACGAGTATAAATTTCTAGAAGACGCGCACAGAGAAGAAATGGGCCAACTCCGTCACCAGGTGGAATCCCGGGTGGTGCCCATCATCACGCAAACTTATCCCGGGCCGCCGGTGGTCTCCGTGGAAGAGGTGCAGGAGTACACCCGCGGTCTGTCTGAGGGATGGATAGAGACGTTTGAAATGTACCAGAAGAAGGTGGAAGAGATGGAGCAGTCAATTAAAACGGACCGGGCCAGACTGAGTGACCTGCAGACGGAGAAAATGCTGTATGCATCAGAACTGGGCAAATTACGCACAGAAGCAGGAAAACAAGCCCAAATTCAAATGCATCTCGAGGAACAACTGACGCATATGCAGGAAAGATTCCGCGTGGACCTAAGTGAGAATCAGGTGAGCATACGTCTTTTGCAATCGAGTGAAATCCCAGTGACGATCGAGTTTCTAGTTAGTTTTTCAATATCTATCTATCTATCTATCTATCTATCTATCTATCTATCTATCTATCTATCTATCTATCTATCTATCTATCTATCTATCTATCTATCTATCTATCTATCTATCTATCTATCTATCTATCTATCTATCTATCTATCTATCTATGTAAGGTGTGTGTGCGAACATTCAAAACAATAATGGAAAAAAAGACAGAACTATCTATGTCTAAGTGAGCCATGGGAGGGGGGAGAGGCCCCTGCCACACCCACTGCCCTTAGAGGCACTGGTGTAGCAGCAAGGCACAATAGCTGCAAACACATTATAGATCAATCTTGATTCTTAGGCCTACATCATCATTCCTGACTGCCCTTGGAATGCATGCATAGAAAAACGCCTACGTTCCACCAGGCTTCTTGCATCATAGTTTCAGCATATCCTAATACATGTGCTATGTTTTTCTTAATACACACCCAGCAGTTTTAGCTGGGATAAGTTTGGATTCCCATAAGAGCCAGAAACAAGGATCTTGCATGCATTATTTGATTTTGGTATAAAAGAAAAATTGACTGGCTGGGTGACAGGCTGCCTCCCAAGCACTTTACAACTGATAGATTACTCCAGTCACTTAAACCAATTAGCTGTCAGACTGACAAATCCTTATTAGCATCCTAAAGATGGAGCCCCAAGCAGGTAAAGGGTCACTTATAAATTACAGTAATGGCCTTACACTGCAGGTGTCCTTCAGTCCCACAAAAATCAAACTCAATTCCTGCTCAACGTTGGAAAAATCTTTGTTTTCCCCACCATCTAGATGATTATTGAGGAGCTGGAGCATGAGAGGAACATGCTGGCTGATGCTATGGCAGAGAAGATGAGAGAGCACCAGCAACTTCTCCAGATAAGGATGGATCTGGGTATGGAGGTGGCTGCGTACAGGTGACGAGTCTCTTGGTATTCCTTCATCAGTTTCCCAGGCAAAATAAATAAATATGCATTTATTTTAGGTATGTCTTTTCATAGAAGATAATCTTCATAGCATTTCTCACACAAGGTTCGATTAACTAAACTGGAGTTGATAAACCTCAACAAGAAACAAAAGATTATTTTGATGAAACTACAGTTTGGAGGACATGTCATGAGTCAGATTGCTCAGATGTGTCCAACTGTTAGAAAAAAAAATGTTTTGAAAATAAGGCAAGAATATGGTGTTGCAGGCTGCTTTGCTTTGGCGTGTCTCCAGACACCTCACAAATTCAATTAAAGATTTCATAATCACCTGCTTGAAAGAAATGTGTATGTTTTTGAATTCATAAATGCAGATAGTATTTTTGTGACTTTTTTTGTGAATTATATCTGTGACTTTAAATATGGTCATACCTATAATATGCGTCCCTGAAAGGCGAATGTATTTCTAAAGCAGACGGTAAACACTGTATTCGCTCATTTAAAGATTATATTATTGTGATATCAGAATCTGCTGTTTCACACGGGATAAAATATAGCATTAAGACAATTCCCAGGAAGGTCTTGAGGAGACGATCTACTCCAGTCTGCCTTTATATGGATCTTCCTTGGCACATCTGATTTCGAACTTTTGGAATAGACGCAGTACTCGCCTACAGACGTAGCAGCGGTTTGTGTTTTTGCATGTGTCATGAGTCAGCTTTTGCAGTGGCATTTATGGGAAGAGTGTGGACAGCCCCGCATTGTAGTCGTTATTTTTAGGTCAGTCTTTCGGAAGGCACTCTACAGGGAGGTTGTTCTTTCTTTTTGAGGCACTTTGGTTTGTTTGCTGAAACATGGTCAAGGAGAGGTGAGCTGTTCAAGCCAGTTACAAAAAGTCTTTATTTAATAAGACTGACTCAATATGATTTTGATGAAGACTACCCTATATGGTCAGCTCCAGGATTCACATCATTTCATAAGCCTGCTGAGTTTAGTTTGAGAGGGTTGACATGGCAGAGCGGAATGATGTACATCATCTTGTGAGGTATTTTATTCTATTATGAAACAGTTTGTTTACATGTCTGTATATTTTACGTAATTTGCTTGCCTTCATAAATATTTTCTCTTGCCTCTGTTCAGGGCTCTTCTGGAAGGTGAACGAGTTGATCTGCAAGATGCTCATAGGAGGGTGAATAAACCTCAAAGGGAAAGAATAATAGGTACTGTTTTGAAAAGTATTTAGTATTTTCTTTTTATTGATAGACTAAATACTAGAAAAATTTGTTATTTTCCCAGGAAAAAGTAGAACACTCAATGCGCCAATTAATTATTTTAATTCCTTCTGTGCTTCAGATATCAAGATGCCTGCCAAACCCTACACACCCAGAGTCTCCATGTTAACCTCCACACAACGTATGGATTTCAAGTACATGCCCTCTACAAACTTGAGCAGATCCCCTGTGCCTCACTCCGGGTCTTTAAGTCCCTCCAGGGTCATTCCCATTTCAGTTGCTGGGAGGTCCCGACATCAGAGTCCTGCGTCCAGAAGGGATATGATCTCATTCAACAAAGCCCGGGCCGCCTCCTCTACCCCTACTGTCAACACCAACGAAAATAAACAACCAGGCCAGAAAGAAAAGCAAATGCGTCAAAATGTGCAGGGGACTATAGCGGAGGAAAAACCAGCGAAACTCAAACACATCTCTAAAGAAAAGCAAGTCACGACTAGTGCTGAAAGCAAATCGATAAGAGTGGTGTCACCCCCAGTGACAAGCCTCGGCACAGGAACAGAGACGGAGAGCAACAAGCAAGTGTCAAATGTTAAGGAGACAGGCGGTGCTCCTGATGAGATCCAAGTAGAGGATACACCTGAGTCTCCATCAGGCCCAAGTGAGAAAAACATTTTAGATTCTGTATCTGTGGAAGAGATCATAGAGAAAGTGATCAGGCCAGCAGGTTTGGAAGCTAAGCTCTGTTCATCTGGAGACTCGAAGGTCAGATATCATGTGGAGAAAACTGAACAAGAGGATGGCACCACAAAAACGCAGATTGTGCTCGAGTCCAAAGTGGAGGAAGAGCTGGATGTTTCGGAGGACACTGCCCTTGATGAACTCCTAAAGCAAGGTGTGAAGAAGGTTTCACTTGAGGACATAGATAATACAGCAACAGGAAGCATGATCAAGAATCTAATAAGTAGTCTTCAAGGAGGAGAAAAGCTACTAAATAAGTCTGTCAATGTGGAAATCATTGAGGAACCCGTGGACTCTCACAGTGATGAAGAGCTTGAGGTTGAACAGAAGATTAGATCTAGTCTTTATGAGCCCTCAGCACCATTCCACATTGAGGAGCTAGAAAATGCCCCTCATGACACTCGAGAAGAAAGAAGAGATGATGCCATGAAATTCTCCTTAAGAGGTACAGACCAGTCCAGTCGTGGTTCTGTGCAAGTTCTAGAAGTCTCTAGAGATAGAGGATCTCCACCGTTCTCCCATGACCATGATTCACATGAGTATATTGTGTCCACACCAGATGACAACTCTGAACCAGATGAGGGTGGAGGAATAACGTCATATGGCCATTATGGAATTGTATATGACCTATCGGATGAGAGGTATTATCAAGATGAAAGCCCTCCACAGAAAAGGGTCATTGTAGAGGAAAGTGATGAATATGTGGCAGGTGATAACTCATTTGCCAAGGAAAGCTTTCCAGAGTGCATCATTGAAGAAGAGGTTCGTGTCTCACCAATAGTGCAAGAGTCAGTGCTCGAGTACCTGAGAGAGGATTCTTTGGAGCCCAAACAGCAGCTGAAGGGAGCGCTGGAGAAGCTACAAGGCTCAATATCGGGCCCACTGAAGGAGGAGCTGGCTTTCCTCACAAAAGTGAGTAGTGAAAGTCCACAGAATGTGGCTGTCAAAAAAGTGGAACAGTCAAGTGATAATGGAACGACGACTATAGTTGCAGAACTAAATGTCTCTCAAACCCTGGAAGATTCTGGCCTTCTGGAAGCAGGAGACGATCTCTCTGATGAGCAGATCATGGCAGCGCTCAGGTCTTCTAATCTGGAGTTTGAGAAAGCCCTCATTGGAGGGGCAGGAGGGGTGCACAGCATCAGGGTTTTCAAGGAAGATGAGGGCGCTTATGATGAGGGTTTTGAAGACATCGGCAAGGAAGGAAAATCTGCATCTGAAATCATTGAAAAAGGCATCAAGCTGGGATCTGCAGAGAAGTCCTTCACCTGGCAGATGGAGCCAAGCTCAGAGCAAGAGCTGCAGACTCAAAGTTTGGAGACTCAAGAGAAAAGAGTTGCAACGGTTTACCTTGAAAATCCTTCGGAAGACTGAAAAAAAAAAAAAAAAAGCAGAATGACTCTAAAATTCAGTGATTGCCAAAGTGCATATACAGAGGTTTTCTTAACACAGCAGCGCACAGAAAGCAGTGATGCTGGCTCTCGACACTGCAACAATGCAGCTGTTTCTGCAAAATATCTTTACAACTTTGGTGTAATCCTTTACAAAGCTAGAATATAATAAGCTTAAAGTAACTACACTAATCATTATGTATAAATTGTTGCTATGCTACGAATAAAAAACACACAATGGTAACATGAGCGAGATCAAATTAGGATTAAAACATTGACATCCTGCAGCAATTTATGATAATGATCTGTGCTGTGTTACTCTGAACGTTTTATAACTTGCAGTTTATCTATAGTTGTTTTCTCGACATTTCTATTTCTGTACTAACATGGACTTTTGAGCTTAAACAGCCCATTTTACGGCCATCGCTCCATGACCTCATTTGTCGTAATGTGGCTTTTTGATCAACATTTAAAGCAAACTACGATGGGGTAAATGGAGTTTTGAAGGGCTGTGCAGCTTTTCAGACTTTTTATTTTTCATATCTTGAGAATCTTTACTAAATGGAGTGATCTTTTCAAACAGAATCTAGTTAAGCTTGCAGCAAAGGACTTTATTGGGAGTGGGAAAAAATGGCACTTATAGTATAGTTTATTATAAAATAAGTTACTCCACTTGGTATTTTTTTTATATTATTTACCATTACATAATGTTACATTATAAATTTTAAATAGGGGAAAAAATTGCCATTACTGAACCAACATATTAATTGGTATGCACCACTGCTATATATATATATATATATATATATATATATATATATATATATATATATATATATATATATATATATATATAAAAGGTTGACTTGAAAAGCAGTGTTCATGAGTAACAGTAGAACTATGACATCATTCTGTAACCACCACTGGTGAAAATATCTATGCGTCTGGTTATGATGCGTGACATTTTGGCCGATCAATTTATTGGTGATTGCATAGTTGGCTCAAAGGATTCAACTCTGACCGCAGAGTGCAGTTGTGACTGCGTCTATTTTTGGATAATCGGCTTAATAGTATTGCGTGTTCTCGAGGGTTTGTTGTGTTGTGTGCTGGTGGTGGAGACAGAAATGGACCGCCACTTTTACAAGCTGGTTACATGTCTGTGACTTTTTTTTTTTTTAACTGGGCTGTATAATTCACTCTTTACTGAGCAGTGTTCTTTCTTTCTTTTTTTTGACATGATGTAAAATGTAGAAATGCCAAATTCAGCATGAATTCAATGATTTATTTCATTGAATTGCCCAGAATTACTAGCTTTCCACACATTCGTCACCTGTTAACACAGAAATGGGCTTAAAAGATCTGTCCTTACTAGTAAAATTATACTAGCCTGGTTATTATACAATATCTGTCATCTGGACATTTTGTGACATTTTACAGGATATGATTAAAAAAAAAATCACCATATATAAAATCTTTTGATGGATTGGGTTTTAATGGCTTAGTCAATATTCAATCCATAGGAAATGGACAAAACAATATTATTTGTGTTTTAATGATTTCTTTTGAACAAAGGACATTGCTTTGGTTGACATTATTTCCAACTCTTAATTGAAAAGTGAAAGCGTGACAAATACATAACGGGAAAGTTTTGCTTAAATATGTTTTTCAACGTTAACACATGCCACCTCACAAAATAAGTAACAGCAGCTGATTTTGAAAGGGAGTGACTTATACGATGATGACATAATAAAAATCATAATATACAGAGTCATCTCTGAGATTTCTGATCTTTTTATCTTCGGCTTTGTCTCTGCTGTCTCGCCACCACCTCTGCTGTCCTGAAAACCACATGGTAAATGGCTGCATTAGTAAAACATAAAACACAGAATGTATTATTTCACTACTTCAACTGAGATTTTATTTAAAATTTAACCATATTAGCTAAATCATACCGTTGACTCGTAATTTATTGCCAAGAGTGTGAAATGCTTTAATGCTGATCAGTGCGTAGTTTAATAGTAAATGCCTGCTCTGTTGTGAGGCTTTACCTTGCCAACATGTCCACAGCTTTCCGTGCAGCTTTTGTTTTCTTGTGTTGAGGACCATATAACAAGCTCTGGATCTTCAGACTCTATAATTAAAACAAAAAAAAAAAAAAAACAACCCAGCAGCAGATAGGGTGGTCAGTTGAAGATGAGAAGTTCAACTTGTACAGAAAGACTTCCTAGCAACATGTGGATGCACTAAACATACCAAAATAACCACTGTAGCTATCCAACGTTTAGATAACAGCTGTGCCATCCAATCAACAAGAAGGATCTTCAAAATGTACCATGAGTAATCTTAACTATCAACCCAGGACTCCAAGTTAATTTACAAAGTAAATACTCAGACTTTACTGCTTTGCTTTTTTGTATGTAGTTTGAGGCAACAAAATGAGAGCAAACAGCAACTCAACTCTGATAGGCAATAAACTACACAATACATGTGCTTATGCATATTTACGAAACGTGCATAGTAAAAACCTGCCTCTCATCTCCTGATCCTCATAAATAACGACACGTGAAGAGTTAAAGCCGGACTGACTGGATGAAATGCTTCTCCCTTCACTGGTAAAAGCAAAACACTGGTAATCTGGCACGGATCCATCTGGCCTCTTGGATGTTTTCACCGTTGCTAAGGTTGATGTAATGGAAGGGAGTTTTTGTTTTTTGTTTTTTCAGCAGTACTTCAGACGAAGATGGGTGAATGAGTCAAAACTGTATGATGTAGTTCCATTGTTCTTTGTTTTTAGTTGTTCATCTGCACTGTATCCAGCGTATAAGCCAGCTTTCCTCAAAACAATAAAGTATGTGCAAATAGTGACATTTAAAAAAAACAAAACAAAAAAAAAAACAAACCTAAGCGCTCTGTTGCTGGTCGGGGCTCTTCAGAAAGGTTACGAGTCAGATGTAGTGCAGAGAGTGAAGTCTGATATACCCTGTCATACTTGGCCCCCTCTGTGTTCAAACAGCAACAAAACAACATAGCAACCAGGCAGCTTCACTGGCAGGCAAGTCCTTACGAGAAGAAAGCCATTCCCCTTCCCCGATATAGTTTAAAAGGTTCAGTTGATACGTATCACGTAAGGTATACAGAGTGTAAAATAAAGAAATGGTCTTTAGAAGTTGAATACTGTATTACTGTGCGCTTTTGATTCAGGGAAATAATGGCATACCGTGCTGACTGCGGACGGTTTCCATTTGATGTGACAGCAGTCAGCAAACTTCTATTCTCTTTACAAAGTAGCGTTACCCATTACCCATTCAGACAGAAGAAACATAAAGTCACTGTGCCTGATATTATACACTGGTGGCGACTCTGTACAACTGACCCTTTCCAAGATTAGCATGCGACTCTGATAACACTGAGCTCTGGAGAGATGTTAGAAATAGCTCCTCTCAACATGACAGGGCCTCTGTGGGTATTCTGAGCAGGCCATCCATCCTCTCGGCGTTGCAGGTGTGCAAATCCACCAACTCCTTGCCTTTTGTCAAAACCTCACAGTTTTGTAAAGAAAATGTCAAATTTGAAGATGCTCTCTCTCCAACATTACTCGTAAAAAATGAGGACCAGGAAAAAAAATCTAAAGAAATCAATACGATAACCTTTGTCATAGTCCTGTGGGCTTGGTCCATCCTGCCCTCAGTCATTTCCACACTTCCTATCAGCTGGAGAGTATCTGCTACCTCAGCGCTCAGGTCACCAAAAGCAGATCTTTTAGCATCAAGAGAAGCTCTCTGGATCTCCACACATTTCTGTATTTAGAATATGGAAAATGTGTGAATGTTGACAATCTGAAGAGAGGATTCTTTTATTTTTTTTGTCAAAAACTTTCAGTTTCCTGTGATATTAATAACATTTATGTGACATGATCAAAACAGTTTGGCTGTGCGTTACCTCTTGCTGTCCATTAATGAGGAGAAAGCGACAGAAGTCATCCTGGACAGCAAGGAAGGTTGGATCCTGCAAACCTACAGACTTCCTGTAAGCACTTAAACTCTGCTCAAAATAGTGACCAGCAGAGTCTACAGGAGCACAGAAAACCACAAAAAAAAAAACAAAAAAAAACAAATATAACGCACATTATCTTAAATTGTAAAAACAGTTTGACAGAATCTGTTTCCCTCTGCTACCTCATGCATCCAATATAAACCTAAACACTACATACTATGAAGAATATACTACAGGAAGAAAGTTCCAGATGTTAAGCTTTACAAAGCTTCCACTGATTTTAAATTTGCCATGACATGGTACATGTCTGAACCTGGTTTCTAAAAGGCCTGTGATTAAGTGGATTTCCCTAAACCTTTTTAAAGTCCTCGACATATAGGAAGACAATGAGATATTCATCTCCTAATTAACCCCTTGTGTGCATTGCTCAGGCCTTGTATATGATTGTGAACAGACTCACCACTGTGGTGGGGCTCTGTTGGAGTAGAAAGGAGGAGGGCCAGGCTGTGGGAGATCTGAGCCTCCTCTAGTCCTCCTGGACTGTGACTCATGGCGATGGCATGGGCCTAGCAGAAACACACTTATGAAATAAAACAGATCGCAAACTACAGAACTAGAAGTGAAGTAATATTCCTTAATGTGCCTTAACACAGTCTTGAAATAATGGAGCCGTCATATGTTTGTGCGTGTTCAACACATGGTTTGGCTCTTGCCTTGGAGAGATGCTCTGCTGCCCTCTCCAAATGACCTCTGTCTTGTTCAACAGCCGCCATATCTCTATAGACACGGCCCGTCTTTTCTGGCTCATCACAATCCTTCAGCAGTTGCAAAGACTTGCCACACTGGTCCAATGCTTCTTCTGGACGATTTTGTCTCTTATAAACCCTATGAATCAGAAATGACAATAAAGTAAGCAGGCTGGTATAGAAAAAAAAAAAAGAAAAGAGAAATATAATGGCAACATCTGAAGGTTGCTTCATGCTCTATTGTGTCTTCTCTTCATCATATGTTTACAATATCTCTACATGTGCATGTTTCATGTTCGACACTTTTTTACTACACTGCTTTACTCCTTCAACAACAGAAGAGGCTGCATGTCTACCCACTAAATAAGTACTGAGGCCTTGCAGGGGTGAAATATCTGTGTGAAGCCTGGTGCAGTGCAGACTATAACTGGGAGAGAAGTCCCTCCTAATACTTAAGATTGCATTCGCTCACAAGTCTCTAACCATTTCCTCTGAGACTTGACGCTGCAGTGCTCTTCTTCACCATGTGTATCAAAGTTCTTCTAAATATAACGGATGTTCTTGGCACGTATGCGAAAACAACCTCAGCAAAGCTGGCCATTGTACTTGATGAAGCAGACCCAGAATAGTAAAGTGCCATTTATTTGCTGCTCTTAGGTCTCACGTGTTCTTTGCTGTTGTTTTTCTAAAGTGGTGTCCTGCTATACTATGTGGAGCTGCTCTGGGTCCTACAAGACAAGAGGGCGTGAGCGGAGAGTGAGGCAGATCCAGCGTGCATCAGCCAACACGACGACACAGGAACCATTACGGCGGCAGTGCTAACAGCTTCAAACCATTTAATGGACTCCAAACTCAATTCCGCTCTCCAGTAAAGGCGGATGTTTTATTCAATAGGCAAAAGTCTCACTACTGTACAAACTCTTGGTAGATTGCCATCAGAGCATTATAGTAACCCAGATTCTCCACATCCACATTCTAGCATCATTCTTAACTGATTGACAATTAAACATTTAAAATTAAATAAACCTGCAGAATGACTCTTTTTTTCTTTTTTTTTTTTTTTTTTTAGTAATTCAAATATGCCTTCTAATTTAGTAAAAACTGGGGGCAACATGTGTGGGAACCGACCATGTGAGTTCGACGTTGTTGGCCCATGTCCACATCTCAGAGGTGCATGTACTTGGATATTTCTGGCTCAGAGGTTATAAACGAACACTACAGATTACAAAAATATCGCGAAAGCTCACTTCCACAAATTTTCCCATGAATCTAAAGTTTATACCAACATGGCTTGACGGACATCAGAGTTTCCCCACCCATGACTGTTTATGTGGAAGGCACTTGCGCTCCTTTCAGAACAGCAATGACAGCTGCCCTAAAAGGACTGGTGAAATCCTGCCACTCTGCCTAAACGGTGAAGCAAAGACAATGCCTCTCTATTCTCTCATTCACTCTGCATCCTTATGCACTTCCTGGCAGAACGGCAATAGGCCACATTCTATTGAAATGTACTTAGAATCCACAAGGCTGGAAATTAATATAATTAAGGGTTTGTAGATGCATTGCCAAGCAAGTCACACAGTCCTCTTTTGTAAATGTTTCCAGAACATGTTTGACGCAAGTTTGCTGGGCGTTCATTTGGAAAATGATGCAGATAAGCCATGCCCACGTGCGGGACAAAACCCCCACCAGCTTGCTCCAGTAAGAAGCCCAAGTAAAAGTCACTTAGTTCAGTGATATTCCACAGATTTTAAACAATATTGAGGGTGGGGGACTGTGAGGGCCATGGCAAAACTTCCAGCAATGCACGTCTTGAAGTAGTCTCCAAATTATGGCTTTGTTATTACAGACATAAAGCTGTATATCTGTAAAGCTATAGATAAATAAAGCTTTATATTATAAAGCTCTGAAGATTCCCAACTCTGACTGCGAACATCCTGAAGCTCTGACAAGCGTCTTAAGAACAGAAATATTGGTAGAAGTGCAAAACCAAAACCAGTTTCACCTCAGAACCTGCCTAAAATGTCATGATTGTATGCCTCAAAACTTCAATTCCATCATCGGTGATGACAAACGCTGCGAATGCACATGGCAAACAAACAATGAAACAGTAGACATAAGCACTTATTTTGACACGCAACGATGCTGTGACAGACTGAGTAGCTGTATTGTAGTTGTAGCTGAAGTGGAGACACTGCTGTAACCTAAAGAGATGTTTTGTTACCTGCAAGACGTTGTGTTGAGGCTAAACACTTGTGAAGGCACAAGTTGTTTCACCACTGAAACCTGGTCTGGAATTCATACAGGAATAAAAAATTAATCTGTTGATTTATACGAGCAGTCAAAAAGTCATAGTTTCAAAATGCAAGCATGTAGACAACAAATTTAATTGCAGCAGTAAATCCTGAGCTTCCCTGGCATAAGTGAGCCATCACACTACTGAAAAGTGGACACCTTGAGTGTGAACCTAAAACTGCGCACAATGTTTGGACTAGTATCTCTAGCTATAGCTGAGCTTACTTCATTGTTCCGGGCTTTGGTGGGAACATTCCCCTCCGTCACAACTTTGTTGACGGACAGAGCTTTAGAAGCATGCCAAATTCTTAGTCATCACCTAACAAAAGAGATTTAGCAAGCTTACACACACCAGCCAGAGTCTGCACATTTTTTCAATTACACACATCATATAAACAAACACTGACTCAATAAAAAAAAAGATAAAGATGGCATCATTTACAAATTCCAGTTAGTATAGCTCACCCACCCAACCCCCACCCACCCACCCCCCCGATATCAAAACAACAAGTGTGATTAAGTGGGATGATCTAAATTCAAATGATATCTCCTAGTTTTGATTGCAAATTGAATTTCAAAGGTTTGTACAATCACAGCTTTTAACAATTTAAAAACCTAAAGGAGCCCTAAAGTCTATAAGTAAATGTGGTGGTGATGGAAGATTCAGAAAGCTTATTTAAAAAAAAAAAGCTGAATAAATACTTGAAAAGAGGATGATCACTAATCAGAAAAACTGCCCCCACTGTTTCTGATTTGACGTTTAATGCTTTCCCCATCTGGGCCTCAGCTTCATCAACGGCCAAAACAAAATGCAGCAGCCTCACCCAAAACATCTGCGCCACAAAGCACCAACGCTTACTGCTGAGCTTGCAGGACGATCAAAGGGGGAAGTCCTGATTAAGATGATTCCCAGAAAATGTGCAATAATGATGATAACACTACATAAACGAGCGTGCAAAAACCTTCCTCTAGGAAGGTATTGGCTTGTGCAAATTCACAGGAAAATGTCGCCATCTTGTGGACAAACAAACTAATCAAATGTAGAAGCGTTTTGGAGAATTTGAGATGTTGTCACAAGTTTTCAAATGCATCAGATTACATTTTGACTTGGCCCAGAAAAGACTTAACCTTTGCCGTCTCACACACGCACACACATGCTGCAGTGTACCTGAATAAACCACTGGCGATTTCCAGCTGAGTCTTTATCTTTTCTTCCTTGTTGATGAGACTGTTTTGATGAAGCTCTTCAAGGACTTGTTCTGCCTCCAGAAAAGAAGACTCTGCTTCCTCCAAAGTTTAAAGGTCAAGGACTTTTGTCTGAGATGACATTTACACTATGTTCGGTCCCATTTATTATTTTCGAACATACCAATAAGAGGATATTTTTCCGTGAGTAGTGAAGCACCTCCTTGTGTGAGGAGTACATTCAAGAGACATGTTCGAAGCTTAAGCTTTTCATCTCTGGAGGAAGACAAAGAGGAGCACAGAGGTAGTAGCTCTCTGGCGAGTGCCGAGTGCTCCCGTGCTTGTTGTCCCCATCCTGGTGGAACAGAAACTATGCAACATTTAAAATAAACTCTACCTTTGATATAAAAAATATAATCAAAGAATGAACAAAATAAAACTAAATGGCAAATGACTTGACAAACAGACGTACGTGGACAAATCATAGTGAGTTTAAGCTTGAAAACAGCACAAACGGCCACTTCTGTTTACTCTTAACATGCACGATAAGTTCAGTGCAGGTTTTAAAATTACCCTTGAACTGAAAATATCCCCTAGCCAGTCGGGCATGGCCTTGGGCGACTTTCAGATGCGTCTGTCCATGCACCAGCTTTGTCAGAGCAATGATTCGCACCAGGTCCTGGATGCAAGAATCGAACTGAGAACATACAGAAGGGATCTGTCAGTAAGACAACAGTCTGCTTCACTGCATCAAAAGTCAGATCAATCATGCAAATCCATTAAAGTAATTAGTACTTTTAAACAGTTCATGAAAACTCGCCTTTCGATCTTTTTGATTTAACGTTTCCGATTTTATTATTTTTATCAACCTATATTATTGCATATTTTGGGCTTTGGTCTATTAATAAGATAAAGCAGCCTATTCAATAAAAAAAATAAAAAAACTTTTTTATCATAATTAAAATGTTTGTGTTGTATTATTGCTTTTAAGTCGTTGCATTCCATAAGACAATAAACTGAACAAAACACAAAAAAGGCAGTCAGTAAACTACATGAAAACAAAAGTATCAAGTTTTAATTTTATTTATTTTTGAAGCACTTAAACAAAAGGATGCATAAAGAATTAGGGTTATATGAAGATGCACTCTCTTGTGATGATAGATTGAATGCACTTGGCAGGTAAAGTGGCTTTCCTACAACTTTTACATATTTGTATAATCTAAACTGAGATGCATTTTACATTGTGCAAAACTTGACTATAATAGTTCAAAAATTATAATAAAATTAACGATAAACATGGGTTTTCCTCAACTCTTTGAAATTTTATTTCATTGGAGAGAATATATAATCTGATTTCTTATGATGCATGGGAGTGTTACATCCTAAATGCAATCAAAAATATGTAAATCAGAACCACAAACTCAAATCTAATGAATATTAGTATACAGTATATCATTGTTGCTGTAGTCTAGACGCTCCAAAGGCCTTGTTTCACCCCATAACATACACTTACCTCTTGGTTGTCCTCTCTGATCTGAGCCTGCGTTTCAAAGTACTTCAGCTTTTCCTCTGGAGGCATCATCAAAAATTCCTTATTGTCCCACCCTGCTTGTGAGGGAGTGGGTGCATCTGAACCACGGTCAGTGAACACATCCATAGCCCCGCTGGTGCTTCCCAGACTCCCTTTGCGATGTGCAGGTTAGGTGAAATCAAATATGTGACCACTGACTACCTTCAACTCTCAATTGTGAGGAAGCAGCAGATATAATGTAAAAAAAATTAAATTACTTGAGCCAGTGTCCTTTTGTTTGGTCGGCGGGGTCTAACGGGCGCCTGGACGAGATGGATAAAAGCGTGAGGAAAATGTACGCGGTCAAAGATTTAGAAGAGTTCATTCGTGCTTTTAAGATGTCTTGACTTTTCCAATTTTTTTTGTAAACTATCAGCATGAAAGGTCATTTCCCATTCAGTGCGGTAAGTCTTCCCTACCAGGTTGGTCTTGGTGGTTTTGTTGCCGTGGTTACCGTGAGTGTGGTAGTTTATCTCACATGCAGACATGCATTTTTATTGCCGATATTATGGCACTCGATCGCAATATGAACAAATACATTACGTTATATGAAACGCAAGTAGTTTAAAATCTATATCTTGATGCATGGTTGTTTTATGGAGTTACACTTCTACCAAACACCAGCTGTGCGACTTCCACCCAGCTAGTACATTGCTAAGGAAGCTCTCTGAAGAGGTTGCCAGATTTTGTGACAGAATCAAGCAACCGGATCTATTAAGACAAAGGCCATAACGCTCGTCGTGCTAAAAGAAAATAAAGTAAAATAAAATAAAACATTCAGAATATCATTTCGTTGCAATAGCCGATTCTAAAGTGATTACAAAAAAGTTAGAGGTAGATTAACGTTTGATTTTGTGCATATCCAATTTAACAACCGAATAGCGGACTTGGCAACCCTGCTCTTCCGGCAAAAGTAAATAAGGAAGTAGGAAGTTCAAGGATACAATTCTATGAAAACTGTCGTCCCCAAGTTAATATTCCCTCTCTCGGTATTTTGCCACGTCTTTCGGAAAATCATATATATTTATTGTGTGCATGATTCCGTGTGTGTTGGATATATATATATATATATATATATATATATATATATATATATATATATATATATATATATATATATATATATATATATATATATATATATATATATATATATACAGGGCTGCCAACTCTCATTCAATGAGCGTTCTCACGTTGGAAAATAACCTATACTTCAACTATCTGAGTCAGCCTTTGCGTCGCTAAACACCACCTGTGCTCCAGCAGTTACGTCTGTTACGCGCGGTTTAACAGGCGGAGAGGCGTTCCCCTGCTGTACACACTCCCCTGCGGTAGGTGGCGCACCAGATGATGCTGCACTCGCCGGCAGCTGAAAGGGAAGTGGACTAGTAACCAGCTGGTTGTATTTGATATTGATATCAACTTTTAAATATTGGTGATTACCCGATGCCTGTGAGTTTGGCCACTTTTCTCCCAGTTCTGCAAACCATTCACCTTTCAACAGGGTACGTTCTGTATCCCTGTCACTATCAAGAAAACGGACATATGCAAATAAATAATGGCTAAAAATGAATTACTCAAGGTATTTAGTGTGAAGGTCATACAGGTTGTGACAAATATAAAAAGAAGACCTTAGGCTCATCAGGATGTCACAAGCACAAGGTTGGGGTTGACAGCATCTATTCTGATCATCAGTATACTTTCCTGATGCAAATGTGACATGTCATTCTTCAAAAGTCACCAAAATGCGCATTATGATATTGTCTTATGAAGTGGAAAACTCAGTTTTCCTGAGTTCAGGTTCAACATACTCACGAGTTTGTGCATTACCCACTTTCTGAAATGGAGCCCTGGTGACTTTCACCGCTATATTAAATAGAGATATGACCTAAATACAACATCAGTAAACTAATGTTTATGTTGAAACATGTCTGCACCTAGATGAGTGTGTTGAAAAGTGCATTTACAGCCTAAGTTGGTTTAGTAGTTTAGTAATTGTAGTTTAGTAATTTAAAAATGAACAAAAATCCCATGTGTATAATCATTGAAAAGAGTGTTTGCTGTGTTTTTGGTATGTGTTTAAATTACTTTGATATTTTGTGTTGCAGAGCCCCTTTCTGATTTGAACGCCACGTCCGCTGGGGAGAAATTGAGACGCATTTGTCCACAGACAGGGATCTGCAAGATTCTGGTGGACTTGAGGATCTCACCATGGTGGAGTCAAAGTTTAGTCCTGTCCCTTTTGGTAGTGTTTTGTCATACCAGTGTCCCCTACAGACTGGCAGTGAAATTGTGAGGAACCTCAAGTCTCCCAAAATTTCCTCACCTGCCTGTTGACGGCTACAGGTTTCATACAAACGTTTACTTCACACCCAACTATGAGCAGCATTACATCCTTGAGAGCCTAAGGACAGGCTACAACAGGGCCAATGATGCCCTTGAATCTTATAAAGCCATGTTTGTTATCGGTAAACGCAAACCGCGATCAGGACAAATAGTGACACCATAATTATTCGGATGATGGTTTATATCCTGGCCACTGAAACAACTGAAGATTATTAGTTTTGTGTTATGTCCCACAGTAGATGAACATGGTGAAACAGTGAAACATGGAATTGAACCAATACACTCTAGCTACACTCAGCTTTGATTGGTAGCCTGTGGAATACCAGAAAAACGTATTAATGTTTAGTCAAATGTATTGTCTTATAAAATCTAAATGCAAGTCGTTAAAATTTACTTAACAGCTTAAGATTGGTTAAATCACTCAATGATCCTGTAAATCCAATTGAATTCCTACTTTCAGCATCTGCTGTTTCAGTTGCCATGTCTGTTGGGTCTTATTTAGTTTCATTAAACTGGTCAGACAAAAAATAAATTTTAAATTTGTACAAACTACACGATTATATAAAGATGATTAGTTATCTTTGATCAGTCGTACCAGTGTTTCAGAAATAGCTTTGCTAAATAACCTGCATGTGTAAAATAACCTTACTTTTGTTCATGTCGTAAGTCGTCACTGCAGTTAGTAAAGACATTTTTAAAAATGAGAAGTCACTGTTGCAAAAGAAACGCTCCGATAAATTTATCAAATAACATTTATTTTTTTTATACCAGTAAATGAGTGAAACAGAATTTTAAATCCAGTTTCATTATTTTTATGTAATTATTCAAATATATGCATTTTAGGGCAAGAGTCCAATTTAGCCTGCACTCATCTGGATTCGGGTGAAGGAGGCAGCCAAAGAAGAGATCCGGACCTCCCTCCTAGCCCAGTTCTTCCAGGGAGATACCGAGGTGTTCCAGGCCAGTTGAGAAACATAATCTCTCCAGTGTGTCCCGAGTCTGACCCAGGTCCTCCTCAGGATTGGAAATATCAAAACATCTCCTAAGGAAGCTGTCCAGAGGCCATTTAAACTAGATCCTGGAACCACCTCAGTTGACTCAACTTGTTCTGGGTTCACCAGTGAGTCCCTCCCCCAGGCCTGGCTCCAGGGTGGAGCCCCAGTCTACTGGATCTGAAAAAGGGATATACGCCTGCTGCATTTTTATTATGTGCATATTTGTCATTAAGGAATCGCTCTTAGTCTGGCTTGTGGCCCAGGATCAGTTTGCCTTGGGAGACTCTATCAGGGGTAAGACCCCCAGACAACATAGGGCCCGGGATAATTTTATTTTTTATATGTATATTTTTTTTTTCAATGTAGGAGAAACCGGAGCACCCGGAGAAAACCCGTACTAAATGTTTTTATTTTTTTTTTCTTTAAATATCAGTTCATACAACTTTGAGAACAATGTTTAGCCCCCATAATAAGCAGTTGGTGTTGTCAGAAATATGACCCGTTAAATCAACAATGTTACTGGTGAAAAGCCAATCTGTGTTTCCAGCTGATTGTTTATGTGCATCTCGAAACATTTAACAATGATGTCAGACAAAGGATCTGTCAAATTCATGCACGTCAGTGCAGTTTATCCCGGAGATGTCGCAAGTGTAGAAAGGTCAATTAATATACCAAAACTGAGGAAGCTGAACATTTCTTGTCTGGTATTAAAATCTTTTTATTGATCAAAGCCCACAGTTTACCATATAGCTGCTTATAGAGGATGTCACAGTTTTCTTGGTTGCATGGTACATCTGCACTTTTTAGCAGACTCGAAACCAACATTTTAAGATGTAGGTGTAAATAAAATTTGCATCTTTCTTCTTGTGTTATTTCAGGATTATCATCACTTGGTGTAAAGTCACTGAAGTACTCCACAGGAAGTGACTTTGAAGTCTGGTCCTGAAGCTTTGGGTCTCTAACAACAACACTTTGATAACATCTTTCCAGTTTTATTGTAGAAGGATTTTCTGATGTTTTTAGAAAAAGGTGATGCCAGAACGCTTCTTTGATATGTGCCTTTCAAATGACTGGGCAACTATACGTCACCTGCTATTGGACTGTTTAACCTTTTAAACTGCACTTGAACAACTTCCGTCTTTCTACTAAGGTCCATGTAAGTGGCCTTGTCAATTCTTTCAAAATTTTCCTCAGGGTTGTCAAAGTCCAACTGGTCAACTTTTGTCCAGATTTTTTCATACAGCCGCTTTTTGAGAACGCTATAATTTTGCTGAGAGCATGTCATCTTTGCATCTTTGAATATTTGAAAAATCAGATCCTTTGTTGACCAAGATTTTATACCTTTCTTCTATTTCTGCTTGCTCTTGATTATGTTTCTCATCAGCATTCAAACCAGACTCCAGAGCACATTCAAGTTTGAATTCAGATGATTCTTCAGTCACGCAATTTTCATCTAAATCGTTTTCTCATTTCCTTGTCAGAGGGCTCTTTGTTGTTTTCCTCCTTGATGTCTTTGTCTGCAGGCTGAAAGTTATTCTTTTTAGGTTTGATTTCAGATGATTGTTCAGCGACAAGTTTTTCATCTAAATCATTCATTTTACTTCATTTCCAGTCTCTTAGGTGTCATCATCTACAGGTTGAGGGTCGCTCCTAATTTGGATTTTTACAGTTGCACCGATGTCCTCAGCTGAATCCGTCAAGTCTTCTTTTGTGCTTTCTATTATGGTCATGGGAGTGGATAGGGGGTTCTGTTTGCACGTGTGGGACAGCTGTGGTACCAGATTTTACCCTGTCTGTCACCTCTTTGACAAAAGTTGTCAGAGTTTTAGTACTGTCTGAGTAGATGTCTTCATCAACACTCAGGATCTCGGTTAAAGTATTTGGAACTGTGTGGCCTATTATCGCAAACGCTTCCACCTCAGCCATGACAGCTATATTTCTAGTCTTTGCTCTGATAAACTCTGAAATTGACTTCACAATTTCAGACAGCAGATCCTTCAGAACATCTTTGGTCTCCTGGTCAGGGTGACCTGAAATCAAATATCCAGTCTGGTACATGTTAATCTTTCCTAAATAATATGTAATGACCGGTAGCATCTTGTTCACGGACATAAAGTCTAGGGATTGCCTCATCTGATTGTCCGCGATGCCTGCACACTCAAAATAAATCATAGTCACAGTTGCACCGAAGCCTTATGTTGAATTAATTGCATGCTTTTTGAGAATGGAAAAGCACAGTATAAAACTGGTAGCGTTCCATGGAGGCTCCATGAGATTAAAAAGCTGTTGTACTATACAGGCATCCACAGGATGTCAGTATAGTAATACAAGAGTAATGGCTCCAGAAACGCCAAAAACTTCACAGTTGTACTGATGACACATTTCTTATTTCCGTGCTCTTCAAGTGATGACAGAGGTCTTTGGTTACAGCATATAAGTTGTAGAATGTACACTATGCAAATCTGAGTGCTTTATTTTCTTTTTTATGTGATTTCCTTCTTCTTTTCTGTTTGTTTTGCAATATTGAGCAATCCGCTTCCTGCGTTTTATTTCATGTGGGCTATGGAATCAAAGCTTTATGATTTTCAGCTGAAATATATACAGTGTGATTAGTAAAAAACTATGTATGAAGCAATCTCCATACTTGTTTGTTCTTGCAACATGTGGGAGAGGTAACACTGACCTATGGGCTGTTGAAAATCATTTACATCATATTACATATTTTAGCAACTAATGAGAGGGGGGCATTGGGGGGCAAAGAGGGGTTCAGCTTTTTAAAGTCCATTCTTACATCACCCAACATAATAGTCATGCAGAAGTGAGCTGTAATATAGAGGCGAAGAAGTTTAAAACCTTCAACTTTCATATTCAAATATATCATAGTTGCAAAAATAAACAAAGAATCACGAATTTCTCTTTTCCACATAATTCTGAGGTTTAATTGACATTAAATCTTTGCAGCCATAAGAAAAAGAGGAAATATATGTTTCCTTGTAAAAACATTCTTCCTTACATCAGTGCCACATAAACAAGAAGTACTGTCTTTGTGGCTGCTTTGAGAAATTGGTGTCCAGAGATAGCTTTCTGGGTTAATTTATGCTGTACTGGTCTGGCAGATTATGTACCTTCACCACTTTTAAACTCAGGGCATTCTCATTTTGTGTGCAAGACTGCCCAAGATAACTTCTACTGGCTCCTTGGGACGGCTACTGCTGGTTGATTCTGGCAGGCCATGAGACAACTCGTTTATTTGTTTGTTTGTCCCGTGAGTTTTTGGCTGGCTGTTTGGCCTTGGTCCCTGTTGAGCTTCTATTTCTGAAACCCAAGTGGCTCTTAATGAAGCTGGTAGGGTTGGCATGGGCCCTCAGCAAACCCAAGCCTGATCAGACCCTTCTTCTTCTAACTTGGCAGCCACACTCAATTTGCTCCCTCTGGCTTCCTAATTTAGTAACGGTGGGTAAAAATATGCGCTAACGAACAAGGTCTGGTATGTCAGGCTGGCGTCCAGAGTAGAAGGGGGGGGTGGAGGGGTTGAGAAGAGTGGGGTGGTGCTGTTTTCTCAGCAGGCAGCCAGTGACAGGGGTAGAGTCGCTCAGACTTCTCTGACATCTGTGTGTTTTTGTGTATGAGTAGGCATTCAAGGGAGTGTGTGGGGGTGGACGGTGAGAGGTGAAGAATGAGTACTTAAAATTTCTTACCCTTGCCAAACTCTGTTTAAGCTGTTGTCCGTGATGTCCTTCTGTGGTATTCTCAGCTTTGTGTACGGTGGAAATATAACACTTACAGGACTTAGTATTTCAAGAGAAGTTTTTCATTTCTTTTGCTTGCTTTTATAACTGCAGTATCAGTTTTTAAATATTTTCTTTGCATATCCGAAGTCAAATGGTTCTCCTTTGGTCAAGTTCTCAATGTTATAGTTACAAATAAATAACTTAATGCTCTAGAAATCTCTAATGCAACATTTCTATAAACTAGTGTTTTTGGGTTGCTACATCGCTTTAATTCATCAGGGTGGCAGCTTTTGATTATTTATGCACGTGCATTCTGGTTAAGAACTCACACCGTAATCCAAATAGTAACTATTACTTTTAAATCTATGTGTTCTGGGTTCAACCTTTGAGTTTATTTGAATTTTCATTTTTTTTTTGTTTTTTATACATTTTATTCCAATGTTTTCCTTTGAACCTATAGTATGACATTTTACGCATGTTTACCCTCTACACATCAACTTTCTTCATGTTCTTCGTTTTCCATAAACCCATTCCAGTGGCAGTAATGGGGAATTACTTTTTGAGAATGTTTTGCTGAAAGACAAAGGAGATGTTGTTCCAATGTTTATTTCAATAAAACGTATCACTCATAAAGCGTTTCTAAAAGGCCTCATGAAAGCGATATAGCTCAGCTCTGAAAAATATTGCCCTATGGTCTGTGTTTCGTAGCTCGGAGCATCTTCTGCCTGAAAAGAATCCTGTGCTTGCTGATTCTCCATTTTCATCCGTCAAGACGCTCTGACTGTGGAAATGGGCCCTCAAGTACTTTATCAAATGCCCTTCCTGTTTAGGCTCATGGCAGCTTTTTCAACTTGGCTTATAAAAAAAAAAAAATCAAAGCTTTAGATGCAAACAGAAGGCCTCCTTGTCTGTTGGATGGCAGTAACAAAAAAAAAAAAAGAAGAATTCACAAGCAGGCAATAACAGCTGCTCAACATACCCCTGCAGTATTATAGAGTCGGTTGTCCTCCAGCCAAAAGCTCAGTGGTTCAATCCCCAGCCCCACCACGTGTTGAAGCATCCTTGGGCAAGCGACTGCACCCCCATGCCCCCACCCCTCAATAAGATCATTGGGGGCGTGACTATGGAAGCAAATGTACTACAAACTGTATATAAAGTGCATATACATTATAAGAAAAGCTGTATGAGCATATGTGTGAATAGGTGAGTGAGAAACTATTTGTGAAGTGCCAGATATAGAGGCCAGATAAGGTTGAAAAGGTAATAAATAAATACAAACCATTTACCATTCACCGACCGCTCTCAAATAAGCCAGGCGGGGGATGAAAAGAACACACATGGATATGTCACATGGTTAGTCATGAAACTCGTGCCTTGTATCTTGGGTGGACTCACTCAAGTTGTGCATTGAACTTCTGCCACACAACTGTGAGTTCACAGACAGGCGAGGTAACAAACCGCACTGTCGCCAGCAACAGAATTAACATTCAGAATGATTTCGCATAACTGGTGGCCAGTTTCTACTGGCTGAGCTCAATCAAAGCGAGAGCAGCTGAACAAAACCATTCACAGTGTAATTTTATTGTGGAGTTATTATCATCGAGTGTTTGGAAACATAAAACTGTGTGATATGATTTTCTGCAGATTGACATGAGCGGGCCAATTGGAAAAAAAAAAGAAAAAAGCAGATTAGAGAATAGTTTATTTATTTTTTATTATTTTTTTCTGTAGCACCGAGGGTTTGAGAGTAAGGTAATTTCGATTCCCTGAATGTACATCACATGTGGTAGAACTGACAATGAACATAACTTTCACTTTGAGATATATATTTGTTAGCTGACTAACTAGGTGAGAGATCATTTCATCAACTCTTAACCACTTGTCACTTAACGCAGCTTTCGCTTTGGACGCAGAAATGCACTTTCCTAATCATAAGACAATTTACAGATTCAATTCACATAAACAAGAAGAATCATCCACAGCTGAATAAGGGCTATAAACTTTTATCACACATAGAGTATGCACTTAATCGGCAACAAGCATCAATGCTTTCTGCTCATGTTTGTCAAACATGTCACAGTTGTTTTGTGAAACCTCAAACTAGCACCTATCTTTTAGACAGCTGTCTCCACTTCCTGTGTTAGTTTACCCACAGACACCCACCCCCCCCCCAGCAATGAACACGAGCCCCTGTTGTCACAAATGGTGTTTAGAGTAGGAGCAAATCATCAAACAATCTTCAGTGTGTAATTATTTTATTCAGTGTCCTCAGTAATTAAAAAAAAAAAAAAAAAAAAAAAAAACTGGTTATTTGACTATCGAAGATATCGCAATTGTGTTGTTCTGCTTGTATCTTTGACGACAACATAGTGCATTACAATGTGAATGGACCGTTTGAATATCTGGAAAACTGGCACAAATGCTTGATACATAATTCTTACAGTTCAATTGCACAAGTGGTTTACCACTTTAACAAAAGCATCCTCTCCTGACTCGCAGCAAATATGCAAATGTCTTCACAGCTGCTAGACTTCAGATAAAGCCGTATTATTTGTGGGAATATGTGTCAATGCCATAATCAGAGTATTGGTACAAGAAATGTTGCTGTTTGGAGGAAGAAACAAAGCCAGACACTTGAGCTGGCCACCTTTTCTTTTGAGCTGACTGAAACTGTCTGTAGCAAAGACCTGATAGTTGTGGTGCGATAAGATAAGCTGTCTCTCCCTCAGCATCTTTCCTTTCCAGCGCTCCGTTAAACAATGGCTGCAAATTCACATGTGAATTGGTTTCTGCTTTACTGAAGACTAGAAATGGCTAAAACTTATGTTTATCCTTACCTAAACCTCTAAAGCATATGCAGAAAGCAAATCCACCATTGTTTCCTCTCAAAAGCTTCTTCTCTTATTTCTATTCAATGTCAAATTCAAAGATTACCGAGTAATTTGGAGGTGATATTGCAATTCTTTGTTGAAACAATGCCGTACTAAACCAATAATTGTGTCTTATGTGTAGACAGCATGGATGTTCCTTCATAATTGTAGTTTTAGCAGCCTTGTAACAGGGAGATATGTGGATGGGGGGAGTTTTATCTTATTCCATTGGCTGCAATCAAGCTTGAGCTGCGGAAGCAGGGCTCAGCAGCTTTTTGCAAGAAATATCCAAAGGGGGGTTATTTGTATCACTGCAACCTCAAAGCAAGACACTTGCACATGCACACACATACACACACACTTACACAAATGTAACACTACCAAGGACATTCCTCAGAAAGACGAGTGGATGGTGCAGCTCCTTGTCCTTGGTTCACCGTGGTCCAGGATTGCACGCGCCATCGCACTGGCGCTTACCACTGAAAATCCTGCAACTTGCCAATTCATTCATTCATGGTAGTCCAGAGTAAAGTGTAATTGTTCTACAAAGGGACCCATTTTACTAATTATATTTGTGAAAAGTCTGCTTTTCTGTCTAAAGGTGCGTCTGTCTTTGGAATTGTGCAAGAGTAGTGACTTCCTTAGCCTTTTGTTGTCATTACAGAGTACACCATGCAATATTCTTTCAAAATGAATGGTTTATATTAAATTGAAAAATAATAATGGGGGTTGTCGC
Source organism: Xenentodon cancila (assembly GCA_014839995.1). Classification (NCBI taxonomy): domain Eukaryota; kingdom Metazoa; phylum Chordata; class Actinopteri; order Beloniformes; family Belonidae; genus Xenentodon; species Xenentodon cancila. Next base: position 20,497,509 of record CM026199.1, read on the forward strand.
ACATGCTTTGATAAACATGAATGAGAGGCTAAATGTCTGCTTGTGGTTCTCTGACCTTTGATGGCACTTCTACTGACTAGGTTCATCCAAGTTCAGGTTCCTGATGCAGTGGTATCAATAATGGAAGAAAGGCATCCCCCCTCCCTCTGACTGCTATGTGGGTCAGAAGAGGCTCTTGGCGGATAGGAGAGATTGATGAAGAGCACCAGGGAGAGTGTTGGAGCGCCTATAACTCACAGCAGTGCAAACCAAGCCTCTCCCGTAGCACTTGTTCCTAGGCCCCCCTCCTGAGCTGCATCGCCTGGCGCGCTTTAAATGACCTTCAAATTAGCCTTATTTTTCAGGGCTCCAAACCCTTCAGGGTCCTTCGTGAAAAGATGGTGGGTCTTGTTCTCACTCTCTTTGTCTGCTTTTTTTTTCTTCTTCTTTTGTTACTCTCCTGCTGACAACAGATGGGGTAGAAAGCAGCAGAGAAGAGAAGCTGGTAAAGCAAATGTGACTGTTTTTCACTCCTGTTGTGTGTCTGATGTGATCAGAAATGTGAGCTGTTACAAGAACACAAGTTGCACGTATGTGCTTTTCAAGCACTTACCTTTTGACACGTCCTCATCTCAGCATCTGTTGACGTTGATTGAAAATAGACATTGATTTATATATTGTTTTGAGATGTTTGTGTGTTTCAGGTGGGTGGGAGGCACACAGTGGTCTAATCCTGCCACATCACTGAAGAATACTCTCAGAAGCAGCCATCCATCAGCCCGGCTAATATCTTTCTAGGCACAGAGGGTCACGCTGGTCCTCTCTCTAGATCTAACGGAGAGCTCTTTACTATCCTTTTAACTTAAGAGAAACACATTTACTTAATGGGACGAAACAACTTAGAGTTTGTAAGTGTAGTAGTGTTTTGCTTTTAAAAAAAAAACTAGTGATTTGTGAACATTATTCACAAAATTAGGACGATGTGCTCACACTTTAGACTGATTACTGTTAGTCTAACTACACCTGTTACAAAATGTGTAATGCAAACAATCTCATCCATCAGAGGTAGTTTAGAGCAATTGATAGAAACAGCTGGACTTTGAAGCTGTGAAATGATGCTTAGATGGTGCAAGAGTAACTCTTAGCTGTAAAGCATAGTGTAACGCTGCAGCTTTAAAGGTGTTCCACTCTCTTGGGAAAAGCTGTGGCTTTTGTTTTCCTCAAACTATATTGGAGTGAATTCTTTAACCCAAAGCAGATGAAATTCCCTTCACATAATACAATTCAAACATATGTTGCAAATTGTCTTGAAAATTTATTCAGTTTCCTATATGCATTTTGAACTGACCTTGTGCAGAATGATGCATGGAAACTTTTTACTTGCCAACAAGCCCCACTGATAAAAATTTTTTTTTAAAAAGTGTTATGATAAATGTACAAAATCCAAACAGTCAGGATTAAGAAAAAAAAAATCGGATCATAATTCAAAGCCGTACTTGTTTTATTCCAGATTTTGCTTGCTCAACACTTTGCCAGACATTTGGAGTGAATTTTCCAGCTATTGTGATGGAGAATCAGCAGATGGGATTGCAACTCGCTGGCAGTGAGAGAATCAGAAAGAACAACATCAAGGGGAATCAATTCGGAAAGAACATAATAAGTCACCGTGTTAGCTCTGGAGTGAAAGAGACGGTGTGAAAATAAGCAGGAGGACAAGCCGAGGTGGTACATGACTGATTGCTGGGTCGGATGCGGGCCTGTTGCTCCAGAAGGGCAAACCTGACCTGATTGATTGGCTTGTTGTTGTTTTTTTAGTGGTATCCCCCAATGCCCATTAACTTATGAGACTAGTACACTAGAGCCTCTTTTTTGACACAATGAGCAGCTAATGTGAAAAAGGAAAAATATTCAGGGTGAAACAGGAGATAAGAACATTGAGGCCTTGGAAGATATTGATACAATTTTAGCCAAATAAGCACTACAATTTCTTAGATGTTTTTAAAAAGTCAGTCGTTGTTTATCACGATAAAAGATAGATGTGCTGTGTAACATATGCGATAAATCAGTCACATACTTCCAACAGCTAGCTTAGGCTCACTCTCGTGGTTTCCGTGTTGTCCAACATTTCAGATACTGGTGGCGTTTCTTCTGCTGCATGTCATTTTCCCTGAGTTGTAATGAAAGCAGCGGGCTGCCAGTGGCAGGGCACACAAAACCAGTAGTTGCTGAGATATTTCCGTGAAGTAAGAAATGTTCATCTGCTGTTAGTACAAGATATAAATTTAAGGGGATGTCCAAAGTAAGCAGGGCTCATCCCCTTAGGTCCAGAGAAATCTGCACATGGCTGTTCATGTGATATTGCTGGTGAATCATACACTGCTCTGCCTGCAGGCATGCCGCGAGCATGGCTAAAGACAGCAGTTTTTGGTTTATTAAGCCATGTTTCTCTTTTTCTCACTGATCCCTACTGTGCTTTTTTATTACTGCATTATAATGAGAAGCTCAGTGTAGTTTGAGTTTCATTGGAATAAACTTCATTTCTCCTCACTTCAGTCTCTCAGAACTGTGGAAGTGTTTCACGAACTTCAACTGAACGAAACACTTAGTTTTGGAATGTGCTTCACTGAAGAGATTTTCCTCATCTGGATAGCGGGATTGCTGCTTCCTGAGTGTTTAATGTCTATCCTGAGAGGTTATTACATAGAGTGACACACTGTGATGCATTATCCACAGGCATGGTTTAAAACCATCATGGCAATGTGTACTGAGCACTTTGTAAGAACATGACCAGCTGTTTGGCTGTTTTAAATAAGAGAAGAGGATACATGCTGCATCCACGTTGCACTTTTCCTCTGCTTTTGCCTCTTTGAACCTACTTCAAACATTACTCAGTGTGTGTTTAGTGTCATGCCAGCCATGTGGATGGCATATGCTAACACTGTTAATGGGCTGCCTGGTTTTGTGCGAGTGTGTGGTGACCAGTAGCTGTTAGCTTTGTCCTTCAGCGGCAACTTTGATGTGCACCGGTGGATTGCCAGTGGTGGAAAGGTGATGGCCGAGGTGATCGCGTATATGGAAACAATTCAGTTGCAAGCAGAGTATTCAACAGTAGCCACATGAAAGGTCCCTTTGTGAGGCTCTGCTACCTAACAGATGGTCAGCTTCCCTCGTCCATTAAATAATAACAGTGCTCTATGTCTCCGTGGTCCAGAGGTGCTAAATGGATATGATGTGAAATGGAAACAAATCTGTGGGGCCTTACCCTTTAATTGAGCAGCGGTGTGTTTATTATCTCGAGACTGTCCTAACACACTTCAAAATTCCCATAAAAAGCAACTATGCAAGCAGATTAGCCCATTTAGCACCTCTAGACAGTATCTTTCACATGAGACTTAAGTCTTAAGTGCAGTTCTGCTGGTGGCAAGACTTCCACACGGGACTGGGTCCCATCTTTAGTCACTCCTTATTTCCGCACTATGATCTTGTACTCTGAGGCACCCCTTGTAAAAGCAACAGTCGTAGAGAGGTCGCCCTGACATCTTTATCATAATTGTCCTAAATACCCCCATTAGAGAGGCTAGCCAGTATCCTCAATAACACTAGTCATCCCTGCCAGCACTGGTGCATCTAATTGCCTGGGCCTTTCTTTGAAAGATTGCCTGACATCAACTTGGTTCCCTATGGGCTGGCCCTCTTCATCTCTGCCCAGCAAAGCATATCGTTATCACAGCCAGCAGAGAGACCTGGCCTTCCTGCTCCAGGATAATTAACTGTCTGACTTAAATGCATAATGGGAAAAAAGGAACATTTGAGGTATATAGCAGTTGTTTAAGCAGGCCTTGGAGAACGGTGGTATAAGACAATGCCGGGGTCATCCATGCTCACTGTTTTTCAGTGGAATGGGCGATAGTGGAGATTTATGAAAAGTCATATTGGAAGCAGAAGCTGGTTATGGAAGCTTGGTTTCATATGATAATTAGGCCCATATGCTAATTGCTGAGGAGACATGATGAATTTTTCCAGCCTAGTGCTTAGCTTCAGTGCTGCCTCTGCGATCGGCCGTCCCCAACGTCCCCTACTTCAAAGGCCTCTACCGTTTTCACTTGAAAATACGCATTTGCTCGGTCTTATTCGGCAGTCGTCCTCCTTCTTCTTCCTCACCCTCACACCAAAAGGGGGAAAAAAAAAGCAAAAAAAAAATAAAGATAAGAACAGCAACAGCAGGAGGGCTAAGTAAAGGGGTGTCTGTCGCTGTTTGACATTTACAAGTCTCATACTGAAACGTATGATCCACATCCTTGCAAGAGTGTGCGCATGCTAGTGTAATTAGAACACGGCAGGCATGTGTTTGCCTTTGTGTTGTTGTATGGTGGAGGTATCAAGGACAAGTGCATTAATGAGCACCTGGAGAGGAACAGCTTGTGTCTCCTGGTTAGTGTGACCGCGAGCAGGGCACAGACTCCTTCACTGACTCAGATGACGTGACTGATGGAGGGGGAGGTTTCTGTCAGATCTGGGGCGCTCCCAGGAGCTGCAGTTTGTCTCCAGCTGACAACAACGCTCACCAAATGGGGCCCCATCCTACACATCAGCTGGAAAGGAAAGAGAGAACGCTGCTCTTCCCTTTGTATTTATAGAGCTCCAGAGTTTCTTTTTCCCAACATTCTTATATGCACGGTATACGTTTTTAAATTTAAGCTCCTCTCAATATTCTTTTATTTCCCGAAAGAGTGGCCTTCGTGTAAAAAGTAGGAGCGACAACACTGTCAAAACAAGCATTTATTACATTTAATGAACATTTTATTGTAACAAATTTAGGCATCTGAACACAAAGCTACATTTTGTAGAGAAAATAGATGCATGTTTTGGATTGCTCTTCACTGGAGTGGGAAACTTGATTTTTGTTGCTGCCCTGTGATAAGTTGGGTAAAATAAGGATAACTTTCCCGCCAAAAGTTATATTATAAACATTTTTGTGCATGGCAAAAGAACAAAGGAATAGATTCACATCCTCACTTGCACATTGACTGAACAGGATGCATATGGAACCAGGGTTATAGGGGAGCAGTGGGATTTTTGGCATTGGTTGAAAGTGTAGTGAGGTCCTCTTTCCAGCTCACTGTGAAAATTACTGATCACTTGCAAATATAAAAATTTGATTGTGTGTTCTGTCGTTTATAACCGTTTCCTTATTAGACTAGTACGGTTCATTCATTCTTACGTCTTTTATACAAAACAGAATGGCATTCTCTGTATTTATAAAAAATGACAAGAGTGAATTTTCACTGGGAACAACATGTCCAAAACAAATCAATTTAACCTGATTTTCTACAGTTTGTTTAGCGAATGAGTGAGTTTTGAGGCCTTAAAACAACGTTTAAACTGTCTCTCATTCAGCCAAGATGGCTGATGCAGGTAAAAGCCTCATTATGAACATTAGAAACAGCAGTTAACAAAATGTGCTCTGAAACCTTCATTCCTATTATGTATATGAAATCACGATTATTACATAATCACCTGATGGATTTGATTTGAGAGAACTGTAGTCATTTTGCATAATTGTCTTAATAGTTTCCAATCACTTTTAAGGCTCAATTCAGTGAACATGTTATATTTTCATGTTGTTTGAGGTTTAACTGGAGGTCTTTTAGTATTGTCTTTTCTGTTGTATCCCGCTCTATTGCCGTGATATATTGGCAGCCAAGTTAGGAATTATTGACTCCAAATGTTTATCTTGAGGTGCTTAACGCTCAAGCAACTACATTTTAATGATCCTCTATTGAAATTGGTTATAGATTTGTTGCAAAACCAAACACCACAGCACCGCTGGCAATTCAGTTTGGTCCTGAGCTAAAGGAAAATGTTGAATTCAACAGTTTGGATGAGGCAGTTTGGACGATACAGGTCCAAAACTCCACGTACGCCATCATCTTCTTATGATCCATACGGGGTATTGGATTTGTTTACAGTAACACTGGCGTAAAATTAACATGAAGGGACAACTGAACTACATTATTTTTCAATGGGAATGTTCTAGTTTGTGAAGAGACATATAGATCTTTTCTATAGACCTGCAGTCCCCATCCCCTTGGATCACCGTCTATCCATATATCACCCATATATACACAGAAGTCTAATTGGACTACTGATGATAGTTACTAATGTATCCTGTCTTGTACCTTTGACGGTGTCTCTATGTCTCTATTCTTTCTTATTTCTTGCTCTATCCGGCTGGCCTTCGGCAGGAGGGTCCCCCCTCATGATCCAGGTCCTGATTAAGGTTTCTTCCCTCTTAAAGGGAAGTTTTTCCTTCCACTGTTTGGCTTAAGGTTTTTCTTCCACTAGGGAAGTTTTTACCTGCCGCTGTTTATGTAATAATTGCTCGGGGGTCATGTTCTGGGTCTCTGGAAAGTGCCTAGAGACAACTTGTGTTGTAATAGACGCTATATAAATAAAATTGAATTGAATTGAATTGAATTATGGCACCCCGCTGAAAAGGACCTATTATGTCCTTTTGATTGACAAGCTGATATGATTTCCCAAGGTCTTAATAAAATGTCTGCAATATCCTTCAAAATTTCAGGGATAATCAGTAAAACTGCTCCCCTTTCAGGAGTTTTTATAACATTATTTGTAGTGGGTGAAGATGTGATCATGTATCTTCTATTATATCCGGACTAATTCAAGCTGCCACTGATGGTCAAGAGATCTGACTACAGAGTCCAAAACAATTATGACTCGTTCTCGCAAAGAGATTGCCACATCGGCATAGAAGATGAGCATGATGACATTGATTTTATATAAATAAGAAGAAACCCACTTTGTCTGTTAACCCTACTTTACTGTTCTCACTTCAAAGTTTCACGTCTTTTCCATGTTCCATTCTCCTGGAGATGGAGCTGCTGGTTTATACCGCTACCATGGGCCTTTACAGCAGTTTTAAAAATGTGACACTCATTGCGGAAGAACATCTACTTAACAGTTAGGTAAAATGGTAGTGTTTAAAATGAAGACTGGAAAACTCAAACAGCATACTATTCAGCATACTTCTTATCGTCTGGTGTGAAAGCTGCAGCGAATTGAACTAGAAATATTTTGTAAAAAAAAAAAAAAAAAAAAAAAAAAAAAAAAGGCACAAGGTGTTTAAGATGTGCCATTGATGTATACTTATTATTTATAGGTGAGTGCTGGTAATGAACTGATTCTGCGTGAAACAGTCTTAATGGCAAGAGTTTGCACAGCCTTCCTTGATACATTGGTTCCTCTCAGCAGTTTTTTTTTTCCTGCATGAAACCCCTAATCAAGCATATACTGTATGTATATGCTTGTGTTACAGCTGCTCATGTTTACCATCTTCCACCTCCAGCTCTTTCCACTGAGAGAAAGATGCTGGCTAGAGTGCAACTCTGCAAATCCCACCTGGATGTGGCATTTGTAATAAACAGCCTAGGGGCATGGCTGCCACCCTTTCTTTTCACTTCCAGCGCTCCTCCTTGAGCCCCGTCAGTGCTGTTCATAGGTTGTCCAAACAACCTCTAATTTGGCTCTGGATTAATGGCTAATAAATTGTAGTGTGTTGTTTCCAAAGTACAGTAACTGTATGGGTTGTTTCCTTCATGCTCTCTTTTTTTCAGTTTCTTCACACAGAGAAGAGAAAAATACACACACAGAAACATACATAGACTCTCACTCTTCATCATTGTGATAGCACATGAGGGGGAAGATATAGTTATTCAGGGAATTATCTGCCTCATTGGTGCCATATCTCATCCCACGCTTTTGTGCCAAATGGTCGTGTTTCCATGGAGCCTGCCTGTGTTTACTGTGACGTGCCATGGCCTTTTTCTGGTACAGATGGACTTTGTGCACAGCAGCGGAGGGTATTTCAGTCCCTGTGTGGAGTTTTGGGGTTTACGTTTCCAGCTCTCTCCTCTTCTCCCACCTGCTCTCCTCGCTGCTCCTTCACTGGGAGTCGATGTGCCGGTGCTGCTGGCTCTTTTCTTGGACAGGCAAGGCTAATTGAAAGGGAAGGCTGCTCTCTGCTGATCAGCTCTGACAGCAGTGTCTCGCCAGAGGTAGGCGTGCCACCCCATGCTGAGAGTTTTCATAGCAAAATAACAGCACTGTCGTGAAAAAACAGACTGCACCATGACTACCCAGGCAGCTTGCCAAAGGAACCAGATGAAATTTGCACAAATAAGAAAAGGGGGAAAACCCACTTTGTCCATTTTATGACTTTAGGGAGAAAAAGATGCGCCAACATTTAGTCAAAATCCAACAGGCTTTCTCTTATTTCAAATAGCTTGAATGAAATGAAATCATGTGTATTTTTAAATAGCACATCAATTAGTGATTATGCATGGTCACAGATGTGGGCTCCTACATTTCTATTGCATTCAAATAAATCAACCAACCAACAATATGACCAAATAAATACGTAATACATACATTTATAACACATATATTTATTTATATAGATTTATTTTCAAGGGGTTCTGTATGTTCAAATATGTGTTTATGCACGTGTGTATATGTATATTTATAGATTCATACTAGTGTTAACATTATTATGCTTTACACAATGGTTTTGACATGTCTGGAATGAACCAATAAAACAAAAAACGAATGAAGAGGTAACAAAAAATGAGGTATTCTGTGACTCAACATCCTTAAAAAAGTCCTGAAAATATAATAAAATAGAAAATGAATAAATGAGTCCAATATGCTATATGTTTCTGCAGCGATGCATAAACCATGCCCCCCGTGAGTCTGACTGTGCTCCGTCAGAAACCGGTCTTGAATTATTATGACGTACGTTGTCATTTTCAAATGATTCATGTTTTAAAAACACAATTTGATTGTCTCGACCCTGCGGATCAATTTCACTTGCTCCAGGTTGTTCTTGGCACCTCTACCAAAGTTTTGAGACGTGTCTCACTCTGCTTGCAGGTCCATCTCAGTGCCCATAGCAGAGGTGCCACCACTGAGCGTGACTTGATGCACAAGGACAGGCTGGGACCCCTCAGCAGGCCCACTATGGACAGCTGTGATTACGGCTGACAATAATTTATGGTCCCCTCTGATTGAAAAGAGCTGGACTGGTGAGGAGTCAAGGCACCACCTTAAGATATAAACTGAGGCCCCAGCTGCTGTAAGAAGCAGAACTCCTGCCAAGCTCTGCAGGCCTTCTGCCCATCCAGACAAACAAGCTCTCAATTTCACTCCCTTCTTCTCTTCCTTTATAGTTTCCTTCCTCCTTTTCTTTACCCTCTAGTCTCCATCTGCATTGTTTAGTTTGAATAGTCTTACATTTTTAGTTGCAATCTCATGCTGAATGCTCATCTTAGAAAAAACAAAATCACATTGTATTAAATTTCAGAATACAAAGGGTTACATCTACAAGGATATAGTACAAAAACACATAAAGTAAATGCAATATTCAGAGATGCAGCTTGCAATACTTACAATAACAAAAGAGGAACAAGCACTTATCCACTGTCCCTGATCAGGTATCTCCACTGTGAGCTCTTCCAGCCCAGAGATTACCCCACTAATCCCGACAATAGCACTTTGTAGCTGGTTTGAACAACTAGCGGCACCATTGTTTATATTGTTATCCCCTGTTGGATTGTACTCATGAGGGAGTAACCATTTTGCATTTACTACATCAGTTTCTTATCCAGGGATGAGAACTCTTTTGTCTATAATGATATATAGTCTGGGTTTCATGTTCTGTTTCTAAAGGAGGTATGAAACCAAAGTAAAGGGTTAGCAAAGCTCTGATGAATACAAAACTCAAATTAAATTATTCACTGATTAAATTGGACAAGAATAAAAGGGAATTAAATACATAGAATTACGGATACACTTGCATAGTGTAGTACATATATAGACAATTTACGCAAAATGAAATGACATTACCGTTAATATGCTCCAAAACTACCACTCGTGAGTAAAATCTACATTAGCAGACAAATAACAGCATTTTCTATTGTTCTAAGTGGATATACACCGCTTTTTCACAGTATAATGTAACTACTGTATGTCGCAATGATTGTCTCTTAAAGAGGTCTGTTACATGTCTGTGTAAAAATAGCATATGTAAGGAATTAATTTATCATCTCAAAACACAATGGTTTACAAAGTCCTCAAAGTTATGGGAACAAGAGAGAGACTGGAAATCCCCTGAAAAAGTCAGGAATGTGTCTTAGTGACTGCTCAGTAAAAAAAAAAAAAAAAAAAAAAGACTCTTTATTCATTTGTTACAAGACAGAAAACAAAGACAGTAACTGCTTAGAGGTGGTGGAAAATATGCTATTATATCTTATCTGTACAACAAAATAACACTTGAAAAAGATGAACTGAGTACAAGGTCTGGGATCAACCTTGTATCAGTCCAGTTGATTTTTACTGTGTTCTGGGACAGGAGACGTTCTCCAGCCTTATTGCTCTAAACAGGCTTTGCATGGTCAGAAAATGGATCACTGGTGGAGAGAGACAGACATATCATCACGGGATCATCAAATCCATAAAGAAATGCAGGAAATGTGGCTCATTACAGCAGCGTGAATGTATGGCATTCAGCTGACAAATACTACACGTTGCCTTTAAGGAAAATGTCTTCTGATTAAACGAGTACGCATGGAAAAAAGAAGTGCAGTATAATCTCAATGAAATGATATAATTCATTTGTGCAATACAGATCTACATTTTGTTTTCACTCCCATCTAATTAAAAAAAAGAAATAAAAACAAGGTAATCAATCTTCTTTTATTGACCACTTCCAGTAGTAATTTGCTCTGAAGAGAGTGAGAGTAAATAAATAGGTACAAAAGTCAACAGGAAAACGTATAATGATGATAATGTGAGAGGATAGAAGCAGTTTGCCAAAAATCTTCAAATCTTCAGTATATGAGCGCTTACAAAGGAACAATAGCCTTTGATCAGAGGGATTGCAAATCATAACCTGTGAATCCCAAGATAAATAGTCATAAATTGTCTTGTAAACTGTAAGACATAGAATATAAAATATCAAATAAAATAGTAGTCTATATATAAAAACTATATGAATGGTATTATGGAAGGCTTCTTTAAACAAAGTACCTTTAGGGTTCAGTCTCTTTCTTTCTCATGTTACCGAAGGGTTTCTTCAGTTTTAAGTTTATATGCATAATTAAAAAGAACATTCCAGAGTTAAAACAATCTTGGAGCTTTTGCTAGACTTTAAAGAGTGTAAACTTTAGTTATAGACCAGCACAACATGAATCAAAGGAGTTTTAAGAGGACAAGAACATGCTATTGCAGCATATTAATGTTAATACTTACATCAAACTAAATTGCAATTTTTAAGCCTCTGACAAGACTCAGAAATGTATTTTGTACTACGTAAGAGAGTGGATAAGGTTCCTTAAGACAAGGCAAAGTCATTTTAAATTTGAGTGTACAGAAATGGTACAAAAAGGACTGTTAGTACAGATAGTGACTTCATGGCCTCTGATCCCATTAAACTGGATATAAACTGGAATGAGAAGCTGTTGGTTTTGCTGATGTCTTTTAATCCACTTTGGATCAAACTGACTTCCAACCTCAAAACCTCAAAACAAAAAAAATTAACTGACATATTTACATGTGTTTTAAAAGCCCAGTCTTAATGTGAGTAAAACAATAATTCAAGTGTTCTTAAACTCACAAAAAGGTAACGAGTGTATTTATGTATTGAGACAGAGATTCATAAACTTTAAATCTTAAGCGTGCTACCTTTTATCACAACTTTGTGGTCATTAATGTTGTTTATCTTCCTACTATGTGAGAGTATATCTCTGGGTTAAACCATAACTGTGCACTTTTTTTTTCACCTCACACAAGTTACCTAATGGTGTTTAACTACTACAAAAAATAAAAATAAAAAAAACAAAATAAAACTCTTACTTTTGACCTGATGAATGATGCGAAATGGCTCTGATATGTAACATACCCATTGTATTGTTTTTAGACAAAATAAATTAAGAAAAAATAAATATGCAAACTGTAAAACTGAACTTTATGACAGAGTTTCGGCTTTCACAGGGTGGTTGCTTGGTGCTCTGTCGCTCGCAGAAGCCTGATACCATCAGTCTCGTATTGTTTTCTCCCACATCGCCCTCTCCCCCTCCGTCATCTTTGCTCACACTCTCTCTCTGCCACCTGCACACATTCGCATACACACACTTTCATTACATAAAAAGACTGCTTTCTGATGAATAAATTTGTATATTTTAGAGCCTATCCCCATTTCAGCAAGTATCCTCAAGAGGCTCTGCCTTCTTCTCTCCTGAGTTCCCTGCAACCCAGTGGAGTCATTAGTCTGCTTGCTGTGTTGAACTCTTTAATCATCTGTGTGTTACATAAAAAGAGGACTATTCCTTGGTGACACACAACGGCATGCTCAGCTTGGTTGGGGCTTGCTTTGATGTGCAAAGGGTGTTGTGTTGTGTCTGCACCATACGCTTCTTCAGGCTCAGTTTTTCCATTTCTCTGTGGAGGTGAGATAAGATGTCAGTCTTCCTCTTGTTGGAGTAAAGATGTGTCTTTGACTGTATGGTTTGTTACTAAATAAGAGCACAACCCGTTTGTAGACATACAACCATCAACAGTGTGGTACCAAGTTTGACTCTGCACCCGAAAAGTCTTCAGTTGTGACGTGATTAAGTCATGTGTGAACTACTTTCACAATAGTTACACAATAGCTGATAAAAGCTCTGAATTATCACATCAAAAAATCTTTTGCAAAAATGACAACAAAATCCTTTTTTCTAAACGTTTTCAAAACCTGTGTGGGTGTAAATGTTAAAAGCTAACATACACATGTAAATACATGCATGCAGGCGTTTGCAGTATCTATACAGAATTCCAACGGAGGCAAAGGCAGGGACCTAAATTGGCATGGAATCAGGTTCCAGGTCTGTCAGACACAATGGTGAGGAGTTGCCGAGGGGTTCGACCTGAGACTTCAGAACAATGGGGCTGCAGTGCAGACGGAGCAGCAGAGGGCACGACGAGCCGATCTGTCAGCCTGGCAGAGCTACACTGGTGCACTCTGGACTGATCCCCTCTATTTGCACGTACAATGGAGGGTGGGAGGTCAAGAACACGAGGAAATTCTTGGGAATTCCCAGCATTCCATAATAAAATGGAGTCCTCTATTTTGGTGACTGCAGAAATGGGAACAGTTAGGCTACACCCAGAATACATTATAATTTTCAAAGATTACAGTGGAGTCATATCAGTGGGTCAGCATGCAGCTGGAGATGATTAAATTATGGGTCAGTGGCCACTGCTCATTACCTCTGCATTTGAGAAAATAGCTTTTCTGTCTGACAGTTGATTTTGTACCAAAAGACCAATATCACACTGTAGTCATGCCTATCAGACCGTGTTACTTTAAAACATGTACAAAGATGTCATTTTTAAAGAGGTAAAAATATTTTACATTTGGGTCATTCTTAGAATTTTGCAGGTAAAATGTGAGTTATCTGAACAAGCAGTGGAGTATGCAGAAAAATACATCTAAACTAAATCACATCAAGCCGTTACATCTAATAAAGCTCAGTGTGTCTAGCTCTTACAAACCTTACATGGAAAGGGATAGCAGTTCAGCTCGGGGTTCATACGGCACAGCAGTAATATCTCCATTCTTGGCTTTTATCTAACACACACGCATGTAGTTCCAGTCTGTTCAGGGAGGCTAAGAGTTTAGTTGAGGCTGTGTGCAAACTGAAGTCCTGAAGACTGCTGCCCTTAGAGTCGAGACTAAGGGGGCTAGTGAAAGCCAGATTTTGTAAAAGCTCTTAATAAGGCACAGTGTGATATTTAAGCCTGCAGGCGGCAAAGCTCTGTGTGCAAACACTTCAGCCGCTTGTGAGATAGAGATGTGTGTGGAGCAGTGAATGGCCTAACAAGTCTGTTATTTCACACGCGACCCTATTTGGCCTCTCTGATATCCTTAATTTGGTAGCTGAATTTGATATAGTGCTGCAAATATTTGCTTTAGGCACATTAACTCTGTTTGCCTGGTATGTTATGATAAACAAACCGCAATGGTGTACTGAATGTAATAAATGTTAAACACTGTGTGCAATTATATACTTCACATATTTGGCTTTCCTTAATGAAAGCATGCTTTGTTGACTGGAGTTCTATTTTGACAAATCGTTATTCCCCTTCCTGGCCACCTAGGCTCACTTTCAGAAATAAACTGTTTATCAGATGCCTAAGGTGGATGTAAAATTTTAATCTAATATTTTCACGTAAAGAAGAAACTAATTTTAATTTGAAATCTTAGTGGAGGAACAAGCAATGAATTAAGAGACACACAGAGAAACCATGTTAATGCATGTATGAAACATTTTAACTGAAAAAAAAAATCAGTAAGTCAAATAAATGTAGTAATTAAGTTATTTTAAGTACTCATGAGCAGTTAGAACTTTACCTGCACCAGATAGCCGTCAGAGAACCGTTCTCCACAATTTGGAGAATCAGCGATTAATATTCGATTAGCTATTCTAACAGATTATAAGAAAAGAGCCACAGAGCCACAATCAAAAATATTAAACTGGGTCATTGTCAACAGACTATGTACCAACACGGATGGGTTTTGTTCAGAAAGTTTAGTAACAAAATATGTATCTGTCTGATGCAAAGGAGATGTGGAGTTAACATCTGCAATTTCAAATCCAATGGAAGTACTCACCATGGGGCATAAGAGTTTTGAGTTAAGGATTTTATAAAGGGGCCAAGCCTAAGAAGGGAAGCACAGAATTCCCTCTTACCAGCCACTTTTTTCAGCTCATCTGGGGGGGTTCCCCAGGCGTTCCCAGGGCTAGACATAGTCCCTCCAGCATGTCCTGGGTCTTCTCTGGGGTCCTATCCCAGTGGGACATGCCCAAAAGACCTCATGGTGGAGGTGTCCAGGTGGTATCCTCACCAGATGCCCGAGGCACCTCATCTGGCTCCTCTCGGCTCTACTCTGAGCTCCTCCCGGATGACAAAGCTTTTCACCCTGTCTCTATGGGAGAGCCCGGACACCCTGCGGAGGAAATTCATTTCCGCCGCTTCTTTCTGCAATCTCATTCTCTCGGTCACTACCCACAGCTTGTGACCATAGGTGAGGGTAGGAATGTAGACCAACTGGTAAATCGAGAGCTGTTCTCTTTCGGCTCAGCTCCTTCTTTACCACAACAAACCAATACATCACTGTGGACATTGCACTGATCCATCTAATGGGCTCATGCTCCATGCTCATGCTTCCCTCACTCATGAGCAAGACCTTGAGGTACTTGAACTCCTCCCCTTGGGGCTGTACCAGATTCCTGACTCGGAGAAGGCACTCCACTCTTTTCTGACTGACGACCATGGCCTATGAATAATTGCTAACCTGAAAATTACAATTTATACAACAATGATATGATGTTCCTGCACATACAGGAAGGAGGCTGAGCAGGTAGCTCCACAATGCTGCTTAAGCCAGCGGGACTTGCTGAGTAGCAAGTGCCTCAAGGCAAGTAAGTCAAGCCACTTTCATACAGCAATTGCGCTATAAACACATGCTGGCGCTCCACTTTTCATTGCAGCTCCTCTCTCTAGCTGTGCATTCACAGTGGACTCCACTGTTGGCAGCAAGTCCCTAATGTCGCTGGTCAAGGGCTGTTTTATTCAGTTGGTGCAGAAAAATCACAGCTTTGTTCCTGTGGAACATACACAGCTGTACTAACCTCAGTTTTCCCTTTTCCAATGGGCTTTGTAATGTCAGCTAGAAGACGAAGCTTCAGCAGAAGCGGGACATCGGACTTGCTTCAGCTGGTGGCATCTCCTCCAGGTTGCTCAGCATGGCAGCAGAGTTCACTGAGCAGTTAATGCCCCAAGTGGGAATAGATGCTGGTCTCTGCCTCTCCGGCCGTGGAGAGACAGACACCTACAGTTCCCTTTTTTTTTTTTTTTTTTCCTGCTGTATGTTTTAACCTAGACGTTGCAGTCAGATGGTCCAGCCAGAGGCCGTGTCCCACCATCCCCATGCATGGAAAGATTTCATCCCGTTTCATCTCCTGTTATGCCTTTTCTACATTACCAATTCACACAGGACTCACTTCACCCGCTGTTTTGGCCTCTGTTACTCCCTCCCAACGTGGTACAGCCACAACGTTATGCCGTTCCACCTCCGGTGCTATTTACACGGCGCAGCACGGTGGATGAAAGACGCTACAGAGGTGAAATGAACTGGCTGTGAAGCTAAAGTTATCACAGCCAATCCAACTGGTCTCTGCCTCTCCAACTTCTGTGATGTAAAACCTTGTGGGGGTTTCGCTGTTTTTTTTTTTGTCAACTTGTTTAACTGCCAGACTACTGCTGCCAGACCGCCCTTGGGTCCAACTCTCACCATGCTCATGATGAACTGATTTCCTTCTCTATGTTCAGTGTGCAGCGATGCTCGCACCTATGTCAAATCTGTACCTGTTATTAACTCCCAAGGCGGAACAGGGGTGTAGCAGTGGTGGAACAAAATGTTTGGTTCCACCACTGCGTTTCGCCCACCGAGGCAGAGCAGAACAAAGGTGCTACAGATGTGGAAGGAGCTGACTGTGTAAAGTGAACGTCACAACATTCCATGCTTTTCATTCTTGGCCTGATAGAGTTTTAATGTATAGAGTTTTGAGTTAATGAATGTGCCAGAAGTAAAGAATGTAATGTCAGCTATGTTATTCCTTCATGTTCGGCTTCAAGTCAAAAGTCAACTCATCTTTCTCAAAGATTTAATCCTCCTCTTGCTGTGATTAATTTCCTCAAATTCAGCATCATAAAGGAAGGAGAGTGTACGTGTGATCAGGAGAAAGTGGGGCATCAGCAGTCAGCTGCATTTGGATTATAAGTCAACATGCTTTTAGCTGCGCTACCTGCTGAATCAGCTTTTTCCTCAAAAGGACAGTGAATGAACTTAATCCTGTATATCCAGGTAACCTTCTCTGCGGGAGCATGAGTACATTAGTAGTGCAGTTTAGGGGCTAATTCTCTTTTATGGCTGGTACAGCTGTCAGATCATGAGGATAGCCTTTTTAGAAGTCCTAGTTTAATTTTGCAGCTTTACATGTTTTCCCGTAGTTTCAGAGGGCAGCGGTAGTTTTGCATTCTTTCCTGTGGTTGTTCAGCGGTAAGCTTTTCTCAGGATGATGACAACATGCAACACTGATATGAGAGGAGGAGAAGACAAAGCACTTTGAATTCTGAGGCGGTGTGTGATTAATGACAGAGGTGTGTGTTGCAGTGGGCACCCTCGGAGCAGCTACAGATCAGTCTTCCTGTAAGACAAATCTGACACTCACCAACCCCACTGCCTTCACCTGCTACCCTCGGCTCCTCACAGCCATGTGCACCCAGCACGACGCTGCACTCATAAATCATCCCAAACAAAGCGTGTTTAATCTGTGACGCGCAGGCCTGACACACAAATTTATTACTTGTTATAGGAAAACTGCATGTGTCCCACTGAGTCAAGCCTCTATTTACCTTTGAGAAACGGGTAAAATACTGGAGAGACAAAGTGTGGAACCAAGAAAGCTGATGATGGCAAAATCTTTCAGAGAAATTCACGAGACAAAGCCTCACTTTGCTCAACCGTCTTACTGCCTTTTCATGGTGGATGACATACTTGCACCACTTTCTCGACTGCACTTGCCAAAACGATTTAGGGATTTTTCTCAAGCACATTTGTACAACATGAATACCAAATTATATCTAGTGGATTAGAGTTGGATAGCTGTTCTGTGCCTGGTGTGAGTCATAATACTAAGGCAGAATTGAAGGCCTTCTACCTACAAATGCTGGAAAGAATAGCTTTTTAGAAAGCAACGGCACATTATGAAAGCATTGTCAGGGTATATGTAACCGTGATCAGTGTTCAAGGGCTGCAGAATATTCCATTAAAACGTGTAATGTTAATAAACACAAGCACTAAGAAAAGAAAAAGCTTCCATGTAATTAAATAAATATTCTTAGCACATTGTGTACCCCAATAACTTTATTTAACACCCTTCACAAATATAATGTTGCAGAACCAAACAGTAGTGGGTAGTAGCAATGAGAGCCTCGAATGTTTCTTGTAGCTATTAAATTTTTGCACCTCTTTCCTGGTAGTTTCTGTCACTTTTTCATTGACTTCTGGGATCTTTTAGGTTGAAGTACTATTGTATGTAATCTCAAATTCAAGCATTCCTTTCATCACAAATTTAGGTCAGTTTAAAACAGAAATTGTTGATACATTTATCTCATTAAACATAAAAGGGAGCTCCACAGAAGGATAAAAAAAAAAAAAAAGAAATTCACAATATATTATCGTAAGTAATGTTCTTTTACTTATGGGTCTCATTTTGTCACCTATGAGCAAACCAACACCCAACACTCTTCATTTCCAGAGATTTGTCCTTTAATTTTTCCTTTTCCCCAAAACAATTAACTCTATAACTTGTCTACAAAAAATAAGTTCAACACGTGCCTCAGTGATCTCATTTTAAATAGCAGTTGACTCCTTGTTCTTTGCTGATGAAACGTTTGTGTTCATTTAATAACAGGCAAGTGTCACATGAAAATGTGAAATAGGTTTGCTTAGTCAACTTTCAGAAATATACTTGTGTTATAATGAGTAGTACTAAAATATCAAATAACAAATACTTCAATCTAACCAATTGAAATTGAATACAGTAATAAGTAGTAATAAGTCTTCTGTAAAATATTAGGTCAGATGGACTCAGAGCTGGTTCTCTGGTGTGAAAGTTTTTGGTGCAGCACCGTTACAGTAGTGTAATAT
The DNA here is from genome assembly GCA_014839995.1 of Xenentodon cancila. Taxonomy (NCBI): domain Eukaryota; kingdom Metazoa; phylum Chordata; class Actinopteri; order Beloniformes; family Belonidae; genus Xenentodon; species Xenentodon cancila. Next base: position 20,516,320 of record CM026199.1, read on the forward strand.
ACTCTTTGTGACACTTTTATGTGACATCAAGTAATGGCATGTTGTGAATTTTAATTACTTCTAGGAAGCACCATTTGGCTTTTGCTGTCTCTCGTCCCTAATATTGAAAAAAAATAAATAAAAGAAGACACTTTGGACTCCTGTTGCATCATCTATTGTGACAACTGTGTATTACTTTATAGGGCTATGTCACGCATCAGCAGCAATGAAACTAACTCACAGAGCTACAGCTGATATCTTGGCAGATAGCGACGGAGAGACTGGGAAAACGAGAGAGGAACAAAGCAAGACAACAAACAAATCTTACGTTGGAAAAATCAACCACACCCACACAGATCAGCTAAAAATGTAAAAACTTTTTCGTGCTACTTTAATGACTTTACATCCCAAACAGTGCATCAGTTTAACAATTTTTATGCTTTTATTGTGAAACAGCCATGTTTTCCAGTGTGACATGATTACTACACATTAAGAAGAGAGAATGGATTGTTTTCTTCTTTAATCCTCATCAACATGTGAATACAACTCATAATTAATGTCCTCACAGTGCAACTTCCTGTTATTCACAGTTTTATGACTATAAAACCTCTTAATAATAATTTGACTTTTATTCATTACCATGTTCTGGCTTTAACCACAGTATTTCTGATGCTATCACCCTGCTTCAAAACAAATGCAAACAGTAAGCCCCTCGATTAATGTGAAAAAGGATGCCATTTTTAAAATGAATTTATGTACTATGATTCTACTAAAATGAAAGCCTTTTTGTTGTTTTTCTTTCACTAGAAGCACTAGAAATTAGCATATATATATATATATATATATATATATATATATATATACAGCACTAGTCTTGTTTTGTGTGCTACATTAGGAGAAAAAAATAAATAAAAAACAGTAGCAAACAGCGGCAGTGGAGTGGTATGATATCAACATCACACTTAAAAATACTTTATTTTCATCCTAAATGACAAGCAAGCGGAACCTAACAAACTAAACATACCATAATGCAGCATGACATAAATGCCAAACAGAACTGGCTAAAATGCAAAAAAATTCAAATAAAATAGAGCGGTTTCTCCCACATGTTCCCTTTCTCAGACTCTGGTCCATCCTGTCCTCGACATGTCTTTTCACTACGAATGGTGGGAATGAGAAGTGATGGCACCTGTTCGCTGGCAGTGTCAGAAACTCACACATGCACAGACACATTCAGACTCATTTTTGCATATGATGCAATCATCATGTAAGAAGATCTGTTAAATTAGCCAACAGCCAAATGCATAACTACAAAATACTGGTTCAGTCTCAAATAACATCCAAACAAATCTCCTGTAAAATCGTGTAATTACGGCTGAATGTTGATGTTTTTCGTGTTGAAATGAATGTAAAAACATACATGCATAATTTTTATATTTGGCTCTCGCTCTGAAGAAAATATCCTGCTTTGGATTTAAAGTATGTTTGGAAGCAAAAGACATACTTATATCACCTGGCAAATTATAACATTGTGAATAATTGTGAGTCATTCCAGGTGATTAATTAAATAATACTTGAAATTAGGGAGAAAATGACTAATGGTAGAAGCAATTTAATTCCTGACCTTGCTCAATTTTTAATGAGCTCACTTCGATGGAAACCACACTTTACAAATGGAGCTGTAGAAGCTCATGTGAATATTGTAGAAAATGTAAAAACTTTGTATAATCTGTATTTCTGCACATATGCTATAGAAATAAAATTGAAAAAAAGGCAGCTACGCCAACAAAACAGGATGGATGTTTAGGCAACTCCCTTTGCACTTGATAAGCATTAAGTTGTGTGCTAAACAGAGACGAATACATTAAGAAGCCCTGGAGACCGGTAATCTCAAGAGAGATCATCAGCTCTTCATAGGGACTTTTGTGTGCTGTTCTCTGCCTCAAGAAGAGCACAGACACTCAATAAAACCCACTGCAAAGTGTCAAAGTCATAGAACAGTAAGCTATAGGTAGATCGAAGTCTCACAAAAACTCTCGCGAAGGTCTTACCTGTTATTAAATCTGCAAAACAAATACAGTATATAACTTGACTTTTCTTGATTTGCGTGAAGAACATTTGACGGTATTTGACCACCAACCGGACACCTTACAGCTGAACCTCTGTGCCAGTCGTAGCTGTTTATGGTCCACTCCCCTTTCCTCAGGAACACTTACAGCATTTCAGACGTCACTCCTTCACATTAACACATTTATGCTATTTGGAACTGGGAGGCCTTTGTAAGTTTTAATTACAGCGAGTAATGAGAGAATGCACCCAGACCGTGACTGAAATTGTATTTTTAGATCTGGATCTTGATTATCTAACGCATTGCTGCTGCTGATTCTTAAAAGACTTTGTCGAAAGACTTTAGTACCTTCAGTGTGATTAAAATAATTCCAGAAATTAGATTTTTAAAAACATAATTGGAATCAGTCAACATTTTTGCTCTTATAACTTATCTTATCTTATCGTATTCTGTATGTACATTTATTTGAAAAGTCAGATATGCATGTGATATTTGATGAGCGTTTCATGACTGAGTAATTACTCAGACAATGAAAAATGTTATATATTCTGAAATGGCTTTTTGCTTTTCTCATTTGCCACATAAACTTGGATTTTCTTCCACACTGTGATATTGTAGATTCAACTCGACTTCTATATCCTATAGTAAAGCTTGCTTCATGCATTTTTTTTTCAATTTGAAAGAAACAGTGCGTGGGTCTATTTGTGGTTCATTGCAATGTTGGAAATGCAGCTGTCAGCTCGGCATCAAAGCCCTGCCGGAACAAACCATTATTTGGCATGGCTCTGCAGCTGGTTGAAATGCATCACTTACTGTGACATACATACCAGTCTCCTTAATTTTAAAAATGCAAACTTATTGCATAAAAAAAAAAAAAATTGGTGAAGATTAAAAGGATGTTTTTTTTAAACCTTTGTAAATATATAATGTACACTTTTAAGACTTAGTTTAAATCAGAGTACAGTGATGCTTACACATGAAAATAAATCTCTCTGATTGTTCTAAATTGATAGTTTAACCTTTGGTGCAAGGAAGAAAAAAAATCTTCAACACCTTCTAGGGTTTTGATTGACAGCTGTGGCTGGTCCACAGAGCCCCAAGCCAAGCCCCATCACGTAACGCATGCTCAACATGAACATGTCCATCTGGGGTACCAGTTCTCACCACTGCCCCCCTTGCTCTCTGCCTGCAGAGAGACCAAGGGACAAGAGCAGGAACAGGGTGTGAAGACAAGCCTCTCAGGGCTTGGGAGGGAAAGCATCCAAAGCCAGCTGGCCTGGCTTTAAGATAAATCAATGGATGGAACAACACAACTAGAAAGACAGGGAAGAGTTGTAGAGTGAGGTAAAAGACAAGATAAAGAAAGAAAACACGTGCAGGAGGAAAGGTGGAGACTGGAACAGCAGGTTCTGTGAAGGCATTTGTGCAACAACAGGTGAGAAACAGGTGCAATGTGAGATTCTGGCTTCTTGGAAATGGTGCAGAGACAAATGTGATGTTGATGTCATGGCAAGTTTGATTCAAGATATTAAAGTGATTTTAACACATTATCTTCGTATATAACGTCACTACTATACTGAGTTGAGAAATGCTCTTGTTAAAGAATTGCATCAGGTGAAACATATTGAGATGATACAACTGCCTTTTTTGATACCACCAACCTTGCTGAACACTTTCATTCATTGAAAACAGTTTTGTACTTGGGGACAAAACACACAGTTTATATAGAAACTAATTGCTACATGTGTGCATTGTTGTTACAATATGCAGTGGTAGACATCCAACTAGGTAGGGACAAAGAAAGGGCGAAGGTGTGATGAGAGTTTTCAATTACAAACTGTTTGCATATGTGTTTGGATACTATGTGCATGATGGGCTGGGGCAGGGAAATCTACATTTTGAAGACACGCTGTCAGAGCTGACAATCTTCATCTGCATTTTTGTGACAATAACATTCTGAGGTACAGAATAATATATAATACAGAATAAAATATAATATTTTGGTACAGAATGAAACACAATAGAAGGGAAACACATCAAAAAGCTGTAGTCAATGTTAGACTGGTAAACAGTGCTCCTGGTGCTATTTATTTGTGCTTTAATGCTGTATTTTTAAATAATGTTGCAGGCTTATCACAATATATTGTTTCTGTATGAACTGTGAAATATTAAAATGTAAAATTAGTTTATTCAAATTTTGCCTTGTGATGGACAGGCGACCTGTCCAGTTGGAAACCCCTGCCCTTTGCTCAACAACAAAAAGGGATAGGCTCAGGACAGACCCTGTGACCCTGAATAGAAAGAAGTGTGTAGAGCATGGTTGGATAATTAAAACTTTTGTTAATTAACTGGTTTGCGAAGGTATTAGAAACTCTTCAGAAGGGCTGACACCTTGGCCAAGAGCCATTACGGCATCAGAAGAGGTAAGGAAGACTGTGCGGCCTTTTCTTTCAGGACCGGGACTCAATTGTGAGAAAGGTAGCACAGTCCACTGGGGACTAGGATGTATAAGACAAATACAAATGATCTTGCAGCTGCTACACTTTGTGGCAACCCTTCCCCTCATCAGTTAGAGAATGCAGTGTAAAGAGACGGGCTGTTGGAGGGGTGTTTTACTATTTAACCAGCACACTGGGTTTGTTTTCAAAACAAAACTTGTAGAAACAAAAGGAAAAAAGGAGCATAAGCGTGTTATACTGAAAGCTACAGTTTAAAGTTCACAAGGATATGTAAGCAATCAGTTGTATCTATATAATCATGACTCTATGTGGTAGGGTCTGTACTCTTAAAAGAAGAGAACCATAGTAGAGAAATACACTAACAGTCTGTCATTTGAAAGTCTAGTATGTTAAAGGAAATATGTTAAATCGTTCACTGGATTTAAATCTTATTAAAGTGTCAACTTCAATGCATTCATTTTGGTAGAAAACCAAACCAAACCGGTTTTTATCACGGAACAATATATATTATTATCCTACATCATTTTTTGTAGTATTTTGCTGTGCTGTTAGTTGTCTTTATCACTCTACAAGGCAGGTAGATATACTGTATTTCAGCACATTACGGGCTTCTTAATAAATTTACTGGAGTTCCCATATATAACAGCATAAAAAACACAGGAAAACTTCATATGAATGTGTGTATTTTCTTCAGTATGAGGCCCACGTCTGATCAGCCAGCGATTGTTGCTTCTCAGCTGCACCTGCCTCCACATGCCAATACAAACACCGAGGCAGGCCAATCACCACGCCTCCTCCGTTTCTGCGCGAAGACGTCACGTGTCCCGCCTCCTCTTACCCGTTGGCTGCTCATCAGACGCTGGATGTTGTCATTGGCCAGCGGAAGTGGCCTTCAAACCGAATTCCATCGCTGTTGTCTTAGAGACGTGACGTCAAAAATGTAACGCCTAATAAGTCAGGGCGAGTTCTTGATCAGTTCAGGCAAAGTATAGCTGATCAAATTTAAAGTTGAACGTAACTGCTTTCCACGATTCAGAGAGAAGGGCTTCCTGTTTTGTAAATTTGTTATGATATTTCTGTGTCTTCAATGTAGTCTATATCCTGACTTTTACGTGTGATTTCTGTTAATACGAGAGTTAACGTATATTTTCCAATGGCATATTGATAGCCGCCAACCAAATAAAATAAATTTAAAAAAAAGAAGTAAACACCATGTGTTTTACCCTTCTTGAAAATCATCATGACTAGAATTTGCTTTCTTTCTTCTGGCTTGTTTTCCCCCCCTTTTTTCTTTCCAACTTATCAAAATAAACAGGAGACTTATCTTAGTTTTAATACATGTTTTGACTCTTTGTACGTGTGTATGTGTGTGTGCGTGAGAGAGAGTGAGGGAGACTCTGACAGGGAGGGGTACGGAGAGGGAGAGGCAGCTCGTCAGATGGGGAGGAGTCTCTCACTGACAAGAGGGAGATTGGCTTTTCTGAGTTTGTCAGCTCCCCCTAAAATAGCAGTCAGCGTGTAAATGTGAACTGAAATTACGTTTATCCACTGGAGTCACCGATATAGACTGTCTATATACAGCGACTGACTTGGGAGTAAAGGTGAGTAACGGAAATAGAAACAATGTTGCGGAGTGTGGCAGCGATACTGTAGCTACAGTGACTGAGGGCAGGAAAGCGCAAGAGGGAGACGTAGAGTGGATTTGGGAGACATATCATATCTGTCTACCTTCTACATGCGGGGGTTTAGGCGAGACTCACTCTAGGCTAAAACTCACTTAACGCGAGCAAATTATGAGTAAGTTTCCAGCACCACGAGCATTTCCAGGTTTGCGGTGAAAGACTAGAGTCAGGCGCGCGCGCTCGGATCATTGCTGTCACTTGTGAAAGTTTTCCAGGATTGGTCGCAAACACCGGTGATAAGTTGTCCTGTATAGCTTCTTTGACATTTCTCTTTTTTTTTCTCCATTTTTTTCCCCCTCCTACATCCCGTGGAGTTGGTTCATTTAGTCCAGAAAGTGAAAAGCTGAGCTGTGCTTTGTAAAACAAGCGCAAAACAGTAATCAGTGTGTGTTTAATAACACTGTTGATCCACCGACGGCTTGCTCACGCAGTGACAATGTCGTTGTAATAGAAGTTGTCAAGCGTTGAGTTTACTGTAAATTGTATGTTTCTTTGTTGTGCAACTTCTAAAAATATGCAACCTTCTTAAAGTAGAACATTTGTAAATAATTCTTATGTATGGACTATATTTTGAGTTGGTAGCCTATATAATAATGTAACAGCGAGAGAGAGAGTGTCAGGTGTTTATATGTGGTTGTAATTCGCCTCTAAAAGTAAAACACCCACTTATTATTTTATTTGAAAAGGTTTTTCTAAGGCAAGCTCAGGTGTGCAAGTGAAATCAAAAGCGTTTTTTTAACCGATAATTTTTATTTTTTTTTTTTACCTTACAGACCTCTTACTTCATAAGAAGATCATTTGGTGATCTCACACTTTTATTAATAAAACAGTCTGGCATCAGGACAGTGAGCGAGGGTAACAGAGATGGTCTTTGCTGGCTCTGGGTTCTTTGAATCTCTGGTACTTTGGCGACCTTAACTCTTTGGCCAACAGTAACTCGACCTTATTCAATGCTTCTAGTGTATGATTATACCCTACATAGTCTACCACGTTAATGCTGCACTGATGGAGACGTTTTTAATCAGTTGCAGGAGGAAATATGATCGACAGTCTTGCTCTGTTGATTTCTTATTTCACAAATCAATGTTGGTATGAAGGCTGGTTTTAAGATTTTGGCTGTTTTACATATTGTTACTTGTAAAGGAATTTTTTTTATTACTGCATTGATAAAATAGAGAAAATATAAAGTACATATCAGAGTTTTTGAAACTATTTATGTTCATTGGATCTTTATTTATATATTTCTAAAGAGAGATAATTTTGCCTTCACCTAGACAATAACTATTTTACAGTTTACTTTTCACAAATCAGGTACAAAAATGACAGATTTGATTGGAAAAGCAATTTTTCAGGGATACAAGTTGTTGCAGCGGCACTAAAGCAAACTTTTTAACTGTCATTTTTATGTTACCACTACTCTGATTTCATGTGCATTACCATACCAGCTGGTTGCCAGTGATTTCCAAAGCAAAGCATTAAAGCACCATCCAATCTGCAGTAATTAGCTTGTATGCTGCCCCAGGCCTCACCAGTAATGGGCCTTGTTGCTCATGATCCACATCAACTGTCTAATGTGTATAGACGAAAGATCTTTTCACTGCACTTAAATGGATGTTATCAGTTTATGTCATATACACTGTTAAAGCCCATCAGAAATATGCTTTTCATACATGCTGTGAACTATTGGTCTTACCTCACAGACCCAGGATGTTCAGCCTCGACTGCTACACAAACATACAGAGAGGTTCAATGATCTGACTATTTGATTCCGTGCTCCACCATTTAATCAAGTACGAAATGAAGGTGCGTTATTGCATAACTGGTCACTTATGACGACCACTGTTTATGAAACATTTTAGCCTTGTTACGCTTTGTTTTTATCTGCCCCTGGATGTCTCTGTAAACTTGCAGAAGTGCTCGCTAGCGTCTTAGCTGAAGTTCACAGTGGAAAGGGAGAAGTGAGAGGTGGTGATGGTGCGAGAAATGGGCAGCTGCAGCATCTTTTACCGCACGCCTCATCCCACTTCAATCTCAGTGTCTCAGCCTCTCCTTCCAGGAGAAATGTGGAGTGTGTGGGCGAGTCGGATCTGCAATTAACGCTGGTTGTCAGAAAGAGAATGCTGGCGTTTACACGATGCCTCTGAATCACCGAGTGAAAGTCTTTCTCTTCCACTCTCCTCCTCCCAGGACATCTTTTCCAAGGAGGACAAAACACCAGAGAGCTGAAAGCCAAGGATGCATTGAGTGCACAATAAAAGATAGCTGCAGAATATTCTGGATAGTGTTTCTTTGATTGTTTGGTAAGCCAAAATGTTTCTATTATACTACATATTTAGAGAAAATCTAATTCCTTACAGATTTTACAATAGTATATGACAGAATGTGATTGTTAAATATATTGTGACATTTTTTGCATGTTCTTGAGCCTAATTTTTTCCATTTATTTGCATTATGAGATGCCTTTTTTCTAAAAAAGAAAAATCTTATACCATGTTGCCTTTGTACAAAAAAGTAATGTATATTATGGAAGTTAGCGGTAGTTAAAAAGTTGAGACTTACCACATACACTTTTTGAATTGTTTGGTCAGTGAAATCTGCACTAAAATAACCACTTGGTTTGTGTTTCTTAACGACATATGTCCTCATGTTCCTTAAGACTGTCGTCTTTTTCTTTTTACATTTTATAAAATTGCAAATGCTGCTTAAACTGAAGAAGAAACTAAATATTAGACAATCCTCATTGTTACTATGCTTCTGTTTGAAACCACCCCATAGTCACTATATAATCAACGGGTCCAAGGTCACTACGTAGGGACTCGTATGTAAAGAAGTCTGTAGTGAGTTCATCAGCAAAATTAAGTTTTGGACGCTACTACAGTAATTTTGTTAGTGCTGTTCTTTGCACAATGGCTGATTAAAATAAGAATTGAAAATAATGATGCTTGACTGTTACCACTGGTTGTACACTACTTTTCATGCTTTTCATGAAAACTGTTAATCCCAACGTAGTGCATTATGTAGGGATTAACAGTTCATATTCACACGCCACTGCAAAATGGCAACGGTGGCATGTAACGGACCATTTAGTGACTACGGCGTGCTTTCAGACACAACCTATTTCAACTTTTGCTTTTGTTTAACTGAAGCACCTTAGTGACATGAATCATTGTTTATCTGAGCTCGATCGTCACCATGGAGATTCCATCGTTCCCCTGTGAGACCTGGAGGTTACGTGCAGAATCTTGAGCCTGGCAGATAATGTTTTGGACCGCAGTTAACTGTTGACTGTTCCCTGCAAACTAAAAAGAAAAGTCCGTATTTGATAAACAAATACTGTAGCTGACTGTCAGGTATATTGATTGTTAATATGTTTGCCAGTTTATTTATGTTGTTGTATAAATAATTATACACATTTAAAAAAAACAAACTAAACTACACAGTTAAAGCAGAAAGCTAAAAGGCATTTGATTTCCCTTTAGGAGACATTCTATTTCTTAATTTATTATATTGTTAATATCTCTGCAATATGTAATTTGGAGGTGCAACAGGGGATTTTTGGTTAGCTCAGGTACTTATCTGCAAGGAGGTTCTGGGTTGAGTTCCTAGCACTGCTTCTGTGGGTTTGGCACCTGTGTTATGCGCTCATGAGCCACTGCTATGGGTGTGGACCTGCACTGACTCTGACATAGCACCTACAGTCTCACATGGAGAGGCTGATTCAGTGTTTCTGAAAGTCTGAGCACATTGAAATGTCGCGTCATATGTCAGGAAAGCTTTTTCTTTCAGATTGTTTGTTATTAAAAACGTATCTTCAGACTCTGATTATGGCCTGCATGCTCAACTAGTTGGATATATTAGCTTTTTATAAATATACAACATTATTATACACGAACCAATAAATGGTAAAGAGCAAACATAAATTAATAAAACAATGAATAATATAATCAACTTGCTGAAAATTCTGATTTTCCACACAAGTACATTTTTTAAATGCCTGTAACAGTCTGATGTAAGCCCTGTGAGAGAAAGCCTTCCTCGCTGAGGTGCTGTTTGTACAGCAAGACAGCCAGCAGCAACCTTTCAACTGTCCTGCCCTTGACTGAGACCTCTGGTGGTAAGCCACCGTGTTCGGCTCACTCAGCACATGTGCTGCTGAGCAGGGCAGAGCAGCTTAAGGCCGCTCCGTCTCGTCCTACATCCCCTGCTCTTTCAAACAAGTCCTGGCTGGAGGTCTCTTCCCCTTCTAAACCCGGACCATGCAGTAGACTTAGTGGGACGACCCTCAAACTGTAGGCCTGCCATCCTCATTAGAATTCTGTTTGCCTTCATTTGAAAATGACTGGCAAGAATATCATAGCCCTTAAGTTGTTGTCAAAGTTTTGACAGACTATTTTTGGAAATGAGCAAAAGGCTGGCATATACACACGGTGCGGTTTTCATGAGGGTTGATTGTGGGAGCATTTGGTGAAACAAAATTGACGACTTTGACGGGTCGCGTGATTTTGCACCTCAACAAGCCTACTCTTCTTTCTTTGGGTGCTTGTGAGGAAAAAAACTAAAAAAAAAACAACATAAAATCACACTGTTCATCTTTAAAGTAAAGTTGGCTACGCTGAGAGGGAAAGCCCCCCTCAGTTTCCTTAAACCCATGTGTGACCTGTGGTTTATGTTGCCCTGAAACTGACACTTGCCTGCGTAAAGGTTGAACGAAAAGTGATGCTGCTACACAATATCGTTGCCAAATTATCAAGCTTAATTCTGTATACAGAGAATAAGTTAAGAAAGACATCTCTTTGCTGAGTTGCATTTTAAACACATTTTAATGAGACTTCGGAAAAAAAAACAACTGAAATCAAAGGAATATATTATAATATAATTTACTAGATCAAAAGATCTCCCACGATTGCTAATATACCCCACTGTACTGAATTTCTGATACTCCACTGTAGATCTTGTGAACCATCTCTCACTGGAGGCTTAACTTCACTGCCTTTGTATGCAGTCATCATTAACAGATAAACAATTGTGCCCAGAGTAAACCTTCGTGAGAGTCTGTTACACTCTGTGTGATGATATGGTTTACTGTGTTGTTGTGCTAAAATAAGCCATATGAAGCATGAGTTAAAGCCTTTATCACCATTTTATCTAACCTCCTATTATGCTATCCAAGATGTCAAGAAGTTGACTTCATGTAAAAGTGTTTATCAGTGGTTGGCGTAGTAATTACAGCTGTGAGACTTGGGTGCCACAGCTCATACATCAAGCCCATTGACTAAAGTTCCAGTAGCAGCTGGAAAAAAACAGTTGGATCTTTTACAGCTGGACTGTCCCCGTGGCTCCGCGAACTGCAGGAAGCCGACCTGGCCTGTAATAGCTTTGTTTTTTCTGTCTGTCTGACAGGCCTTGTGAACTAGGACAGCTGGAGGGGTGGGGGGTGATTCCTTCTATTATTCCACAGCACACCTGAAGCATATGAGCGGGGAAGGGAAGTGACCCAGCCCCCCTCTGCTACCTGGTAGCTCCTCTGGCCCACCACAGAGCTCTGGCTTACACGTCAGTTGTCTTCCTCTCTCCTGTTAGAGCTGAGCTGTTGCAGCGTGAGCAGTGCATCACCTTCTGCATACGTTTTTAAACAGTTTTTGCAGCAGACCTCAGGAAGATGAGAATCACTTTTCTGACCGAGTCTACCTCAAAGGAAGCGTTACCCTCATCAAATACAATAAGTAGAAGCCATCGTATGATAGTTTGACTTTAATAGCTCTCTCAGTCATCTCTTTTGGAAGGCTATTTTTATAATTTTCTTGAAGCTCTAAATCAGTAAAACGCCATCTCTTTGAATCCAGGACATTCAGAAATGATCTTTGCATCTCCCAGGCTCTAGATCTGTTCTCTGTGTAGTGTGACTTTGACTGTAAGAGAGGTGTTGAGTCTGCCCGCTGTTTGTGTGCCTGCCCGTCTGTCCTCTCCCTTTCTCCCAGTCCACTTTCCATCTGTGTGCTGTGGGCTGCAGATTGAGGTGAAAATGGTGTAGAGTTTCCACCAGCGAGCTGTTGCCATCCTATATTCATGTCAGACTGTGTCGTTCTTCACTTTATTTCCCTCCTCCCCTCAACCTCTGCTTTAGCTGCCAGGGGTGTTCACGGTGTGCATGGGGACAGGGGAGGGGGACATTAATCATCAGCCGCTGGACTTGGGACTCAGGATCAGGGGTTATGAGCTATCAGGACCACAGCCTAACCAAAAATCAAAAACGGTTCTTTGGGAGGCAAGCAGCAGCAGGGCCTGTGGGGTTATCTCTGGCTTTCTCCTTTCTTCATCTTTCTCTTGAGTTTTTGCACACAGTGTTCATGTGACAGCTAACACATATCATCTGATTTGGAGAAAACTGGTCCGTAGCTGCAGAAATGCTCCTTCAGTAAATGCTGATTATCGACGTCAATGCAAATCAAATGAAATAAAAGTATATCATCATCTTCCAGAATAAACTTATTTAACTTAGAAGAATCAGTAAAAAGACAATCGTGATCTGTCTTACTTCAGACAAAGTACGGTTTGTTCTGTCATTTACTGCAAAGGAAATTAAACAAATCTTTTACTATTCAACTTCTGAGTCATTTCCATTAATGATCATATAGAAGCCTTATAACGTATTGCAAAGGGACAACGTTTTTGCAAACTTAGAGCTTTGTTTTCCAACGTCGCTCAGTTATACACCGTGGAGATTTGAGTTCAGTCAACACTGTTTGTAAATGGTTTACATGAAATGTGTAAATCGCAGACTGTGTGAGATCATGAAAAGGCTAATTTTATAACATAAAATTGCTTGAAAAGAAAATCAGTGCTACCAAAGCTAACCCTTTCTGCTGTTGTTATGACTCATGGCCGTCCTCGCTGCACAGATTGCGTAAACCTTTTATGTAATGGAACATTGTGGGAAAGAGCCATCGAGTGGAGGATAAAAATGGGAAGAGAAAAATCAAATATTTATTTTGAGCTTTTTATTCTTTTTTCTTTATCCATTAGGGACAGGCATGCTTTTCAGGCATCCATACTGCTAAACAATATGGACTACACATATGTGTACCAAAAAGTTTTTGGGCACCGGGGAAGAACTGAATATCAAAAATTCTAATCTGGGTCCTTTGTGTTGTGATTAGGTAAATGTGCAGCTGCTGAGACATTATGCATTACGTCCATATAATTCTCACACTGTGGATTCCCCCTAGAGGAGGGTTTCGGTTCATCTTTGCTGTTTACCATTTCTGATTTGCAGTTTGTGCAACATCAAAAGGCTGCCATGGCACTCAGCACTGACTGTAGGGTTCCTTGAGGAGGGTCGGGGGACTGTTGTTCCCAAAGGGGCTGGCATTACTATTGTCCCCTAGTGAGAAGTCTGACTTATGATTGACAACCATGCAAATGGACAGATGCCATCATCCTGTATCAGACCCCAGCACTACACTGTAATTTGATGCAAATGTATAAACCTCCAGGACCATGCATGCATTAGTTTTTATTTGTTGCTTTGGGTTTCTGCATGTAGCTGTCAGGAAAACAGACTGAGGAATATACAATGAAAAAAAAAAGAACTGGTTAAAACAGACAAACTCTGACATACATGTGTAACACAGTTAGAGTGAAGTGTGATACAGGAAGTGTTCATTCATAAGGGGGATGAACATGAATGTTGTACTATGTGAAGACACTGACTTGTTAAAGTGACACACTGTCATAAGGAGTGATAGTGATGAGAGCTTTTGCTCCGAGTTGTAATTGGTTAAACCAAAAGGGTTAATTTGAAGCAAGGAGTTAGGCATTAGTCTGTCACTCAGATGCAGCACAAGAAGGCTGGCAGAATTAAAGTTGGTTCTAATGGACAAGAGGCTATTATGAAAAAGAGTGATTTTTAAAATGTATTTTTATTATAATGTATTTATTATCTTGGGGAATCAATTGTAATATAAAATAAGCTGTTTTAACTACATTGAATTGAATAATACATTATTAATCCCTAAAGAGAAATTATGTTGTTGCAATGTAAAATTGCCTTGGAAAATATATCAGAAAGTTTTAAATTCAAATAACAAAAAGGGAGAAACTCCTGTATAGTACGCGTGGTTCAATCCCAATGTCAAATTAATCTGCGTTTGAGGTCATTAGTTAGTTGGTGTTTTAAATGCTAGTCTCTGCTGCATCCTCGTGTAAACAACTTTCCGTTGTCATGGCTACTCATTATAAGTATTTAAAAAAAGTGCCAATATTACGTGTAGAAATCCTCCTAGGAGAACAGCATCCAAACTGCATGGATAAATGCTTCAAAAATCGTAGATGCAACTGAAAAAATCTTTGTGAAAAAAATTCTGAAGAAGATATGAAGAAAGAGACAATTTGACAGGGCCACTGCAACAGACAGCAACTTTATGCAATGATGATTAAAAAAATGAATCTTTCAGAATATATAAGAATGGATGAGTATGGGAAAAAAACAGACAAACTTTTAATTATCAACTTAATTGTGATTTGCAGAAAAGTCCAATGTAAAACAGAAAAAAACAAAAGCTGGATGTTTTGCATCATTGAGTTTACAAAAAACAAACAAACAAAACAAATAAAGAAACATACATTATAGTAGCAAAAAAGATCGATCTTAAAAATAACCAGTATGTAAAAAAAACCCCAAACTTTTTTCATTTCTCTATTTTAATTCAAACCATTGAAAAACAAAAATAATAAAAATAATCTTTTCAATACAAAGTGAGCACTTGATATTTATTTTCTAAAAAGAATATTAATAATTGTGAGCAAATTCTGTCATTTCAGGCTATAACTTTTTTTGGTTTAGAAGAAAAATATAAGTTTATGTTAAGGGAGAGAGTTATGTACCATATACCATTTAATTATTGTAATAGAAGAGGTTTATGGATGAAGACGCCTTCAGAATAATGGCACGTTTTCTTAAACAACAATTTGAGTGTATACATTAATTTTAAGGTGTTAATTTCTATTGAAACCCAAAACAGAACACCTAACTCTGTAAGTGGAGTAGTTATACTTAAAAGACAGAAGCTGGTAGTAATGGTGCTCATAGACAATTAACTATAATGTATAGAGTTTTATGTTGTCTACCACATTCATTGTTTATGAGACATAATTCACCTCTTGAGTTCTGGCAAAGAGGAGGTTATCATCATTTTCTTTGTTCATAAAAGTTTCACTCTAATGTGCATCAAGGGGTTTACCTTGAGGAGGAGAGTAGCTTTTCTACATGAAATGGATATAACTGTTAGGTGAGGGTCATCTCTTTATCCTTGAGAAACTGAGAATCCATTCATTGGCTGGTCTTGAAAACCTGACTGACGCAAATGGATCATTGGGAATAGAAGCGTCCCAGCAGTAATTATGTTACAACGCCGCTACCACACACCACCACAGAGGTGGGATGGGATGAGCATGGGGTGCTTCTTATAGTCTTTCCCTTACGTTTTCATATATCATTAACACAGTCATACTGCCTTCTGTCTCCCTTTCCTCACCCTCATCCTTTCCTTACACACTAATTTCCTTTCTTTGTCTCTTTCACACATATTTATTATGACATGTTAACATGCGTGAAGTACAGTGGAAAGGTTGTGACTAACATTTCTCCTTCTCTGTTGGGTAAATGTCTCATCCTTCTGTTGAATGACTCTTGAAAACAGGAGTAAGTTTGCAGCAGATCATGCTACCTGTTCATCACTGTTGTCTTCTTGGCCTCCAGGTCCCTGCTGCCTGTACCTTGAAGGTATGACAGGACGTCCGTTTCATTTTTCCCCCCTGCTATCCAGGGCTCTATGGCACTAAGTCAGTTAAAAAAAGAGACATGAAATTAATGTAATGTCAATGGCGTTTTCTCATGAAACCCCCAAGGCACTTAGTCAAAGTCACCTTGCATAGTCCTCTCATCCCCTGACAGTACTGTGAGAGTGAGATGGAGGATGTCTGTCTGGTAAGGCTGTCAGCATATGATGTCCTTCGGTTGTTGGTTGCTATCCACCCGTCATCATTCACATTTTGTAGATTGGATTCATGTCCTGTATTTTTCTGAAGGAGCAACATCATTTCTATTCAGTCGTCTATATAATGTGGCCCATGCACAGTGAAACGTTTTCTCAGTGAGATTAGGTTCATCCTGTGGGGTTTTCGTTCCTTTTGATGTCATTTTGGAGGTGATAAGTAGCTTTCTATCTCTTGGTCCCTGTCTTACAGCACCATCCCCCAGTCCAAGCAAGGTGCTAGCAGCATGGAGGATTGTTTGAACTTGCACTGATCCAATGTGGGATTACAGCTGGGTCATTGGAGAGTTGGACGGAGCTTTCAGTCATCAAGGCAGATTAACCACTCGCTGTCTGCTTGGCTGCCCTTTCAGTTCAGGCTCTCACCGCTGGCTTTGTGATTGTCCCCACTGTGCAGGTTTCCACTCCCTTTTGAACAATGCGTCGTTGTAGCTTAATTAATTTAGTCCGATGCAGAATGATTACTAAATCCTTATCAAAAAATGTCAAGAAACTTACAATGTAAAAGAGTTTAGCCTACATAGTTTTTCTGTCCAAAAAAATATCAAAATGTGTATTTTATTTAACTACGTCTTAGTACCACAATTATTTTAGCCTTTCCCTGAAGTGCCTTTCAAGTCACTCTGTATGAAAAATAGCACTCCCAGCTATGCCGTATAAGTGGAAGGGGAAGTGCTACAGAGTTTCCAGGTTCTCCGGACTGCCCCTTTTTGTTCCTCAAAATCTCTTATTTCACTTCTTTTGCTTTCATGTGGTAATAGCTCTTATTAATTATATCTCATTAGTTGCCTTAGAAACTGAGGTGAGCGGATGTATTAAATGAAATTGAAAGAAAGAGAGAAACAAAAAGGAAGAAATGGATCACACGATGAAACAAGGAAAAAAAGGAAAAAAGGGGAAGGACTAAAAAAAGAAGGGAAAGAGAAAGTGGATATTGAGGGATCAGCCGTGTGTCAGATTAGCATCAGAAGACATGAACACTAGTGATGCTGCAAGGACCACAATCCTGCCTTTCACTGCTGGAGAGGGAGATAAGCGCACCCTCACAAAAGGCAAGAGGGAGGGAGCGAGAGATGACTGGCTTGCCTCCGCTTCCCTCAGGCCAACAGCCCCATTTACAGGTACAGCACCTCCTGATGAAAGCAAGAACAAAGAGGTGGATGTTCTTTTTCTAACACACTGGTGTCAAGGCACCCCTTAAACAAATCTGTGAAACTGACTTAGGATTTAAGCTGCTTCACTTTGTGTCTTCAGTCTGCCAGAGGGCTAATCATAACTGAACCACGGTTGTGCCACTTTGAGTTTCATACACATAGGAGTGTTGTCATGGATTATTTCACAGAATCCCATTATCAATGTACATCAGATTACTGCAAGACACTGTTGCATTTTCACAAATGATATGCTGTCACATTCATGTTGCTCCAGTGCACATTAACTTGTGTTGTGCTAACTGTGATTCATTCTTATGCAACGAGTGGATTGTTTGAAAAACCGGAAAAGATCTGCGTCTACTAATTGTTAAATGAATGGCCAGATATCCCGCACACGTTTTCCAGCCTGTGTAATGGTCCTTACAGTAAACACAGTTAGCACAGAGGGCAAGGCCACTAGAGATGGGCTTCTGTTGTTGTTTAGTCTCAGACTTGCCTTCAGTGCAGTAATAAGTTGAGGACTCAGAGAGGAAGGGTGTCCCAAGGTGGTCCCTCCCTTTCTTCCTCTCCACCACATCGTCCTGCATCCCCCCACCCCACACATACACCCCACCCAACACACACACACACACACACACACACACACACACACACACACACACACACACACACACACACACACACACACACACACACACACACACACACACACACACACACACACACACTCTGCAGAGGGCATGCAGAATAACAGGAAGTGAAGGGGCAGGAAGTTGAGTGTTGTCTGCCCACAGTCTGTGGTAGGATAAAGGCTAACTCTGTTTTGCACAGGAAGTGCAACTGTCACAGCTGTGGCTGCTGCCCATCACCTTTAAAGAAGCATGGACATGTTATTTGCATATCGCGAGTTCATGAGATACATCGTAACTTGGTTTCATGCTTACTTTGTCCATTTTAGATAAAATAAATAAAAATTTAAAAATAAATAAAAAAATAAAAAAATCATAGTGGGAAAAATAATGGTGTCATTTCACCTTAGATGTATCAAACTTAAAGAATAGCACTACACTAATTTTATAGTCTTTAGACAAAGAGCCCAACATAACACACTAGTGTAGTTTTATCCTATATTTCATGTGGGTTGGCAGTTGAGGGCATAATGCTTTATAATTGTGAGGAGTGAATGCAGGCTTACAAAGAGAGAGGTAGGAGGATGTGCTGGATCCATAAATCAGACTGGGGATTAAAAATGTGTTATTGATAGTGAAAAATGCCAGGCCTGTCACCAAGATGTTCGAGACCCATTTCAGTTTCAGTTAGCAAGTTCCTAACTTAGCTGTTATATGAGCATGATGAAGTACAACGTTCTGAGTTTGAATTAGGTATAAATTAGGGTGAATATTTTCAACACAATTTACTGTGTAGGCGAAGATATATTTTACATGATACAGTGGCAAGCTTACTTATGGTTTAGGTAGTTGCATGTTAACAAATTAGCCAGATAGTTTATATATTTCTTTATTTTTTTAAAAGACTGCAATTACAATCCAACCATAACAACAGTGCAAAAGACGTTGATGCGGTCACATGACTTTCACTTAGGGGTTTATCACTGGGTTAGACTTTAAGTTGTGACTAAGCTGGCTAAAGTGCAATTGGCCTTCAGTTGGTGCGTTTACATGACCTTAGAAAAAAAAAAAAGATTAGTCTGGGCATTTGCCCAGCTGGGAATACGTGTAAACATCTTAGTCTGACTAAATCAAACTCAACCAAACTTCTGATAATCTGACAAATGCACTCAACTGAACTAAAACTGGTCTACGTGCTCTGCCTGTGCACTGCAGTTTCCATCCGAGGTTTGACTCGGATATACTGTTATTCTGTCCAGATAACTATTCGCCATTGTTCAAAATTGCCCCCATCAGCTAAACCAAAGATTTATCTGTTGTTTTGTTGTGAGGTGTAAACTAGGAAAGCCCAATACTAACAAGCTGAAAACAGGCATCTAGCCACATATCATGGCTGGGGCTGACATACTTTGGGTGGTAAATTGATTCTCCCTGCATGCATGGGGACAGAGAAAGGAGTCCAGTTAAACAGCCTTGTTGAGCTCTGAACATAGCTCGATAAAACTGTGCATGCAAAGATAGTGAATATCTCAGTGGTCTGTGTTTAGGAAAGGATGAAACAAGCTGACATTCACTTGACCTGTACCCACAGACTCTTGAAGAAGAACTGGACAAATCCCCTGTGATGTCACCCACAGGTTTTCTTGTACAGAAAACTTGTGGGTGCCTTTCTCCCGAAGGTGGCTGGGATAGGCTCCAGCAGACCCCCGTGACCCTAATGAGGATAAGTGGGTATAGATAATGGATATGGATGGATTAGCTTATGCCAACTTATGGTGCTACTTAATATTACTTCATATTCATTCTTATATTCGTCATTTCATGTGTCACTAAAAACAATTTCTGAAATGAGTGCTGCCAGACTGAATGAAGATGACCAGGGTTCCATTGGGACCCGTAGTTGCTCAGCATACCACAGGTCTGTTGAGGTTGGGAAAGCCTACCAATGTTGTGGGCTATTTGACTGCAGGTCCCAGCGGACTTTGTTGCTTTATTTAATTTAAGCTGGTACGGACCAAAAAAATGAACCCCTCATACAATTGTTATGAATGTAAAATCAGTCAATAAAAAGTCAATGGAGATTGATTCCTTTTGGTGCCAGACCCCAGTGGTCAGTTAAGGAACTGCAACTTCTCTTATTTCCATGTTGAGGTAGAATCCTGGTGCTTGTCTGTACACACCTCTTCATTGAGGATCAGTCTGGCTCTGGTCAATTAGTGGTATTGCATAATCCCAACTGCACACATCCTTGGTAGGGGGCACATTGTAGTCAGGTCTGATCTTTTATCAGACAATGTTATCAATGCTTTAAAAAGCTGATCTGGCCATTGCTCTGGTGATATATTCTCTTCATATTGATTTATGTATTACAAATATTTGGTAAGCATCTTTCAGATGTACTGGGTTGGTTTATGTCTAGGTGTTTCAGGTAGATCACTGTCTTTAATTACCAGTACATGCCAGTGCATAAGATGTAGCTTAATATGTACAAACCAGGCGTACACAGATCTGACATTCTTAAATCTTATACACATATGTAAAGTCTTTATCTATGTTAAATGTCCTTAAAATGTAAGAGCCAATGTAAAAAAAAAGTAATATTGCTTTATTGCTTTAAGTGAATACAATCTAGCACCAAAACGATTAAAAAAAAGGAGGTGAATCTGAAGCTCATTGAGGCAGACAAGAGAGCGATGTTTTGCACTCACACACACGTCTCTGTATAGCACTTTCCAATTACACCCTATAGTTCAAAGGAGCAAACAGTGTCCAAGCTTGCCGTGCCAACCGATGTACAATTGCCAAGTTTGTTGCTGCTCAAAAATCCCACCACCAGCCTGGCATTCACCTCTAGGCTCCAACTCTAAAGGATCAGCATGCGGGGGTTGAGTTTTGCTCATTATTCCCAGTATCTCAATGTAGGTTATATCTGTGGGGAGTAATGAGGTTGGAGCCTAGATCTCAAACTACAAGTACTGGTAAAATAAAGACAGGAGTGTACGTCGATTGACTAAAACAAGGTGTTTTTTTTTGTTTTGTCATACCTGCCTTATAATGTAAAAGTTCATGAGAGGCTAGAGCTGTTTTTAGTTGGCATCAGGTGAGAAGTGCAGTCAAGATTTGACAGGCTGCCAGTCTATCACGGCGTAGCGGAGAGAAACAGACAATCATGTTTGTGCAGACACACCTGAGGCCAGTTTAGAATTATCTATTAACCCAACATGAATGTTCTTGTATTGTGGCGGGAAACCGGAGCACCAGCAGTGTGAACATATTAAGACAGACAAAAAAGGTTTGAAAAGTTACTCACTGAGGAAACGAATGTAGAAGAAATCTTTGCTGCGTAAGTTCATATGTTATTTCCAGTATATCTTCCATTGAAATAATTTATAAATCAGTTTATGCAGAAATGGAGGCATTACTGATACTTTATACCTGCTGTAAAAAAGCAGAAGAACACATTCAAGGGAAATTTCCACAACTTTGTGGGCCACACGTTCCTTCTTTGGCTTTTTTTTTTTTTTTTTTTTTTTTTTTGCCATTCACAGGCTCTGATTGTTATAAAAATAAACTCTAAAATGTAGCCTTCTTGAGCATCCATTTTGCTCACCACAATATCACCATTTGGGTACTTTTTTGACTGACCTAATGGCCAACGTATTCCTTCAGGATAGCCTGCCGGTTCTCATGTACACATCTGTGGATAGATTTCCATTTGGTGCACCTTCTACAGTCAGCAACTTGTGTAAGCAACAATGGGTTACAGTTGAAACTGTGCTAACAGATATGAACTGCGTGGCTCTGCATTGTTTCTGAGGCAATCTCCTTGCCTCATGTTGCCCTTTCCCTGCTTCAAAGTTCTGTGAGCTACTTTTATGTGTATAGTCTTCATCTCAGTTTCCTACACACCCACTCTCACATGCACCAAGAGCACATGATTTAAGCCATGAACAGATGCTCTCACCCATTCTAACACTCAAGAGTGTCATGCTGAACATGTACTGTGCTACACTGCAGACACTGCTCCCCTTTGTAATCGGAAAAACACTGACGTGTAGAAGACGATAAATGCAATTTCTCCAGTTAGTTCAGGAGACTGAAATTGCATTATTTGATCAACATTGAGGTACGTTGTAACACAATCCACCATATTAAAAGATGAATTGTTTTGAGATCCTGAAAATAAGTAGTTTTTTTTTTTTTTTAGAAAGCTGTTAAAGATTTCTAAGAAGTTTAAAACGACTGTTGACACTGGTTGGAAGCATGACACACCTGCAGGCTGAAGGCCATTGAAGCTTGTCATTTTGTACCTGTGCAAGAAAAATGTCATTGCGCAATCTACCTGCAGACTTGAACTATCCTGCTGTGACAGCTCCTCTGCAAAAAGAGAGCGGAAAATGCAGCTGAGCGTGAGTATGTGTGTGTGATAGTGTCTTGAGTCTGACGGATTTCTTGCTAAATTCTCATAAAATGAGAAAGACTGGGGGTTTTCTGTTCAGATCATCAGTTCAGCTGCAGTACACAGTTCACACGGCATTCTGTGCGTCCACATAAAAACACAAAGAGCTGAGTACGTTCAGGCATTCAGCCTTTCTTTAAAATGCAGTCAAATAAAATAAACATATTAGTTGATAAATTCAAATTCCTGACACCTAAAAAATGGAAAAGCTGATGCATGAATCAGATGAATGAAAAGATGTTAATATATTTATAATTATTTGCTGCGCTATCATGACATTTCATGGTGGTCCAGGTATGTCTTTAGGGGAGCTGAGATCTGCTGCCACAGACTCCCTGTAATTCCTGCGTGGCGCTCTCTATTTGTGTGTGAGAAATGGTGAATGAAGTAAAACATCGTCATTTTCTCTGGTCTGTTGTGATGTGGTTTGGGGAAATTCTTTGTGGGGGTTCAGGCAGTTTCTTTCCTGGCTCTGACAGCAGTGCGTGGGTAGTTAGCAAGGTGATCTGAGTCAAGTTTGCCTACAGTGGAGCCCCGATTCAGACAGCCAGACACCATAATGCCAGTCCATCTGTAACCCATAATGACTGTGTGCCACTGGAACTGGTCATTTTCGTTTCACTGCCAATTCAGCCCCTGGTTTTCTTACCCCGCAAATGCTGACTGCATGTAATGGCCTTAGTTGTTAACCTTTCTACATTTGTTCTCATACTGTAAGGAAAGTGCAGTTGGTTTGACGTTTTTCTATTTGCTGAATGTAAGTGATGGATGTGCCTCAAGAGAGGGGGCTATATCTCTTTTTGCACAAAAGCAGATACATGGCAGAGTTAGATGTTCCCCGAGGCGTACTGTGGTGTGAACCACTGGCCAGGTTACAAGCTCATGTGGGAATATACCCTCAATTCTCTTCATCCCTCCTGGCTTCTGCTCCAACCCAGGAGATTTCAACTAGCCTACTGTCAACCCTAAACAGGGCGCCCTCTTAATCATCTTAAGAGAAAAGCTGGCATCAGTATGGGTCAGCTTAGAAAACGCAAGGAAACATTGCTGCGGTGTCTTTGCAAGCAGGAAGAGGAAGGCTATTTTTTCATGTGAGGAGAATTTTACTTTTACTCTGAAATGCTATCAAAACACGTTGTGAGTAAGGTGTATCAAATTAAGCTTAGTTAGATTAAGTTATTTTGAGAAACAGGCTTATTTTCTATTCTCTCCAAGTATTTGGAAAAAAGGATTCAGTCTGGTTTTATTAAAAAAAAACAACAAAAAAAAAAAACAGACCAAAACAAAAAAAAAATCTATAAGTAATATCTAAATTGACACTATAAAACTTTTTAATTGTTTTTCTTGTTTCTCAGTAACCCCAGTATATGAACTTATACACCAGTTCTAACTGCTTTACACTTAAGTGAGTCCTGAAATTATGGAAATGAAACTAGAAATACACCTTTTTTTTATCATAATGCTGTGATGTCATGTTAAAAGTTCACACCAGTCTCTTTAGTATAAGGTCAAACCAAAGTAAAAGCAAATAAATAGTTAGCTTTACCTGACAGGAAGACTGCAGAGGCGACAGAAATGGTGTCTATAGCTTAAGAGATTAGGTAGTTGTACTTCACTCACAAGATCTCTAGTTTGATCCTATTTGTGCACATTATGTGCACTGGTAAAATGTTGACAATATAAATGTGATGAAAGGAAAATTTGCCAAGTACTTACTTACAAGTACTTTAGCTTTGCTAAATCACACCATTTGAAAATATTTTTTTTTTTTTTGCACGTGCCAGCGACATTTAGAGGTGCTGAGAAGTACATTCTGTAACCTTTTGAAAATAAACAAATCACTGTAGTTGGATTACGCCACATTAACAGATAACTTCACATTAAATGTTTAAATTCAATTTAAACAACTGATCAGAACAGACACACATGTTCTATTTATTCTGTTTTTCTTACTGCGTATGGACATGTAATCACTTAACAGTTTATTGTAGAGATCTTGATTATGGTGATTCTCACCTCAAAAGAAACCTCCAGTTTGGGTTTTTTTTTTTATAATGCTCTTCTTTGTCTGGTGAAATGGACAGTTAATGTAAAATATTTTTAGGCTGTAGGCTGATGGCCCAAGAGGGACCAGTTGATCTTGATGAAGTGGTGTAGAGGCAGTTAACATCACACATTTCTTGCAAACAACTGAACATGGAATCAGTGTATTGGCTTAACAGTTGTGCAGTCAGAAACATACAGCGCCGATTTTAGCCGAGTGTCAAATACAGTAGTTGAAAAGACAATCGCATTTGGCTCTCATACTTCCTGGACATGCTTGGAAGCATGACGGATCATTGGGCCGTTCGGCGCTTTTAAAGTACTTAAAGAGACACTGTTGAGTGAAACTTAATGTTTTGTTTTTCTGTCTTGCAGATTGCGGTGAGGTCTTGTGAAGAGCAGAGACTGTGCTGAGAAGAGTGAAAGAGAGTACACAAGAAGAGAATCTGTTGCACAATGTACTAGGGCAGTGGGAGAAGAAAGCGTGTTGTTTTGATACTGTTGAGGTGTCTGAAAGAGCGGAAAGGACACAGCCATGGGGCGGAAGAAGATACAGATCACCAGGATCATGGATGAGAGGAACAGGCAGGTGAGTGGGACAAAATCTACCTATCTGTCACACATTTATACAGCAGGAAAAAAGAGTGCTCTTCATTGAACTTGTTCATGCATGCTTGTGAAAGCAAGTGGCTAATATTGTTAAAACAGTGCATATTGATAAAGGTGATACACTGAAAAATGGCATTTTAAATATCAGAATCAGAGTACATTTATACAGTGGTAAAAAAAAAAGAAAAGTGCTCTGCATATCAATTATTCAACCATATCTGAGAAAGCATGTACTCACATTGTTTTAACAGTGCATATTGATAAAGGTGATAAACTGAAAAATTCAGTTTATTGGAGATGTGCCAGTCAAGAGTAGAAATATGAATATGAACACACCTAATATAACAGGAACTCCTCGTACTAACTGTGAAGCACGGTGGTGAAAATGTTATGGTTTGGTGTCGCATCATTGCTGGCGGATTGGCCAAGTTATAATTAGTAATATAATTTGTTTTTTTTACATTATATCAAAGAGTTGTTGAAGACAGTGTGAGATATAGGCCAGAAAGAATAGATGGAGTTAATTGGTACACAAATTCCTTCCGGTGTTGGTCAAGCATGTCACTATCTCTGCTCACTCTTTCAAAGGGGATTAAGTGGTTTCTTGCAAATATGTTGAAAAGGTCAGCAATTTCCATGGCTTGTTACTTTCATATGACAGTATTTATTTAGTAAATGTAACATGATGAACATAAATTTGCTAAAATCATTCTGCATTTTCTTAGCTTGTTTAACAGTGCTTCTCTGGCTTTAATCACTGCTCTGTAGCTGTCTGAAAGATCCAGTTCTCCTCTGTTTTCCTTACTGCCTTGGACCTTATTTCAGCAGCTGTCATGGTGAGCATAGATCCAAACAGACAAACCTCTCCAAAGTCCCAGCCAGCTGAACAGGGACCATGACATTTCATTGTCAGTGTGGTCATATTTACCGGCATGATTCCCCTGCCACCCTGCAATTTCATCCGAAGAACTTGATGAGGCAGCAGGAGCAGCGCTGGGCTGCAGTGGGGTCTCGTGGCATGGGAGTGAATTGTGGGAAGCGCGGTGGGCTGCCGGGCCTCCTCACACTGTAGGGCTTGTCTTCTGGCCTGGCAGTATGGCTGGGCCCCTTTTCTCTAGCCCTGTGTGTTTTGCTGTTTGGTAGTAATTAGGAGCAGCCACTGCACAACAGCACCCTCTCATTTGCTGGGTGGGTCAGAGGGACATGCAGCACCCTTCTTTGCCTTGGCTGCCTTGGTCCTGGCTAGCCGCAAAAAAGCAGAAAGCTGGAATTCTCTCTGTCTGCACATGATAAATATAAAATCCTAAACAGCAAAACATTGCAAACGACAACACAGGTCCGTCTGAGGCAAGTATAGCAGACGTGATTATCTATAGCACAGTGTTTTTGTTCATGTCTGTTTTAGACATGCTCTCTTTGACTTAAGAGCTATGTTAAGGAACCATGAGCCCAGTTTTTGATTGATTACACCAATTAATGAAGATGGGTAGATGTGCTATATTCAAATAGAGCACAGTGAGTTAAGACAACCCTTAAACTGGAAATGTATTTTATGGTAACATTTAGTTGGTGTGATTATGTTGCAGTGTGAGGATAACAGTCAAGTGCAGCATAAAAATTCAGAGTGTGGCCCAATTATCAGTGTAACACCCGACTCTCGTTAGCATCCAAATAGGGGGCAGGAGAGGAATCACTCTGTGCTCATGCATCCACATTTTATACATGCTAAAAAAAAGGGAAAAAGACAGAGAATTTTACAAAAGAACAAGTTGTTATCTGATTAATAGGGGAGCAAATTAACTCTTCACATGATCTTTTCTTTACAATTTGTTTATTACGGGACTGGGGGAAGGTATTTTCTCATACTGTTCCACATAAAAAGGAGCCGCAGACAAAGACGTTTCACATTACTAAGTGTTTCCCACAGCCTAGAGTTTTCATCAGCATTTAAATACCAAACTGTAGAATTTGTAAGAAAGTTTATCAGCCGAACACAGACATTTCAGCTTGCATTAGTTTGTTTTAGCTGGCTCAGCAGAAAGTGTGTCATGACAATAGGCTGCTGTACTAAAGCAAAGCGTTGCTATTAAGTGATGCATTTGTCTGTATCGTTCTCTCTTTTTTCCGTGGGCCATGAAGCACACAATGCCATCCCCCTGGGGCATGCTCCTAACCAAGGGGGAATAGTCATTATCATATGGTCTCTGTTGTCTGGAGACAGTTTGAATCTCTGTGCCTCTCTGCTCTTAGCTTTCCATGCTTGAACACATTAAATGAAAGAAATATTTAAGTGGGCTAATTATGTGGTATTGTTATGCAGGATGTTTTGGGAGGAAAACAGGGGCTCCCTTTGTATTATCACTACACGTTTTTAGGTGGGCTATTAACCTTTCAGGATTTATAACACAGCGTGTAGCACAAGCAAAAGAGGCCTGTAATTGCACACTTTATCAGCAGTTGAGTGGAAGGTGAAGTAGAGGCGGTCAACTTGACAGATAATACATGCAAGTTTGTATTGTAATGAAGCTTTTTGCACAACTATAACATTTAAGACTACATTAGAAAACAATGCACCATGCACTTTGCATACATCATTGGTAGCATTGTTCTTCTTTTCTTTTTTTGGTTCACACAGAGGTTTCTTTTCTTTTTTTTTTCCCGATGCCTTTTATGGATGTTCACAAAAAGATAAGGAGGAAACAGAGATTCTGTCATGCATATTATAAGACTCCAATGAGCAGTTCCTCAGCCATGCACTGTATAAGTGATGCTTCTGCATCACAGCTGCAAAGTCATCTGCCACACTGACTTTGCTGATCGCAAATGTGTGCATGATAACAAACAGACAGCCGCCATACAATATGAATTCCTGTTTATTCAAAGCAGCTTTTACCTCTTCAGATCAGACAGACATCAGTCATATATGGACTCATTGAATTCAGTTTTCGTCATCTCTCGGTACTCTTAGATCCACAGTGATGATATAATTATAGACCTTATAATAAATAAGACAATTTTCCAGTGAAGGATTTCATATGAATTGTTTAAAAAAAAAATTAAATTTTTTATTTGTTTTATGTGTTTTAACCCATTAATGATATATTGCTTCTATCCATACACTTGGTGGAATTTACCTCTGGCCAGAATGAAATTTAAAACAACCCACCAAACACTAGTTTGTTGGTGTAATAATTGTTTTATTCTTATTTTGCTAAAGCTTCAAGCGCAGACTTTTGTTTTCAGTGCTACTCTGCAAAGTCTCAAAACTCCTAGTCTTATCTTTAAAAGGTTTACATAAGCATCTACATTTATGTTTAGTCACTTTATTAGGATACAAATATAAAAATACAGTAATAATATTAGAGTTAGAGCACAGTTGGGTGATTAATCAGTTGGCTCATTATTCACCATCTTTATAATAACAGCAATAGAAAACCCCTATCGGTGAACACTAAAGTAATAAATATGAAAAATAACACCGCGCAATGCTCAGGACAAAATTACTCTTCAAGCAAAAGTCAGTATTTAGTGTGTCTAATGTAATTATTGCTTGCTTGTTTGAATATGACAATGTTTAAATGAAGGTTGCATTTACATAGTCTTTTGGTACTTATAGCATTGTTTTAATTTGGTTAATATTGGAGTATTGTTATTTACGTAAATATACTGACTGTGCCTTTCCTATTGACAGAAAATTGTATTTCAGTGCCACAATTTACACACATCTTTCGATCCCTCATAAATATATTTTCCCGTTATAGTTTTCTTAATGAGTTCCAGCAGATCTGAATCTATAGGAATTGGTATCTTGTACGTGTGCATTATTAATCAAGTCAGCAGACACGTTCGTGGGGTTACGACAAACGGCTTGGTACAATGTTCTCACGACTCTCAGACTCATGGCCGATCAAAGTTAAACCTCCCTGTTACTTATATCAGTCTTCACATTGGACTTGGATAAAGTATTAAATATATCCTTTGACAAGAAATGTGACCATGCATTCAGACTATTAAAGTTTTGGGTCTTATTTTCTGTAAAGAGTACAATGACAGAACAAGGGGCTCTCACCAAGTGTCATGGATCTGCTGAACAGCAGCAGTGACAGTGGATACACATTAGTCTTGTTAGTGTAGACGCTGGTGGAACCTAGTGAGCAGTGTCTAGTGACATCATGTGGATGCCATTAAGCAGGCTCACTGGGGGTAATTGTCCAAGTCATTAAAAGTTTGATGATTTTGCTGCTGGGTGGAGGGTCGCCTGCCCTTGCTGCGGCTCATTTTGGATTTTTGCTCCAGTGCATCAGATGCCTGTAGGCGCACACAGAGTAGTGCTCTCTTACTCACTCTCCAGGGAGTAACACGGCACATACCTCTCATTTTTCAGCTTTCACTCATTCCTAAACTTTTCAGTAGCCATCATAATTTGTTTAACAGGTTATACTGTTGATAGACAATAAAGAAAGAACTGAAGGAAACTGGCATATGTAGATTATTTATTGTCCTTGTTAACGATGATATAAGTATTTAATAAAATTGTGATTGAGGCAACAAAATGATAAATTTGTACAGATTGTATATCTTGAGTATTTGAGGCTTCTCCAAAGTGAATAGGTAATTATTATTTGCACATTTTTGTTGAATTGGCTTTTTCTTCGTAAGAATGTAAAAAAAACAAAAACAGAAAACAAACAAACCTTGAAGATCAAAACTTAGCTGCGCCTTGTTAAATGAGTTAATAAATACATTGCTTCACTAGAATTTTCCCTTTTTATCCGTATAATGAAATCAGTGCAGTACATTGCTTTAAATGCAGTTTTTGACAACCTAAATGAGTGAGTTATCCTCAAAATGGTTCAGTCTTGTTTTAGATTAGATGTATTTCCAGGAATCCTGTTCGGGTAAATAGCTTTTCATCTTCATCAGTAAACAGGATCAGACATGACTACTGTAGGCTTCAAGGTCAAAACCACTCACTCGATGAAACCCTTGAGCCCTAACTTGTCCACATGGTGATCCTGAGGCTGTCCTCTCTCCCAGACAGAGCTGATCTGTGCAGACAGTCATGGTGGCCCTGGCTTGTCTCCCAAGCCAGCACACTCTGGCATTGCGGAGCCAGAGCAGCAGCCACAGGGCCTGGGTCACTCTGCCAGCTGGTGCCAGATCTCACTGTCTCTCAAATCCACTCTCAAGTCTGCCATCGGGGCTGTCAGAGGTGACATGAGATTCTAATAAGGCTGCGAGATCAACACCCCCTCTGAAGGTGTTAGCGATTCAGGCATCTTCTGCCAGGCCCCAGTCACAGCTGTACTCTCAGTCCAAGATGTCTTGATTTCATTATGGCACCTCTGCCTGAAGAAAGACATTGATAGACCCGTTGATTGACACTTCAACTGTGGGTGAATGTGAGCGTCTGGGTTTGTTGTAGCATATGCTGTCTAACGTACATCACATCATTTTCTATTGGAAGAGTAAAGCTGCTCTGACACACACTTGTATGTCTCTGTTATAGAGTTGTTGTTTTAGGACATACCACATAATTTCACACAGAGATAGAAGAAGGAAAGTCGACCCACCTCGTTATCCATCCATCCATCCAGCGACAGTTACACCGTGCAGCTGTAAATCAACTCTGGTTCAGGAGAAGATGGCACTCTCTTCACTACTGCAGCACAACTTTAACATTTGAGATTTTTTTAATAGTAATATTAACTTGCAAACATGTACAATACATATTAAGTATATATACATAAAAATGTATAATAATTAAAATGCAATGCTTTATTAAAGCTCTGTTAAAATATGTTGCGTTAGTGTTAGTGGGGCATTTGGTGGAAATACACATAAGTAATTGGAAATACCACATTAGTTTGAGTTCGTGAGAAGTTTGAGAGAGCTTTTGGCCTGACACACACTAAATAAAATTTTGATAAGGTCCATGGTACAATGTGAGGTGCTGGAATAATTTAGAAGCACTTCAATTTATTGTAAGTGTATATGTCTTCTCCTTTCTCTTTTCCCCCATGTAACTGTAAGAACTGTGAAATGCACTGATACCATTGGTGGTGGAGGTTTATAATACTGAGGCTATTCCTTTTGTTGTGAATAACATGAATTAGTCAGGGAGCTAGACTGCCTGTATACCACGTTTTACTTTGGGGTGCTTAAATTTTTAAAACCACATTGAGTGTCTTTGTGGGTGTTTTGTGACTTGGTGAACCATAGGAAAGCTTTATAAGTGAACCTCCCACTTGACCTCAAAGATGTCTGTGGTTTTCTACTGTCGCACCAGTCATCTGACGCAAGATGAGGATGGATAAAGGTCATAGCTGCAAATTTTGGTTTCTGTGCTTTGAGCTTCTTTTGTTTTTTAATTATCAAATTAGGATTTGCTTCTAAAAGCGTTGAACAAAAGGAGTAAAATAGGGCAAATAATAGCATAAATAAACATATAAACTTCCCCCTACAGTGTTAGTAGAGGAAAGTAATATGGTGGTCACCTTTAATGCCAATGTCTGTGGATGGAGTAAAGAAACAATTGTTAGTGTTGCTGCTGAGGTTGAAATTGTGCGGTGCCTGGGTCAGAAGCCCTGCACTCAGCACTCTGCCATGCATCCAGGTGGATCAGAGTCCTCGCTCAGCATCTCATCCTGGG
The DNA here is from genome assembly GCA_014839995.1 of Xenentodon cancila. NCBI lineage: Eukaryota > Metazoa > Chordata > Actinopteri > Beloniformes > Belonidae > Xenentodon > Xenentodon cancila. Next base: position 20,548,106 of record CM026199.1, read on the forward strand.
ATTCCTGCTGAAAGGTGACATCTCCACGGCTTAACGTCCACATTCATCTGCTAAAGAGCATACAATTTGTTAATCGTTTCCCATCCAGTCCCTGCTTTCCAGTTGGTTAGGCAAACCAACAAATATGCAAGCAGGTGAAAGAGCGAATGGGCAGTTCTCGTGTTTAGTCAGAGGAAACTAAACTCTGGTTAGAGCTAAAGGAACATTAGGTGGCCAGAAACAGGCCAGAGACTGGTCACAACAAATCCCCAGCTGTGATCCATCTTGAGAAGACCATCAGTATGAAATTCATAATTCCTCTTCTGTTCATTGAAGCTTGCTGTAGTTTATGAGGAAATATGGTATTTCGATTCTCAAGCCTTGTCAATTTAAGAAATGTCATTATCAAATTTGTTTAATCACATTGGTGCATTGGATTGAAAATGATGGGAGGACAGACTCCACTGTGTCTAGGGCAGAAATAATGGTCCTGTGTAATTACCTGTAGTGAGTAAAGATTTGAAATTCATTTATTATAGCTGGAGTGACCCCACTGCCTCCACAGTTACACACTATACAACTCATAGGATTAGGTTTCCTTATACCAGCTGAATTGAGGATGTAGCTGCAAGCTGTAACCAATTAAAGTTGGACAAAGCTAGCTCATCTGCTCAACCCCTCTGTTAGTAGGTCAGTGAATCTGATAGAGAACACAGACGCTCCTCTAATAGTTCTGTACCACAGCTTTTAGCTGCACATTCACAAATGACATTGTAGAAGACACATTTCAGTAGGCCCACACTCTGACAAAACCCAAAAATCCAATTTAATAAACGCAGTTTTCAGTCTTATATCTGTAAACAGTGATTGCAAAAGCATAGGGGACACAGCAATTTTTATCTTCCCTCCTCCTGAATTGTGTTTTTTTGGTTGGATAAACGAGTGTAGCTTACTGTAAAGAGGCAGTGTAACATAATGACATATGTGAATGGGTCTGTGGCAACCACAGAGACAGAGCTGCACAGATACAGAACAGAGAGTCACTTTGCAGAGGGTTGCTTTACCATTGGAGTGATGTATGACCTAAAGTCCCATCTGAGGGCTCATGTTACATGGCTTATGCTGCACTACTGTGATGGCTTTTTGTACACGGAGTCAGGGACTACAGTAATGTATGGACCCCTGATGTTGCCAAAGCTCTGACTCAGCTAGCTGACTCGTGCCTCTTACCCTGACCTCTGGCCTGATAACTAGACATTTGAAACATGCGCTATGTTATTGCAGTCATTCTAAACGAAGGATGAGCTTGTTTTCTTTCACCTTGTTTACTCCAACTTTGTTGTTGTTATAAATTTGGTCATGTTTAAGTACAGTTTTAGGACCTTACCAATTGTCATTATATGCCACTTTGACCCAAATAATATAACCATTTGTACTTATTTCACATGCAAAACATATCAGCATGATTATCTGCAAAGCCTCTCTGTATATAACATGCTTAAAATTAGCTCCACATTTGAGCAACTACAACTTTTCCAAGTCAATCACACCTTTATGCTGACTAAATAAATAGTAGCTCTCTGTTTTTGTATGGTTGTTGCTATTTCAAGGGCATTTTTTTCTATATTTTAATGAACAAATGAATGTTGAATTTATTATTTTAAATGTTGATAAATAAATATTTTTTGAATTAATATACTAAAATACATACATTTTATTTGTAAAGGTACTCCAACATTACTCTTACTCCTTTTACTTCTGATACTTGCAAATTAAAACTTAAATACTACCTTTCTTAATCACCATAATTGTACTTTAACAATACGATTTTAACTTAATCATACGTACACTAATGTCTGTTTTGTTCATTTGACTTTGATCTTTATTGTAACAAGTCTTATTGACGGATGGTCCTGTTTTCTGTGTGTTCTTCAGGTTACCTTCACAAAGAGGAAGTTTGGCTTGATGAAAAAGGCCTATGAGCTGAGCGTACTATGTGACTGTGAGATAGCCCTCATCATTTTCAACAGCTCTAACAAACTGTTCCAGTACGCGAGCACAGACATGGACAAAGTGTTGCTGAAATACACAGAGTACAACGAGCCCCACGAGAGTAGAACCAACTCTGATATTGTGGAGGTGAGTGAGTGTTCTTTCCCTTCTTTGTGATTTATTACACTAAACCCAGATCCAAACTCATTAGATTTCAGCTTCATGAATTATTGTAGTGATGGAATCAGACTATAAAATATAGTTTCTCTGCAGCAAAGGTTAGCGTGCTTTGGTAGTACAGCAAGCGTAGATACAAGAGTCAGGAGCAAGTAACAGTTTCCTCGTAGTCACAATGCAGATAAAACACAGGAGGTCTGCACTCGCTGATAACTTCAGCTTCTCTTGGGTTCATCAACTGACTTGGGAAACTATCTGAGGACACACATCGGCGGCTGACCACCAATACTGACCTTGCTTCCCCTTGATAGCACCTGTAGGCAGGCTGGTCCTCCTTTCACACAGTTTGCTTGGCCACTGCTGCAGTGTTTTTCACTAAAAATACAGTGTTTAGAACATTCCATACAGCTCTATAAAAAGCTCAACAAGCACTTGGGTTTCCTGGCAGATCCTGTATGCCCAGCGACTAGCGGAAGAGGGAGCCACTTGTTGTGCCAGCATACAAGATTGTCAGCCAAAAAGTGTAAAAGCCAAAGTAAATGAGAATGATTATGGATGCATCCCGTTCCAAACATCTTGCATTGGCACATGCGTGGTTTCTCATTCAAGAGCTAATTTAAGGGGCCGGTATCTTCATTCTGATTACATGAAAGGACACACAATGTATTCTAATGCCTATTGATGAAATCATGACAGTTAGAAAGAAATTACTTATTAATCTTTTTTTAAATTTCTTTGAAATTAAACAGACTTAGATTACAGGGTAAAACACTTTCCATTAGACTATGAAATCTGGTTCATTTCTAAACTGTTTTTTTTTCCCTTTCCACCACCTGCCCACTGCACGTGTAAAAATGTAATTGCTTTTGCAGAATTAAGAGACTTTAAGGGTCTAAGATGGCTGATGAAAAATAAAACTTAGAATTCTCTCTTTGAAAATACTTTCACTTGAAGGAATTGGTGAATTGCATGCAGCATAAAGGAGTCAGCTGTGGCCCATTATCTTTTATTTATGCTGCTTCAACTTGTGAATTACCTGCTTGGCAGAGCTGCAGAAGAGTGTTCTGGCATCCTCATGCAGTCACTCCTCCATCAGGGGCTCTCAAAGCAGAGCAGGGCCTCACCTGCATAAAAGATACATGGATACATCCCTTACATAACAGTGACCAAAACCTTGCTTTTATTGCCACTCTGGAAGCTGTCTTATTTCAAACAGCTTTCTGCAGATTCAGAGTGATGGAGTATTTCACTGCTTGTCAGCTGGGTCGTTTCTCTGATTTTTATGTCACATATACTGCACAATATAGCCCTCCCTGGTCAAAATCTCTGTTACTGTGAATGCATTTAAAAGCCATATGTATTTTTGACTTTTCCCTGTAGGGTAGTCACATTTGGCCTCTGTGAGCAAATGTGCAGAATCACAAAGAAAAAATCAAATTTTCGTTTCACTTGCTCACTATTAAACATGGGGGTGGATCTGTCATGTTTTGGGCTTGTGTTGCAGCCAGCAGCACAGGGAACACTTTGCTGGTAAAGTAGCGGACAAACAGGAGAGGCATGAGCTTAACAAGCAGGGTCCATGCTGTACCCTGCGGTTTGATTTTTTGCTTGTGCTGTTCTCTCAGTTGTAAGTCGCTTTGAAAAAAAAAACATCTGCTAAATGACAGTAGTAGTAGTAACATGATTCACAGTGGTGCTCAGTTCTTCTAAAATCTGTGGGCTAGTCCTGATAATGTCACAGAACTAGATGCCTATTTAAATCTGACTTGGTGAAAATCCCAAGTACCAAGTCCCAACTGATGATCAAAAGGCAATATGGAGGTACCAATCATGCAGGGTGCATGCATTCCCAGACTTTCTTAATATTATTTTGAAAAAGAAAGTAATCTTATTTAAATAACTGCAACTTGGAGTGGGGTCATTATTCACTTGTATAGCTATTGAAAAACATTTGCATGTGGCCTGCTGCTGTATGTTTCTGTGAACCACATCGTGTAGGTGGATTGTGCACCTCTGGTCCTGTGCATATCTCCCATTCAGCACTGCTGGCTGCTCTCAAGGAAACTGCCCCTTCACCAAAAGGCAAGAACAAGTCACTGTTGTTTCTGCTCACTAGCCCAGTATCTTTGCAAATATGCGCAACTCCCCTCTGTCTGCTAGGTATGTGGTCAAGATTCAAAAATGAATCAGAGCTGAAATAACCATTGTGCTAGACTTCACAGCATTACTACACAGTAATCTTTGGAAGATATCTGATCATCTCTTTTTTTTCTAAGGAAAATCATAATAACGGCCTCTTTTCATGATCACTTTTCCGGTTTCTGTGCTTCTCCAGAGCTATACAGACCCCTGTACACTTTGTTGAAGAGCTGATCCATGTATAAACATGGGAAGAATCCACCCTTCCCTCATTTATCTGGTGAAATGGGCCTCACATGAGGTCACTTACACTGGACACTTATCTAAATTTTTAAATTGTGTTAAACCAATCTGATCCATGCAAGCAGCCATGTGCTCATTTGTACAGTTGGGAAGGCAAAAAAAAAAAACCAACAAAAAAACCATCTATCCCACTTTTCACTGGCAGGTTCTTTCCACGCAAGAAACTAAATCAAAGGTCACATTCCTGCTCAGTAGTACCATCTGTAGATAAAGGCTGAGCTGTGTGGTGTTAGAGAACAGTCTCCATGTTTTCCACAGATGGATGCATGCCTTGGCCACAGTTTGATAACCCAGTGGAGGGCTGTGGACTTTGTCTCAAACTTGGCTTGCAGTCCAGAGCAGAGCAGTAGGCTCAAACCTTTTTCTTGTGTGCTTATGTGTGTGCGTGTGTGTGTGTGTGTGTGTGGTGTGTGTGTGTGTGTGTGTGTGTGTGTGTGTGTGTGTGTGTGTGTGTGTGTGTGTGTGTGTGCCCATGTTGGTATGTTAACTTGTGCCTGTCTGCACGTGTTAACCTTACCAACACTCCAGGCGACAGATGAGCTGTTGTGTAAAATCTCCCTGTATGCATGTCAAAGAAACCTTTGTTAAGTTTCTTTTTCCCTTTCAATTTAAATAACTTTCAGCTGTTATCAACATAAAGTACATTCTCGTTGAAAGCAAATATGGTTGTTGATATAGTCTGATATATAAACTCAGGAGAGAATTCATGACCTCGGGTTTTATGGGTTTGTTTCTATTGTATTACTGATTGAATTCTGTTTATACCACAAATGAAAATGCTGCTGTTAGTCATTAGATTAATCTAATAATATTTAGTCTTAGTCCACTCTCTACTTGGAGCTAATGAGATTTTGCTCATGATCAGCTATAACCTCACGCTGTTCTCCTGCACACAGAAAGATCTCTGTGTATCCAGGAGTGATGTTGAAATGAGATTGTAACTTCAGAAGCACTATTTGGCAACTGCCTATTCTCTCTTTGAGCAATTTAGCGCAATTAAGGTACATGGTACGGGTGAGGATTAATCAGGTTTGAAGACACATGGAATAAATGTTAGAGCAACACTTAATTGTAATCTTATAAAATCAAGGTTGTGAATGAGCTGTAACCTAATTTGGGAATGCAATCTTGATAAAATACCAGTCTTGTAGATAACTGGACTGTTCAAAATGCAAAGAATTGACATTTCCCAACTCCCCCTCATGTCTTCATGCTCCTCATTTGTGTGAGTTAATATCCTAAAAACATTCATAGGGAAATTGGCTTATCTCCCTCGCAATAAAGAGGGGGTTGGCAACTGTTGTTTTGGTCCGTGGAAAAACAGACAATTGCTTTTCCTTTCATGAAGGAGCACTCTCTGTCTGACTAAAACTCTGCAGTGTGAGGAAATGAACATACATTTATCAGATCATTTGCATCCATTTTTTTATAGTCATAATGACGTTTGTTAGAAATGGAGCTGTACTAATAAGACATGTAAATATTGAGCATCATTGAATGCCAGGCCTTGTGTTGTCATCTGAATCAAGCCTCTTACCATGCATTATAACATATCAATGTATATGTATATATTTAAATAAATTATATCAGTTGTGGACTGAATCACTGAAAAAGCTTGAGACTGGATGGGCACCATGAGTTTCAGACAGGAGATATTTATGTTCATCAGTCAAAAGCTGAGCAGTGATTAAGGCTCATTTCGATCTTAATGAATGCAAATTGGCACATCTGCTGTGGTGGTCTAGCTGTCCAGACTCTTCAATTAGCATGATTGATCAATTATCCTCATGCCGGTGGCTCATTGGAAATAGAGGCTAGGGAATGGGGTAGGAGGGGGTTGGGAAGAAATATGAAAGAGCATTGAGGAAAGACTGTGAAGAAAACTGTCCAAATATCTGAACTCACTGAATCTGATTTCTGTTTTCACATTTACGTTTAGCTTTTTTTTTTATAACCTCGCTAATAACTCTGCTACTAAGACTCAGAAATGGCTGTATGATCTGATTCAAGTTCAGACAGATCAGATTAGAGCTCATTAGATTACTACATTTGTTTAGTAACAAATGCGGGACTGTAAAGGAATATTTGATCTTACCTTGGTATCTACATCATCTTTGCATGAATATAAACACAGTTTGTAGTTTAATTTATCACCTCTCTTTAGTCAGAATTCCTGATCAAATATGCATGAGACATATAGGCTTAAGTCTTGCAAATAATAAATAGGTTAGTAACCATTCAACTTTCTAGAATATAGTGGTGTGTTGTTTATTTAAGTCAAAGTACATTGAACACAAATCCTTATTCTAACTTTGACTTTTTCACTAATTTGCCATCAATTATTAGTTTTATATAGCCCGGCCTATACTAGTTTTGCACTAGTCCTGTACTTATACATATCTGACATACTTATCAGTTTTTACAAAAGCCGGGAGTAATTATCCTTGATTAGTTAATTCAAAGATGAAGTGTTTGTTCTTATTATTAAGTGCCTTTTATTTGGTTGGTGGATGTCCAAATTGAAATGGATCAATAAGTCTCTTTTGTTACATAGTTGAGGTTTAAACTGTAGTTTGGATGATTACTATCACTATTTCAAGTTTTATAGTGTCTATTTTTATTTTGTTTTTAATGTGTGCAGTTGTACTGGACCTTTTTTTTCTTATCTTTTAGTTGCATCTAATCTTCTTTTCTGTCTGTTTATGGAGAAGAAACCAGCGTCGCTGTTGTCAGAAGCATAAATAACACAATTTCCTTTCAAACGGTGTTTGTTTTTTCTGCAAACTCACTACCCACATCTGAGGCCGCCTGTTTAAGTAGATATTAAACTACTTAAACACATGTAAACATTTAAACAAGGATACAACTTAGCCTCTTTGTGTTTTTTTGCCTTCGAGAGACAAACTAAAATCTGTGTGAAGTTTAAGATTTGTCACTTGAGCTTGGTTTTTCTCCTCCATCGTTCCTCGATGTTTGACCTGTGGCAGTAGACCAGCTCGGGTTTCCACGGCGCTGCTTCATCTTCAGTGATAAGCGAACACAAGACGAACGGACTGCAAATGCTTAAATCAATAAGGCTTTGTAAATTGATCATTCATGTTTCATAAAATCCCCAATAATCCTTTGACGGTCAAACATTACTGATAACATGTAGACAAATGTCTTCTCTCCTAACTCGCTTATCAAATTAGCCAAACAAATAAGTCAATCAGCTCTTTTTCACTTTCTGGCTGGTAGTTCAGGTGTTCTGGAAGAATACTGATGTTTTAGTTTCTTTTGTGTTTCAAACTAAATTCAGTTTGCATTTTTAGTAGAATAAGGTTCAAACTAGGTTATATTTCAGCATGCATTCTTGTCAAAAATGGGATAAGTTGCCCATAATTTGTATAATTAAAAGTTTTGATTTAGATTTATGATTTTTTGGTTAGTTTTGGCCTAAAAAACAAACAACAACAACAACAAAAAAAGATAAAAGATGTGCCTAAAAATGGACGAAGTTCCAAAGAGTTAATACGGCTCACTTGGTTAAAAGGCTTCAGTTTCAGGTCTATAAAGTTTAGCATCCACCTCTTCCTTCATACTTTACTCCTCATGCAAGCAGTAGCCCTTCTTGTTGTTGTCTCGCCACAGTGTTCACACAAGCAATGGAGAGATAACCCCTTTAAGCTAAATCAAATGTCATTGCTGTTGACATAGATTTATTAGGTTGATGTTGATTTTTCAGGATTTTTCAATATATATGAAAATTTTTGTCTGCCTGTTTTAATATGGCTGGGATAATATGTGTGCTTTTGGGATTTTATGATTTAAAGATAAAGGTATACTTTATTGATCCCCAGGGGAAAATTCCAGTATCACAGCAGCACACAACTGAATAGAAATACAGGCTTTAAAAAAAATATATATAAATAAGTACATATATATATATATATACATATATATATATATATATATATATATATATATATATATATATATATATATATATATATATATATATATATATATATGTATATATATATATATATATATATATATATATATATAGCAGGGAGAGGTTAAGTCAAGTTAAGTTATCAAGTCTGATGGCAGTTGGTATAAAGGAGCGTTTGAGTCGTCTGAGTCAGTCCTGGACCTGGGTGGAATAATCCGCTGGCTGAATGAGCTGCCCATCAGCCACAGCTCGTTGTACAGAGGGTGACAAGGATTATCCAGGATTGAACAGATTTTGTCCTTCACCCTCTTCTCAGCCACTGTCCAGGTTCAGTCCCACCACAGAACGGGCTTTCCTAACCAGCTTATTAAGTCTGTTGACGTCACCAGTCTTGACACCACCTCATAAGCACACTACAGCGAAGAGTAGTGCACTTGTCACCATGGACTGGTAGAAGGTCTTGTGAAGTCTGCTGCAGATGCCAAATGGCCTCAGCCTCCTCAGCAACATCCTCCTCTGGACCTTTACTGTCGAGGGTGTATTATAACTCCAGTCCAGTTTGTTGTTGATGTGGACCCCAAGGTAGTCAACTACTATAAGGAGCTCACTATCTACACCTCATCACCCTGAATGGTATCTGGCACAGGTTGACTCCGGTTCTTCCTGAAGTCCACCACCACCTCCTTATCCTTGCTGATATTTATCTTAAGTCAGGCTGCACCACACAACAAAGCTCTCCATCAGTCCTCCGTACTCTTCCTCATCATCATTGCTAATGCATCCGACTATGGAGGCATCATCAGAAAACTTTTGGAGGTGGCAGGATCCAGAATCAAACTGGAAGTCAGAGGTGTAGACGGTAAAGAGGAACGGAGACAGAACAGATCCTCTAGGCACCGCGATGCTGCTAGAAGTAGTCTCAGATACGCAGCCGTCCACCCTGACGTACTAGTCCATAATATATGTATATATATATATATATATATATATATATATATATATATATATATATATATATATATATATATACACACACACACACACACACACATTTATGGGTTCATTTAACTTGCCCCTGGCCCATGTCTACAAAATAAGGTTGAATCTTCACACTTCTGCCACCGTGTTTGGAATTTGGTATGAAAGGTTTCAACGGAAACGATTCTGTCATTCAGATTTTGTATTTTTAAGGACAAGTTCGGGTCTGGCCTGTCTGCCTTCTGTTAAAAATTAAAAACATTAAACATAAGAAAGAAAAATATAACAAAGAACACTCTCAACTATCGATCTGCTAAAATCATAGTATGAAACAAACATTTAAAACTTTTCTTTGGATATATCTTGATCTAGTATTAGAGTCTAATTTTTTAAAACAAAACCATTTCTTTCTCTGATAATTTTGATATATAGTTGAAATGTTGTCTTCATACCATTTTCAAGTAAAGCTAGAACTTAAACAATCTGCATAAATTATCGCTTTTTACATATGTATTTAACTCTGAACTGTTACAAGGACGTTGTTTTCTTTTAAGAGTCAGAGATTACCTTAAATATGATTATACATTTCAAATTCAAATTTTTTTATTTTTGAAAAAATTATGTCTAAGTTCAGTGTAATGTTATGTTCTAATTATCTTGTCGATTGTCACTTATTGCCACACAAATGCTGAACTGGTTATTGGGTTACGCTGCTCCTTTGGGCCACATGTTGTGATGATGTGCTCCACTGTATTCCCTGTGTGTCCTCAGTACATGAACTTTACCTTTGGGCTGTGTTTCAGGCCGGGCCAGCGCTAGAGTTAAGCTATGTTGCTTGTCAAAACAAACCCTCTGTGTGTTCATACAGCACCAGCAAGTATTTTTAGACCTGTTGAGTAAAAATAGATGACAAATGTTATACTGAAAACAGAAAGAGGAGTTTTCTTTCCCTGACAAAATGCCTTTGATTGCATTCGTTATGGCTGTAACATGCTGTTCCAGTAGTATGTGGCATCTGCCAAAGATATGGGGCGAAGAAATACTGAATGTGATATGTGGTGGTTTAAATGCTGAAGTTAATTAGATATTTCTATAATTAAAGCTTACAACCTCAAATCTTCGCATTGATATTGCAGATGAATCCGTGGTGAGAGTTTCAATACATGTTTTATTATTATTATTTTTTATCACAGCAGGCAGTATTAATGATTCATTTGAAAGCAACATGCTGAGTTTCAAAGTGTCCCTTTTTATAGGACAAGGACTCTTGTTCCTTTGGGTTTTTAGTAGGAAAAAAAAGGTTGCCACTCTTCTTTTGGAGTTTTCTGAGTATAATGAAATAGTTGTGATAAACTAGATACTGTATATTGTTCTGTAAAGGGCTGTTGACTGCGATGTCCTCTCTTACTGAACAGAAGTTTGGTTAGTTTTTTTTGGTAGTTATTAGTTATATTGTGCATGAAATACATCTCATTGTTTTGTTTAGGCCCTGCTCTCTCTTTTTCCCTGTCTGTGTGTGTGTGATGTTTGTTACCAGGTTACTGCTAAAAGATTTTTGCTTTTGGCACATGTGGTGCTTCATTGACGTCAGAGACTTTTTTTTTCCACCCTCTCAACTACGTTGCATACGTCTCATTTCAAACTGAGGCTCTCTAAGAGAGCGCACAATGAAGAGACAATAACAAAATGGTAGCCTTCTTTTATGTTACTTTTTCATTTTTAGTGGCACAAATAAGTTTAATAATAAATACACTCGATCTCAAAATCTGGTAAAAACAAAAGCAAAAACTTGTGCAGTTTAATTTACCATTTAAACAAATCATGTCTTACATGAAGACTACCTTTGTTTTCAGTGCCTAAGTGCAATGCTTTTCCTCCCCTGATTTTTGGTGTTTGTGACTTATTAGACTTAGTGAAACTTTTCACTAAGTTAGGAAAAGAGGATTTTGAGCTGGAGCTACATGATAGTTTTTCATTTTAATGGTCATACTATTAGGAAACAGAAGGTGTTGCATTTGAACTTAAATTCTTATCTTATTCCTGGTATCAAAACATCTTAATTTTACTGGGCCTTTTTATAGATGTTTGTTCCTTTTCAAATTAATTCAGGAAAACAGGTGCCTATGATCACTTTTAATTGCTATACAAGAAGTGGTTTTAATAATATGTTTTCTTTTTTCTTTTATCTTTCGAATGGCCTAAAAAGGCCATTTTATGTACTTTTTTATTGGTTTTGCATCAATTTCATAACCTTACCATTTTTATAAAAAATAAACATGAATTGATATTTTGTGGCAATGTGTTACATTGCATGTAATAATGAGATTCATGTAACCCCTTAAATTTGTCTCAAACTGCGCATATTGGCATGAATCACATGAAATAGGTCATACATTGACCCAATTTGGTTTGATCTAGTTGCAGAGTGACAGTGATACTAGTTATGTTAAAGATTATGCGAACCACACCACAAATCCACGCGCCGTGTTCTTTGACCTTGCTGTGCGGCTGAAACAGGTCCTGGCTTTTGCACGCAGCAGTTTCTGTGAATTAGATCGTGCAACAATCAGCTTGCCCTTGTGCCCCCCCTCCTTCCACTGTTCAAACTGCATGGCCAGCCCCTCCTGCTCAGGGGAGAGGACGGAGCAGAGCCTGCAGGGATAAGAGTGCAGGTTGGAGGGGAAGTGGGTTTGCTGGCACTGGGCCATGTTCTCCTGACTGCCTGGCCTGACTGGTGGCAAAGAGGGAGGCTGCTGTGTCTCAGATTGATGAGGACAGGGCTGTGGTCGGGGTATAGGGTGTTGCAGAAAAAGACGTTCTGCTGGCACATCCTGCCCTCTCTGCCGCACGCCTGCCAGTCCTCCGTACTCGCTTTATCGGAACTCCTAATTGTCCTTATGAATATTTTAGAGGCGAGCAGGAATGAGAGTTCAGGGTTGGGGGTATGGTTTCAATGGCCCTGACAGCCAATGATCCTCACAGTGATCAGAGAAAGGGAAAGAGAAGGCAGAGAGAGAAATGTTTAGAAAGAGCTTCAGTAATCTCTTGTCTTTATGTATAATTGGAACAGTATATATACATATATATATATATATGTTTTCATTCTTTTTTAATATTTAGTTTGTCTTTATGCCGAGTTTTTAGTTTAGTCTCCTGTTATCTGCAGACTCTTCTCTTTGAAGCTGGTAGTATATTGCATTGTCACATAAGTCACCAGTTTCAGAACAGAGAGCTCTGAAGGGTATGCTTACTGCACAGCATTTCCGAAGTAAAATCAATTTGTTACATTAAATTGAGAATCTGGTCAGCCAGATGCAATTAATAATTTGCAATGAATAATATGAACTGGAACGGGTTTTGCTCATGTGCACATATTAAACATGATTTTGCATTTAACATGCATGCTAGAAAAATGTCACTGGCTTTCTGACTGTTTTTCTTATTAATTGATTGAACCTTATTAATCAGTTGCACATTGTTGCTATTGTGTTAGAGGGGGCTGAATCTCACAATCTAGTTTACATAGCATGCATGTGTTTTGTAAACTGGAGTAAAGTAAGACAAAAGTTATAACGTTCTTTCTAGAAGCCTAAGTAAGTTTAATTTATCATCTTTCTTTTCCAATATTTTACAAAAACAAAAAGAACACCATTCAAAGGTTTGGCCATGGAAGAAACATGAACCCTCAAACAACCTTTATAGTAATTTGCATAACCTTTTCATCAGGAAAATGAATGCAGACTTCAAAAATGGACAAATGCTCTTGACTCCTCAGCGACAGCTCCTCTGATTGGCTTCTGAATGTTAAAATAATTTATACCAACAAATCAAGTCTTACATGATAGCGCAACATTAGTTTTTGTTTGCTTGTTTATAGGCCTCAATTCCGAATGCAATTGTGTAATTTATTCTTGTTGAATTATTTGAATTTTTAATTTAATCAATTTGAACTCTCAAAGACTGAAGAACCTATTTAAGATAAATGCTTGAAGAAAGCTGGATAAGCAATTTAAAACGCCTGCTTCACTCAATGTATGATGTAGTGTCTTCATCAAATACAACCTCAGATTTCTTTTTAATGAATACCTAAGAAAACTGATACATTTTGTAGACAAATACGATTTATCAATAGAATTAAAACATTTTTTTTTGAGTGCAACGAACAGCAGGTTGTGTGGATTAAAGTGATGCATAGTTTCCTCTTTCAGCCTAACAACTCTAGTTGATACACATGGAGGCGGATCAATCACGGTCTCGTCCTGTGCTGCAGCACGTGGCACGTGGAAGATGGGAGAATGGCTTCAGAGCATGAACATGAAAAGTTGATGTTCCTTCTGTAAACTGGGAAAACCCAGGAATCAGATCATGCTCTGTTACTCAAATAATTGGGGCGATTTTACCCAAATTTTTGCATGCTGCTGTATGTTGTTTCCCTGACAGCTGCAGAGGAACAACATTGTAATATATAGCAGAGAGTCAAGTTGAGAGCTTGCCTCCTCCTGCTGCTCTTCCTGTCCACTGAGTATCTAGACAATGGCGTGTACTAAAGGAAGGACATGGATCGAGCCTCATATCCTGATATCAGTCCACTTTGTTATGTGTAATGGTCATGAGATTAAACAAAATATGTCTGTGAATTACAGCGTCTCCTTATCTAATATCCCCTTGCTCACATCACAGCATGTGGCGAGAAATGGAGAAACGGATTCCTACATTACAGTAACCAAGTGCTGCACCATGGCATACAGAGCATGGTTACCAAACCAAAGAGGCTTTTATTCCTCTCAAGTGAAGACTACAACCCCACAGGGGAAAGGGAACATGATGGTAATGAAAGTCTCTTAAGATGTTATGTAACAGCAGAAATATTCCTTACCAGATAAAAGCCTTCCTATCAGCCACCTCCTCATGCTGATTTCCTAGTGTGTTCACACTCAAGAAAGCTCTTTGATAAGCACATTATATGGAACGGCCTGGATACAATCGTGATGTCATGAGGATTAGCACGCTACCTTGTCTGGTGTAGCGGCAGGCACAAGGGGTAATTCATTGCACTGCAGAGGGAGAGGGGCAGCGGACCCGGCTGAAATGAGGTGAGGGGTGGCAACTGCACAACAGCCGGTTAAAATGTAGCTCCTGTGTACTTAAGGGATAGCTGGAACAAACACTGCATGGATTAAACATTCATGATGTACTCCACTTTATTTCACTACAGGCTCTTTTGACATTCAGGGGCCTGTATCAGAGCTGTGGTGCATCAGTCATAGGTCAGGTGGTGCTCTGCCAATAGTTAAAGCTACTTTGTGTGTAGGCTTTTGCTGTGATTCAGACACAGTGGTAAAGACTACAGTAAGAGCCTCCTTATGCACTCATTTCTCTCCCACAAACTTATAGCTCAGCCCTTATACACAGGCATTATACATCTCCTTTCACCCTGTTTTTCTATATACCGTACATGAATAAGCTAAATGCAGAAAGCTCTCCCGACAAAAAAAGAGGGGAAACAAAATAAAACAGCATTTTCCGTGATTTGGAGCAGCAACGTAATTTACCCAGTCCCATTTCACTAAAGGCACTTCTCAAGCAATATGTAATGCAAGTGGTTTATGCAGTGGTTTAGATTTTCTTTCCATCCTACACAATGTGAATAAAGTGTTCACAAGTATATCTAAGAATCTTAGAAGTAACCATGAAAGTGTAAAACACTTTCACCACCAGAAGACACAAGAAAAGGTGACCTGCCAAAGCTGTTACGCTCATTGCATTAAAAGAAATCATTTAAATTAATATCAAATCAAAGTGGAAAGCAAGGTTTGCTTTCACTGCACTGTAGCCTCCTGTGCTGAGCATAGAGAATACTGCAGACCCGAGGAGGTAATTACAGTGCCGAATGTTTACCATGGTAACAGGAAGGTTAATAACCATAGTCGATAACCAAGCTTCAAGGCCTCCTGCGATGGAAAATAATTTTAACTGAAGTTGATGTATTACAAGCAGACTGATGGGCATGCATGGATGCACTCACGGACAATAGTTCCCAATAGGCTTTGACGTCAGCTGCTCAGGGCTTTATTTTTTTTTATTAAAAAAAAAACAACAAATTTCTGTCCATAAAGGTTTAGGCCACTCTGAGAAAATAGCAACTGGCCTTGTTCCCGCTCATCTTTGAATAGACACAAGTTCCCTCTTCTGTACCCTTTTTATGTGTCCATTTGCCACGACAAACAGCCCGTATCTTTCGTAGACATGCTACTCAAACTCCCAGCCCCAACTGCATTCATGTCAGGCAAACGATGCTTTCCAAAGTAAGAACCCCACAGTGTGATTCAGTGTTTTAGAAGCTTTTCAAAGCTGCTTTCATAATGTGAAAAACAACGTTTCTCTTTACTGTGTGAGAACACTGTAAAGTCTGGAGCGCCGAGCAGCAGTGACTTGTAAGAACAAAGTCAATCTGGGGTTTGGTGGCCTTCAGGGCTGCCCCCTGCTATGGTCATGTCTCTGCAGGGTGGCCTCTGATTGGCCAGCATGGGGAGCCAGGTCTTGACAGGTGTTTGGAAGAAGCGCACCTGTTTGGCCATGTGCTTATTTAGTGATCCGTTTACTGGAAGCTGTGGGGAGTATCTGTTGGGCTCCTAAAACATGCCAAGTCATTTGAATACAGAATTATGTACATGCTTTGCCTGGTATTCAGTGTGATACTCTTGAACCACAGAGATTATTAATTATTGTGCAACACATGCATACACCACACTTTGTATGTAACTTTTTATATGATAGCTTTATTGAATAGTTTTCATTTTGTGTATAACTGAACAAATATGTCTGAGTTTGATTGCGGCACGCAAGGAAGTTTGGTTCCTGCTCACCAAGAGCAAAGCTGCAATCCCTCCCTAATTGGTTGGGGTCAATGGGTGTGGCACGCTGAAGGCTGGCCAGGCTTGTTGTGAAAGTAGAGAAGCACTACCCATCTTGCACGGTCGTGCCCGACCAGTCTAACCAAGATATTCCTATAATGAGCAGGTTGGAGCTTAAATTTCAGGTTGAGATCAGATCTCTGGCTCACTGGTGGAGAAAGTGCATAGTTTAACCCCAGTAAACACAGGCTATTCAGGACCCTAACTAAAGAGGGTTCTCTTAGTAAACAGGAAATGAACCAGCAAGGCGTTTTCTTAGAATGAGAAGAATGCTTCTACGCTGTACCACACTAAACAGTAATGCTTCTGTGGCGCAGCAATGGTCATTTATTATCTGGAGGATTTCTCTCTCATGGTCTCCTCTGGGCATTGTGGATACTTATGTTTGAAGAGATGTGGGTGTTTTTCTTGACTTCCTTCTTTTTATTGCAGCTGTCAACAACAGCTCATTTCTGTCTGCACTATGTCTGATAACATTTAAACATCTTTTGTACATTAAAATGTATACAGATCCCTCAAACATAAGCTTGTGAATACACAGAGATGCAGTCAGCGTTTACAAATGTAGCTTTATTTGGTCTTTTGTTGCAGCAGTGTCGTATATCTGTGGCACAGGTTTTAGGAAATGTAAATTTTGCTGAGGTTGTGGTGAACAGTGCTGGGTTAGCCACACTGTCTGCACATACCTAAATGTATTGTCTCATCGTTGTCAGAGGATGCAGCGGGTGAAGAGACACCCCCCGCCCCCGACACACACACCCAACACCTTGTTTGGAAATCTCACACACACACACACACACACACACACTCAGACACACACTCACATCACAATGTACAGATATTGCACATATGCATCACACACTCCTACTCACGTAGACTCGGTTTCTCTTTTGTGCACCCACACACACACACATTTTCCACATTGCTGGTTGATGGGGAACAGAAACAGAGAGTACGGTCTCATTAGCTTGTGCAGGTTCCTCTTCCTCGGCTCACATTCTGACCTCCACATCCACAGGAGTCAGTGACCTTCCTGTAGAGACGAGGCCTCCGAGGCAACCCCCAGACAGGGCAAGGAGCTGCTGTGGACCTGCAGCAGTCCGATAGAGGAGTCTTGAGAGCTTCACATAAATCATGTTTTGATGTGCATTTCCTTGATATCACAAGCTGTCACATGCTGTCAGCAAGTCTTGTTAACACAGCTATTCAGAGCTGTAATGAGGAGCAGAGAACAGCCTGTAAGAAAGTGAGCAAGGCAGCACAATGTTGCGTTTATTTATTTAGTTGTGCGTCATGTTTTTCTCCCCTGAAGTTACAATGGGCCCTTTATAAAGTCACAACACACCACACAATATACTTATGAGCTCTAAACTTTTATGATAATTGTCCAATTTCATAGTCAAATAAACATATTTACCCACATTTCATAATCAGTTTTATTCATGCATTAACTCCGACTAAGATCCCACAAGCGACAACCATACTGGATTACAGACTGGATGTGCCTTACTCCAGATGGATGGATTTTGATAACTGAAATGGAATGAAAATTGCAAACACATAAAGAGAAGGAAAAGCAGACACGGATGGAGGCAAGGAAGCCAGTCATGAAGGACACAGTGCACATGACAGAAGGAGAATATTTAGCTTTTCTGGGCACCTGCGAAGAATAAAGAGAATAAAGTGACATCTCAGTTTGTTCTTGTGGACGTACAGTAAACTCAGTGTTTTTTCTTTTGTTTTTTTTTTTGTTTTTTTATAATTGATGATGACAAGCTCTAATAATGTAGGGAAAAATTGCTCGTTTGTCAGTAGATTCTGGTTAAGTCTGCATCTTCATGTAAATCCAGACTGGCTCAGTGATGCTCATGGTTCAGGTCTCAGTGGAGGTCATACCATCTGCTGCAAGAATTGTGTTCTTCTCAAATCTTTCTGTATATTTGTCTTGCTACAGGACTGCTTCAAATGAAATGCTAGTTTAATAACATCTAAAAACCTCAAATGTTTTGCACAGCACTGTAGGTGACAAGCAGCAGAAACATATTTACATGCTGTTTTTTTTACAAATGTGCAATTTCATTTCAGAAATTGAGAAACAAAGGCCATAATGACTGTGCTAGCCCTGATCCTGATGACTGTTTTGGGCACAGCCCCCTCATGGACGACCATTTCGGCAAACTAAGCGAAGACAGTGATTTAATTTACAAGCGCTGTGCTGTAAGTACTTCCTTTGTCCCCTGCTATTTTGTGTTGATTTCTGTCTTTATGTCGATGTTCACTACAGGCGCTAAACAAGAAAGAACACAGAGGTTGTGATAGCCCGGACCCTGATGCCTCATATGTCCTCACTCCTCATACAGAAGAAAAGTATAAAAAAATTAATGAGGAGTTTGATAATATGATGAGAAATCATAAAATCGTAAGTACTGTAAATGCAATGTTCTTGCTTGGCTTTGTGGCACAAAGGATATTCTTTCTTTTCTTTCCTTCTATTTTTTGTTAGTTTAACCTTTTCCTCTTTATGTTGCTCTTAATCATTTTTTTAACTCCTTTTGGAGCCGCACTACCAAAAGATTAATAGCCTCTTCACTGGGTGTGCACTTGTTTCTTATATTGATTTGTTTTGGCACACCCTGCTAAGATCACATTTCATTAACAAGTGAAATGCTGCATGCTTCTGCTAGAAATATCACACCCTATTATCATGGGTATGAGTATGATAAATTAAAGCGCAGTCACTATTATAACATAGTACTTCGCAAGTATTGTCTCTGTTTTTTTTGTAAAGAGCTGCAGATTCTTTGGTTTAGGTTTTGGTTTTGGTTTTCTTTTTTTTTTTCTTTTTTTCAACACTGTTTTTTTTTTTTTTTTTTTTTACCACATAGTTAAAAAATAACACTTTACAATGTTCTTGATTCACAGTTCCTTGATAATGTAACACCTTATTGGAAATTTTTGTCTGCAATAAAGATATATTTTCAAATCACAGTATTTTTAGAACCTAATAACGCTGCAGGATTGTGTAGCATCTTTCTTCTCCTTCATCAGGTAGCACACTGGTCTTTTATAAACTTCATCATGCGTGACAATTGTGTAGAATTGTGCAAGAATATGTGCTTACTAAGCAGATGTTTTCTCTTTTTTTTTCCTTGACATAAAGAGCATCACCTTTGCCATTAACAAACTTTTGACAACGCCCGACTGGCTCACTGGATGATTCTGTGGCAAAACGCTCTCACTGCCACCTGTTGTTTTTAACTTACTGCTTTGCACAGTCAGCACTTTGGAAGCAGATGCAAATGAGTCGAGATCCTGCTAGTCGTAAATCCCCACCACCACCGCATTCTGGGAAACAAATTGCAGCATGATGTTTTTAAAGGGCAAGATTATGTCTTAAGTGCTGACTGTTGCAATGCCAAAATGATCACCTGTATGCATGTTTTTTTATGTGAATATTTTGTGTATGTTATGTATTACTCACGGTTTATGTGCATTCTGTGTTTACTATATGTTGTTAATGAACTTCTATGAGGGAGGAGGGATGTCAAAAAGTCAAAATGCATACTTTTACAACAATATATTGTGCTACTTTTACAGTTATTTTGTGCGCTCTGTTTGAAAGTATTTTGAACTGTTACATCATTCTCAAGAGGATCTCTCTGTTAATGATGCCATGAGTGCTACTGACCAATCAGTCTCATCAAACCTTGGATTCTGAGTGTTCTGTGTGTAAATATTTGTCTGTTTGTCTCCTTCCTTCAGCCCACAGCATTGCCTCAGCAGAACTTCTCCATGCATGTGGCAGTGCCCGTATCCAATCCCAATGCCATGTACCAGGCAGGGGGGAATCTGAGCAGCCAGGCCCTGGCATCAGCCGCGGGCTCTCTGAGCGAGAGTGGGATGCTGTCGCCTCCACAGGCCTCTCTGCACAGGAATGTTGGCTCAGGTGGAGGCTCTCAGAGGCCCGCCAGTGCAAGCAGTGCAGGTTCGTGGACAAAATCCTGGACAATCTGTCAAAATATTCAATGTACTAGATAAACTGGTGATGATAGTTAACAATGTGCCATGCTTTTATTTATTTTTTTTACATTCTCACTCAGAGTTAGTTGAAAAAAATAATACAAGTCTCATATGTTGTTGAGTTGACTGAAAACATGGGGAAAGCACATATATGGTCCTCTGTGGGTCCTCAATTTCAGTTTGTGTCATAAATGAGATATGGTTTGTGGAAATGCATGTCTAGCCACTCAGACTGGCTTTTGGCTCTTCCCTCATACTTAGCATATGGAAAGATTGATTTTAGTCTTCTCATCGAACGTTTTGCAAAAGATTTTATGATTGTCTCTATGTCAAAAAAAGGTCTTGCAATCTTGGTTCAAAATGACATCAGATGTATGAGACCTAATCTCAAGTTCAGTCACACCAACACCATTTGGCCAGTGTTTGTTTGATATCTTTTTTCACACCCTCTTGAATACTCATCATCACACCTTTCACTGTATCAGCGTTGTGGAAAAATGATGTCAGATGCACTAGTACTTGTCAGTGTGTATAGGCTATGTTTTTTGCACCTTTTCGTTGCACTGCATATGACCAAAGTACATAGTGCAAGGTGTCAAATACCTCACTCACATTTAACCACATATCAAAACCGGCTGGCACCTACCCACTCACACGGGAGCGTTCACTGAATGGTTGTTCTTCAAAATAACTACTCTTGTTTGTTTGCCAGTGGGATTCTGTTGTTTTCTTCTTTTTTTTTTTTTTTTTTTTTTTCGCAATTTATATCAGATCAGCATGTTTCAAAAAATATTAAATGATGATAAGGTTCATGTAGCCTGCGATTGTTGAGTGTTCTTTCTTTCTTTTCTTTTTTTTTAATCTGAGCAAATTTCTAAAAAACCTTGACTTGGCAGAGTTTTTAGAGGCTCGGAAGGACTCAAGCTTTCTATAAATAACTGCCTGCTGAAGGTGCATCCTCAGTGGAAGACTACAACTAGTCCATCTCCATAAGCACGCTGAACACAAACAACATGCTGATGCTGCCCTCTTTAATCATACATTTTGAAATTTCTCCGCCATGAGGACACTGGTGGAGAGCATGCCACCCTTTCTGTGTGCTGTGAAGATAGATCCGCTTGACATTTTCTTGTCTGGTCTGGCATCTCCATCACATGCTCTGCTAGCTTGCAGAAGGATGCAGATGGTTAATCATATCACTCTGTGCATCTCATTAGGTGACATGCTGGATACCACAGACCTTTCAGTGCCAAGTGGTGCGGGCTCCAGCCCAGCGGGTAAGTCCTCCCGGAGAGATTCATTAGCTCTCTGTAGCTCTGCCCAATAGACCTCCTGCTTAGCACACGAGCTGGATAGTCGCAGATCTGTTTGTGAACACTCCATGACCATATCACTTACTATAAGCACACTGGTCCCACTATATTTCAGTTGCATGAAATGGGAACAGAGGTGTCCTCTTAACAGAGGAGATTTATGAAATGTGTTTTTGAATACATGTTTCAGAGATGGTTAATGGCTCAGCAGTGTTCATGCAGTCAGTGTGGCGTTTGAAAAGTGTAACCAAAGTGGGTCAATTAGCTATCCCACTGACGACAACAGATAAATAGTTGCAGTGCTTCCTTTAAACGTATCATCTCCGTGTAGTTTTCCCATCCCTCTATTGACAGGTGCATCTGTTTTCCCCCACTACTCTGGCAGCCCTTATAAGGTTGTAGAGGGGTCAGTAAGATTCGTGGACCCACATAACCCTGTAGGTATTCAGGCCATGTCATCCCACTAAGTCCTTAGTACACAATGACTCCAGAGGCTGTCATGGCATAAATGTACTGGTTGAGTAGTGGGTGGCAGGTGGGGTTTAACCCTTTCCTTATCTTTCAGTATGTTGTCCTTCAAACATTATTTCTGGTGAAATGGAGCATGCTGTAACAATGTGGTACGTCGTTCAAAGGCAGTAACTGATTCAAATAATCTGAAAAGGTTATTTGATCAGACACGGGTTATGAACTATTACTGCCACCGTAGACATAGTTCCAGCGTTTCAATGAGAGAGCTGGGTTAGTTTTAAGTTGGGGCGTGGTA
The DNA here is from genome assembly GCA_014839995.1 of Xenentodon cancila. Classification (NCBI taxonomy): domain Eukaryota; kingdom Metazoa; phylum Chordata; class Actinopteri; order Beloniformes; family Belonidae; genus Xenentodon; species Xenentodon cancila. The sequence goes on from CM026199.1 coordinate 20,570,621, forward strand.
CCAGGATTGAAGCGGAGACACCAGGGGGTGTCAGCGTTTGGCAAAGTTTAAGCATGCTGCAGCTGTTGTTTGTACCGAATGTGCAGAACACCAAAGACTACAAGGAGGACTATCCGCTTTGGGCCTGATGTCAGATGACCATTCCTGACATAGTTACAATTTTTCACAAGGTGCAGCTATGACCTCAGCAGAGGCATTTCAAAGTGGCCAGATGGAAGACGTGTCATGTGATACCTCCTCTGCTGATCTTCATCTCCACCACTGACAGAAGGATATGTGCATGTGAAACTGAAAAGAGAAGCTGTATTTTCTGCACTGCTGCTGGTTCTGTGATGGCTGCTTTAATTGCAGGACTTGGTTTGTGAGGTGTTTGTGTAAATTTCCTATCTCAAAACTGCACACACATGCATGCACCGCGCCACAGTTAGCACTATTGGCAAAGGCAACATTTGCTGGCAAACAGCTTTCTGTTGTTTTCTCTCAAAAAAGCCATCTGTTGTTCTTGTCTCCGGTCAAGATAATAGCTGAACAGCTGAACCACCTTCAAAAATAAAAACCCCCATCTTTGAAACTCATTTTAAACTAGGTTGTACTGTGTACACTACCTCTTGTAGTTTTACAGTAAGTTCCTTCTCACAACAGCTCACACAGTTACGCACAGTCTTGTCCTTGACTGGTTAGAAAGTTGTGGTGCAAAGAAAAGATTTAACTGAGTGCTCTCACTTATGCAATGCCTCTGCAGGTTGCACACATCCCTTCATCAATATTGAAGTATTGCAAGCTTTTAGAACACATTTACAAGGCATATTTGTATGTCTGGCATCAACTTATAGAATAAAAACTGTAGAAGTTTAAAGTTTTGGGGTGGGGGTGGGGTGTTCATGAGGCGTTATATGCATAAGAAATATATTAAACATTGGTGAGGGATTCAAGATTGTGGCTAAAATTAGTCTTTTAAGTTACAATAGCACAACAGTGCATGATATATATTATTTGAAGACTATTTTTGGGTATCTGTGATTGACTTCCATGATACTGAACGTCCTCATTTGTCCAGAAATGTTCTACTTTGCTAGAAACCAACACACGTGGGATACTGGGCACAATAAGTTACCTTGTTTTCTTTTCCTGAACTTAAAATGAAAACTGAATGTTTCAGTTGTAAACACATGGCCTTATGTAATGCCCCTTTCCAGACCATATTAATAATTCAGGACAATGAATAGAAACCAAACAGCTTTCAACCCGCGCAGGTTTCAGTCACAGAGGATTTACAGGCACAACCAATCTGCGAGTGAAGTCTGAATATAGAACGAGGGCAGACGTCAGAAAAGCCAGGTGAATTGTCCCTGCTTGAAAGCTGCCAGGTTAACGTGCGGCTGCTATGTCGGCTCAGAATTAACTTTGTGGTTTAAGTGTTTGTTCAGACCTGTGTTCCCTTCCTGGTATGCATTTGAATCGCTCATCATTATACATCTTAAGTCGTAATCAGGGCCACATTCCACAGAAAAGCGAATCAGATGGGCTAATCCAGCCTAAATTTATTCAATAAAGACACAACTTTGTGTCTGTCTGTCTTTGCCCTGTGATGAAATGGCATGGGACAGTGTGACATATTGTTTTCTGCCCAGTATATTGGTGCAGACTGAAATCCAAACAAACTGGACAGGGATATGTTAATAAAGAGTCTGGCTCTATTTTAGTATTATAACAGCTACAACAGTAACATGCTGTTATTTGGTGGAGCAAAGCTTGTTGGACATGCTGTGGAGGTCCACAATGGAGCAGATGCACTCATCAAGCACAAGATTAAAACAAAACTACCTAATGATGTGTAGGCTGTCTTTGCACTATTCCAAAACTGCTTTACTTATCAGAAACACAACCTGCACGGCCTGCAGGAATGTCCCGGAGAGAAGGTCTTTTGGGTTTGGTGGTTTGTTGGGTGGAGGATGCTGTGATTCAGACTCGCTCCTGTGCATCCTCCAAATGCTCAGATTAGGATTCAGTGTCCAGAGCAGCGTGACCGGGCAGCTTTGTTTTTTTGTGCGGCATGGTGAATTTTCCTGTAGGAATAGTTAACTACTAATGGAAAATGCCATTGCTTTGGTTCGTTGTACTGTTTAAGTGAGTGTTACAAGAGAAAGTAAAATACCAGGACCCAGCGCTTGCAAACATAACTGAATTGTAAAGAAAAGATCACTGTTGTTCATTTCACTTGACTGTGGTTTTAGTCTTGTGATTTATTGGTGTGTATGTTTACAAATATGGATTTGAAAAGTGTTTGTTTTTTTTAGTCATTTGCCTTTTCTTTCCTTTAAAAAGTAAATACAGTAAATAGCAACTGGGAATGTGGTTGGGCCGCATACACAAGTGTATTGGGTTGTATAAATAATAAAGCCCTCTGTTTATTGAAAAAAAGACCCCACTAAGTTGCTGCTCAGTATGATCCACAGCATTTAAACACTCTTCATAAATTACACACATGAGGTTACTTAATGCTATAAGAAAAATAAGGAACTGATTGTTAATAATTTCACCTACATTACCTTTTTGTCAGGCTGTGCTGTTCAGACTGCTCTGGTGTTACTGTAACTCAGAGGTTGTTTTTGTGCGAGTGCAGTGCCCGCGCTGTACACAGACGGTGCTTTTTTCAGTTTCTTATGAGAAGGGCAGAGCATGGTCTCATGAGTAAGTATTGTTCTCACAGGTTTCCCTCCCGAATTACAGCAACAACCAAAAGAGAGCCAAATGTAAAGCACTATACCGGCACCTTGATTCGGGTTAAACTGCCTCTCTGGCACCCTCAGACCTCCAGTCAAAAAAATTTCAGCTTCTGTCTTGAAATAGAAGGTTAGTTACTTTTTCCAGTGGGTCATTATGCTGTTATTGGGTTGATTCACTCCCTCTGATAAGCCTGCTGGTTGTCTCTCCAAAAAAATGATTCCATTATTTCAGAGATGTTCATTCTTCACTTTCTTGTCCAAATATGGTCATTTGTGGTTCCATGAAGCTGAATGCTGAACTTGAGGCTGAAACAGTAGTTCAAAATTAAGAAATCCATCTATCCGTTATTTATTTAGTCTACGGTCATATGCAAAAAATATAAAATATATTAAAAATCTGTCCTGATTATGGCATAACATAGAGAGCTTGTTATTCTTCATCAGGGAGATACTTGGATATAACTAACCCACAATACAGAAGTTTTGAAAACCACAAAGTCTGTATCTAATATGTCTTTGTGGCTTTAAAGGAGAAGTTTTGATTCATTTCGCAATAAAAACTATCAGCTAGAAGATATTAATCTTATGATGTTTTACTATAAGAGAAAACGTACTCTTTGTTGCCATAGAAAATTAAAAAGATAAATTTGTGCATTTGATCTTTATTAAAAATAAAAAAGAAGATAAACAGATGACAACAGCCTGGACTACAGGCTTTGAAACTGTATGACCCTCATCAGTACTATATTTCAATCTTTTGTTCTTTTTTTGTTTGTTTGTTGGTCTGGTGTCTGTCTTTAACTTTTGCAGCACTAGGGGTGTTAAGGATCTTGTTTTTACACTGCCAACCCAAATATAGCCAGTGAACATATTTAAATCAGCAAGAAAGAAAACACTTTGTTTTTTGTTTCGGTGTGACTGTATGAGTAAAGAAAAATATGCAGGTCTGTTTGACAAACATGCTTGTTACGTACTAACAAACTGTTCACCGTTATGCTTCTTTACGTTAGTGTCTTGTACATGTACCTTAATGATTTAAATAGAATGTTAAGGATTCAATGCAAACTACGTGTTGAGGTATTGAACATACCGTATGTAGTTTATAGTACGAGTTGCAACGTTAGGAATCACAACAACAACAAGCGGCGGTCGTGGCTCAGGAGATGGAACAGATCATCCACTAATGACAGGGATGATGGAAAGTCAGAATCTCTGTTGTGACAACAGTCTATTTGTCATGCTCTTGTCTAGTTTTTTCTCAAAAACAGCTCCATGTTTTGGGCAGGCTTCTGTTGATGTAACATATCCCAGCTCGCCGTTCGCTATCAGCCTGATCTTTATATGCCAAATTGCCGCATCGCAGCCCATTTCTTCACATGAAATCCGATCTTCGCTAATTTTTTCATTCCCACTGAATGACATCATCGCTCCTTTTAATCAGGCCTGCTATTTTTTGGGCCTTAGACATTTACTCTGCTAATTCTGTAAACACTGTTTTCTTGCTGCAGCCAAGTCTTGTGTGATCAAAGCCAGAGCTGATGGCGATAGCTGCTTGTACACACTGTTGATTCAGCTGTGAGATACTATTGTAGGCTTCATAACTGTTTATTTGGCCATGAATTGTTGCTCTCCTTATCTGTGGTCAGCGGGACTATTGTTCCATTATGTTACTATGCACAAGCCTCCTTGTTGCGCACAGACTTTGTGTTACTATGAACACAATGGAGAAGTCAGCAACTTGTTGAAGTGTTAGTGATCTCTTGATGCTGTGTTAGATACCCTTGATCCTTTCTTTCCCTTGTTTTCGGGATTTAAAACGTATTTTTGATGTCAAACGCGTTGTCAAATGCCTTGTCAAATGTGAAACACTGCGTTGTTTTTAAAAGAATATGTCGTCCTGTTTTTATGAGAGAGAATTTGTGTCTAATTTACAGAATCCCACTGCAGACCTTGAGCACATGAGTCATCCAGTAGTAGTAGTACTGCAAATTGACAAAAACAGGAAGAACAAGGCTTTTATGAAACCGGCCTGTAGAAAAAAAATGATGATGGCAGTTGTGATAGCAGAAGCTTATAGTTTAAATTAGGGCGAAATTACGTAGATTAATATTGACCCTGCAGTTTTGTTTTAGAATAAATTATTTTAAGTCACAACTTTATTTATTTATTTATTCATTCATTTCTTTTTTTAAAGGAGACATATTCTTCCCCAATTTTTTTTAATAACTTGACACTGTTTCTAAAGGCCTCAGTGAAACATTTTATGTTGGGTTTTGGTCAAAAACCACTGAGATGCAGTACAACAGCACCCTTTTTTTAATCTGCTGTGAGAAACGTGGCAGTTCATTACTAAGAACTGTAAATAAGGGCTTCAGTTCATTTTTTTATTTTTCTCAGACCAAAGTTTTGACAAGTGCTGGCTTCAAACACTTCAGTGCAACACTGTGAAAACATTTTTCAACTTAAAGTTCTTGCTGAATATCAATGATCTGTTCACACCCAATGATAACAGCCGTATCTATCAGTAGACTGGTTGTATGAGGAGTTCTGTAAAGGAAAAAAAAAAAAAGGAAATGACTAATGACAATGAACACCAAGGTGTGAATGGTAAGAGGGGAGTCTTGCTTTAAGTGTTAAAGAGAAAACAGCACATTTTATTGTTCTTATTCAACTGTAATGGCCTCTGTTGTTTATTTTAAGCAGTCACAGTACATTTGTCAGTGAACTGCTTCTTATCCCAAGATGCGAAGAACTGCTTTTGATGTCATCATTCACAATAGAAAATAAAAGGCTCATCAATTTTGAAATGGACATTTTATTTTTGTAAATGTGCAGGATAATTATCTGAGTCGATTAAAACTTCCCAGAGGGTTGGAAACACTTAGCGCTGCGTGCTACGGCAAGCTGGAAAACAACACGGTGCGAGAGGTTTGCTTGATGACTGGGAGTGTTGTCAGTCACAGTTCATGGTTTGACGATGTGTTTCTGTTGTTGTGTACCTCTGCAGGGAATGGCTTTGTTAACCCCAGGGGCTCGCCAGGCCTCCTCAGCACACCCAGCGGCAATGGCTTGGGTAAAGTCATGCCCACCAAGTCTCCGCCACCCCCCGGAGGGAACATGGGTATGGGGAGCCGCAAGCCAGACCTGAGGGTTGTTATCCCGCCATCAAGCAAGGGGATGATGCCCCCTTTGGTGAGTACAGAGCACGCCGCTGCACACGAGAATCAGGAGGTTGAGGATGTTCAAATGTCTCTGCTGCAGGGCAGAACGAAGCCATTTGATCAGTCTTTATCAAGACTTTCATTGCAGAATGCTTTGCAGGCTTTTGCCTGCACAAGTCTTTGATGTTATCATATCAATGTGATTTGGTGCACAAGTGAGTCTGATCCCTTACAAAGGGAAACTAACTCATATGAGCAACAGACCTCTTGTGCATGTCCCTGTGTAATCACTCCTATTAAAATGTGGACTAAGCGAAGCGTCTGAAGAAAACACTCCTCAGTCTCCCACGTTCAAACGAGACGCTTTCTTTGAGTTGGCACCGCGCCGTCACCTGGCTTTTCAATGAACGTAGATCAGTGTCCATAAAAGCAGTTTCGAGAACGGTTTGTTGCCAGCGGTATTGGGAATTGCAGCCCCTGTAAGAAAAAAGACTGAGTTTTGTGAGCAAACCTCTGGTTACTGAGGGTTCTCCTTCTTTGCTCAGCGAGCCTTGAAACAATGTTTGAACAGACGTTGGTTGCCATGTCTGCTTGTGGAATGCATGTAGAGCTCGGGCTGCGTTGTGTGAGGCTTGATACAGGTTAGGAAGTGGCTGGAGGTTGGTTCAGTCCTGTCTGAGCCTACGAGCAGCAGAAGCGGTGGAGGCTAGTGGCTGTGGCAGGTCTGCAGACAGCCTGTCATTAGGCCATAATGATATTAAATTAATCACACCTCAGTATGACAGAGTGTAGATGAAGACTTAATCAGGGGCCTAGGGTGTGAGCCATATAATATCTTGTCGCCCTTGTCGTGTCTTCCTACCGCTATTGATTGAGTGTAGGTATTAAGAGCCCTGGCCTGGTCGCAGTATATCCCACAGCACAGAAAAGATGTAAGATGGGCGCCTTGTTCCTCCTTCCAGCCCAGTGGAGAGTCTGGGGACACAGCGCTTTGCAGTCTTTGTCAGGAGAGAAACTTTATCTGAAGTTTCTGATGACTGTGAGCCTATCTCGCCATTTGATTCAATCTGCTTGTCTTTGTCCTGTATCATTCTTAAGTCAGTTTGTAACTCAGATTTGTTTTCTTCTACAAGATCAAATGGAAGATAAAAGACTTTTCATCTCAGCGACATGCTTTAAAACCTTACATCCACATAATGTTAGAGGATTGTTTTCATCAGTGGGATTTTAATGACTGCAGAATCAGAAGTTTTACATTCATTCTTTTCCCTTTTACTGTGTAATCTTGATAGCTATCATATTCTCCCCTCCCCTCCCCGAGCCGTTTACCATCACCCTGCTTCTTCGTGGTAACTCTCTTCTTTTTTTCTGTTGAGGGCAGTCGGAGGAGGAGGAAATGGAGTTGGTGAGTTTTGGCAAATGCCTGGGCAAATGGCTGCAGTGTCAACCTGCTTCCAGTAATCACAGACACTAAACCGAAGGCAGTTCTCAAACTGGAGATCGCCAGCAATGAGAAATACAAAAAAAAAAACATTTAGTCACTGCATGCTTTGGGTTTGGCCTCTGAAAATTGCCTTGACCTGTAAAGTTGGCTCCATGAAATTGTCGTCTTCCAACAAGTCAACGTCTACCAGAACGGTCAGGGTGCACGAGTGTGTGTTAGAGAGAGCAAATAACTGCCTAATTCCTTTTAAACTGTTATATTTACACTTTGATATTTAACAATTTAAGAGCATTTAAAAAAAAAACTGAAATCCTTCATTTATACACATATATATTTTTTACTAAGGCAGAGGAGATTACATCATAAATGAAATCATTCTGTGAGATACTTGGGTTGGTGAAGTCATCTGGCTGGATAGTGTTGGAACAATTCTAGGAAGCCATCAACATCATGATGCAATGCGGCTTCAAACACAACTGCTGGCAGCTGCACATATGTTTGTTACATTACGCACAGAGGATTTGTTGTAGTATTGTTCTAAACTACAGCTTGCCTGCTTTTGATTATTAGGGTGTATATGCACTTTTAGCTCACAGCAAAGGTTCCTGCATGACCACACTAAGCTGTGTAGGTGTGTTTGCGTTGACTGCATGCCAGTCATTGCACTAAAAACCACTGGAGCTCTGCTGTGCGTCACTCTGGGAATTGAAATGTGTCATTTGTGTTATCCTCTTGCACCATCTCGGTTGGGCGTTGTGTGAGCGTAAAACTAAAATCTCTTGTCTCACCCTGAAAGTCTGTTCAGTGCAGCTTCTTGAAAAAGGTTTTTCCATTACAGGTGCCCTAACCTGCTCTGAACTACTCAAAACATCTAATTCAGAAAACTTTGAGCACAGTTCAGTGTGTGACTTGTGTTCTGACTGCATCTGCCAGGTTTCCACCTTAAATTAAAGAAAGATGTTGTTTAATTTACGTCTGTGTACTTAAAATATTTTTTCTCTTAGGTTGCCATTTTCATTGTATGTATGTATATATTTATAAGTTTTTTATGGTTTTTTTCATAGTTTAGTTTTTAGTTCGTACATCCAAGTAAGTAAATATGTGAACCATTGTTTTTGTTAAAATCCACATTATGAAGATATTTTGAGTTTTTTTTAATTTATATATTTTGACTCAAAAAAAAAATTGTTTGAATGCGACCATGCGTTGCCATGTAGCTACACTGCCCCCTTGTGGCTGATTATCTCTATTTATCAAAATGTACAAAAGCCATCAAAAAAGCCATGAAAACTCTCTCTACTATTATGATTTTAAATGATAACATAATACACTCCTTTTTTTGGTGTTTTTTTATCTCAGATTCCGTATTTGCAATTTATATGTGGTCTATTTTTTTATTTTTTTTTCGTCTTATATGTGTGTGTTTTACAGAACACCCAGAGGATAAGCAGTTCCCAATCCGCCCAGCCACTTGCCACTCCTGTTGTGTCTGTTACCACCCCCAGCTTACCCCAACAGGGTCTGGTCTACCCAGGCATGCCCACCTCCTACAATCCTCCTGGTGAGTCTGGACTTACTCCCTCCACACCTCGACTCAAAACAAACTCTTCATCTGGGACCGTTTCGAGGATATATTTTTGGATCCTGCTCTTTTCTGAGTAACAAACAGTCTAGAAAATAAACTGTGAGTAAGTTCTCAGTGTGCATGTGCGGCTGGTTTTGTTTTTACAGAGTACTCCCTGAGCAGTGCAGAGATCTCTTCCCTACAGGGCTTCAACTCTCCTGGGCTCTCTCTGGGCTCCATGTCGGCATGGCAACAGCATCAACTAGGCCAGGCAGCTCTTAATTCTTTGGTGTGAGTAATACACTTACAAACAAAGGCGCACTCACCTAAAAACAACACCCACAGTACTCTGTGATATCGCCAGCTGAATCGCGCGTCTACGAAGTCCTTGCTTTTCATGCTATTGCTATTCACATTAAAAGTGTCATTTTTGAACTGAACACACAATAACCTGCGTTATCTCTGCTGCAGCGGTGGAGGTCACCTACCTCAGGGCTCCAACCTATCCATCAGCACCAGCCAGAGCATAAACATCAAGTCCGAGCCCATTTCACCGCCGCGAGAGAGAGTCACTCCGTCTGGCTTTCCCCAGCAACAGCCGCAGCAAAGGTCAAGCCGACAGGAAGTTCTGGGACGTTCACCTGCCGACAGCCTCAGCTCGTCTTGTAGCTCGTATGACGGCAGCGACCGTGAGGACCACCGGCCAGACTTCCACTCCCCGCTGGGGCTCGGGAGGCCCCCTGCTGGCTCTGAGGACAGGGAGAGCCCATCGGTCAAGCGCTTGCGTATGGACACGTGGGTGACATAAAGAGCCCTGACCAAGCCTCCAGTCACCAGCTAGTCAGAGAGAGAGAGGGCGGGTGTTAGACATGGGGAGCTACCATTATGATACTATTATTAAACTCCACTTCAATTTGTAAGACTGAGATGTAATGTTATAAGACGTGTCAGGACATATCTAAGGAAAATTCTCAAAGGAAAACAGTAAGATTTAAAAAAGATTAAAAAAAATCAGTTGGCTGGACTGAATTATGTGCACAAGCAGGTGATATCAGGTACTGATGGCATTGGCAGAAGAAAGGTGTTCACAGAAAATTGTGAAACTTTAGGCAGTAGATTTATCTAGTCACTGGTGTAGTCAGACTTACATGTAGTTGCTATATTGCTGTTGTGCTTGCAAGTTTGCAAACTATCAAAGAAAGTTGTGTTGCTTTCAGGCTGAGAACACTCTCAATACAATGTTTAATGGAAAAGCTATCTTTAAAACAATGCTGTAACCACACAGGACCTTTATCTCAAGTGGCCTCTTCAAATGCATCGATCCTTTCAATCAGGAGACACAGAGCACATGGTCTTATTGTTATCAAGGAACTTTGATTATACAGTAAATAATCACAGCACCTAAAACTTTTTAAGTGGACTCATGAAACAATAGTAGGAGGTCAAACAAAAACAGCGTCAGAATTTACTGCAATAATGATGACAGTTCATTTTATAAATTAAAAAGAGTAGGAATATAAAACAAGAGTAGAACTGCTGAGAAAGTCATCGCGTCCACAATTGTGTAATTGTGTTAAGCCAAAGCTGGTTTTTGTGTTGTTTTGTACAGTTATTATGATTTAATAACAGTTCAGTCAAATACACCCAGTCTTTCATAGTTTTATTTTCTATTATGCTCTGTTGCTCTGTCAGATCTTGAATTGATATCTAAAGCCATGAACATTTGCTGTTCTGTTTTTACAGTTGAAAATTTGAGCCAAACATTGTCTTTTGTTGTGTAAATAGCGACTTTAATATATATTACCAGGATGTGAGTACATGGTCCATATACTGTATGATCACCGTTTTAAAGAAAAGTATATTTTTGTGGTTTACAGCCGAGTTTACAAGAGTGGACCCTTAAAAAGTAGATAATTCACTGGTCAATATTTTCTGTTTCGTTCAATTCCTTCAAAAATGAATTCTCAACACAACCTCCCGTGTGTTTTAGTTTCAGATGGTCAGTTTGTTTCGTCTTTATTAGTGGAGATTGTTTAGTGTCCTAAAGACAAAGTAACAGCAATGCTGTGAGGATGAAGTTCCACTATTTTCATTATTCTGAAAGATGATCACAACGTTAGGGGGAAATGGGGTTTCCTCCCACCTATTGTGTTTGCTGTAAACCAGCAGGTGCTGAATACACTGCCGCCATTCAAATCCAAGGTCCTATTCCCACATCGGAGAATAATCTATTGTTATTGCATGTAGCGCCACTGAAAGCCCCTTCCACTATCCTGTTATTGGCTAATGGGATCTGAATAGAGGACATAAGCATGGCTGAAATGGCTGGGGACCTTAAGACAAAACTGATAATTCTTGTGCCCACATGAGGTTGTAAATGTCACTGTCTAAAAATACTTGTGTTTCCGTAATTGGCTCCAGAAATCACATCACATATCCATGCCCTTTTAGTGAGAGTATTGTAGCCCTTCTGTAGGAGCCTCATGGGCCAGAAAAGTGAAATTAAATGAAGACGTTGGGGTAAAATGACACGAGGCCGAAGCCTGTGCCGTCAGTCTCTGTGGAGGAGAGAATAAAAGGGGCTGTGACTTTATTCTCCATCATGAAAAACACAAATCATATAGCAGATAAAACACAATCCTACATACTGACGTTAATCTCACCGCCGACCGGCGCACATTTGTATAAGAAGTCTGCTGTACGAGACAAATATTGCTCTGCATTCGCCATTGCATATCTTGTGTGTGTTCATGGCATACACCGCCTCCATCATCAGCTTCATGGTAGTTCTCCATTGATGTCCACGTGGATCTATGCAGTTCCAGCCCCCGATTTACACGATATATTAAGAATATGATGTCATTGCAAGAAATATTTGATTTACAATCCACCAAGAGGAAAAATGTCAGACTGTTAGCCTCTTATTCTGAAGTGCCACAGCTGGAAGTTACTGGACTACAAGCTACACATAGTACAGCTCTTTAATTTGTCTGGGCAGTCTCCTCATGTTCAAATATACTGGACATATATATTATAAGTAATGTATAATAATCCATTTTGTTATTCAGCGTAACACAGCAGGGGAAAAAAAAAAGCAATAATAAATAACCACACACAAAAAAAAAAATAATCAGCCTGTTTTGGCAGCATCACCTCATAGTTGACCACATATTTAGCACTTGATAACATATCAGGGATTTTTGTAGTTGCTCTATGGAAATGCACAGATAGGAAATGCCTTATCCCAAAGAGAAAGTGCACCACCTTTATTTTCTCTCAGTTAAAGACAGACAATGCAACCATCACTCAAACCTCACCAGACCTGCCTCGTCTCAGAATGGACTCACACAAGAGAATGCGTGGTGAATGCACTGTGAACACTTTGCTCTTTCGGTCCACGTCCGAGTTGTGCACAACTGATGAATGTGAAAGGAAAGGGTAAATCAATGAACCTCTGTAGAGGACTTTCTTCACTTTGCTGTGCAAGAGTACACTGCTTTGCTTCATGGCTTTTATAAACAGAACTACGTGTTTGGTAAGTGTTTGTAGTTGATAGCTCACTTAACTAAAGAAGCTGTTTCCGGTTTGAATGCTCAGACCGTTTGGCGGCACAAGCTGGACTTTGTTGCCAACTATGAAATAATTTGTTTCAAAATCTAAATAGATTTTAAGTTAATCTGCATTTTGTTTCCCTTGAATGTGTTATTTTATTTTCAACATACAATAAATATTCAAGTGAACTTTTTATTAAACAATTAAGATACTATGCTAGATGTTGTACAAAATTTGTATTGTACACAAAAGTACAGATATTGGCTTTTAATGTGTAATTTAGTTTATCTCTATTATTCTGTATAAAATGAAGTAAACGACTCTTTCATAGAATTTGTTCTCCTGTGAAGTCCCAAACAGTAGAAACTGTCAACTTTATTAAACACCTCAGTGTATGCTCAATCTGAACTCACTGTTGACTCATCTTTCAATGCTTGGACCGTTTGCAGCATCACAGAGATACAAACTGAACAAGTGCTGCAGAGTATGAGGTTTCTTTCCTTCTTAAACACTGGCTCACTCTTGTACTGATTCATTTGAGTATCATAGTAACTTATACTTTAACTTGACTGATGTGGAGCTCATTTTAATGGCATTAGAAAAAGAATCCATTATGTAAAAGATCCAGTGAGTGACTATAATTTTAGAATGAACTGAAATTATTAACAGTGGCTACTTATAGCACTTCTGCATTTATATAACTGTAGGTTATTAAGAATTTCCTAGAAGGGGCAACACCTGCTGACCTACTCAAGATGTCTTACTGGTAACGGTATGTATAGTGAATGACAAAAACAGCTAACGTTTTTCACAGCCACAGGTGACATCTAGCGACAAATCCAGAGCAGGTTTTCTAATTTTCATCCAAGCGCACATACGTGCATTTGCGCAGCACTGTCAGAAGGGGGCAGTGCAGTAAAATAAAATAGTTACCAAGTAGTTTGCCGACGTACACTCTTGGTAATGTCAGACACCCTCTCAGTAATTGTGATTATCTTGTGGCCGTTATATATTTAATTTACAGCTACTAAAAAATAAAAATGAAAATGGGAAAGTTTTATTGAGATCCTTTAAAAACATCATCATCAGGTTGACTAAATTACACCACATGTTTTATGACAAAGGATACGCAGAAATTCAGGGTTTGATATAAAAATAATGTTGGCATAACTATATAAAAAAGAGAAATTATAAAAAGCTTGGCAGATGTAAAACTGTTAGAAGGACACAGGATTTAAAAGATAAAATCAAATCAAAACAAAACAAACAAAAAAAAAACTTCATGCTTCACAGTCAGTGAGTCTAACCATGAAAATAGTCAATATTGTTTTCTCACTAAAGATATGAGATTGTTCATTTCAATTAACAGTTTAGATTTTAAGGGGACTGAAGTAATGAAACCATTAACACTTTCAAAAAAGGTTAAAAACCACAACAAAGGCTTTGTGAAATAAATGAACATATTTTAACATTAATTAATGTGGTTAATTAAATCCCCACCAGTCATTAGATCCAAAGACTCAAAACCAGAGTGACACGTGGACATCCTGCAACTGTGAAACAGTTGGAATTATTGCAAGAGCCATTGATCTTTATCCATTTATTGCACACTTTTTCATTCAATATGAGGATGCAATAAATAGTCGGGCGACGCCGGGTTTTGGTCTGATGCAGGCGTTTTGTGCATACTCTCTTTCGGGGTGATTTCTGTGTTAGTCATTGTTCGTCATTACCGCTTAATCTTTCAATGTAAATGATGAAATTGCTCTGGCTTTTTTACTGACAAAGCCCGTAAGGCCTAACTTCTTTGTTTTCTTAGCGCTGTTGGCATTTTTGGCAGCTACTCTGATGCACACGAGAACCTGGAAAGGATTAAACTGTTCTGTCAAGTGTTTCCCACAAACACCCCTCTACACCTTGAAATTGTCGATTAGTAAGGCCCCTCATGAAGCAACAACCTTTGTGTTGGTGCTTTGCAGGTGTCAAAGAGACCCATCAGCAGTCAGATCTCTGCTCAAACCAACCACAGCCAGTGAGGTCCACACGTGTGCCCTCTTGTACAAGAGGCAAAAAAGACTCCATATTGAGCAACTCACTCCATGGTAGGGGATCCGTAATCTGATTTTTTACACTCAATTTAAAAGAAATCAAGACAGTGGTTGCTACCTTTTATGTAACCACCAAACCAACCAGGGCCCTTTCTGTCAGACCTTGACAAAGCATCTTCTCATCTCAACACCATACAGTTGGAAAATAACTCCAAAATCAAATAATGTAATATTTTGATGGATGTTTTGAAGAAAAGGGTTTGTAGTACAGAATTCACTTAGGTAATACAAATATTTTACCTAATTTCATTGATGCATCAGTATGTAATCCAGATCTGACCGTTGTCCCTGGTATATGTTGACCCAATAGTTAATATTTAATTCACTGTTGAGCAGTTTACTTTGTGCCTATCACATACTCTTTTCAAGCACACATTAATGATGTACAGTCTCAACAAGCACAATGACTACGACTGTCAGGTCAGTCTAAAACCAGATAACATAAAGACATTTCTCTGTCAAAAGCCCTCACTCCCTGCAGACACTTTGACATGTTTAAACATGAACAGCGCGGGTCTATCAGTCATGTTCACATTCCACCAAAGGGAGGTCCTGTTGTCGTGCACGTTGGATGATTATCTTGCCTTAGTGGCACTCTGAAACAAAATGAGTCATCATTGCTGCGATCAGTTTCACCTGCTGCGATTAAATAAAGCTTCATGTCATGGTAAACGTGAAGTGCAGTGGAGTGAAAGTATAATTACATGTTTTTAGTCTATAACTAATAGTATCATCATACACGGCCATATATACGAACCATTGACAAAGCCTTAAAGATATTAGCATTTATCCAAATGAATTATATATCAGAAACCAGCATCAGTTGTCTTAAAAATGCCAGGGTAAAAGGAATCAGTTATAACATTCATCCATCCGTCATCTACAGCCTTTTTTCCTATTATAAGGGTCACTGGGACCCCCTGGAGTCTATCCCAGCTCTCTTCAGGCCAAAGGCAGGGATAAACTCTGGACAGGTCTCTAGTCATGCAGGGCCATTCGTAGCACATACACCCAAATGTTACTTTCATAAGTCATATATAATTGCTCTATTTGTTCAGCAAAATAAACCTCTTCGAGTTCAAGCAGCTTTGAAAAGGCTGCGTTGTATTTAAACATGCTTTTTCTACCTAACTATGAACTCCAGCAACTTCCTATTCAGAGCCTGCTAGAACCATTGGACTGAAGGTGGGGAACACCCTGGACAGGAAGCCCGTCCATTAAAGAAACATAACTTTTTTTTTTTTTTTTTTTTTTGCAAAAAAACAAATCAAAATATATGGACTCAGGATGGTGATGAACCTCAATGCACCACAACAAACTATAAGTATTGCATAGGCGCATTTACGTAAATAACAATGCAAAGAGCAAAATTAATTCACTTTAATTCAATTTTATTTATATAGTGTCTATTACTATAGAAGTTGTCTCTAGACGCTTTCCAGAGAGACCCCCGAGCAATTTTTACATAAATATTGAAATAAACCCTTTAAAAGGGAAGAAACCTTGAGGGGGACCTGGCTCATAAGGGGGGACCCTCCTGTCGATGAACAGAGAGAGGAGAGACATAGATATCTTGTCAATGTATGTATTTGTACAAAATTATGGTGTGCAAAAGATTCAAGTGCTTGTATTTGAGAATATCTCATGCTTTGTTTTGATGTTATTCACAACAAGTTTTATTGTTGCTAGTATTCAGAAGAACCTGGTACTCACACAAAGTATGACAGTATTAAAAATGTATATATGAATATAATGACACAATTTCAAAAGCAATCTACAAAATGAGAGGATGTGCAGGCTCTCCATTCGTTAAACACATACCCCGGTTAGTCCGTGGTAGCTACAGAAGTATTATTATGGAGATGTTACCTATTTGAAACTGAGGCAGCTTTTTGAGCCCACAAGCAATCATCCTTGGGATACAATCCACTTGAGGATACTTTTTTACATTTTTGAGAGATGGATAATGGTCTCCAACAATAACTAATAATTATTTGAAAGCACATTCACACAGGAACGTGTACACCTCAGAAGGTAAAACACCTAACTACTTTAAACTGCACATACCTAAGTGAGTTGTTTTATCTATTCCTAAGTTGGTATGTGGACTATATCTGTTCTTATTTAAGCCTGAGAAACTATTCCATAAAGTCTTTTCTCAACAGAAACAAAAAAGTCTGTAAGTTGAATAAAATGGGTGAATAAAATGCCTTTTTGATTTGTATGTCGTTAGTGAGAATCCAAAATTACAAACGGATATCTTGTCAATCTTATTTCTTAATGGTCAATATGGCCATTTTTGGCGAGAGGTGAGATAAGACGAACCTGCTCAAGCTGATTCTTTTTAAAACCTTTACACTCACACAGAGCAGGTCTTTTTCCACGATTACTTCTGCTCTACACAGAGAAGTTTAAATTCCTGCTAATATACAGTAAAGTGAGACAAGCAGATGTTTAAATGGCCAGTGTGCTTCGCCACCTCCCTGTTTTATAGCCGCTTTCAGTATGCAGACTTGCATGTCTTTGTAGGCTTTCAGACCATGAGCTCAGCTGTGCTGTGGGCTGGATGAGGTCCAGTGTGCATGTGTAGCGTAACCGAGGACGGCTCTAGACTGTTTGAGTTGTGCGAGATGTAAGCTGGGAGGCCACCTGCCATAGGGGCTTGCCCTGTGTGGATACCCAAACTTGCTTTTTAACTTGAAGCCAAGTTGTGGCTCTTTCATGTGGGCCTGATCTCCTTAAGACACCCGCAAATATTGAAAAAGACTCAGCCCAGACTCAAACACATCTGCTGTCACAGAGTCTCCACTTCCAGGCACAATTGAGGGAAGAGAGAGGAAACAACAGCGGGCCTGCTGCATTAGGTTCGGTGTGGACAGAAATCTATAGTTAATACTTAACAAATACTTCTGACAAGCTCAGGCTAACCATGCTCGGAAAATAAACATGTGGTTGCACAAGACTGATCATCGGATCTGTTCTGACACTTCATATGCTCTGCTCCAGTCATGTTGCAAAATCCATCAGAAATATTTTGGGACGGTTTAGGACAATTGTGCTGTAGAATTAGGCCAGATTATGGCATTAGATATGTTTTTTTTTTCTTTTCAAAATTTGGACCCATAAGAGAGCTCAGAGAAAAATACTGTATACAAGTCTAAAAACAGACAAATTGCCTTGCTAATGCAAATGAACCATGTAATATACAAACCAACAACGAACAAACAGGCTGCTGTGCTCTGAGCAAACGTTTCATATTTTTACTGTTTCAATGTCTGTTTAAGCCCCCTCCACATTGCTACCATTTACTCAATGTTTGTAGTCAGATATTTTCTGATCTCACAAACTGGAGTTGTGTTTAGCTTGATCCATCATGGGGAACTTGGGAAGAAATCAATAGTGAGCAGAGGCATTCCTGCAGTCGTTGAAACCCAACTTGTGTGACTGGTACAGCCTGTTTCAGCCAGTGCGGGTCCTCCACCAATCACCTGTTCTGCTGCCTCAAGCACATCCTCTTTTTCATTCCAGTTAGGATGGTTGAGCTGCCTGCTAGAAAACTTTCTCCTTGGCTGGTTGTTAACTAAATCCAACTGTAGCCAGGCTGGACAGAACGATCAACTGAGCAGGTACAGCATGAAATCTTTTTTGTTGTTTTTGTTTGTTTAAATTAAACTGCTAAGAATTGACAATGTCAGCACATTTATTGTCAGTCATATTTTTGGATTTTGTGAAGTTTCTCAGTAGGAGGAAATGTTTGCATAAAAAATGAGAAAAATAAGTTATATGTTCTGTAGACACTAAGACACAGCAAGCAACAGTAAAAACATTTACTCTTTGTAGATTTTGACAAATCTGAATATGGCATTAAAAATTGAAAGAATATAATTGTAAGACTGAAAGTGTAATATAAATAAAAGTAAAGGAAAATTTGTCATCAGACTTGCGTTTTTTTGGTTTGATCATAACAATCGGTGGCAAACTCGAGTATATATTTCATTTTATCACTTCAGTGAGCTGCAACAACTTTTGATTTTTGCACATAACCAACAAAACTGTTTCTATTTAAAGTTGCTTTCAGTCACAAAGGTTTCTCTCAAGATGGATACCAAGAAAAAGACTCTACTGGAGAACTTGCGTCTGAAAACCAAATTACCCAAAAAGCCACGGAAGAAGCCACTTGCCAAGCAGGGGAGGAATCTGGCCCACAGGCGTAGCATTTCTGTACCAGATCTTACGTTCGTGCCAGGCGAAGCCTGTTCTACAGACAGCGCCTTGGTGTCTACTACATCTGATGTCATCTACTTTGGCATCTCTCCTGGTCTGAGTGATACAGATTCTATTGCTAGTGCCTCAACCACTGATGGATCACTTTTCACGGAGAAACTCTGTGATCCGGGCACAGAGATTTCATATAGAGTTCCTCAGGTAAATCACCCGGCTACAGCTCTGAATAGAGTAAGTGCACCAGTGGAGCCTCTGACCTCGTATGATGAAATGGAAAACATAACAAATTTGACTGCAGACAACAGGATGAGTTTCCCCCTAGAAGGTCTGTATACACAGGTGGACAAAAGAGCCAAAAGAAATGTACCAAAGTTTACCTTTGACCCTATTCCTGCTCCAAGGTCTGTCTACACCAGTTTACCAAGATCAGACACAGTGGAGAGTGTGAGTCTGTCTGGTGAAGACCCCCCACCTGACAGAGTCTTGTCCAGCACTGCTGCTCATCCACGACTGACTAGAACAATCTCACAAGGGGATGAAAGCGGCCTGAACTCAAACAAAAGTTGCACATTAATTGAGCAAAAACTGCAGTCATTAGCGCCACCAGTCAGATCGTTTCCAGACAGGATGTCTCTACTGGATGTACCTTTGGAAAGTGCAGGTGGTACATCTCTGGAAGCTGTACGTGGAACGTGCAGTGAAGACTGGTCAACAGAATGGGAAGAAATTACACAAGAACCCTGTTCTCCTTTTCTGATGAGAGAGTTCTCCATGGAGGAGGGTCTGCTTGACTTGCACCATCCCGATGAGTTGTTGGAGGTCAGTTGTATTAACTCACACTAGTCAGAGAACCCTCGTCTTTAGAGAAGTGTATTTACTGTAGACATAATGTGTATGTCATGAGTAACTTCCTTTAAAGTTTGCAGAAAACCTTCTGGCCCTGTAAATACACTGCTGTTCTAGTATCTTGAGCAAATCTGTTTAATTCATTGAAAACAGATAAAGGCATAATAAGTTGGTTAACAGGAGATTGCAAGATTGCGTGTCTCAAAGTGATATAGTGTGTAGTTTCTTTGTATTGTTGTTTTATTGCATTATTTCACTTACAATATACTCCTTGGAGGATTTGTAAACGTAATTATTTTCTCTGATGCCACACAATGTATCAACAACGTCTGGGATTTAATTCAACTGTAGCCAGGGGTATTGATGCGTTACAAGACTGTAACATCCTCTTTGCTCCCAATGCCACTTAGAACCATTCAAGAACCAGTGGGTAAACCAGTTAGGAAACCTGTGCTGCAAGTCAGTGACATAATGGTATGACTAGCTCTACAAAAAGAACACGGAGCCTGATAAAATCTGTCTTTTAGTCAAAAGTATTTGCATACTGAAGTCACACGGTGTCCCTAAAACAGTTCATCTGAGGTCATGTAAAATATACATACCCACTATTTTGTGAAGCAGATGAACATTGTTGTTTAAATTAATGCCATAAAATAGTTAAATAATCACACAGGAACACTAAACGTCTTATTATTTAACCTCAGTTGATACTGTACTATTGCTTTAATTATCTGTAATTATAATAATCTATCTATCTATCTATCTATCTATCTATCTATCTATCTATCTATCTATCTATCTATCTATCTATCTATCTATCTATCTATCTATCTATCTATCTATCTATCTATCTATCTATCTATCTATCTATCTATCTATCTATCTATCTATCTATCTATCTATCTATCTATCTATCTATCTATCTATCTATCTATCTATCTATCTATCTATCTATCTATCTATCTATCTATCTATCTATCTATCTATCTATCTATCTTATTTATTTATTTATTTATTTATTTATTTATTTATTTATTTATTTATTTATTTATTTATTTATTTATTTATTTATTTATTTATTTATTTATTTATTTATTTATTTTGTTGTAGTTCTGTCCTGAAGCGGGTGATGCCTTCGATGAAAATGCTGTATATCCTCTAGAAACCTCAGTGAGTACTCGCTAAACTGCTGTGAGACCTGAAGTGAGCCAATCAGCTGCTTTGAAAAGTCTATCAATATGATCGGTTCTTACAGGAGGCTCTGACACCTGGCCCTGATTCTCCAACACCAGTCCTATTCCAGAGGTACCTTTTGAATATCAACTTAAAGCAGGGAAGAAACCTGGTCATCAGAGACAAGCGCTCCGGTAGGTCAGCAACATGCAGACAACCCACACAAAGTCCAGGCCATTCATAGACCTGTTGGAAAGTCTGTCCCATTTTATTTAAAAGAAATTAAATAAAAGAGCAGAATTCTGAGCCACAAGACAATAGAAAGTTTCTAGGTAGAAAAGAGAGAATGGGGCGTGTCCAGCTAATGTTGCAATTGTCCTGTGAGGATGGCGCCTCTTGTAAAGTGACGTGCAAAGAAACAAAAAAACAAACAAACAAAAAAAAATAATTAGAAAGGCATGCAGTTAGACCAGCATAACAAAAGACAGACTGGGGTTAAAGGAGATGCATTCACAGAAATGAAGTATAAACATGAACTCTAGACATGAAACTGCTCATTGACACTATTATTATTATTATTATTTTGTAGATCAGTTTTAAATTGAAAGAAATGTTGACCTTTAGCTCATGAGTTATTTTAATGTAAGCATAACAGCCCTCAGTTTTTTCTAATAAAATTTTGTTTATGTCCTTTGATTTTAAAGATGACAAAAATAAGAAATAAGACATTATAAGAAATAAAAAAAATTGAGCCTAAACATCTTTATTAAAATAGTTAAAATAAGTTATGTGTATATAGATATAATGGGGGTGTGTTCAGTTAAATTAAATAAATAAGTAAATAAGTAAATAATACATTTTTATACATTTGAATGAGCTGATTTTTAATAGTTTTAATAGTCTCGTTAACTATGGTATCAATCTATGAGCTAGATAGAGAAATATAAGTGTCAAGTCTAGTTTTGAACACACTTAAATCCCTCCCAGAACAACGGGTTTAAGGAGGACTTTGCTTAGGGAAAGCGGCGACCTCAAGTGGTGACATGTGGAATTACAGCATCGTCAGGAAACGTGCGGCATCATTGAACATAATATACAGAAGTATATTTCGTGAAACTGGCCTGTAAATAATGATAGATGCTTTTAAAGGTTGTATAAATCCTTCTTGATTTGCAAATCAAACTTTGAAGTTGTAGTCTATAGTTGCAATTCATACTCTACTTTGTTGTGGCTCCTGCGCCTTTCTAAATTCACTTACAGCATCTTCCTGCAGTTGCAACCCCCTGCCTGGTGGCAGAATGTCCTCCTCACACCAAGCCCTCTTCTAATTGAGACCTTACTTTTTCTGACAAGATGGCATCATCATGATGCAATGCCTGCACACACCCCCTGTCTCTCCCCTGTTTGCCCAACAATCAACACAGTGTCAAAGGCCCACCAATGGCATACATTGTCATTACATATTCTGAAAGGACACACACCACCAGCCCCCACGCCTTGGTTTTTTTGTTCTCTCCTTTTTTCCCATTAATTTCCATCGTCACCACTCTTGGTCGTGCCAGAGCTTTTCTCCTTGCGAGCTGCCACATTCTCCTCCTGTCAAGTTGCCTGGAGGTTTCCCTGTCACAGGCTGGCAGGGTGGAGCTGCTGTGGGTCCTGCCTGCCTTTGCGAGATGTTCATTTGGAGTGGGGAGCTGACAGGCCTGACAGCCCATCCCCACAGGGCCTTTGTCATGTGATTCAAGCCTCCCTGCAGGCTCTCTCAGCCACCCCTTTATTCCTCCTTATACAAATGAAGGCATGGGGCTGGCTTTCATTTTTTGGCCAATCTGCGTGCAATTGCAGAAAAACAAAGAAGTCCCACACCCCCACCCCACTCACAGACAGACTTTCTTTACAGGCTTGGGAGATTAACACTGGTTGCTTCTAGATTTTGGTTTCTCGTTGCCTCATGCTGGCGAGTGTTTCTACTCCTGGACAATTAAAGAGCTACGTTCCTCTGTTTTTGCCATGTGTGGGGTGCACCTCCTCAATACATACAGTGGTATGGTCTCTCAAACAAGCACTACGGGGGAAGGGTGTGTGCATTCATCTACAATATGCACAAGGTGTATTTTATTAGTGAAAATATGTCCTACCTAATGTTACCATGGTCCGCATTATTAGGTTTCACCATTAAGTAACAGTAGTTGTACATTAATTTCACTCTGAAAGTAATGACCACTTGCGTTACACACTATTATCTTGTTCATTTGTTTTTCTAAATCCCTTCAGCTACGAGCGATCCTTATGTGAAGTTCAAACTTGAAGGAAAACAGTTCTACAAAAGCAAAGTGGTTTACAAAAATTTGAATCCTCGCTGGAACGAGTCCTTCTCTCATCCTCTTCGAGACAGAGAGCACATTGTGGAAGTTCGGGTAGGCGTCGTTTGTTTAAATATATCAGCACATGATCTTATAGCAGAACACAACCTGCAATTTTATATGACGATATTTTTGTTACAATCCTACAGGTCTATGATAAAAATCTGACTGCTGACGATTTCATGGGTTCCGGGTCTATTTCTTTGAAAAACCTTGAACTGAACAAGTAAGAACTAGTTTTTTTTTTTCATACACTATTTCACACAATAGGTTATTAAGATTATCACTTGGGATCTGCAATTGTAGTGTTCTTGTCCTTTTTATCTTCCCACAGAACATATGAAATAGAGCTGAAGCTTGATGATCCAAAAAGCAAAGAAGATGATATGGGAGTGATCGTTGTTGAAGTCTGTTTAATGCACAGAGACGCCACCATCAAAAGAGGGCCTGTGAGAGTTTTTTTTTGTTCTTAGACGTCTGTGTGTTAATTCAACCTTTTGTAATTAATCTTATCAAAATTCTGTACTAATTCACGCCTTTCTTCTCTTACTTTCTTAGAGATTTCTTCCAAAAAAAAACAAGGTATGGATTTTGAACACATTTTTTTCTGTCTTTTCTGTCTTTTCCATTCATAATGTGATATTTATGTTTAGTCTCATTTTTGGCACTAGGGGGCAGTAGCTCACTGTGCTATGGTGCAACAAAGACTAAGTCGGATTGTCTTTGCTTTTCAACGCAACCTACATCTTCTGTGAACTAAACTAGACTTAAATTTAAGCTTTATACATGTTATATTATTTGTAGTGAGAAAATATAGTATAGTTTTGCTCTCTAATCAGTATAAAAAAGAAAATAAACAGAAAAAAAACATTTTAACTGAGTATGTTTGTGAAAGAGCCCTTACATGAATATTATAGAATTGTATTTGGTTTTCTGGTAAACAAAGTTCTATTTCTTCTCAAGTGGTTTTTAATATATTGCAGCTGTAATTAGATTCAGAGTGAAATTGAAGGGTTGCTGTTTGGGACTTGCACTGCAGCGAGTGGGTTTATATTCACACTTATGCTGTCACTACATCTGCCACTGTTCAGTCTCTTGATGGTCCAGTACACAATCTCAATTTGAAATTAGATGACAAAGGAATGAATGCCATTTTCATACACGTTGTAGGTTATATGCTACAGATGGTTAAAGACACTCAGAGGGAGCCAGAAATGTGTGGTGGGACTACACTCAATATTCAGCCGCCTAAATCACAGTGCTAATTTAACAATGCAATTTTTTTTTTTTTCGTTCCCATTTCGCTTTTGACAAACGAACAATAACTTATTGCATTTAACACCTATCCTGGAAGTGCTGAATGCCCGGCTCTTTACAGCTCAACTCCCCCTCTGTCGGAACGTTGTTTTTCTTCCCTCTGTGATACCACCACAGGGAAAGAGACCGGCGAGCGCCTCGGTGAAACTCTGCTGTGTGATAGTGCTTCAAACAAGAGGGGGCGTATGGAAGGAGTGGAAAAGGGGATCGACTGTTCGAGGCACCTTGCCAGTGTGAGATGTCTAAGTTCGGCAGCACTGATAATTCCCAGGCATAGGAGGCAATAACCCAGATGTTAGGATGTAATATCACAGCTGTGGATGGACAGTGCTGAGGTACCAGCCAAATGGACCAGGGTCTGAGCTCATCATGCTTGTCCCCATGCTGTCCTGCCATATGGAAGCAATCGCACGGGCCTTTTAGGACCAGGAATAGATTCTCTTTAGGGGCCACTTACAGTTAAGTGGAATTGTTTTATTGGCCGCTGAGATAGAAATGTGTCCAAGATAAACACTTGGGATGACTTGGCTGAGGCCTGTTTTATATCGCTCCTCTACTCCCTCTGTTCCTCTTCTTTTGAAGGGGCTGATATTTATAGGGCTGTGCTTGCGGTATTCCATGTTAATTCAGGTCCATGAGATGTGCTTTGATCCCCCTCGGATTGGGTGGCAATGTGGGTTGTGACCCCGTAGTGATGAGGAGGGGCCGGAGTAGCAGGGGAGTTGCAGGGAGGCTGTTTGAAGCAGCGTCGCCAGGGCAGCTGAAGGAGCTGGGCAATCAAAGAGGCTGGAGCAGATTACGCTCCTGCTCTTTAATTACAGTCAGCCCTACACAACCTCTGTGCTGTTTGTTTTTGCAGCCCTGGCCTATCACCGCAAGGCCTCATGGGAACTCTAACATGGAAACATATCAAGGCCTCTCTTCCCCTCACTCCCTTTGTGGCACGTTGCAGGAGAAGAGGGCTGTTTGCTCGGCTCTCCTTTATGTCCAAAGAGTTCTTAAGCATGTTTAGTTAGTCTTGTAGCTGTGCTTTCATTAAAAAAAGTTGTTATGTTGCTGGTTAAATTTAAAATTGGATTAATTATCCAAAATGATGTAAACTCTGATGCTGGCCATACATACTGCATGTATGCATAATTTGCTGATTAGAGAGCTGTGTGGTTTGCATCATTACTCACTGCTGCCTGCTGTCTCTGGTACAGTATGCCAAGTGTCCTGCCTCCCCACACTCAGAGTGGGAGCCAGTGATGAGTGGGACTGTCACAGCCAGGGACATCTGGCTGCTCGCTGATGTCCCTCTCGTCCTCTCTTTCCAGGAGCCTCCATGGTGTGGCTTGCCTGTCAGCAGAGATGTGCTAATGTTCTCCAACAGAGGTGCCCTGCATAGAGTAAACCTCTGTCCCACTTTCAGGCAATATGTGAACATGACGAGGTGTTAGGCTGAGGCAGGTGAAAGGCAGGGAGAGAGTTTAGTGCTTCCATGGATCGTGAAAAGGAAGAGAGAAGAAGCTGTAACTGCATGTCTGCATCTCTGCTCTGCAGCAATACCAAGCAACACCGTCTCGCCCCGCTGACGCGCAGAAGAATCAGCTGAAGAACCAGATGTGGTCCGGTGTGTACCGCATCACCTTGGTGGAGGGGCAGGACCTGCCTCAACACGGCCAGGCGGACATTTACGTTCGGTTTCGCCTCGGTGATCAGAAGTACAAGAGCAAGGTTGAGCCTATTTCTTTTTGTTTTCTTTGTTTGTTTTTACTTTTTAAGTCTTCGCCCTTCTCTGGGGCTTCACTGTGTTTTGTTTTTAATATCAACTCAACTTACTTCCAAGCTTCTCCCTCTTACTTTCCAGCTTTCCTCTCCCAGCAGGTGCCTGTCAGTGACTCACCTCCACCTTGGCTCACTGGGCCATGGCAGAGGCAGCTCATTAGACTGGGCAACGCTGCCAATCACTTCTCAGTCTGCTGTGGGTGCTGGGCTTCACTGCCTTCATTTACATACGCAGCATGCCCCATTCATCTACCTGTACTTGTTGGCCTCCCCCCTGACGATTCTATGGTGCACTTGTCTTGTGTTGTTGTGTCATTTCTTTGTAAACCACTCCGCTTTCCTCTCTGCTTGTTTGTTTGTTAAACAAAGCTGATTCTAATTGGAAGCTGTCAGTGTTTACAATCCCAGAGTGGCAAGTGAGGTGTATCCGCATAAGCATACACAGATAGGTGCACGTGCACACAACACACCTCTCTTTCTCCTCTCCTGCTCCTTTCTGGTTTGGGATGAGTGAAACCTCATCCATGTGTTGTGCAGGAGCTGCGCGGTCTCATGATGCATTAAATATTACACTGCATCAAAGGGTATGTATAGTTGCATATGTGTGTGTGTGTGTGTGTGTGTGTGTGTGTGTGTTTCCATGTTTCCGAATGAGCGTAACCCGTGTCTTTTCTGCCCCAAGAACCTTTGCCTTCAGCCAAATCCCCAGTGGAGAGAGCAGTTTGACTTCAGTAAGTTTGAAGACAACCAGGAATCTCTGCAGGTGGAGGTGTGCTCAAAGAGAGGGAGGAAGGGAGAAGATTCATGGGGGATGTGAGTACTCCCCGATCGACGATGTCAACTATGGTGTCTGCACGGTTAGTCAGGCTTACGTTTTGATGGTGTGCCTCAGGTTTGAGGTCGACCTTACACGGCTTCCCCCCAATGAGACGCAGCTCTACACTCACGTGTTGGACCCAGGAAAAGGCCGGCTGGTGTTCCTAGTCACCCTGGTGCCCTGCTGGGGAGTCTCCATCTCTGAAATTGAGACAGCCACCATGACGAATCCAGAGGAGAAAGAAATAGTTATGAATAAATATGTATGTTCTCTTTATCGCCCTTAAATCAGCATAAATCTATATACTTGTCATACATTTTTGAAATGTGGATTTAACCGTTTTCAGTCATGTAATTGGTAAATGTGTCTCATGTCATTTAATTGTATGTTGTGCATTTATGGTGCCCATACATTTTCACTTTGTGATCACGTATGTTTATTTTAGAGTTTCGGAAACACGTACAAGAGTGTAGGAGACGTGGGGCTCCTTCAGGTCAGCGTCATTAGAGCAAACGACCTTGCTGCTACAGACATCAACGGTAACCTGCTATTCACGTTTGCTGTAGTCATAGTAATGGCATTTTCTTGTAATCAAACAACAATATGTCCCCGACAATTTGCAGGGAAAAGCAGCCCTGTGTGTGTTGTGGAGCTTGGTAACTGCAGACTTCAAACTCACACGGCCTACAAAACAACCAACCCAGAGTGGAACAAAGCCTTCACATTGTAAGAGGACTTCTTTGCGGGAATCATAAAAACTTTAGCCATTTGTTGGATAGTTTAATGTACAAAAATGCTGTGATGCGTTTTTCTTTTTTGTTTTTTTTTAGCCCCATTAAGGACATCCATGAAGTCATCGAGCTGACTGTCTTCGATGACAATGGAGACAAATCCCCGTCCTTTTTGGGCAAAGTAGCCATTCCTCTACTGAGTGTAAGATTTCATTTTTGCAAGTTGTTCTCAACTGTGGATGCTTGAAATATAAAATACGAATGGTGTTTATGTTGTAATTATATGTTTTGTTTTGTTAATTGATCCAGGTTCAGAATGGCCAGCAGATATGTCTGTCGTTGATGAAAGAAGACTTGGGGAGGACTGCTAAAGGAACCGTCACTCTGGTGCTGGAGGTTATTTACAACAAAGTAAGGCTCCACCTCATTGTGTTATAAGTTTGCAATAATGATGAGAACCTTTTGTATTATACAGAATATCAGAACATCAATCTCTTTTTTTGTTCTTGTCACAGGTGAGAGCTGCTATCAGATCCTTCCAACCAAAGGAGGCGAAATTAATCGAGGAAAACGTGAAGTTCAACAAAAAGGTCATGGCTGTTGCCACGCTGATGGAGCCCCCACCTAAATTTACACCTTCAACATTTTGACTGGTCACAGAGAAACTTGTTCTTTTAACTGGCTTTAACTTCACGAGTAGCAAGTGAAAAATTGTAAAGCTAATTCAGCCTCGTTGCAAAGCCATGAACATTATGTCCAGCTTCGAATGATTCTAACCAGTCTTTTGTTCCAATTATTTTCCATTAGGATCTTGCCAGGAATATATATCGGGTTCGAAAAATCAGCACAGCAGTTCTGTACACGTTACAGTACATTAAAAGCTGTTTTCACTGGGAGAGCACGCAAAGGAGTCTAATAGCCTTTCTGGTAAGTCATTGCCTCATGTTAATGAACTCTCTTTAAGCCTTGGGGCGAAGAGTTTTGTCCCATTTCACTGCAGTTCAGTTTTAATTCTCTCATTTTGTGTGAACGAAATGTTGAGGAGAATCTTTGGTTTAGTGATCTCCAGCTCGCTCTCTGCCGGTCCTTTTTTTCCCATGAAAAAAACAATAGCTGCCTTCTGTTTTTATCCCATGCGTATGTGATGGATGTGATTTATCCTTTGAATCGAACCCCACTTGGCTTTCTGTCAGTTCTGATGACATTAGAGTGCATTGAAAGAGTGGGGTTTTGCCGTTTGTACATCTAACTTCTTAGCAAAGCCTCCTAACCCAGGGGATGGTGTAAGGAGGATCACGGTCTCAGCTTCCTTGGGTGGAGTATAGTGACAGCCTGCCTCTGAGATCTGAACCTTGTTTAAATGCCTCTGTTTAGCTGTTTTTTTAATGAGGGTCTGTGATCTTGGATCCTAAGCTGAAATAATCTTAAAGCACCTAGTGAATCTCCCACAGCATAGCACATGTAATGTAATCATTAAGAGTGTACACTTGGCATGAAAGCCCTGCCAGCGCTGTGTCAGGGTGAGGAAGCGGTCACAGACAGGGTGTGTGAAGAACTATCCTTTCACTGCCTTTCTTCTGTCTCCTCGGTCTCAGGATGACATGCAATTCATACCTGGTGTATTCTATAAGCCCTTCTCACTGATCCTGAGGTGCAAATCCCCTCAGGCAGTGGCCAGGCTCAGTGTACCTCAGCCTTTACAACAGACAGACAGGCGGACACGCAGACAGGAAGACAGAGAACAATACAGGCAATTGTGTAAGGATAGAGTGGGAGGCAGACTACTATCTGGGAAAGAAAGTTGGAGTGCGGAAAGAAGAAGGCAGCTCGGTGAGTGGAGGCAGACGGGCGGGCATGGATACGAGCAGGAGAGCAGGAGGAAAGGCAGGCGGACAGGTGACAGGTCAGCAGGATGGGGCCTTCTTCTTCCACCTATAATTAGATCCTCTGCAGGCGATGCTGATACACTCTAATCTTTCATTTCCACCTCTACTCCACCTGCTGTTAGGGAGTGTAGCCTACAAATAGAGATTTAAAACGGAGTAAACAGAGTCCCTGTTCCCATTTTCATCAGGGTTTTTGTCTGCTGAGAGACATTTGCTCCCCGTCAGTGAAGAAGGAAATCCTTATGAGACTGATTCTAACCGCTTTTATTTAAAACAACTTGTCTTTATCCCACTGTGACACCAGCTTAGTGACTGATATGCTTAAAAGCAGAGCGTGAGAGAGAAGTCAGAGTGCACCTTTGCCCCTGACGTAGAGAGTTTCTTATTAGTTGAAGTGCTGAAGGTGATTGGTAAGGGTTGCCCCGGGAGACTCCGATACTGTTATTCATCTTACACTCATCAGTAGCCTGAGACTTCAGCAACTGTAAAGTTATTTTTTTTTATTTCACAATCATTTATTACATCCTCAACGAGTAACACGCAAAGTAAAATAGGTAAGCCACATTTGAAGCAATGTAACAGAATGCCTGCTGCAGCTTGACAGTGAGCGCGAGGGCAGAATCAAGGTCTTGACTGAGTGTCATTACAAGCCTAGTGCCATGCCACTATCTGCACTAGTGCCCCTGCCCACTCCAAGAGCGTCCACCGCGCACTCGCCTATCCTCCTCCAAGTCATCATTTCCAATTAAGTTACTGTTTGGAGCTGGCTAAAGCAGCATGCCACCGTGTGCTCTAATGAAAGCAGCTCCCAGTCCTATCTTTATATCTTTAGGCAGTGGTAATAAGGTAACTGATGCAGACATTGACAGATGGCCTCTGCTTGCCTCTCAGATGTGCATAATTATACCACCAGTGTCTGCTTTTTTTCCACAGTGGCAGGCAGTGCGGGCAGTCTGGGAAATACTGCAGTGTTTGGTTGAGCTTTAATATGTATTACAATGCATTATTTATCATTCAGGCAGAGCAGTCCCACCGTTTTACACTACATATATATCTATATATTATATAGATATATATATCCCGTAATGCATTGCCACTGTGTGTGAGTGTGTGTGTTTCCTGGGACTGTGGGATGCTTACACAGTGTTTTACCAGGAATACTTAGAGATTATCTTAGGTCAGTTTTCTGACCTCACACATCATGTTGTTTATGCAGATTATTTTATGCATAATAAAGTGGTAGTTAGTATGTAAGGTGTTCAGAATTTACACGAGGGATCACTGTCGTAGTTCATGCTGACTGGAGGTTTGGTATATCAATATCAAGATTATATTTTGTTTTATATTACCACCACTCTTTAAAGCTTTGGAAATGCAAAGAAAAGAAAGAAAAAAAAACTCGTAGTATTACTGCTGTCTGTGAGTGCAGGAGGTCACTTGTTTTGATTGTGCAAACTCATCAGCAGCTCCTCAGCATCAACTTTTTTTTGAGTGGGGGGGGGGGGGGGGGGTGTAAATAAATGACCAAAAAAAAGAAAAAACATTGAAAAAAAGTTCTAGCAAATTCCCATAAACATTTCCATCAGTGGATGGAGATACAAACAAAAAATGTGAAGTTTTTTTTTTCTTGTTTCCTATTCTTGTTTATGCTACAATAATGAGCTGAAGATCAGCGCTCTTCAACAGTCCGACAACAGCATGTTTGTTTCTGGGAGGGAGAAAAATGTGACAGCTAAAATCTTCATAAAATAACTGCCTTTAGATGTGCCTCTCAGTAAGACGGAGCGAGATGAAATGCGCTATACATCAGCGGTTACTGTACAGGGGTCACCCAGAGTTCTTTGCTGCGCACAAGCTCATCACCTGTAGATGGAGCTACAGCACCGCTAGAAACGGGATCCGAGGCGCTGCGGAGATCAGGTCGGTTTCTTCTCCCAACAGGAGCCTTTCGTGGGAACGACTCAAAGTGAAATCCTCCATTCGGTGCATTAGACCAAGAGACGAAAGTTTCCCCCAAAAAAGATGAGAAACCTAAATAAGTACATATTAGCTGGAAATTAATCTGTGTTAGAAGTTTAAAGTACAAAAAAGAAAAAAAAAAAGATTTAGATGAAATGGATGAGGAGTAAAAAAAAAAAAAAAAAAAGTAGGGAAATAATTTACACTTGAAAGCTGATTTTGAGCTTTGCTGTCATTAGCACAATTTAAGTTTTTAAGTAGAATTAATATTTAACACATGAGGAACTTCGTCTGTCAGGAGTACAACTAGAAAGAAACCTGTATACATTATGTGATTATTTGAACCATTTTCTTTCTGACACTGCCAGGTAGCAACCAGTTTAGACATCATTTGACAGCCTGTGAAATGCTGATTGCCTCACATCACACTGTAAAGATGGGATTTGATGAATGTTTGATGCGGTGCAGCTGTAAACACTCTTGGCAGCTGCAGCGGGTGCTTTTTGGGGGCTGACAGAATCACCGTCTCCCCAGATGAGGGCAGGAAGGGGTCAGATCTGCCTCCAGAGGTGTCAGGAGACCACCTGTGAAGAACCATGGGAGTCGCGACCATTAACCAGAACACCGGCTCGGCCAAGATCAAGGCCTTAATCAGAGTGGTCATAATTGTTCTCATTTGCACCGTCCCTGAAACTGAGATTCTGCCTGAGTTTCTGGATCTGTTTCTTTGGTCGTTTTCCTGCGTCGCAGTGTGTCTACGCTTTTGTGAGAACAGCAAGAGGGCTGTGCGAGCCTGTGAATTATCTCCTTGTTTCTGCTTTGCATCTGTTTTCTCTCTGTTTGAAAAAGTTGGAGGCCTTAAAAGAGTGGGTTTTCTTCAGTCTCATGGGGGTTACACTCTCCATCTCCACGGCTGTGGGAGTTCTCACAGACTGTGCAGTGGGAATGTGTTTAGGAGGGGAAAAAAAAAATGATGGCAACGATGGTTATGTGTGTTTGTGTGTGTATGTGTGAGTGTTTTTTTTTAAGTCAGAGAGCTATTAATTATTAAATGATAGTTGGAGACTGCTTGCAAACTTCTCACCAGAGCTTCTTGATTTAAAACTAGATTGTTATTCAGCTGCCCTCAAACGGTTGCATGTCAGCTGGCAGCTCATGAGGCTGGCTGAATGAAACACGTAACCTTCGAACACGTCACCTTATTAGTGGAATAAATAAGCTTCTTCTGCTAAAAAAAAAAAAAAAAAATTACTACGTCGTGGATTTGAGATTATTCCCATCTCAGGAAGTTTTAGGACCGTCAAATCGGCAAGGAATATTTTGAAACTTTTCAAAGTAGATGTATTATTTGGTTGATTATTGTTTAGGATTAAAAAACATAGATGTGATTAGTAAAGTTGAATTTTTTTTTGTCTGTTTTTTTTTCTATTGGATTCTGCATGTTTTTTTAGCCTAGTTGAAGTGTGCTTGGTGTGCAAGGTGCCCCCCCCCCCTTGATACCATAATGACTGCCTTTAATGTATCCCGCCATAACGTGCAGATGAGGCACCGACCTGTCCGTCGCTTTGTGTGGCTTTTTCAAGGCCAGTCTTGGCCCCCGACGCATTAACGTGTGTGAGCTGAGCTGACAGGGAGAGGGGGAGAGAAAGGGAGAGAGAAAGAGAGTTCATGCCACTCCCCTCCGCTCTCCACCGCCCCCCACTCCCCACCTCCTCAGGGGGAAAAGGCTCGCATGGCAGATCTGTCACCCAGGAGGTCGCTCAGTGTTAACGCTCCCGACACGGATTAAACACTA
The DNA here is from genome assembly GCA_014839995.1 of Xenentodon cancila. Classification (NCBI taxonomy): domain Eukaryota; kingdom Metazoa; phylum Chordata; class Actinopteri; order Beloniformes; family Belonidae; genus Xenentodon; species Xenentodon cancila. Next base: position 20,604,054 of record CM026199.1, read on the forward strand.
GTGGCCAGTGCCGGAGTGCGGGGTCAGTGTAGCCACCACTGACAGGCACCACGGGGCCCCTGCCGACTGCCCCGCTCCGGCCCTGCACTAGTGCTCCTCATGTGTCAGACAGGCGGGGAGACATCAGACAGAGCAGGCCCTGTGAGCAAATGCTAATGCTTTGCCTCGCAAAGCTGCTCTTCCTTAGTGCTACAATAAAGACCTCTCACTATTACAATGGACGGCGCAAGAGCTCTCAGCGGCTGCGGTTACGGCAGACCTTTTAATTTACAGCTCCGACAAGCAAAGATTTGACTTGTTAGTTTGAGCTCACCCAAAGAATGTAACTGGTTACAACCAGCAATGCATTTATCGTTAAAATATGTATTTTTGTTGTTGCTTGGATTCACAGTGACACTTACAAGCAAAGTGAACGTTTTCACATAATAACAGCGATGCACAAAATAATGCTAGTAAGTGCATATATGTTTTTTAAATTAAAATTCTCAGTTGTTTCACACCATATAATGGCCATCGGTGATTTTACCGCGCTGAAGAGGTTCTCTCTTTCGAAGGAAGTGTCGCTCTTTTACCCCCTCTTCTCCTCTCTGTGTCTCTTCACAGTTGATAAGACTTGAGCTGAGCGTATGTGAAATATTTATTCAGTGTTAGCTCAGAGCGCTGTGGCTGCCCACACACTCTACCTGCCCCGGAGAGAAATCTTATCTGAGCTTCCTCTGCCTCCGACACCCCCTGAAAGCCTGTCCCCACACTGGCCTGAGCTCAAGACAAATTACATGTCTCATTGCTCTGCATTTACAGCTACTTTAAAGCCTGCCGCTCCTGTCCTCAGCATCAGTCCTCTCATCCAGACTCTATTTGCTTCAGCTTTGACAAAAATGGGCCACACACACACACACACACACACACACACACACACACACACACACACACACACACACACACACACACACACACACACACACACACACACACACACACACATATATATATATCATTATTTGATTTTATATTCTGAATATCCATATTGTTTTTTTTTCTCTCTCTCTCTCTCTCTCTCTCTCCCTCACACACACACACGCACGCACACATAGACAACCACACACATACAGATACAAACCCTGCAGCCTATAGTCAGTCTTAAACTCTTTCAGTACATGTTCACGTAATCTGGCACCCTTCCACAGCCCCCATGACTGACCCTCATAATGCTGGCTGGCACTCTTCTCGCTTTGTTTAGCTTTCCAAGTGGAGTGTAACTGAAGACAGAGCCAAGATTAAATCTTCCGTGTTTTTGGACGGTGCAGACTTTAAAAATACGGGTTTTTTTTTTTTTTTTTAATCAATCAGATTAACAGGAGTTGAATCGTTGTGTTTTGTTCTTTTACTCAAATAGTAATGATATTGTATGGCCCCATGTGCTGGGTCATTATAATATCTTGGCTCATCAGGAGTATTAGTTGAGTTTCGCTGGTGTGATGCCTACGTTTATACCCTTTCGTCTGCGTTTGGCAGTCTCCTAAGTCTGGTGGTATGTTTCCCAGTCAATGGTTGGGGTTCGTACATCGGGGCACCCCCTGTTAATCAATTTACAGAGTGGCAGAAACTTTTATAGACGGTGTCTCCGTCCCTTTGTTCCTGCTCGGATCCCTTTTCCCTCTCCTGGGAAGGTGTGGGTGGTGGGAGCTGCCATGCTTGCTCAGCTTTAAGTTATTTTTTTCACACTTTTAATCACTGAGTGCTTTATTATTAGGTGCTGGGTTTTGCTGGCCAGGGGATCTGCATGAGAAGGCGCAGAATGCATTTAGTGGAATCATATTAATGGCACCATAAAACAAATCTGTCAGGCTGTTCTTAACCCTCCTGGCAGAGCCGCTCTACCCGGGGCTGCCTGCTCCTCCAGCTGCTTACAGGTGGATAAGAAAAGTGCATCTCCGTCATCTAGTCCGCGGTGTGTTAATAGTTTTAAAAATTCATTCTTTTCTTTTGCTCCTCAGGCGATTTCTGTATAATCATGACATTTCCATTCAGCTAAATTGTGCTTGTCTATAAAGGTTTACTATACAAGTGAGACTCTTAAGTAACACCACTGCTGGAACAATTACATGTTTGCTGTGCGTAAACCATAAAGCCCTCTTTTAATTTTTCTAACTCCTTTTTTTCTTGTGTTGCTGCATGTCCTTCTAGTTAAATAAATGATTGTTATATTGTTAAGTTAGGCATTGCCTGAAGTGGACAATTTGTTTACAGATGAAACTATATCCATTTGAACCCTGAAAGGGAGCCAATCTGATAATTATGTTTTATACAAATATACACGTAGATCCTGTACTTTGTCTAACCTATCCCTCAATCATTCTGCCTCTTGCCAACAAAAGATAAACCATTTGTTAAGGAAGTATTTTTCACTCTGTTGCATGGAAAACTTTGCAGAATATGAGACAAGTTTAAAGGGAATAGTTCTGCATCTTCTCATTACTGCAGGATTTGTGACAGCAAAGTCTCAGCCTGTGTAGCTAAGTGAAGGAATCCAAGAGATTTTCCAAGATGTTTTCTCTCCATTTAAAAAAAAAAGAAAGTGTAAATGCCAGACACATGGGTTGACATGCCATAAGGGAAGAATTCAGAAAATATTTCTGACAGTTTTGGTTTATACCCTCATTTGAGCTCTCAGTTTGGACACAAGGCACTGTATTTCCGTAGGCTTTTATCTTGTCCACTGAGCCAGAAAGCAGTGAGCAGAAATTTGCATTAGTGGGCGATTATGAATACCTGTGACAGATTCTCTCTGCTGGCTCCCTGGGCGGAAATGAATTGGCTCCCTCTGTTGACTTGCACAGGAAGACAGAGACCAAGCAATTAGACTTTAGTGGTTAATGTAGCAGCTTTCGCAGGGAGGGCAAGGAGGTTCAACATTCCTGCTGGGCTCATGTCAGTTTCCAGGCAAATTTCCCCTCCTTCTTTTCCCTCATTTTTTTATGAGAATATCGGAAATATGACAAGCTACCTGTCCAGGAGCCAACAGAATTCCTCTGGGGTGAGGGGAGAGTCGCTTTAGAATTGCCTCATGGGAACTGAGGTGACAACACGTGACGTAAGTTATTCATAACAGAGAGGAGATGCACTGCAGCTATCTCCACACATCATGCATATTCATTGTTTACCTTTGTTTGTCCCTCGCCAGCTCCAGTTTGTTGCTGTTGCCTATACGTATTTCAAATGAGCTCTCATTAAAATAACATATTGCTCGCATTGTTCGTTTTGTTGCGTCTTGGCGATCCCACTGTGTTCTTGTGTGACGCATTGGCTCAACTGTACTTTCCCAGGATGCACTGAGGAACACGAGCGGTACAGTGGTGAAGCCCAGGGCACTGTGGCACGGTGTTGTCTCCATTACTCATTGTACGCATTTCCCTGGTGGCTGTTTGAACCTAGGCCTGCTGTGGCAGTAGGTAGACTGCCCCCAGACTTACATGCATGGACTCTGTGCTGCTGCTATGACAGGAGCAGTCTGCTGTTTACAGGCCTGCTATTGAGGCCTTAAGGCCTCGGAGCTTCACATCCTGTCTCAGGCTTAACTCAAACATATTGTTCATAGTCTAAGCAGCCTTAAGCTGTTTGAGCCTAGACTGCATAGTGCTAACACGGCGTGGGCTCGACATAGCAGCGTATTGCATTTTTGAAAAAAAAAAAAACCTGACAGGAAAGTTGATGCTAATGATATACTAAGATAAAATGTGGGCCAAATATTAGGGGTACCGGCGCCTATTCTTGTTATAATAGATTTTAAGATTAGACTTGCTGTGGGGCACATTTTTATTTCATCCCTGTCACACCGCTGGTGTGATCCTCCTCACAAATTCCTGATAATTTCAGCTGGAGACAGACTCATTAGGCTGTCACTAAATAGGTTTAAATGCAGCCATCCAATTAGCGCTCTGCTGTGAAATGCAGTGGGTGTTGTGCAGCGTGCTTAACACCACGCCTTTACAGAATTATAAAGGATTACTCATTCAGTGTGATCTATCCTTCCTTCTACCAGGGGTCCTGACTTTTCTCAGTATCATCGCCACTGAGGGGGTAAATGTTGCAAATGCTTCTCCAGTTGCCATATGTGCTTCGTCAGAGCGTTGCTGCCTGGAAAAAAATCTAAGAGGATTTAATGTGCGAGTTAAAAGACAGCATGTCATGCCTATCTATGTCATACTTTCTGTTCAGCAGTGAGGCAGTCTGCCAGAGCAGTGCTTTTGCAAATAGGATTTAAAGATATTAAAAGTTGAATGTCTATTACTTTCAAACCACCGGGAGTAAAATCTGTTGCCACTGGCTATAAATCTTTACAAGCTTTATAAGCTTCATGGTACTCCAGTGCTCCTTATGAGATTTAGAACCCGCGTAAATCCATTATATATTTTGTTTTAGGAACAGGTTTGCAGAGATTGGAAAGCTGGGTGAAGGTGCTGCGTGATGTGCTTTGCGTGAAACTGTCATGTGCTGTCTCTTCAGATCTTCCTCGTGACAGTGTGGTACTGGGAGCTCTTCATGCTGCCCCTCTTCCTCCTCCTGCTCATCGGCTGGAACTACTTCCAGCTCTCTACAGGAAAGGCCAGCTCTAACCAGGACCTGGTGAGTGATGAGGGTTGCTCTGCAGATTATATGCATTCGCAGTGTAAAATAATAGTAATATGCATTCAGACATCATGCGACATATTCTCGTGTCTTTCTTTCAGACCTCATGGGATGTTTGCTTTGTCTCACGTCAGTCATTTTGAACACACATATGAACATTTTTAATATGGTGATGAGTATGAAGACAGCCAAACGTTTACCCTTTTTTAAGGGACTGATATTTTAAATCTTAGTTTTTACTGAGAGCGAGAAAAAAAAGGGTTTTAGTGGACAGTTTAGTGACAGTTTTTCAGAGAACCCTCAGGTTGGTGAAGTTAGTTTTTCAAACGATGCTTCACCCACCGTCAACTGTGGCGTCACTCCAACGCGCCTTATTTCTGGTGAGACTCTCTCCAAAGGCGCAACAAAACATCAAATAGAAAGAAGGCACCTAAGTTAAATCACTGTAAATGTACGTGCATCTTATAGTGTTTTGATATCGGAATCACATCTTTAAATGTGGGATTATAGCGCTTTCTCCAGCGGGACGCCATCTTCTCTCTCTACTGTTTTGGGACTGATGCGCGCCCTACACATGCCTGTGAAGGTTAATGCACTTCACTCTTCCGACTGGCCCACAATTTCACTGTGTTGTAAGGCTTCTCACTGGTCAGCCAGAGGCCAGGCCTAGTCGCACACCGTCCCCAGAGCAACATCCCCCAGCAAGTCACTGTGCTGATGGTTGCCGGCTAAGATGCTGTCCCTGGGCAATGTTAAAGTCCAGACTCACCCTCATATCCAGTGTGGGACCCCCTCCCCTCCACCCTTTGTGACCCTGTGGCCGACAGTGACACAGCTCTGCGCCCAGGCAATGTCACAGCGTGTGCCACAGTGGGGTCGGGGATGACTTGATATAAAGTGATCTAGGCAACAACATCCAAATTAAATGTGTTTTTTTTCTTCTTCTTCTTTCCTCTTTCTGTTTTTCTGTGTGCTTGTGTTGTGGAGAAAAGAGATTGCTTTGGTGTGACAGTGCTCTTGCGAGAAAGGCCCTTTTTCACCTCTCCTTTTGTGTGAGGTCACCCCTGTGATGCAGTCTCTATGGAAACAAGCCTCTCCCAATAGGGGTGAATGTGCTCAAAGAAAATTTCATTACTAGGTGTTTGTTAAAAATGCTCCAGTGCCCACATGTTCCATTCGTTGGAAATCACCCTCCACCCTTTATTTTCTCGTAGGTGAACATGACCATGGGTGATGACGAAGAGGAAGACGAGAAGGTATTTTATCGTGTCGCTTACTAACATTTTAATGGATAACATGCTTTTTTTTTTTAGAACATTATCCCCTCTCAATTTTGACTATAAATGTATATCTATTTGCTTTTATTTGCTTTTAAAATTTTAATTAGTGGCTTTTGAAATAACTGTGTTCGGACCTTGCCTTTCCTTTCCTACAGCAAAGGTTAAATCAAATACACAAGAATGACTGCATGCCGGTGGGTAAAAACTTGGCTCAACAAACTGCTATTATGCAAATAAATATAAAGTAAAAAGCCATGCAAGCGCTAGTTTCGCATTTTAGTTAAATCTCTATAACTGACTAAAAACCAAAAATGTTTTTAATGCTTTCAAAAAAAAGGGTAACGTCGATGACAACAATGACTTTTTACTGCCAGAACATATGAACAGAACGGAGACCCAGCTGTAAACTGATGCTCTACCCTTTTAAGTTATCAATCATTTTAAATACGCTGATAATGATATCGTCAATTATTACAACAACAGGAAACCTTCAAGCAGCCTGGAAATTATACTTCCCACAGCAGACATCATTCAATTATATTCGTCCCTCTGGTTTTTTTTTTTTTTTGTTTGTTTTATTGTAAAGAAGGAAAAGTTAACAGGGATGTGCATTATTGCTTTATGGCAATGAAGTGTGGAACTAACGCAAAGCCTCCCAGCGATGACCCTTGTGCTGCATGTCTAGGCCCAGGATTCATATCCATAATGCGCTCAATATATGCTGTTGCGATGACCAGGGGCTACCGAGGAGCCAGTTTCTTTTAAAAGCACAGGCACATCCACCAAATCCTGTCTGAAACGATGGGCTAATTCACAGATGAAACTCGCATGATATATACGTCTGCGGAAAGCCGTGCAGTGAAAGCCGAAAATATGTCATTAAACAAACAGCGGTGATGGAGAAAATCAGCCTTTTATGAATATTTAATTGCAAAGGATAACCTTAAAGCACTGAATTTATTACCAAAGCTTAACATAATTATTTCTGCATTTTCCTTTACCCTGCAACCCCAAAACATAACAGAGGAACTTTTTCTATGTTTAAGAAATTTATGACTCTCTCTGTGCCACATGTTTGCAAACTCAGCCTTCGCCTCTTTAAAGCTTTTTGAAAGGTTTTCCATGAGTCTTCTGTGGCCTTTCACACTCGCAGGAAATGAAATATCTCCTTTCATTTACTAATTAAGCACTCACACATGTTTGTTTTAAGCTGTCAGCTTTAATTTAAAGTGGCTTATTTGAAAGTCTTGTTATGGTCTTGCTGTCACTTGAATGCGATATCATGCAGTTAGATCAAACAGTGGAGCTTTACACACCCTATCAAAGTCTTCTTTTAAAATATTTGGGGTTAAAGAGTGATCAGTGTTAAATTTGATGACTTCAAAGCCTCGCTTTTCTCCCCTTTTACCTCCTCCTACATGTGAAAAAAGGCTTTTCCCTGTGAGAAGGTTATGATTACCACTCAAATATGTTCTTATCCCCCCTTTTTCCCCCCAGAGGAAGGAAATATGTAAACCTCAGATGGAGCAGTGAGAATGTGAAGGCATGACGTTAAAGAGAGACGAAAGGCAAGGCAGAGTTACACCAGGATAATACAGAACAGATTTTCTGCCTGTGAACAAATCTGTCCTCAGGGAAGGAGACAGCTTACAAATTATGTGTGGGCAAAGTGACTTCCTTTTTGCCTTAGGTATCAATTGAGCAGATAGACAATATTTAATCATAACACAAAGAAACAGAGAGCCAAAACAAGTCCATAGCGCTCCGACAGAAATGAACAGGGAAGATGAAACAGGCGCTTCACTGCCCCACGGCTGGCAGCGCTGGTATGCTGTTGACTTGTTCACAGAGCCCGCCCATGGGAGCTGGGGGTGAGGAGGTGGTTGTGGGGCAGACCGGGGCTCGCAGTTGCTCCACGTCTCACTGGCCAGTCCAGAGTCTCTGCTGGGTCTCTTTTGGCAAAACCAGTCCAACACGCGGCCCCCTATCAAAAGATCACGTAGGATACGAGCCTTCCCCCTGCACGTTTTTAGTTCATTTATTTAGTTCCACATGAAATGAATGGCATGGAACACAGGTGCTTTTAATTTAGACAAACTACTTTGGATTTTTTTTTTTTTTTTTAACAAGTCACAAGATGAATATTCAGTCTGAGAATTCAAATTTGGCACAGTTCGTGCTAATTAAAATTTTGCTAAATGAGCTTTTATTTCCAGCCTTTGATAACAGCACACATGTCTGTGAGAGGATGTTTACCTTTCTGCAGGAGATCAAATTGGTTCTCCATTACTGCACCTTAAAAGGAAGCTTTCATAATTTTGTCTGAAATGAGAATATGATTTTGCTCGGGTTTTTTTAATCAGTAGAAATTTCGGACTCATTTACTCCACACTCGGCTTACCAATCGCTTTCCCATTTAAGAGGCAGATCTTTTAATTATTTTTGTTTTACCCTGCACTTGTGTACATGGTGAAAAGAGAAAAGAACAAAAACTATCGCCACATGATTAACACAGAGCGGACTCCAGCTCTGGATGCTAAAACGACGGAGGATTTCAGGAGTCTTAAAGCAGATGAATAATGAAAATCATGAGAGCGCAGCCTCTTGATGCATACTTCAGAGTACATCTATTTGTCTGTTTTTCCTTTTAGAAATGAAAGCCAGTCTCTTTTCTTCCTGCCAGAGCTGTAGTTTGAGCTAGATTTTCCTTGCATGTGTGTCCATTGCAGTTTAGAAATGGCTCATATCTCATCTTACATTTAAATTCAAAATCACAGATTTTGGTTGCTTAAAAAAGTTGAACTAGCGTTATAAAAAAAAGACTTAGACTGTCTTCACCATTTTTTACATAACTTTAGGCGCTCATGGCTGAAGATGGGCGGAGAAGATGGTTGCATAAACAGGGAGAGCCCTTTTCTGCCACGACAAGACCACGAGATGTTCATCTGGAAGAAATCATGTTTGTGATAGTTTTTCCTTTTTTGGACAGTGCTGAGCCTTCAGTGTCCATCCAAAACAGAGCCCAGTGGGGGAGGCTCCACTAGTGTGGGAATTGCTCTCTTCCTGCGCCTTTCGTGGAGGAGAGTGGGCCCAGCAGTGGGGAGTCTCTCTCTCTCTCTGTGCTGGCAGACAGTGCGTTCCCAGGGGCCGCCTCATGAAGCTCTGATAAAGGCATTCTGTCTGGGCCCTGTCAATGTACACAGGCTGCGGCTTCAGCTGACTTGTAACACAAACATATAGACATCCTCAAGCCTCCTGTTAGGGTCCATTAGAGTGCCCTCCCCCTCCAACACTCTCATTCCCCCTCTCCCTCCCTCTCTTCCTCTCCCACTCTTCTCTCTGTCATCATTCCTGTCATTATTTCCGCCTTTTGATGTGAAGCTTCTCAGCTCTTTTTTAGCTTGTGTTGCCCGTGTTATCTCTCACTCCCCTGCCCTGGAAGGCTTCAAAGTTGTCATTATTTCTAAAGCTCGATGCAATCGCATTTATTTCATTTTAAGACAAACAGTCCAGCCCACTCACACACTGACTTATTCCTTTTCCAGATTCTTTATTTTTTTCCAGTGTTTTAAAAGCAAATGATACTTAATGTGCAGTACTTGTAACAAGAATCATGCTTGAAGCAAGCGAACAAGAACGTATCCAAGATTAAAGCCCGCTGAAGTGTTTTTTTTTTCTCATGCAGAGAGAATTTCAGGATAGGTTAGAAAGGACCTGACATATTTGTAAAAACATGCTCAAACTCGTCCTTTTGCAGAAAGCAGAGAATGGAATCTCTCCTAAGTTGTGAGGCCCCTGCGCTTCTTGTCTAGGTCGTCTAGTCCGCCTGATTGCAGATGGCCATTTTGTGTACTTTTCATCTGCCAGAGTCTTGATTGTGCTGCACTTGTGCAACAGCTCTATTGTGCGTGGCTGACAAAAGATGAAATCTCTCAGCCATCCACGTAACAGCTTCTGAGCACTGAGTCTGTCTCATCTTCAAAAGCATAGTCTGAAGATGTACAGTGTTTGCTCATTATGGGCCATTCAATAGATAAATCACACATAATGGCACAGCAGAGATAAACTGCTCTTTGTCTACTCTGCCTGACAATTGACATACAGTGTACCTCATCAGTGTCTGAGCTTTTTTTTTTCTTCTTCTTCTTTTTCTTCTTTTTAGGAATTTGGAAAAAAGGGTTTGATGGATAAAATACATATGGTCCAGGAAGTGGTGCTGGTTGTCCAAAATGTTTTGGAGGAAATCGCAAATATCGGCGAACGAATGAAAAAGTAATAATCACCTTTAACCTGAAAAATACCTGCAATTGATCTTGAAATTACATAATTTGATGAATGAATGTCTATGTAAAAGCATTTGACGTTAACAGTTTTTCCCTTCCAGCATATTCAACTGGTCTGTCCCATTCTTGTCTTGCTTGGCCTGCCTGGTGCTTTTTGCGGGAACAACACTGTTATATTTCATCCCGCTACGATACATTGTGCTGATATGGGGTAAGTTTTATACGTGAAAACAATTGAATTCCTGAACGCATCGATAGAAAAGTGGAATAAAATGGGATCTGGTGAATACCAAAATCTCTCAGACTTCCACCTTTTCTTTCCTGCCTGTTGAATCTGTTCTGTAAACCAAAGAAATCCTAACAAATGGTACGTGCATCCTATACCGCCGTTGCATAACACAGCTGAGACAACTTATTCTGCCTCCCTAACTGTAAAGCCATGATTTAATGAAGTGCAGTCATCTAAGAACTCTGTCATATCTACACCTCTGTAAATATACAGAGATCAGACATTTGCAGAGGTTTCCTTTTCCCGGTGTGAGCTGCTGCAGCGAAGCCCGGCAGAGGCATGACCGAGGATTGTGTGAAAACAAAGCAGAGGTAGAGTAGCAAGCTTTATATAATACATGATGTCCTTGGGCAGTCTGTAGGCTCCTGGTCTAGCCTCTCATTATCCACGGCAGTCATACAGAACAGCCCATCGTCTCAGTGGTCAGGGAGATATGCTGCCCTTAACGGGCTCGCCTCCTCCAGCTGTAAGCCCATAACCACGGTACTTCCACACTGCCTTCAACACAATCAATACCAAAAAACCACCATATCAAACAAAAAAACGCACAATCGAGACACTATTCTGCCTCCCCAGTTAACCCCCATCTCTGTGGTTGCGAGGCAAGCCTTTCAAGTTGCTTGCACATATTCAAGTCCTTAGGTTCTTTGTCTGCATGCTGAGGTTCAAGCAGCACTGAACTGTGAATATAAAGGTCCCACTGCAGGAATGGTGAGATATTCTTCTCTCTGTGGTAAGCAGCCATGTGCAAAGTAAATCTAGTTTTACAAGAAATTATTACACTGAACCAAACAAAAGTTAGAGGAAGTTATGAACGCACAAACATTGCTCAAACAAGCGCAACATACTCCCTACTCATCTCCAATGTATTTCCAACGACTTGGAATTATATTTGGATTGAAGGGACGGTTTGACAAAGCATCATATGATACAGGAAACGATTGAGATTCCATAGATAAGGCTACACAACTTTTTTATAAAAGTATATAAAAGCATACTAGCTGGAATGACACCTTTATTCATTCATGTTGTCGTCTTTTTCACAGGCATTAACAAGTTTACCAAGAAGCTGCGAAACCCATATGCTATTGACAACAATGAAATACTGGATTTCCTCATGAGAGCGCCTTCTGATGTTCAAAAGGTAAGGGTCCAGTTTTACATACAGATGGGGATGGAATTCCCTGAAGATGTCTGCATTATTTCCCGTACCAGAATTCCCAAGTGTTGCAGGAATAAATCCTCTGGCTTCCTTTGATTATTAATGGACTCTCGCCTTTAAAGCAGTCCCGGCCCAATTATTCCTCAGTGAAACTCCATCCATAGTGGCGGTAACACTTGAACAAGGGGGTGCTCAGATCTGTCCTGAGCCACATTGCTGTAGCGTTATCCGTTATTAGCAGTTTTGCGCGTTTAATTCAAGCTCTGACACTGAAGAAAATGATTGGCCGAGTGAACCAGAGAGGAGCTCCAGGGAGCTCCTCTCTGGTTGCCGTGTCAGCACAGAAACTCTGACGTGGCCTCAGTCACTTCGGGGTGGTAGAGTCAATTAATATATTTGTGAGCCCCGGTCGCCTTGCTCGGTGCCATATGTGATTACATATCAGCCACGGCTGATGTGTCATTTGCATTTACATCTCAGAGCTGAGAGGAGCTGTCAGGCCGTTGTAAGTGGTGCCGGGTGCTCGCAAGTCCTCTGACCGAGGATTTTGCGTTGCCATGAAGCGCAGTGCTGCGCAATGTCTTCATCTCGCAGGTAACTCACCAGGCAGAACTCAACAAGAAAATCCTGACAGTCTGAATCTGGCGAGACACTCTCGCCCCAGCCTTTCTCTCAGCTGCGCCCTTGATGTCCTCCTGCAGCAAGCCATTGCTGAGTTCTCTGTGATGTCGGAGGGAGCCTGTGTTGTTTGAGATTTGGCTGACTGAGTTGGCAAAACAAGGTGGTGAATGCATTTTGATTCACAGTCCTTTGTATGTCTTCTTTCCCATTGGGATACAATGTTTGAGCTTTGAAAATGACTCACTTTCAAATCCCACGGAAACAATACCTTTTTCCTTCGGTTTAAAAGAGGAACCACATCTTGAAAATAGCTCATATCATAAAAAAAAAAAAAAAAAAATTAAATAAAATGAAACAAAAACACTCTTAAGATTCCTCAAGAGTACATTTCATTGTGTTCTGTGAAAAATAACCTTAACATCATACACAAAGGAGACTCAAAACAATAGAGCACATATTTTGTTTTTGTTGACGGAGAACTTCAATCATCAGATAGGTGCGGACACAAAACACGACAAAGGCGGAAAATTGACTCCTGTCTTTCTTGCAAATGTGACTTGGCAATTAGCGCCTGTGTACATCTACAAAGTGCTCCTCAAACGGGGACTTCTGACAACGCCGTGTCTGTCTGAAATAAGAAGCATCTGTCAGTTCTGAGGACAGTTTCATGTTCTGATGCAGGAGGCAGTCACTTTGTTCCTGCATTCCATCTCCCATTCTAATAACGGAGACCAGCTAATTAGCATAGAGTCTTTACCTTTATTCAAGCAAATCACTGCATTGTTTGAGCTCAAGAAGCAAACTTCAAAGCTAGTTTTCAAATTCCAACTCTTTTTGTCAGCTCGGAGGTCTGTGATCAACCTTCCTTGGATTCTGATTGTACTTTTGGTGGTATTTTGAAAAAAAAAAAAACCCCAAAAAAAACAAAAAAAAGAAGAATATTTTTCGGGCGTCAAAGTGGACACAATCCTACAAAACACATTTATTGCATATGTATATAGAGCACATTTGAGGAATATGCATAAAGAAAACCTGAAACATTGACCGAAGCATAAGTTTACGAATGGAACAGGCGTGAAAAAGAGGTTATAAGTTCGCGCATTACACTTCATTTTAGCCTGAAGAAACTAAAGTCACTCCAGGGGTTTATGGAGTGATGGAGAAAGTGATGTTGGTAACTTTTGAACCTCAACAACACTAAACACTAACAAAGTTTTCTTTAGGGGACATAACTTATGGTTAGCGATTATGCAGTTTGCAACTTTCTCACTAGCCTGGCAGGTCATCTCCAGAGCTGATGTCTGTTTCTAATATTGCGATTCTGGTGCAGAACGAGGGGGACGAGCGCTGGTACAGAACCCTTGACTTCTCAAATCCTTCCTCTCTGTGATTAATCCCCTCTGCTCCTGTGTTTAAAAAATGATTCATTACATGTGAGCCCGCCTCGCTTTCCCCTGCACCAGCTCTCCTCAGGGGAGCCATTACCGCGCGCTCCGCTGAGCTCAGATTACCTGCCTCTGACCAAACTCCTGTTTGTTTTTACAGGTGCAGTACAGTGCGCAGAGAGCGCCCACCAGCCAGAACCAGCCGCGGAAGAAGAAGTAAGCTCGGCGGACGCGCTGGATGAAAGGCTGGTCTCTTTTTCAAGCATGGCACGATTCAGTCCACCTGACAAACAACGCTCCACTGCCAGCCGAACCCGTGACCCCGCGTACCCCGCCACGCCACCATAACTCTGCCCCCTGCTGCGGAGGGGCAGTCAGCCGCTCTCTGGTTTGTGTGTTTGCCACCCCCCTGACAGGGGCTGTGAACTGCAGCCGCTATGAGGGCAGCACATGGCGCTGTCAATCACGAGCTTGGAGGTAAAGAAAAGAGAACATTGCGGGCCTCAGCCTTCATCTTTGGATATAATTTAGAGAAATACTGGAAGGTGTGGGGTTCAGTTTACCTGGGACCTCCAATGTTTTGCCTTTATTTTTTTTTTTTTTGTTTAACTTTGGTATAACTGAGATATTTGCCTCAAGGTAAAGGTAATACAACCTTAAAAACACTCCAATAAACATATTACCCCCATTACCCCCTTGTTTGCACTGAATTTTACTGTATCGTATTGTGTGATGACGGCCACTAGCTCCACCAGCTTTAGTTTGACCTAAAATTCTGTTTATAATTATGTAGTAAATGTCTACTCCTTCGAGCTTCTTGGTTTCAAGTACATCTGTTCCTGTTTGATTCTCATGATAGTAACGTGTTGTATTAGGAATCCTGAATGAAGACTCTTGATCAGCTTCAGTTCTTGTGTTTCTCGCGTTTCTTCAAAAACGGAAGGTTAGCGAGAATGGATCACGCCGCTTCTTTACTTGAATACACAGTAAACACATCTGATTACACAACACAGCCATTGAAAGTGAGCTCACACACCGGCCACCGCTGTGCCTTGGTTACAGAGCTCACTTCAAAGCTGTGTGGCTCCTGTGTGCTTCCTAATGCAATGCTTTGTTTCCTTGTCACAATAACAGGGCCCAGATGAGAGAGAAAGAGTGCATCTCACAGAGAGCGCTCTCTCCATCCTCGGCACTTAGAGCTTTATTTTTCACTAAACTCACCTGGCCTGTCTAATGGCTACATACACACGTGTACCCTGTTTTTCCATCTGTCATCCCAAAATATATTTGTGCGAGGGAATAGCGCGTGTCACTTGACAGTTTTCTCTTACAGATTTACAGAAAATAATCAATGAAAACTTTTACCACCTTCAGCAAAATTGCAAAATAATAATATAGTTCTCAAATGCTTAATAAAAATTAGTTTTTACTGGCATGTGTCTTTCGGATTGTGGAAAAGTGTCAAACACTTAAAATGCACATACTTTTAATTGACGTTGAACTGCAATGAATAATGGACCCCAGGAATAGAAGTTTGCTCTAACCGATCGGGGTACAGAGCATCACGGCCGAGTGCCCCCCTCCTCAGGAGTAGCACGCTGGTGAAAGAGCATCCATCTGTGCTTTGTGAAGAGTTTGATTGGCTCAGGGGGACCTGGTGGAGCCCCGGGCTATCTCTTTTGACAGGCTGATAGAGACATCACTGGGATCTCCCAGGAGCTGCCACCAGGGGTCCATTTCAAAGTGAGAGGGTGTGGAGGTGACCCTGAGCTTCTGAGGAGCTAAATCCCACACACTGGTTGAAACCCTCCTACATTCTCGACTCCACTGAGGCTGGCGGGGGTTTTGGTTTTGGCTGTGCGGAGAGGAAGGTTGGGGGACGTGCAGGGGATACAAGGAGATCACTGGCAGGACGTGATGAGTCCCCAAGAGGTGACACCAATGAAGAATTAGTCTGCTGGTACTTTTATTCAACTCAATACACTTGTGCACCTTGTGAACCTCTGACTGATTCATGACCAGTGTTGTGCTCCAATTAATATTCTTGTAATTTTTAATTCTAAAGAAAAAAGACTGAACATTTCAACACCATATCTATGTAATATGTGTACACACACACACACACACACACACACACACACACACATATATATATATATATATATATATATATATATATATATATATATATATATATGCACACATATATATATACACATATATATATATATATATATATATATATATTTATATATGTATATATATGTGTGTGTGTGTGTGTGTGTGTGTGTGTGTGTGTGTGTGTGTGTGTGTGTGTGTAAAAGATATTACAAGCACTCCTATGGGACTGCGTTTGTCTGCTTCCAAGCTGTCAAATCATTGAATCTGTGGCACTGAGGTTGTGGACTTCAGTGTTCACTGTGTCATTCATATTCAGTGCATTATGCTCAAGACTTTGACAGGATTTCAACAATTGTTGATTGGACTTTTCACACACCAGTGCACATTCATGCTGCCTACACATTCAGCACAATATTGTAGACACACACACACACACACACACACACACACACACACACACACACACACACACACACACACACACACACACACACACACACACACACACACACACACACACACACACACACACACACACACAAGCCTCTCTTGGAAATGGTGTAATCATAGTTAAAGAATTATTTATCAGTGTATTTTCTCCTGGGACGGTAAGGCATCTCACCAGAGAAAGTCACTGTGCAATATGGTCCCCAAATGCAGTGGGGAAAAATCCCTGGATGTTTTACAAGTCTGCTAATGAACATTTCAGCCACACAGCAGTTAACATTGTCTGATCATATTTTTTTTTTTTTTCAGTAGTTGTTGTTGTTGTGCACGGTACGGCAGTGATGTCTTCATCAGGCTGTCAAAAAGGAAGTGCCTGCAGCTGTGGCGGATCCCCCCCAGAGCCTGTCACACTCCTTGTTTCCATGGTAGTCCTTCAGGCAGCACCACAGGCAGGCTGTGTGCAAGGACCCATACAACCTGTTTTTTCAGCAGCCGCTTCTCTGATGTTCAGCCCCTGAGCGGGCGTCAAACTACCAAATGCACAGAGAGAGAACACTGCACCTTCTCTGTTGCAGCTCTCCCTGACGATTCAAAGAGATGCAGAGAGAGAGAGAGAGAGAGAAAAAAAACGTCCTCATTTAAATAAGCCACAGTTCTCACCGCCTCCTTAGTAATTGCTACATGTGCATTGCTGTTAAGGTTCTCTGACCTCCTCTCCAAGAGACCTAATGCATGCAGTAGGACAAAGTAACAAAAGCACCACTCATAGTTGACTTACATGTGTTAAAGCTCTTATGCATGTGTTATTTGGTCTCCTTGTAGCACCTGAGAAGCAGGTCACGGAGATCAGTGGCTGGGCTTTAACTCCCAACTGGCCTAAATTAATGGTGCAGAGTTTACGGTCAGCCTCCAGACACAACCCTGACACCAATAAAGTGCAGGATTTGCTGAGCTTCAGCATCAGTAAAAACACTACAAATGAAAGAACGAAGCTAAGTTATATCGTTGCCTGCAGTGTATGAATTTCAGTCTCTGTCGATGATAGTTGTAAATCATAATACTCAAAACGGGCCTGATGTCTATGAGTAGGACTATGACTAAGATAACAACTGTGAGAAAAATGGTCACTAATAGCTCCTGTTTTCAGGGCTCCAGTTTACTAATAATTAATTTTGCTGCCCACAGTACACAATGGTGTTAAGATAAGGCAATAGCCATAATTCTTTATAGTGCCAAGAACAGAAGATGGCCTTTAAAAGCTGAAATTAAATCATTGGCCTTTAAAAGCATCTCTCTGAGGGGCATGCTGCATTAATAAATTCGACTGATTCTGCCTTAATATTATTCAGAGTGCATTAAAATGAGGACAACAGCTGGGATCACGGCCAGTCTCAAGAGCATTGCTTGGGCCAACGAGTGCCGACGAGATGCAAAGCATGTCTAAGAGCAGCCCTCAACTGTGGACGGGAGGTTACACGAGGGGTCGGTGTTACAGGTGCAGCCCTGACAGGTTCTGTTCCCAGATCAGAGGTTGTTTGACCACAAGACAGCTACTGCTTGCCTCACAAACAGCGTGACACCCCGCCACCCAGACACCCAGACACCCAGACACCCAGCCAATCAGTCCAGCTGCTGCCAGAA
The DNA here is from genome assembly GCA_014839995.1 of Xenentodon cancila. NCBI lineage: Eukaryota > Metazoa > Chordata > Actinopteri > Beloniformes > Belonidae > Xenentodon > Xenentodon cancila. The sequence goes on from CM026199.1 coordinate 20,621,912, forward strand.
TTGTGATAGTACTGCTTATGAAAACAGCGAGAACTGTCAAATTATTATGCTTTATTTATTTATCTTTTTTCACTTGGTGTATAGACTAGTTAGGGGCTTATTATGTTCTGTTGAAAAATGGACCGTAGCACGTAGGGAAATAAAAACAGAACCTCACCAGAAAAAATGAAAGGAAATAAAGTGTTATGCCTTCAAACATTTGGTAATACATTAGTGCTCTATGGTTAGCACAGACACACGTCAGGAAACAATGCGAAGAATAAATGAATTGCACATTTCATACTAATTACCAGTGATATGATGCAATGTGACTCTCAGTCTCCTGAGGAAGGTGCACCATATTTTGTTTGATGAGTCTGCAAAAGCCCTTGCTACTCTCACAGCTAATCTCTGGGGAATCAGGTATCATTAGAGATATGAACAGACCCGCTTTTTTTATGTCCCCGTGAAAGAAGGGTGCTGGCGCAGGGGTGAATACGAAAGCCTTCAATATTAATAGCCTTTCATCAAGGACACAATTAGGACGTCCCTATCTGACACATTCTATAGGCTCGGATTGAATATGAATATATGGTCCCAAGGATGGGACCACAGGCTGAATAACAAAGTGAACTGAAAAGCAGGATGAAGAATGCACAACATGACAAGTGGCCAGTTGATGTGTTTTGATTCAAAACGAATTTAAAAGAAGCTGGAAACGTATAACACCATTAGTGCGATTTATAATTCACTGCCCAGGGCAAGTTATATATTTATCCCAATTAGCATAGATTTCACAATACGAGCGAGTACTTTACATTCATCCCATACACTTGTGTGTATATATATATATATATATATATATATATATATATATATATATATATATATATATATATATATATATATATATATATATATATATATATATATATATATATATATATATATATATATATATATGCATGTGTGTGTGTACACATATTACATAGATATGGTGTTGAAATGTTCAGTCTTTTTTCTTTAGAGTAAAAATAACCAGAATATTAATTGGAGGACAACACTGGTCATGAATCAGTCAGAGGTTCACAAGGAGCAGGTTTGATTAGTGAGTTCAGTTTAGTATATGTAATTTTCCACACCAGAGGTTTGCGTCGCTGTCTGCAACGCCGAGGTGCGCGGAGGGCAGTGGTGAAGTGAGGAGACTAATCGCAAACGCATCACCCCTGAGCACCGTCTCCTCCAAACTCTGTCACATTATGACACCGTGGAGTCATGTAGAACACAAGCACAGTTAGGCCCATTAACCACAGTGGCTAATTATCGGCTCCTACGAGGTCTTCAGGCTCCAAGGCAATATATGCTCTTGTTTCTGATTAAAAGCAAAAATGCATTTGGAAAAAAAAAAAAAAAATAGAGGATCAATTACAGTAAGCCAGAAAAGATAACAGCCCTGTACCAGAGTAATTAGACTGGGCGTTTCATCTGAACCGCTCATTCTGTGATGAAGGTTTAAAGAGTCCAGTGGCAGAAACACCACAACTGTGTTTGTTTTATTTATGATGCTGCAGTGTCACCCACTGGGGCCCAATTAGCTCACGACTGCTGCTTTCGGAAAGCTTCTCTCAGCTCCTGTTTTGACAGGAAATGAAACCTTCACTTGCCTCTATCTTTCTATTGACCTGTGGGTTTCAACCTGATATGGGCAGACTGGCTAGAGGACTGGCCTGAAAACGCCCCCTCAACCTACCACCTTCCCTTTTTTTTTTTTTCTTCTTTTTTTTTTTTTTGGGCCATTTGCTAGTACATGTCAGATGATCTAATTGCATCAACAGAAGAAGCAGCGGGGATACTGTGCCAAAAGTGTTTAGGCAACAAACTCACTTACATCCCATTCTCTCCTGCTTGAGTTGACTGCGATGTTGGACAAACTATGCCGCGGCTTTCTCAGCACCTACACGAGGGAGCAAAACCATGAGGAATGAGCCCGATTGCAATGTTGGCTCGATCCCTTACACAAGCTCCAAACCGTTTTGTCACAGTAATTTTCTTAATTAACAGTGATGTGCTCTGATTAGGATTATTTACCAATTTGCTTTCTTTCAGGCAGTAGAGGGTTTAAACTGGCCTCTGTGGATGTAAGGCGCGCATTTAATGACAAAAGAGAGACATAAAGCAGCAAATGATCTTGTCAAGCTTTGATATGATATTATAAATAGGCCAGCCTTGGATTTTTAAAGGACGTGCACATTTTAGCAAGCTCTGCCTCTCCTTTCAGTCTTAATAATGACCATCCTTAAAATTACTGTAATAGGAATCCTTCACACCTTCCTCTTTTCTCCAGAAGAACAATGCAGTGCTTCATAAAAACCTTGAACCACTACACACACATTCACAAGCAAACACACACACATAGTTTATTGCTTTCAATAGACAAATGAAAAAGAATGGTCCTTTAAGCAAGCAGCAAGAGACCAATTAGCAAGTATCTCTATTCACTTTCTCCATATCTCTAGTTAAGGAGTGTGAGGAAAGAGCAAGGTTTGGTAGGAGGAGTTTGAGCCGCACAGACAGGAAGAGAGAAAACAAAGCCATCATCTCCCAGTACTTGCCTCCCCCCTCTCCCTTCTCCTCTGCAGCTCCAATTACTGGCTTCTCTCCCTGCCATCAGTATGCAGCAGGGCCGCTCCTCTCCTCCACTTGCCCCAGGCCATTGAATACGTTACCTCCGCTATGGGGCTCAGGGCTCAGGGGCACGGTGCCCCCTAACCCCCTGGATAATTTGGGATTCCTGCTCCTGCCTTGGAGAGCTGAAAACAAATAAAACACCCAGATAAATAAAGAAATAAGGTTGCCTCACAAATATCCAGAGATCTACTGATTTATTGATTTGTTCATTCCTCCACTTATTATTTGTAAATCATTACTGATCCACAGCCACCCACACCTCCATCCTAAACCTACATGAGAGGAAAGGAATGCACTCGAGGTAGGAAAAAGTTTTGGGCAATAAAATAAATAGAAAGTTTCAGTTTATTCCATGTATTCACATAATCAGCGATTCACTGATTGCAAAAACATTTCTTTTTCTCAATGTTTTTGCAATTTTGACATGATCTTCAAGACAGGGAACAACAGTTTCTGTTCTTTATAAATCCCAAAAATCTGCACAATACGCTGTAGGCGAGTTTGAAAAGCTTCTCAGACTCGACTGTCTTTTCTTTCCAATATCTCCATCTTTGTCCAGAGTTTAAGGTTTAAGTTCGCTCGCAGCTACAGTCTAAAGAATTATTATTAAAACTCTTTAGCTTTTGTGCACTTTGCACACCACAGAGTTTTTAAAAGAAAAAAAGAATCTACTTTTCTCTGCCTTCTCTTTTCCCTACCTTTTGCACCAGAATGTTTAAGTGGACTTGAATAAATGCAAACCTTATGTGAAAGGAACAACAGAGTAATACTGCACTTTTGCAGCAGATCTGACCGGCAGGTTTTAGACACCAGCATCGTAGTTCTCATGTAGTGCTACAGCTGCTCTGTTCACTCGCCTGCGAGCAGCCGCATTTTTCACTCTTACGGATAAAAGCTCATGACAGACCGAATTGTTTTAGAGATGTGCACAGCGATGAAAAAGTAGTGCCGTGCAAAAGGAGACATTCCACTTCACTGCATGGCTCGAGGAGGTAAACGAGACCGAAACCGCAACGTTAGCCACTGGAGCCAGCAAGCGATCCCATCGCACCCAAAACCGTTCCGCTTTCCTCATCGTGGCATCAATGCCTGTTTAATATGCTCCTCCAAAAACAGTTGGTGTAAATGATTACTACATTACTTAATGTAGCGCTGAATCGATTCGCAAATGTGTCTGTCCCTGCTTTCCAGAGAGAGCAAAAGGAGACAGTGAGCATGATAGAGCCAAAGGGGAAATTATGAGGCTATTAAGGAGACTCTGTTGTTACTCTTGGACTTTGCTAGTGGATGTATCTGCTGGCAGCAACTGGTCACGCATTGTTGAACCTTCACGATTCTAAATTGCGATACCGCCACACATTATGTTCACAAAATCCACTATGATGTAATGTTAGGTGAGGTAATCCACTTACAATGATTAAGAGGCCCTGTAGTCGTCTTTCTTTCGTCATGGTGCGCCAGCAGATTCTAGTTTTAAATTCAAGGCTTTCTGAGGGTAATGAAGCACAGCCACATAATGGTTCGTGCATAGAAAAACGTTGCATTTGAAACAAACCACATACAAGGTGTAATTTGACAAGCTCATAAAGTATCATCTGCTTAAATGCCTTATGACAATGTAAGATTAATGACCGTCCATTCAGTGCTAAGCAGCAGAGGTAGAGGAGGCACCTGCTCCTCAAAGGGCAGCTCTAATCGTTCTCATCTGGACTCCCTGCTGACACACTAACCTGCTGATACGGAAAGGAGATCCTCAAACACTTTTGCGGGCCCACTGTATTAGTTTCCTAATGCAGCCCAGATGTGAAGTCCCCACTCTGCTATCCATTCATTTTTTCCCCCTGTGCTCTGCTTCATCTCATTCCCACCTGCCAGCTGACCTGAGGACCCAAGACCCAGACTCTCATTTGGTTTGCCTCTCAGAGTAAAGTCCTGTTCTTTGAATTGCAACAATTTTTCCCTCCCTTTTCTTTTCTTTTCTTTTTCTTTTTCTTTTTTTGTCTTAGCCTGAAATCAGCGTACTATAGGGAGCACGGGGATCTTCCTGCTGTCACATCCTCACATTCCTTTTGTTGTCTTTATAAAAAAAAAATCCTCTGTTCAGTACTTGGTCAGCGTTCCTAGTAGATGGCGTTCCTTGTAGTTGGCTAAAGAGTCTTGCTACTTTCCTACTGACTCAAGTCTGTCAGGCTTCATCTGCTATAAAAATATAATTTTATTCACTTCTGTGTACATAAGGAGTAAAATCTGATCTGATTGTGCTGCAATTTTGGACTTCTTTCAATAGAAAAAAACCCGAAGAAGCTTAATCTTCAGGAGACTGTATTTAAATACAAAGCTTTTCAAAGCAGTGTCACTAGTGGGTGATGAGCATTGCAGGTTACCACTGACTGAAGACTCCTGCCTTAATTGGATTGCTGGGCTTCCCCAAGCTGATGGACATGCGTGTCTCTCAGGACCATTGAGCGCCTTTCTCCACTTGATGGGCCCCAGTAAATAATCTCTCTCCTCTAAACGCTTACCGTTAATTGTGTTTTTTTTTTTCCTTCTCCTTCATGTTGAGATGTGGTGGTGTGGGGTGTCGGGATGGGGGATAATTAAGACAATGCTTTTGTGCCTCACTTTATAGCGGCGATCTCGCGAGGGCAAAGGCAGGCGCCTCTTACTGGAAGACACTCACTGACAAGACCTGCCAATCAAGCCTGTGGAGCTCTCAGTTTCCTGAGCGCTCTATTCCCTTTAGTCAATTTATTTCAAATGCAGTTTTAAAATGTTGGGGATTAAGCGGCAAGCAAAACAGACCTGGTCTGTCGAAGGGAATCAGCGTCCTCCAGCCTACGAGACCATCGTCTGCGTCGGCCCGTCTGAAGCCGCCGTCCTGGTGAAAGGTTTTATCTCCGAATTGATTTGACAGTGTTCACATTTCTGAGTGGAATGGTTCCTGCGAAATTAAAAATGGTGCAGTGTAATTGTTTACTTTAAAAAAAACTGTCATATTTCTTCTACTTTCAGTGCCTTCGCCTGTTAAATGGAAAGTAGTAAACAAACCTTCTCCTCAATAGTCTGATCCTTCTGAGCCTTCGCATGCAGAGGACTATAAATGTACAAACAGTCTTTGAATACGCAGAAAGAGAATACTTTTTGCTGTTCTTATACCTCGCCCGAAGGGCTTTGTCAAACTCTGCACCGCTGTACAGATATACCATATAATATAATAACATAATCAAAGCAAAAATGCAGTGGTACTGAAAAAAATACTGTATCTCTTTAAACTTGCGCCTCATCTATTAGACAGGCTGGAGAGAGGTGCCAGCAGCTATTCATGATGGAGCGGGAAAGCAGGTCATGGAGTCACGGCCGCTAAGAGCTGCTGTGCTATAGAGTGCCACTGACAGGCTCGTACAAGGCCATGGCCTCATCTAGCTGCAAAGCCAGAATTTAGGCTCTGACTGTGCTTTACTGTTGAGACATAGAAAAGATATCTTTGCACATACAAAAGCGAATACCCGCATCTAGCAACCATGGACACGCACACAAATAAACAAGTGTTTTCTAACATCCTAGTCAATTAAAGTTTAAGATCTGTATGTTAAAATAGCATGTTTGACTTATTCTAGTGGAGCATTATTCGATTTAAGTTTTTTGAAAAATGGATAGCCACATGCCTTGCACTAAATGTGATATGGGAGTTAAGTAAATAGGAGAGTGGGTCTGATTTCCCCGGCAACCACAGCCACTCGTCACACACAGACAGGAAATGGACAACCACTTTGGGGAAATTCAATTCGGTTGTCGTCCATTGTGAAGAAGAATTGAATCATGTAGACATTTGAGGTGATTTAATGGTGTTAACATACGCACGGTGAAACTGCACAACTTGCACTGCGCAGGGTTTGGATTATTAGGTTCGGTGTAAAATCAGTCACTTCTCCAGAGTCCATTTGACTAGGAGAAATGGATGAACATTAGCAGGAATTCTGAAAGTGGTCCATTTAAAAAAAAAAAAAAAAAATAGAAATAAACTAGTGATGGATTTCGCCTTGGGCACAGTTTTAACAGTTGCCTGAAATTCTACTTTGTCTTTTTTTTCCCAGACAAGTAATATTAAATCTTGAAGCTTTCTTTCTTTCTTTCATATTTTTTTTTTTTTATGAAAGTTACTACGTATTAATATTTGATTGTTGGGTTGGCTGGGTTTTAGTGGGGCATTGTGCTTGAGGACATGAAGCTGCTTTTGTCTTTCCTTGATGTGAATGACCAGAAGGTGTGGTGCACTTGGCAGCACAGAACAAAAACAGCTAATGATGTCACCCAGGATTTTAATGTTGTTAGTTGGAGTTATGCATGCTCTGCTGCCATCCCTCTGCAGTAATCTTTGTTATGCATCTTTGCCAGAAAAATTATGACCCAAGGTTTCTTAGCTTACAATGAAGATTATACATTTTGATCTCATTAATATGCCACTTCCTCTGCAGCTCCGCTGTCTGCTTTGGCAGAGAGGGGAGAAATGTCTGTAAATTGTTTTATGCACAACTATCTGAAATTCACTCTTTGCTGAAATTTGGAAAACATTACTGTGTTTATACTACAAAAATGGGACATATTACTGGGGGGAGGGAAGGATCCGGGCATCTGAAGTGACCAATAAATTAAAAAATTCTCAAAACATGCATTTCAATGAGCCATTCAGATGTGGATGGTTTAGTGAAATCAAAGATTTGTATCTAAGTAGAACTATCCTGTCGTGCCATTTTTTAAAAAGTTTATTTTAAATCTCCATCCAACTTCACATGTTGCTCCATTCGCTGCACCTTGGAAGTGGGCAGCTCAATGTCACAAAACCCATGGAAAAAAAGAGACACCTGGAGGAAGCAGGAGGTGGAGTTGAAGTGCACGTCTGACATCACCACTTTCGGTAGAGCTGTGAAGTCATGGTTTAAAAGGCAGCTGTGGTACAGTGTCCTTGATGTGTTTTGACAAAGGCAGGTTGCAGACATTTTATTAAAACCTCAAGGAATTTGTGAAAAGGAAAGCACACAAAAGGACTTTGTATATATATATATATATATATATATATATATATCTTATGTTGAAATGCCTACATTTGTTTAATAGCCATTAAAGCCCATGTGTATCAATGTGCATATGTCTCATAAATGCGTGAGGCCCAAAATTCACAAGTAACACGTTTAATTCAAAGGTCTAGACTGTGTAGCACATGGATGCTTTAATGTGCACAGCTGAAACAAAACTGTGATGCAAATTTCCTCAAGAGTCTAAAAAAAAGCAACATTGAATTACCTTAGCCATAAAATTTCTCATTGGATTATCTGATTTTATTATAATTTAATTAAATTTTAATGTTACTTGATGAGGCACTTACACTTACATTATGTCAATATCTAATGAATATGTTTTACTTTATAAAGGAAATCCCTTTTACAAATCAGTGTGCTGCAATACTGTTTTATATATTGAAAATACTAGCTTTTACTTCAGTATAAAATGCTTTTATTCAAGACAAAACTGAATTATAAAAATACAACTGAGAATCATCAGCTTCCCTGACTCTTCCAGAGACCAAACCGTCTGTTACAGCGTGCGAGCCACCAGGAGGCTTTCCTGCGAGTTATGTTTTGAAGACTTGAAGAAAAACAAAACTAAAAGACAAATGAATTAAATCTGGTCCATCTCCACTAGCTGTTGTCAATTTACTGCTGTCAAGCGTTAAACACACAGTTTTGTCCTCCTCAACAGCAGAGATATGAAAAATGTACATTCCTAAAGACTTCCTCATTAGCTGTCGAGAGCGTGGGAGTGCTGGTCTCTGGAAACAAACTTTGGTTGACTATTTTCTTTCGGACTACAACAACATCCTCCTCCCTGTGCGCCATGCACATGTCCTCTCACTCTGTGCATTATAACCCTGATGAGCTGACCACATCCTTGGAACACTTCACAAGATAAATAATTGAACTCTCAATAGCCCTTGATGGACAAAAATTGCTCCTCCAGCTGCCACTTCTTCTTTTGCTTTGTTCTCAAGAGCAACAACAACAAATGGGCCTTTGCAGAATCCCACACTAAGAAAACACATCTCACAGTGATAACACATAAGAGCTGGGGTTGCATTACGCTCCTGCTCAGATGATTTGTGCCATTAGAGGTAGCCCATGTGTTGTGCAAATAGTAATAAAGAAACCTTCAAAAGAGATATGTGATCTTAAAAGAGTGTTTCATGCCGCCAGATGACTGATGTCTCTATCATAAGTTATGTATTACCAGCTAACTTGTCTTTTGAGCAATCAAAAGAGAAGAAGAAAGACAAAGGTTTCAGCGGCAGAGCGCTTTGAACAATAGGTGGCAGTGTGCTACCACAGACGGCAGCAACAGTATCCTCAAGTTGTCTGAATCCGGTCTTGGCAGAGGAAGGCTTGAGGCTGTTCTGTGGATTTAATTAGACAGAAACAGATACTCACATGTTCATTTCTCAGCTGCCTCCCATCCATTTCTTTACAGTCTGTTGGGGAAAAATGCTTTATGGTCCAATTGCAACTTTAACTGTGAGCACAAAAAGAACCACACATTCATAGTGAAAAGCCAAGTGTTAAGACCTTGTTTCACACTTCCTAGAGGCAACCGTTACAGCAGGTAGAGCTGTAAGAATCCCAGACCAACTGTTAAAACACACAAAGGACGGGGGCAAAGTTTTCCTTCACAGACAAAGAAAGTGTTTTTATGGAGTCTGGTGGTATTCTGCTGGCTGAAGACCACACCCAGATGGATTCTGATATCGAAGCGATGCTTTATTATATTTCCATTTCATCATGATTATTAAACCGTCTTAAATCTTAAATGTTCGGATTATCTATCATCCTAATAACAAAAAGAATCAACGAGTGAGTGGAATTTCTTTTGCCTTTATGTGGAACTGGGCTATGGTAACTTCATATGTACTGACGCGCACGATAACGCTGTGAACAAGGCATGACCAAAAGAACAAACACAGGAGTGCAACTGAGTCCGAGTGTTTATGCTGAGATGTGGAGGGACAACATTTACACTATGGTAGCTGAGAGAGTGCCGTGGCCTACCACTAACCTTCACATCCATATTAAAAGCAAGGTGTCAGTGCATGCAAATTAGAAGTAGCCGGGGTAAAGCACCGTTAATGAACCCAGCCGCTGAACTCCATACAGACGACTTCTAGTAAGATAGGCTCGCCATAAATAGTCCATTTGGCTGAGAGCCAGAGGGAGAAGCTAAGGCAGAGTTACTAGCAGTAGGATAAGGCCTTTATTGTGTTATGACAGACAGAGGGGACGATCAGACAGGATAGAGATATGGGCTTTCCTTTCCAGATTAATTAAAGAAAGGATCAATTAACACTGATGAAAACCATGGCAGCATACTGACTAGCTGATAGGCCAATCAAGCCTTGAAATGCAGAGTAGTTGGCATGTTTTATCTCTCTCAAACTTAATTGCAATTTTCCAGAGGGAATGACGTGATCAAAATGGAGGGTTGAAATTAGCTCCACATGAATAAAGTATTCATTTGATGCATTTGTTCTGTGATTTCTGGACTGAGCATGTCCTGTATTCACTCTTTTGCGCTCACAGAGGTTTCTGTTTTCACGATTAAACCCTCTAATGCTCACCTTTACGGATTGTAATTGTGAACGTGGTTCCACTCCAAAACGTTTCGCTTTTGCTGAGTAACAAAGTGGCGTGGTTGAGGAGCGTTTGTCTCACCCTGCCCAGTCATGTCACACGTGTCCTCCACGCACCCTCAACTGCTGCTGGGTTTCCAGCATAACAATAATCTCACAGCAGACGAAAAGCCTAAAGAATTGAAGGCTCACTTAAATGTAGAGCTAACATGGAAATATAATGGGGTGGGATCATGCGCCGAGGGAGGTGACGAGGAAGTTTATTGGAGAGGCAGGAGTTTGTCAAAGTGGCAATGACCTTTGACCTGTGTTAAATGTCACTATTTATTCCCCAAAACAAGGTTCACCTTTGAACAACGACAACAAAAAAGAAGGTAACATTATTTGTGCAACAAATCTTCACTCAAGTTGTAAAATAACACAACAAAGTCGAGTCCTTTTGGTGGTCTTTAGAATGTTACCATGTGCTTGTTTTTAATAATTTATCCAGTTATTATAACAATATTAGCTGAGATTAAGCACACACACACACACACACACACACACACACACACACACACATTGTTCATTACCTTGGGAACACAGCCCACCAAAAGCTCATTTCCTGTTGAGGAAGACTGCGCAACCCCGATTGACCCCAAGATATTCCCATTACCATGGGCCAATGTTTAAGGGAAAGCTTATTGAGCCACCTCAGCTGGAACACCCACCACTGATTTATGAGCAGGAGACTACTCTGCTTTTAATGATTATCTCTTTATTTTGTTTTTGTCTCACAAATCAAATCAGAAACAAGGAACTATTGCTATGAAATATGAAGAAAAAAAAAAATAGAAACAGCAAATCAAACGAATTGTACGATTTAAATCTTCTGCCAGCTAAATAAAACAAAATTAGAGTAAAAATAAATGTAAGAGAAGAGAATATTTTTTTACAATTCTCCTGAGGAGGTTTGTTTATTTAAAAGGGTTATTTTGAAGTTAATTTCCTCCTTAGCTGAAATTTCATTTTCTGTCTAGTTCTTTTAAAATCTGTTTATATGCTGGAAGCAGGATGAAAAGCGAAGGAGCTGACAATGTGCTTGACTACCCATACGGTCTATCACTAATTAATCTAATCCCTGTCAGTCTTTAAACAGCATCCTGGTGGAATAAATTCAGTCCACCTAGTGACACTTTTTATTGCAAGAACAAGGCCTTAGCTGCAGATACCATAACCTCTCTGCATTTTTTTTTCTTTTCTTTGCATGGCTATTATGCACAACAAGAATCCTGAGATCTATCCATGTCGGTAATGCTGCTAGACGGAGGAGAAGCTTAAGTGAGTCTGTCATGGTAATTATGGTGGATAGTTGAGGACTATCAGGTCCTTAGCTCGCGTACTGCCAGTCTGATCTATCCTGAACATAAAGAGTCTCCTGTGTGCTTAGGGGGAAATTGAAAAGATGCACTTATCTACCTAATGACAATAGCTGAGGCAAATCACATGCATTGTATGACAAGGAATGACTGTATTTGAGGCATCCGAATATTAGCATTTGCTCGGTGGCAATACTCTGCTGCTGTGTTTGATGCATCAGAATGTAAATACATGTGCAAACAGCTTACTGGTTAAAGCACTTGCAGTGTAACACAACTGTCACTCAATTTACAATTCAGTAGTTTGAAAGTGGCAACCAACATCTCCCAGAACTCACATGAAGCAGTTGTTCTTGTTTTCGTATTTCTCCCTGTCTGGCGACAGCTTTCCTAGCAGCATGATGCCCTCTTAACAGAAAACACCGAAAATCAACTTAGTTTTGCCTGTAGTATAGGACTGGGATTCAGGGACTTCGTGCTTTCTGATGTTAAATGAATGAAAAAAAAAAAAAGAAAAGAAAAAGTTCCCTTGTCCATACTCAATGTGGGAAAGAGATGATTTTTCTAAATTGACGGTGATGGTTTTGTACCACATTATCTCAAGTGTACTAAGTTACTAAAATGAGGCAGTGGGACTCCATGAAACAAGAGTAAGCCAGTAATTGTAATGCGTTTCTGCATGGATGTCTGCGGCGATGCAGAGCTGTTTTACAGTCATTTATCTGAAAATGGCAACATAATGTAATAACATTTGGGAAGCAACTGTTTTGATTGGGATGGGACAGTCTGCTGAGCTGCAGTTACATGCTGAAAACACAATATTAGAGTCCATCATTTGAGGTAACTAACAGGGTTCCAGTTTCAGGGTTTTTGGGAAATCAAATTAGTCTGCCAGACATCCAATTTGTGTTTTGGTTTAGTCAAATGTAGTTGCAGCGTAATGTGCTGGAGGCCACAAGAAGAGAGGGAAGTGGCTCATTTTCGTTACATAACATTAAAAAAAAAAAATGCGCAGCTCTTGATGTGAAATGGAAACTTTTATTTTGCCGGGGAAATAAATGACCTTTGATTGATGTGCCGTCAATCTTGCAATCAAAAGGTTCAAACACAGCAAGCTGCTCAGCTTCCTCGCAATGAATAATACATTTCCATTAAAAAGGCTTATTAAAATAATTGTTTGTCGATAAACACGCAAGAGTGGAAGTTACCCTCCAAACATTCTGCAGGATTGTCGAGCGTCTGTGGTGAGCACACAGTTCCCCCACAGCTAAATCATATCAGATGGACTATTGACAACATCCTGTCAATAGCTGAGCCCTTGGAGGGTTAGCGATTTGCACATTGACTGATTGACTGTTTCTTAATAGACACATAATTGGTGACAAAGACCTTCCAATGAAGTGTCATTTGCCAGAGCATTTGTGATAATTCACAGCCTGTCCCATTTTCTGTTGGACACAATCCCAAAGTAGAGCCTGTGATGATCAACATGAACCACTAGACATTGTCACACTGACAAGGGAAAATGATAATACTGTATCTGAAGCACAGAGATATTGCTGAGCAGAAATCAGAATTGATACAAGAAAAACAAACCAGTTAGGCAGGATTGAATATATAGATGGAGACTTGGAGGATGCATTATGGAGCATGTGAAACTTTGACCTGATATAACATTATTCATTGGCAGTAATACAGCATGCCATTTCCTCTCATCCCAGACTGTGGACTATGTTGACGGATAGTAATTTCCACATGACTTTTTTGTTTGCCTGATTTATCCGCTCTCCCTTCTGATATAACCAGCGCTGCCTTCATCAGAGAAGCTGTGCATTTAGATGTGTTAGTTGTGATTGCAATAATTTACATTTAATGAAAGAAAAAAAAAGAGAAAAAAAGAAAACCCCCTTGGTCCTGCAGCATTTCATGACAGCACTGCTTCTCAAACAGCTGCTTTGAGAATTTTTAACATCTATTAATGCAGAATTACTCCAATTACAAGGCTTCTTTGCGCCACGGCCCCCTTCCGCTGCCTGTGTTAGATAGTGTACACCTCTGGGAGCCAATCACAGCCTTCACATCCACTGGCAGCAGATGTAAGCAATTTACTTCTGATTTCTTCATATTCAGTGTGAGACGAGCTCCTGGTGACCCGCGACCCTGAAGCCTGCAGGATTCTAACCCTATCAAATTAAAGCTCTCTGCTCACTTATTCCCTAGCGCTCCTCTGGTGCTAAGCAGCCATCTCGCTGCATAGCAACGCCGATCGGGCGTGCTCACTCATACGCCCTGCTTCATCAGCCGCTATTAGGGAAAATATACAGTGCTCTAATTGGATGAGATTCAGCTAAGGAAGTGCAGTTAAAGGTCATTTTCTACCGTGTGCCTCCTGCTCTTCAGAATAATTTCTGTCTCCTCCGTCTTTGTGAGCTGTTAAACAATAGGGCCAAAGTTACAATCCTTTCTCTCCTTTCCTGACAGAGTGCCACAGGCCGTGATGAGCAGCAAGTCCCCTGAATCATGTAAACAACACAGCCAGAGACTGACTGATGAGCTCTGTGTCAACTACACATATCCTCTGCTGTCTCCCCTCAAAACGTCTTTGTACCTGTGTTATAACCTTGTCGTTAGCCAATTTCAGAAATTTGCAAAAGGTTAAGACCAAGCACCCAGTATTCTAATTGGTGATCATTTTGCCGTGTTTTTTTTTTTTTTTTTTTTTTTCTCGTGATATCAGTTTTCAAGCCTGCTTTGCTAAACAGTTGGTGTAAAATAGTGAAAATTCTGAACAAACATTTGCAGAGTGCTTTATTTCAGCTAATACTGCAGACGGTGGTTCAACAGTGGTTCAGCGTTGCGAGCGATGATTTGAAACCCGAACAGGAGCTGCAACTGTAGAACAGTAGCACAGAGCACAGCTTAAACAGTCAATCAGCATCAACAGCCATCTGTCAACACTTTTCATAAGTCATTTTTAGAAGGTACCCATCACTGAAGTATTTACATACAAACGCTAGCATTTTCTAAAACTTATAACCACATATTTGCATCAGAACATTGGCAATGTGTCACAATTTGGATTTTTCTATTACTACACTTGAAGTACACTTTGCACACAGTGGGCCTCATTCATGAAATCTTCATAAATCTGTGAGGAGATTTGCACATAAATCGCCTCCTTGCTACAAATCTACTCCGGATTCAAGAACGCTGCATAAAACTCGGATTTAATCGTAAGAACATGTGTACATTTATGAATGACAATCGTTCGCAAGCTGGCAGCGCGCTCCCACTGCTCATTAATTAGCATAATTCCCCTCCCAGGGAGCACCAAAGAGGGAGGGTAAAGGTGCATCCTGTACCTGCATGTCTACCTGCGGACATGGCGCAGGTTAAAAATGAGAAGAAAATGAAACAAACAAAACATTCAGATGCAGATAGTTCAACCATTCCAACCAAGGTAGAGCAAAGAAAAAAAACATGACTTCACTTTTAGTGAGCTGACAGGCAGCAGCATGACTAGGCCTGGAATATACATATATATATATATGTATATATATATATTTGTAGCAAGTGTCTCTTTCGCTGGAGAGTCTTTAAACAGCAGCAGCCCTCTACATGAGTCACCAGAACACTCAGAAGGTACGCTTGTACCTGCCATATTATGTGTTTTACGTTATGCATTGTGTATTGTGGCAGGATGGTGATGTATTCCTTTCACATTTCATGAAACAATGGCTAAAAATAAAATGTATAGCTCTACATTTTAAAAACGTATTTAGACACATGATGTTTAAGTGTTTTGTTCTTAGATCGGAAGTGATGAACAGGACGATCTTATCAAACAAAAAACATTACATGTAGGATAAAAATGCGACTTTCAGACTAATTAAGATTAACGTTTTTAATTCATTTACATGGATAAAACACATGTTCTGAAGGTAAATGCATGTTGCGATCATAACGGACTAATGTATTGACACTGTCACAAGCAATAATTACTTGTGAACTTATTTACACAAGCTCTACGTGTGGTTGGAGGCAGGAGCTGTTCATACCTAAGAAAAGTTTGGAACTGCTGACTTTTTCAATGAAAGCTGAATTATGCATGAATTTCACACTGTGAACACTTTACGCACAAATTAATTCTTCTCATGTTCCATGAATGAGGTCTTCTGTGTGTGAAAAGACATTGTCCCAAACCAGAATTTCATTTTTCTTGTTTTTTTTGGGGGGGGTTTTTTGTAACCACTTTTAACCATTCCTCGTGAACACATTGCAAGATGAAATATATGTCATGCGTTACAAAAGACACTGGAGTTAACCGACGCCTGTCTCAGTTGTGATGCGAAGGCTCAAGCTGGATCATTGTTATTATAGATAAATCAGATGGTGTAGAAGGGAAATAAATTACATCACACTTGCAAAAACTGTCGGTTTTCCACTTTGACAAACTTTTAAATTCAAATTCAATTCAATTTAGCCATGTTTATATAGCGACAAATCAGTACAAATGTGATCTCAAGGAAACTTCAACAACACAGTTCAACTTATTCCAAAGTAGTCCAGTTGATACAAAGCCAATAAAATAAGAAAAATGTAATATTGCTTCGCTGAGGACAAGAACATGTACAAGTTGTACATGTACATAAGTCTGATCCTCACATCTGTCTATTTTTATGTCAAGAACAGACTGCGTGAACATGACAGATTCTAGTAAAATGTGATGATCAGTGTCATTC
Source organism: Xenentodon cancila (assembly GCA_014839995.1). Lineage (NCBI taxonomy): Eukaryota > Metazoa > Chordata > Actinopteri > Beloniformes > Belonidae > Xenentodon > Xenentodon cancila. The sequence goes on from CM026199.1 coordinate 20,638,351, forward strand.
AGCTTGGCTGTCCGACTCTTTAATGTTATGACTGAGTTCTCTCATTACCACCTCTGTATAATATGCTTTAACCACTAGGTGACTATCTGGACTGAAACTGAGTTCATCAGACTATCGTGAATAGAAACGTGAAGTTTAGTTTAGTCGATTTAATTTCAGCAGCAGTTGCATGCAAGTGCAGTCAAAACATACATCAGGCGTCTCCATGCAGAAATGACAAAGCGTTTCAGTTTGCACAGTAATTTGAACGCCACGGAATAATGAAGACTAAACACTAAATGATTATCATAGCTAATCACTGAAGGTGTGTTCGTCAGCAGAGCAGGGAAATCAAGGAAAGAATAGGAATCTGCACAAAGTGTACAATAAGAAGGCCACAGAATGTCTTAAAGACAAGATATAACCTGGGAGACTTTATGAAGCGACCATAAACAGCTTATGAGCGATGATCTGTTACTTTGTTTAAATACACATCAGCTGTTTGCATGTACGATGAATCCCTCATAAGATCCGTGATCCTCTTAAGTCACGGGCCACTTCATAAATAAATGATCTTCCTCACTGAGGAGTTTGTGGCTGCAGCCCTCTTCAGGTCACAGCTTGTGGTGAAATAATAATGAACACAGACTCCAGCATTTTTTCCTCAGTGATCTAATTTATAGTTTGATGATAAAGACGGATTAACGGATTAAATGAAAAACAACGTCCGAAGGTTTACATGGAACACATGCACACGCTTATATATGTGTGTGTGTATATGAAAAAATGTTTCTTGTTGTAATGTCATCTAGACCAAAATCATTTACTACGGTATAAAGTCATTCAAAGATGTACCCCAGATGGATGCAATGTCGCCATTGTTTGACTGTTTCTTTCCAACAATAACCTCATAAGCGTCTTATTGTGATAATTTAAGACAATAAATACAGTAATAAACACAACAAATAAAGTGTGCGGGTGAATTTCCTTCTTGTGCCATTCCTCTAAAGGGAAACTTGCAAAATATTTCGTTTTCTGTCCTTAACCGCAATCTATGGTCTATGCCGCCTGGTTAGCTCCGTCTGAATAAATGCTGCAGTTTTGCGCAAACTCACAGTACTCAGGGATTTTAGAGGCTCCCTGTCTGCCAATTTTACAGCTGGAAGGGCAAAGGCCTTTTGAGCTCCACTGGAAAACTGAGAGACATTCACCGAATGACAGGGCTGGGCCCTGGGTCCCACAGCTTCTCCCACCTTTTGTCCTGCCTGAAAGGCCTCGCTGCCTGAAACGCATCACTTCACGCCCAGTGTTTGCTGTTGGGAAACCTGATTAAAGGGGGGTGAGACGTACACATACACAGCCTAAGCCTATCAATGACTCCCACAACCCCCCAAGATACTGTATTTGTCCTTGCAGCTTGGGTGCTCAGAGTGAATGCTGGCGTCCATTGATCTTTGTCTGATAAAGCCGCTGGCGTGGTGTGCATGGTGCCTTATGGGTTTCATTCCACTCAGGCGAGTCCATTTCAGTGAGCTGTGGTTGAGCTAATGTGGGACATGCTGCGCCAGTCACGGCCTTTGGGATTTGGACTAAGTGCTGTGTGTTGTGATGCTTGTGCTCTGAAATTCTGAAGCACAGGCAGTCCTGAAAGTATTTTACACTTCTTTAACAATCCCACTGAGTTTCTCTCAAACATCTAGGCGAGGCTAAAATCAATGCAGAATTGCTTAAAGGATTTAGCTTTTTCTCCTGCTGCAGTTCCTTTATGAATATTTTTCCTCAAAAGCAGCAGCATTTTTAGGAACCGTGCAATGTCTCCAAGTAGTAAAAGATATTTCCTCCCCACAAGGTACTTGTGTCTCTTTAAAAGAAAGCTGTCTGACTGCTGAGCAAACATTCCTGTCAAAGGCATCTGACAGATGCTCTTTGAGTTCTATTGGCTTAGATCCTGGTCCCTGTCACCTTTCACATCTCAATGGGCCCAGAGGTGACCCCTCTGTTGCCTTGGAGCTCCATACGTTATTGGTCCTAACACAATCAAATGCACGTTCAGCATTTTGGGGTCAAAGCGATGGCAGGCACTAAGGTGCCCTCATGCACGCAGAGGGCCAACTTATATGACCTCCTGCACCTGAACCATGACCCTCATTTACAAGCAGGTCACCTCTGGAACAACTGCATTTACACAGGGTCAGCTAAGATCTCTGTACACCAAACAGATCTAAAAAGTGGACAGATTTTAGGCATATAGTGTTCTCTGAAAATGAAAACACGACCATACATCTGCAGCACAAGAAATGAGGGTCACAAGCTGGTCTGCAAGTGGAAACACCTTTGCTGCTGTAAAAGGAAATATAACATCTTTCCAGCAACGAGCCAATCTGCTCTCATTACAGGACGCAAAATCGTTTTGACAGCGTTGTGGAAATCAAAGCACAGCACCAGTTTTTACCGCCCTGCATACACTCCCAAGTCGGGCCAAAACAAGATGTTGTGAGGAGCCAGAAGATACAAGCAGCAGTTTAAATGGAAGAAACGGCCACCATGGGTTGCCCTCAGCCCTCCACTTCACTGATCATAATACACATATTCATTTAAGGAATGAGCCACACTAAAATGTTCATTTTTAACAACAGTAAAAGCTGCTGGTGTCTTATACATAAGACAAGGTTTTTAGACTATGATGAGTGTGTGCTCAATTCTCCCGTTACACTTGCACCTTAAAAACAGCTAATTGCTCCCATTCTGTTTGCTTCCTTGCTAGAACGTCCTGGAAGAACGGCTGCTCCTGACAGATATTGACATGATTACATCATGCACACTTTTTTTATAATAACTAAAATGCACTTGTTTCTAAAAGGGACATACAGCAAGGATTTTGTTCTTTACTTTGCTCTGTTTTCATTGCACTTGCTTCGTGGTAAAGCTCAAGCAGAACTATTACTTGGTTGTGGTTAGTTACACAGTCTGTTTGGTTAGGTTTAGGAAAAGTACACCATGGGGTTTTCGCAGCTCAATGGACAATTACATTCAAGTACAATGTTTCACTATGGTTACTTGGTGTTCTTGGGCTGTCACTTTGGCTCCATACGAAACAGAAATATGTTATTTTATTTTTTTTGTCCAGGTATGTGCTGGGAAAGAGATTGGTCTGCTATCTACTACTTTGGTGTTAGATATTGGCTGTAAGCGTCATCCTTTTGGTCAAAAGTGTTATTGTAATTTAAAGGCATGAGTGGATCTTCTTTTAAAAAAAAAAAAAAAAAAAAAAAAAAACTGATTTCACCGCAGGTGGAAAGAAAAGACAGAGTTAAATATTAATGTCTCTGTTCATGTCAAACGAATAACTATGAAGTAGCTTTATTTTTTATTTTTTTTGGACACAAACCTTTTCCAGCACCGGTTCGGCATAAATAAAAATGCACAACCTGTTGTAAATTCTTGTTTTAATCACAGTGCACATCTGAAAAATCTGACACAGTCTGTCACAAGAGACAAAATCAGAAATATGTTGGCACAGAGATATTCTTTGTTTTTCACAGGTCCGTCATGGCTTACACCCACGCTGAAACAGTAGCCTTTTTTGCTGACACATTTCAAAAGAAGGGGGTCCTTTCGCGCTGACCCTCGGGTAGTTTTGAAAGCCATAACTAGGATTTTCACAATGCACTATTTGATGGTAAATTTCCTCAGAGACAATCAGGAGCGCAGCTTCAGGACTGACAGATGTAGTTGGATAATGTTCTCCCACCTCAAACTGCATCGCTGCAAAATGATTTCAACGTTCTAGCTGCTTTTTTTTTTTTTTTTTTTTTAATTCCAATCAGCATTTTTAACACAAGACTGATTCTGTTTTTAGAAGCTATCTCTGATTTGAAATATCGGAATTTCATTTTATTCATATGCATCAAAGCTTCACCTGCTATATGCAATGCTCTCATCACAAAACTAAAGAGGATGAGTGATGGGAGGGAAAAAAGGAGGGGGATGTGTAGGGAAAGGGAAAGGGAAGGGAAATAAATTGAGAGAGTGCAAGAAAGAAAGGGAAAGGGAGGTCATAGCGACTGTGTGATGGTTGCTGACACAGGAGTTCAGCCCGCGGTCAAGGGAAGCAGTTGAAGATGAAGCAGACACACAGGCAAGGCTCTGTGTGCAGGTGCCCCCTCGCTGCCCTGCTCGCTTTCATCCCCCATCCACTCCCACATTGCCCCGCCAGCCCCGCCTGCTATCCACCAATCAGGGCACAGGGGGGCGGCGGCACAGTGGGGACACATCAAAGCGTTCTCTCGGTGAGAGGCTCAGGGCTGATGCTGGCACAACACAGAGGAGCACAGAAGAAAGCAGGGACGGCCAGTTAGAAAAAAAAGAGTCCAAATGGAATGGAAAAAAGGAACCAGAACAAAACATTTCATTCTCTTCACAAACCAGCATTATGCCAGCCAAGCATCCAAAAACCCAGACACATTTTTCTCACTGTCTTGAGCCAATGGCCCCCTTGAGTATGTGAACAAGGGGGATAATTTAATTAAGAAAATCCAATCTTCCAGTTTGAGGGAACAAAGTTAGATTTGAATGAGAGCAATATGTTCCCTCCTTTCTTTTTTCAAATTAAAATTTCATAGCTGAAATCAAAGACTTGCTGAGGTGCCCCAAGTCAATTGACCGTATGCTTTCAGAGCAGACATCATGGTGAGAAAGAAATGCCAGTTTTTTTTCTGTGTCCTTGAATCTAATTAAAAATATTTACAACATTTTACTTCTCAAACAGAATGCAATTGCCCGTCGGATGATTAAAAATCCCAAATATGCAATCTTGTGTGAAAAATAAAGAATGCAAGGTTATACCATATATAGGTTTTGAACTTTAAAGAACAAATAAATTACCACTAAATATGAATAAACCCAATAAGCATGCCCTGACTCCGATCTTGTTCTTAAATGGTTTTGCAGGAAGCTCAAACTTATGCCAAGCCATAACAATGTCTTCTCTCTGATGTATGACCCTTCATGTTCGCTCAGAACTTATAATGACTTTCTTTGTGAAAGCCCTCAGAGTGAGGAGAGCTTTCTAAATGAGAAGCCCCCTATAATAATGCCGAGCTGCCTGCACAGAACCACAAGCCTCATACTCCGAGTGTGTCAAGTCCCTAAGTGAGTATGATGCACAATCCAGCAAGCTTTTGCATATGTTAAGAAGGATAATAGGCTCCTAAGGGAGAAGAGGCTAAGGCCCAAAAGTAAGCATGACTACAAAAGTGCTGTGAAGGGGATGCACACTACACAGTAAAGTGTAGAAGGAGTCATGATGAACAAATGCAACTTTGAGTCATGACGAGTGCCACAGATATAAAGGAGCTCTTGTATATACTTGTATATACAACACCCTTAATGTTTGGCATCACCTTCCCAAGGGCGCCGTCAATAAATTGTACAAAATGACACTCAAAATACAAAGTAACAGAAAAGAACTGCAAAACTCTTGCTTAAAAGAGGTTCTTTTTGATTTATTAAATGCTCTTTTTACTCATCTGTTCCCTGATGGAAGCCAAACATGAAGTGAAATGCTGAGATCAATACTTAACAAAAACAACAGCAATGAAAACAACACCCTTGTGGCTTCGCTGCATGAAGCTGAGAGGAAGCGCAACTGCTGTTGCTATCCCTACACCTCTCATGATCTCGGGCCTGTCGATAAGACGAGCGTTACCTCAAAATTCCAAATATTTGAGTTCAGCTTTTCTCCAGTGATCTGTGACAGAAACAAAAAAAAAACAAAAAACAGGGGTCATTGAATGCGTTCTAGCACCTTGATGACTAGAGGCGAAGGAAGAAGACAGTGCTTTCATCATGTCTTGCCCTGGGAAGAAACTATAATACTCTATTGACTGATGGCAACCCCTTGATGATCATTACAGAAGAGAGGACATACAGGTGGGGAAACATGAAGTCTCATCGATGCGAATATCACAGTCTCAGACAGGCTCTCTTGACCCTATCATGATGTCAGCACTCGGCTCTTGCTGCCGGGCACTGTTTAAGTCATAATATAGACATGGCATCTCAGCATAATGAAAACGTATTGATGCCGTGTGCTGTTGTAATGATGAAACTGACTGAGCGCACGGATCTATTTTTGGTATTACTCAGGTCGTCTGACATGTGTCAATGTCCCAGGAAAGAAAAAAAAAAAAAAGAAGAAGATAAAGGTTTTATCTGACTGGTGTCAATCACTTTAAAGTACATCCTACACAAATTGACGAGAGCAGAGGCAAAGAAGTCAGAACAATGAAAAAGAATGTGGCAGTTGTGACAAATCTCAGGATTTATCACTGAACAATAAAACAGAGCTGCTCAGCAGGAAATGGGACACACTGAACACATGTTCCATGGTGTGCACAATCTCATGTAAAGACCCAGCTGACATTCTGGCAGCATCCTGCTTTCTGTTTTCACTTGCCGTTCTCTGCTCCTGTGCCAGCTTATCCTGTGTGTGGTCTTTGCTGAGACTTGGCACTGCAGCGCCGCGGCTTGAGTTACCACAATCATTTCGCTGAACGTAGCAGCCCTTTTTTAGGTGGAGAGAGGGCAAACGCTTCGACATGAGCGGCATGAGCAAGGTCAGATCTAAAAGTGCAGAGTTCTGTAAAGTGAGCGGTATCGCTGTGATAGTGTGGCTCAATGGCGCGTATTTGGGATGACCTTCCCATTGTTAACGAGCAGAGCTGATGCTGACCTCCGGTCTGGGCTGGGTCTGTGCCCGCAGCCAACCTCATCACACACCCAGCATCCACCTATCCATCTTCCCTCATTGTGCGCAGAGGTGACAGCTGGCATTCAGCTGTTTGTAAAAGGCCTTTGAAGAACATGCAGGGCCTCCGTACTCGGCAACATTAAAGTAATTAGCTGCCAAGCTAGTAGAAATCACCCCCCACTAAGTGCCAGCAAGACTGCGGATTGAAGTCGGCATCCTTTTTGACACATCTGGGCAAGGGAGAGTAATGAAAACAGCTGCTTCTGCCCATATGGCATCCAAAGACTGGCAGCATGGCAGTGTGCTATGCCAACCTTAGGCAAATTATCCATCATTAATCCCGAGATCTGACCAGCATACGAGTTGTTGCTAATCAAAACATCTGGGGACGGTGGCAAAAAAGGGGGGAGGTCTCATTAGAAAGGGCTGTAATTTGTGAGTGCAGGCAGTGCATGTGCAGGCTATCTATCTATCTATCTATCTATCTATCTATCTATCTATCTATCTATCTATCTATCTATCTATCTATCTATCTATCTATCTATCTATCTATCTATCTATCTATCTATCTATCTATCTATCTATCTATCTATCTATCTATCTATCTATCTATCTATCTATCTATCTATCTATCTATCTATCTATCTATCTATCTATCTATCTATCTATCTATCTATCTATCTATCTATCTATCTATCTATCTATCTATGAAAGTGCAATCATGACTGTTTGGGGTTTAACAAGAGCTGAACATGACTTTTAAATGTTGTTGTTGTCCAAACATTCATCCAGACAAATCAATCCTCACATATTCTTTGATTAGCTGCAAATTGCCCTCACGTTTGGTTCTGCATCTGTCTATCGCGTGTCCTTTCCATTCATAGGCTGGCCCGTTCAAAACCGGGCTTCAAATTCCCTCAGAAAGTCAGTGACATTAAAATGTCCTTTGATGTGCCTTCCCCAAGCAGGGACCACTAACAGTAATAGTGATTCTGTCACTTAATGCTTTTCCGGGGATCAATAGTTCTTAAATGCTAAAGTGGGACAATTAAAAATAAATAGGAGGTTTCTCTAGTCTAAATCAGATTATACATTGCTGCCCCTAGCAGGTCCTCAAAAGCACAGTATGCCTCCTCAGCGAGTCATCTGCACAGCACCCCAGTTTGTGACTGATGCATATGTAAGTGAGGATGAACTGACAGAGGACAGAGGAAGACACAGCTCCTCTTCTTCTCCTCCTGCCGGAGGCTCTATCAGTCATTAAGAAAATTAAGAGGAAAATCACTGGCTTACAATTATCGTCTTATTTAATTCTCATTGAATCGTGTTGTTAAGACTAACAAAAGAAATATTATCCTCATGCTGAGGAATTAATACGACCAACAAGGATGAACAACGTGCAATTAAAATCAGAGAAAAATACCCAAATGGCAAAGTAATGACATGTTTGAGATTTATATTGGCTTTTGAGGCTCTGTCAGCCTGAGCCACGGTGGTGAGGTCGCAGGCTGGCTCCAGGTCCCCTGTGGCTGCTGCTGTAATGTCAACTCTGGCAGTAATACAGCTGTAACTGGAAGCAGAGTGTGATGGGAACCCGCTCTTGACAGACATGACCAAACCCAACGCAATTAGCGAGCGACAGCAGGTGCCGCCTAACTCTGTTGCGTTAACATGTCTCAGGTTTCCTTGTAATGGCCGCAAAGTGATCCTAACTTTCAATTAACACATCCCCTGCCTCCGCCGCCGTGGCCAGCCAGTCATTTCCACATCTCCGCCATTAGCTGCGTGGGAAGCGCTGCTTTGGCACACGCAAGTTCTGTGCATGCTGACTGTGAACAGATTTTCACGAACAAAGGCGCCCATGCGCTCCCTCCCTCACAGACACCCATTTGCAAACATGTACCACTTCAGACTTCAAAGTTCCAAACAAACACCATTCTCCTGAGTTTTACGCCAAAGATTTGCAGCCAAAGCCGCTGAAGCTTTGAGAGGCTGAAAATCGGTCTCTGTCCAAGACAAAGGGGAAGTACTGATGTTACCACTCCAGAGTAAATCAAGATAAATGGCTGCACCCTCTACAAAAAGACACGGAGGAGGCTGCACTGCCGAGTGCACAAACACACTCATTGTAGACACCTTTTCATACACAGGAAGAGGTTGATCTTCATTCGGTCGTATACCATCTATCACTTCAAGTGACTCCAGAACAAAGGCCCAAAAGAAAATACAGCTGTCTTCGAAGCATCTCCGTGACACAGTGCCAGGGGAATTAAATGGCATAAATGATTGCTCAGGTAAGGGGTGGGTTGCTGTCGAACAACGGCTGCTGTCTTTAACTTGCTGTCTGCTCTCCATCACGGCAGAATGCAGGAGTGTTCAGCTCCATCATTGGAGTCCATTGACCTTTAGTGGCTCACTGGCAGGCTGTACCTGAAACAACAGGCAAGAGGTGAAAGGTTTAGGCATAACCCACACAGCACGCACGAGGCCCGATAAGCCACACAGCTCTATAAAGTGTCATCTACCTTGTCAGTCAGATGATATACCATCCATATGGATGGACAAGCATCCACCCTAGGTCACAAAAGCTCTGTGTGCAGATGGAATTGCAAATAATTCTTTGGAAGTGAAGGTTTCCCTTCATCTTTTGTCTTCCTTAGTGATATCCTGAATGTTGGATTTCAACTATTTCTCAAACTAAAGAAATGGCTACCTTTTCGTTTTTATCAGCTGGTATTGAACTTTGATTATAATACTGACGCATGTAGAAAGTGTATAATTATAGATATTCACCTTACAATTCAAGGGATTTACATCTACCTCATGCGACATTGGAACGACCGTCCATTCTGGTCTCAAAGGTACAATACCCGGTAGCATTTGAGTCATGCGGGCTCTGTCACAGTTTTGACCTTGTTTGAGGGGCGATGAGAGGCATCGGGAGCTCCCTTAACATCTCCGAGAAAAATGACAAGTCCCAGCAGAGTCTGAATAAACATGCGCTTAAGTGAAAGTTGTGTGTCATTTGCACTTTGCCATCTTAATAGTACTAGTTATTACTATTTAAAATGGATACATCTGTCTATGCGAAGTCTTTCATTGCCTCCATTCATTATGAGCACATCACAGTCCTCCCCAAGGACATGCCTTTTACGTGCTCATTCGCTAAAAACTGCTTTAATGTTCTGACGCCTGTCTCAAAACAAGTTTTTCTGAAGCAATTAAAAAGCGTCACCTCGCAAACAGCCTCCTCCTAGAAGGTATGTGTTACATCCGCTTTTCTCCGTCATGTTCAGAGCTCCATGTTTGACCTTACTTTAAGCTGCCTATCTTGTCAAGAATCAATTAAAAATCTCCCTTTTGATTTTATATAAAAACAAATACACGAAGCTGCTATTCGTACTTTCCCTTATCATTATCATTTATTTTCATCACACTCTTCCCTAAAGCTGGAGTCGTTAGTGGAAGATTCAGTAACTTAATCTATGTCTGGAAATAAAAACCTGTGAAAATCCCAGACTTTTTCCAGGCACCAGATAGTCAGTTATATTGTATAAATGTGTTCATTTGTAAAAAAAACCTCACAACTCTCAGTTATGTTCTTGTATTTTGGGACTTAGAAGGTAAATACATAGCAGTGGAATGACATGTTTTAGCTTTGTTAGAGGCTTGAAATAGCGATAGACGCTGACATTGGTCGTTTGCTCCAAGTACTAACATTAATTGTCACATAAACACATGATCTCTTTTCACTCAAAACTGCTTCGATTTACATGGTTCTGGTCCCTGACAAAAGTTTACACTATGCTCTGTAACACTCCTTTAACCAGTTTAAAACCTAAGATACGGTCAAATTTCGATCGGATTTTATCGGGACGATTGTATAGTTCTGTCTGTTTCCCATTTGAATTCCTACTGTTGACTGATTTGGCCGCACACAAAAAAAGAATAAGGCCTGAGTAACTTTGTTTTAATCAGAAAAATACGAGCTGAAGCCAAGAGTTCAGTTCAAGTTGGCATTCACTCAAGTTTCTCTCAAAACAACAGTTTTTTTTTTTTTTTTTCCGAACTGACCATTTGACTTGGAAACAGTAAACTCGTGAGAATAACATACATTTATAGATTTGCATTTTATTTGTGCATGTTAGTTACCGTCTGTGCATCACGCATGAAATCGTGTGAAAGTGTCTTGTCCTCTGAATGCCACTCCACACCATGACATTTGTCTAAATATGCGCATGCATTGTGCCTCATGCACACTGCCATGCTCAATAAAACCCAGGTCAACGTAACACGAGTTGAAGCTAAAAGTAGTGAGAAAGGTCTCGAGCTGTGCAAGTGGACAGAAACGTGAGCCTCTCAGGAATGTAAACGTTTTAGAAGTCATGAAAAAGTGCAGCTGTTGCTAATGAAATCAGTTGGTTCCAGACCTCATTTAAAGGTCAGAGTTGAGGGTAATGACAACTTACAGAATACGCTTCTGCCTCAACATATGCCTGCATTTAGCATAATTACATTTGGAAGGCAGCTTTTAGTTCATATTTACATCTGACAGAGTCACTTGAGTAAAGTCCAAAGCACCAAAATAGCTGTGTTTAAAATACTGCGAGCACGCAAAAAATTATTTCAGTCACAGGGCGGAGGTTCAGTTGCAAGCAATTTAGTCCATGTGCCTTCATGCCTACCTTATCCCTGATTTTTCTTTTTTTTTTTTGATTTTTTGGTGAATTACTGGCTTCCTTAACTAAATATTTTCCTTGTTTGTTTAATGCTGTTTGTACAGCTGTAACACTCAGCTAAACATACCTGATGGCAAAAACGTTTTTTTGTTGTTTTTCTTTTCATTTCCTCTCATCCACAGTCGTCTGTTTTATGACTTAGAAGGCTATGACCAGAATTTATGTCTATAAAAATCCAATGGGACCAAATTATAGTGTTTAAATTAACTAAAAACCTGTTACTGTGTCTTTAAATCAAAAACTGAAGCCAACCTGCCAACTATTATTCATCGTTAATATACAAACTACATCATTACAGTTTAATCTTACACAATAAACTGGTAATAACATTGCTGTTATGGATGTTAAACTTTGGCGCTTACTAAATACAGCAGTATTAGATTAATCACATAGATTCTGGTTTTTCTTACAATGTAAATGTCTTATTTGCACACAGTTCTCTGCTTTCATTTCTTTTATCGTATCGTATTTTCCTTTGAAAGACATATCTATGCAGAAGAGGTTTGTGGGTGTGATGACATAACCACCAATAACTCCAGGCTGTCAGGCAATTGCACCTCATTGGAAAAAGCCAGATGAAATAAATGCTGGCTGCTGACTCTTCCAATTTCACGGCACTCCTTATTGTCACCCCGAGTGCCTTTTCCCAGATTGAGATATTTGCAAACTGTCTTCTCCCATAAATAGCTGTCTGGTCTGATGCCGCCTGTTCCCCTCTGATTCAGAGAAGCTTGGGTGCAACATTTCCTCATCCTTTACAGGTTGTCTAAATTCAGAAATGTTGCCAAAAGAAAAAAAAAAAAAAGAAAGACTAATAAAAAAAGATGCAATAAAAGACAGACAATTTGACAGCAAAAATCTTTGTAAACATCACATTTGGACTCGAAGCAATGCTCAAACATATCCTCGCTTCATACTCAGTGCTGTCACTCACTTTCCGTGACTTCTTGTATGACATGCCGCAATCTTTGAACTCCATTAGTGGGAAAAATCCCTCTCCACATCTTTGGATAAAATGGGCTTCAGCATAGTTTCACGCTGAGATTAAAACTTGTCATGTCTTGCGCAGCCAGAGAGGTAGAGTAAAGCTTGGTGGCTTACAATAATATTTGATAGCTTATTATGTCTTTCTTGCACATTTTTGTTAGATGGAAAACAGAAAAGAATGAAATGATATGTATGACTAAAACGAGCCGTTTATGGAAACAAAAGTATAAAAGTTGTGATTCTATTCCTCTATGAAAAGTATTTATATTACATTTTGCCCTCATGATGATTTTTTTTTTTTTGTCATTTGGACACCTTATGAGAGCCTCATGACCTATGGTACTAGTGCAGCTGTGCAGAAATGTAATACTGTATTAAATATGACAGAGGACGTTGAATGCAACGCTAATGAGAACTTTGATAAAGCACCATAAAGCCATGAAAAATAAACCGTAAAAAGCTGCTTTTGAAAGCATTGAAATTGTTGTTCTTTCCTGCTTTTCCAGCCACCATCTCACTGTTATAACAGGAAATGCAGACAAGCTGTTAGGCAGCAACAAAGGCCTTTATGAGCTTAGTTATTACCACTGCCGGCCCACTTTTAATAGCCATACGATCCACCCAGTGCACAATGGGCTGTGCCTGATAATATCATAACCAAGTATTTACCATGGAGCCGTTTAAGATTTCCTAGATAAAGCTGAAACACTAGAGCAGCAAATTTGTTAATATCATTAAAAGATGTTACCAGTAACTGAAGCTGAGAGAATACGATCCCTCAAGGCCTCAGCCTGTGGAAATAATTTATAATGTAACAGCTATAAAACATGTTCAAGTTATCAGGTTCAAGACCTGTCCCAGTATCTGAAGGCTCCTGTTACACATGGCACTGCCTTTGATAAAAGTGGTAAAACAATTAAGGGGAATGGATTTTCCACCGTCTGCACGTCAGTAATCAGCCTCCCAAGTCAGTCATAAAAGCTCTAATCAAAGAAGATAACTTTAGTTAGTGACGGAATAAATCATAAAAGTAGAAGAATTTCCCACACATAAGCAATAATCATTAAGAAGTCATGTTTTCCTGCAAAATTCCCTCCTGTAGTGTATTAAAAGGGGTATAACTGATGGCCATCCATGTCAACTGTCAAAACGCAGCATCTTCACTGAGAACTATGTCTCTTGATGATAGAAAACCCACGGCTGTATTAAATAAATCTTCGTACTGAGTGCATCTTTTACTGAATACCACGATCCAGCCAAGTTCTTCACACAAAACCAAAGGCTTGACTATACAAGTTTGGCTCGACTCCTAAAGTACTTAGCTGGTCACTGGCAGAATATGAAGTGCATGCGGTGACGAGGAGCAACACGGTGACTCTGGTGTGTAATTATATCTCAAACAGCATTTGCTGAAACAACAATGAAAGTTATGAGTTTTGTGCTGTTTGAGATGAAATTTGCTCCGTTTTAGCCCTCATTCAGATGAGCTTCCCACATTTAGAGTTCCCCTCTGACAATCCAAACAGAAAGTGCTTTTAACACCGTCTACTTCCGATATGATGTAACTCATCATATACTTCGTACAAGCACATTTAAAAAAAAACAACAAAAAAACAAACAAGTATCCCCGTAGTTTTATAAAGTAAGCATATGTCATCTTGTCTTATCTATGCCAAACATTTACTGTGCTTACAGTGTCAGTCAAGTCAGACAAGTGCAAAATAAAAACGGGCCACAGCAAACGGAGCTTAGTAGCCTGGCGGAATAAGGACGAAGACAATGGTGATTGAAGCTGCCACAGTGTTTTGTATCTCTTTTATTGTATTCACAGTGGTAATGTGATATGTCACACTGTTGCTAATACACTTCTGTGCTCTGTCATCTGGCTGTAATGCTTATCAGGCCTGTGTTGATGATTTGCCCTCTTGTCAGGGCCAATTATGTCTGGATGTGTCATGGTGGCGGGCCGCGCAACTGCTATTATGGTGCAGAGGGATGACGTGAGGCAGTTTTCAAGCCGCCTGGCCTCCCTAACCCACCTGAGGTTAGCAGGTGCTGGACTCGATTTTCCCTACGGTGGGTCGGTGTGGGGCAAAAACCCATTTTCAGGGTAAAGTGACCACGGTCTGCTGAGTGATGGAAAAAAGGCCTTTTTCTTCTACGCAATTGGTTGGATTTTCTTCTGGAGCCAATAGTTGCCATCAATATAAAGAGGTAAGTTAAATTTTAAAGAAAAAAATCACGTGTTGCAGCGTAGTCACAAAAGTCAAAAACTATCCAGAATATCCAATATCATTTTTTTACATAACTGCAAATGTGTTAATTTCTGCTCTAAAATTACATAGACATGGAGTCATCTTTTAATGGCTCCATGAAGAAACCAGAATTAATTGATGGCTTTGATTTTCAGCTCTCAAGGTTGCTGCCTTCACCCCCACCGTCCACCCCCACCCGCCCCAACTCACGGCTTCTGTACAGCAGATCAGAAAAGAAAGAGGTCTGAAAAAGAAATGAACATAATTGGATGTGATTCTGCATTGAATGCAGGAATGAGTGTGAGTGCAGATGATTGTTTGTCTTGTGTCTGTGTGTGGCCCTGTGATGAATATAAAACCATATATGGTGTCAGTAAAAGAATGAAATGTTCCCATTTACCAATACATAACATTTCCCTATGGCTTAGGCAGTCACTTGTTCGACAGTATCCAGTTAAATGCTTTTCAAAAACATATCACACTAATGAAAATCCAACAGCGAAATGACATTGCCAGCTGCAGTGTGATAATTCCTGCTATCAAGTCAAGGATATAGGACGTAAGCTGTCTATTCAACGTTAAGAACTTCGAAGGTGCTGAATTGCCTTTGCCGCGCGATAGTCAATTTCTGGACTAGGACTTTGTAGAGCATCCCTTTAAGCTTTGTTTTGTTCAGAAACAAGACAGTTTCCGAAAATAAAACTCCTCTCAGTGACCTTCCCTTTCCTGTGAGCAGCGCAAATCCCTATCTTCTTTGCCAACAAGGACTCATTACTCCCTGTTTTAAAGAGAGCTTTCTGGTCCAGGAGGCCTCATTACAGCTGAAAAAGACACCCATGGGACATGCAAGGAAAAAACAGTGAAGACCCCCCCCACACACACACACACACACACTCACACACACACACACACACACACACACACACACACACACACACACACACCCTCCCGTTGAGTAATAAGCCTGCAAACTTCTACACAAGACTGAGTGAAGAACTTGGAGACTGAAAAGCAAGCAGCATCCCTGCTGTTCCATAGGAAAGGTGTCTTTGAGGTGTGCAGACTGCATGACTTAGTAGTCAGGAAAAGTTAGAGATGCTCTCAAGCTGATTAGCGCTGCACAACAGTTCAACACAGCAAAGCAGATTCCCTGACACGGCTGATGCCTTCACTGTCAAACGCTGCAACAAATGTACTTTGAATATTTCCTTTTGGCCAAATGTCACAGCAAAAATGTTGTTTGTGTCCTATCCAGCTGTCATAACAAATTAAGAACTCACTCATTGTGTTATCTTTAATCAGTGGAGCATTTTACAAGGTAAAAACAAAGACTTGCATCTCTTACAATAAATAAATAGAAATGAAACAAGCGCCATCTCTGCATCAGGAACTTCAATGAGACATTTTAGAAGGAGTTATTTTTAGTCGGTGTCTACTGAGTGACCTCGTGGGCAGGACGGAAAACACAGCTGCTCATTTCTTTGGACGAATATGTTATCTGAGCTAATAAACTTTCGGCTACAGTTTACTTAAAGAGAAACATTAAGGGACCCAAAAATTCACAATTGAATTTTCCCACAAAGTCCCATAGACGTTTTTGTTTCAATATTGCTGCAAGCTGTGATTCCCACGTGAAAGGCATCAGTGAGCTGCCTCTCCCTGTCACTCACCGCTGAGTGGAGAGAGACTGCTACGTCTGTGTCACGACCCCACGCTCCAGGCAACTGTATCCTCCCACATCCGACTCCGTAATGTCAGTTTCACAGTCTGGACTTGATTGCCATAGTCAGTTTTCTTATGGGCCACTGAGCAAAATAAACATAAAATGTGTACATGCAATAAGAAGAAGGAGGTTCACAAATCCTTACCTGTTTATTGCAAAGATCTTTACTTCCAAAATCCCGAAGAGTGGCATTGCATTTTTCCACCTGACTCATTATGCATATTAGTATGTGCAAAAAATAATTTAATTAGAAAATACTAATAATAAATCTGTCAAAAATGTTTAGGACGTGATTTGTTTTGCATGACTTCAGTGTTTGCAGAGGTCAGCATTCCCAACAGTTACCACAGTGGCAGATGGCATCTCTTTAAGATTTAGTAACACATGTCAACCGACGCTCCCTTAAGGGAGTTACGGAGCCCATTTATAGCATCAACTTCCACTTATCTGTACAACAGAAAGGTGAATACAGCTATTGCTCCCCGTGCAAGTGCAACACTTTCCCCCATCGAGACTTTTAATTTATATACTTTTCTGATTTTGTTGGTGTATTATGTAATGCCACATCACGTATGTAATTATATATTCCGCGTTAGGTCTTTCCAGCTTCCTGTGTCACTGCATGTATTCCAGGAACAGAACATTCCCAGTTCAACTGCAGATGTTTTGGCTGTTGTCCTCGATAAAAGCCGCCTGGACAGTACTGAGAACTAGCAGAAGACTGAAAAAAAAACACTTTTTACATCTCTAGATCAATAGTGTTGTGACTCAAACAAATAAATAATACTAATAAATCAACTTCCAGCTTTTTTTATTTTACGTCTTAAACATACACGTGTGATGTATACAGCACATAGGACAAGTGAATTCTCAGCACACGACTGCACTCGTGAGCCAAACCCACACACTTCAGCAGATACCGTTGTGTCATATGGGACTGTTTATTGATGGGCCTTTAAACGTTAGGTCTTTTTAATTGATCAGCCCTGCAGCTCTCAGGCTGCGAGTCAGAGGGTGCAGGGTAGCTATAGGGCAAAAGAACTTAAGAGCCATTAGACACAAGTGAGTGCACAATCCTTGATGGTGAGTAGATTATTGTGGCTGGTTAGGTCTTAAGGAACACTGATCACAATGATTATCGTTTCTCTGGGAGCACGGACACTCCGGCAAACCGTGTAAGAAATGTCCAGGAAAAAAGGACAAGTGGAGATTCACTCACGGACTTGTATCAGTGCACCGTGGCCTAAACACATTAAAATAATAGATCACGTTGCAGACGGTTCACTAGTTCATTCCCTGCAAAATATATGTCCCCTTCCTAATGACCTCTCTGGTATGCTGTATCTTTTATTAAGATGCTGTACTCAATTTATTGAGTCACTGCAAGGACAGGAAATAAAAAAAGGCCAAAAATAACTGAGGACTTCCACAGCTGGCTAACCTCAAAGTAAGATCATTGCGGTGGTCAAAGGGACATTACTGCCAGATTAATTTAAAGCACTGTATGTTGAGGACTGTGACTCCAGGCTTTTACTGCACTCTTCATTTTAAAGGTCTTTTAAAATAAATTGTATTTATCTTATTTATGTGATAAATACTAGCTTTTTGTTTGCCGTGCTGGAAACATTTTTGTTTATCAATACAAGTAGCAAATTCTGTTTGAGTGACAGAAAACCGCAAAATGCCAAAGTTGGAGGGAGCTTTCAAGTGGAGGAAAATTGAGTATGCAAGACTGACACTGACTGATTTAGCAAATGTCAAGCAGTTATCTTCACCAACAAGAGCCACAATCATAATCGGAGAGGCTCACTTTCAAGTAGCTGTTAAAAGAGAAGATTTAAAAAAAAAAAATAAAAAAAAGAAAAAGAAAGACGTTTCATCTACTTTCCTGTTCCGTTCGAGTCCATAATTCTGAAGATTTCTGCACTTCTGTTTTCATAATGATAGATACTGCCTAACCTTGATATTCCAGATTCCTTGAATCACATGGCTGAGAAATAAATCCACACAAACTCTGGATGCCGCCCAGAGAAACGAGCGCCGTTGTGTTCGTGGTGTATTTGAGCTGTCACTGAGTTGTCAGAGTACAGTGATGCTGACAATTGATTCATGTGCAAATGTCTTCGCTCCCTGGATCGCAGTCAGAGTATATAAAACTCACTTTTCCCTCTGTGAGAATGACAGGATGCAGTGAGTCAAGACAACAAAGCTGTCACAAACAGCTGTCGGCGCTGACAATTATCAGATTTATCTATTGACGATGATCGGGCTGAACCACTTCATAAAAAGCGCTGTCTGAAAACAGGGACATCCTCTCCTGTTAGACAGGATGGACATCTATGATAATACACCGCACGCTTACACTGATAGGATGTTGTCAATCACCGTGGCTTTGAAAGGCCATAGACTGATGGGTGGAAAATTCTTTGAGGCACTCGTTCATTACCTTTCAGCATCCTCTAAGAGGAAAGAGCTCCCAGACAAGTCGATGTGAAGTACCAGATATTGAACTGGGTCACAGGAAAATAGTAGTCTACTAAGTGACTTCAGTGAAAAATAGCCTCAATAATGAAGATCTACGGTGTTAAGCTCATAATGATCAAAAGGGTAACACTCTTACAGAGCCAGACTCACCTCGGTGTCACACTGTCTCGGAGCACAGCTGCACATGCATTTCATAAAGCGCAGAGTGTAGGCCATCGCCCTTGAGTGGCTTATGTACTTCTGGTCACAAATACAGTGCCCTGCGGTTAATTTAATGATCTCTCCATCCAAAATCTACTCTGAAAGGTGAGTGTAATAATACTTGCAACCCTATTTGTTTTGTGGAGAGCAGCGAATGCAGGTGACTTGGCCGTGGGGGGTGGGCGTGTTAATCCTAGATTCACGATGGCACTCACCTCCATCTGGATGCAATAACCCTCTATGTCTCATCACTTCTTTCCTGTGCCCCACTGCTACCCATTACATGAAGAGGCTGAACTGTTTGTTCACCGCCTTGAGTGAGCACGGACCCGTCTGAAGAAGTTCATTTGTATTAGTAGATGCACACAGCGTGCCCTGGCTCTCAGTCCTTCTGGGATGGATGTAAACTGAGGGCCACCAGCTGATTTGTGAGACAAGGTTTTTCCATTTCACAAATATTTGGCTTGAAGCCGCTCGTAAGTGGTGCTTAATAAGAAATATGAAATGAGCTGTATGACACTGGATTTGGGCTTTGCGTCATAAACACAGAAAACCCTTTTTTTCCAGATCATGTCACATATTGTAACATATCCAGCAATCCTTATGAACATTTGCAGCAAAAAAGGCAGCTTTCAGAGTAATTAATGACTCCAAATAGCTGTAAACCATATCTGCTTTTTCTTTTTTTTTTTTTTTTTTGAAATAATAATATATGACAAGAGTTTAATAATGTCTTTGCTAATCAAAGTACCACTCCCTTGATAATTTACTCTCATTTGCCATCTGTTCCTTTGAAATGCAGTACAAATACTCCTAAAATTAGCAGTCAATTTTGTCAAATTATTATCATAATTTTCTGGCACAGGCTAAATACTAGACAAACAATGTGGAACAAAGACAGACATGTAAGATTCAATTTCATTATTCAAATCACAAAGGAGCAGTATATGTGAGCTTTTCCTCGGCTTTCTGTCACAAGAAGGAGTCATTACCTGGAGCTTTAAAGATACCTACACATGGAGTTTAAACGCAGAAATGCTCACAAAGAGAGGAAATTATGAGTATACGTAAACATATATATCAAATTTCTTTTGCCCTTCTGTATTTACGGCAAGAAAAGCATGGATTCTTGAGCAAATGTCAGGAATAATCTATACCAGTCTCTCAGAAGTTGTTTAGCCCTATCTGTTTAACACTGAGTGGCAGATATCTCAACACTGAACTGATAATGAGCTGATTCTTTGTGTCGCTAAACTTGTGAATGTGATATTTATCCATTGCGCAGCTAGAGTGCTCAACTGAGGCCTCAGTTGCCTGAGAGGATAAAATAATGCTTTGAAGCACACAAATGAGCAGATATTATGCCTGTGGTTTTGTGTTTGAATGCATTACGCTGGATATCTTCTATAAGTCAGTGGAGAGTGTGGTTTTTATCTGCAGTCATCTATTGGGGCAGCAGCATCAGAGTCAGTGATTCAAAGAAAGTGGACAAAGTGTTAAAGAAGCCTGGCTATCTGCAGCTGTGCGAGGGACTGCTCTGCAGGGTGTGTTCATGAGCGTTCACGAGCGTTCACGACCTCTACTTAAACACAACTGGATCAGTAATATAAGAATGGCACTTCACTTCGCCTCAGTCTGTATCTACTGACAGTAGTATCTCCGACCGTCACTATTTGATTGGTCCGAACTTAATATTGCCGGAACCTGAAGGTGATGTCAGGTAAGTAAAAACACTTTTTGTACACACCTAAAGTTTAAATGGCCTCAGTTAATCTGTAGGGAGCCTGTCCACACTGTTGCTCAAGGGGAATTATGTTTTTGAGTCTTGTGAAAGATTTAGAATAGAAATGTATTCTGATGTTGGCTGGTTACCGTTGGGGCTAACATTAATGAACTTTATACTGCAAACATAAGTTCTGTTCTAACTCAAAACAGCTTCAATACATGTCATTTTGGTCCCAATCAAAGTTTTACTTATTGCACTTTAATAATAGATCCAGGGTTTCATTGAGTCTGGACTATTCCTCGAAGCATTTCATATTTCATATCAAAAGGTCTTCAAAGTCATCCAGAGGATGGGAAAAAAATAACACAATATTGTGTGTTACCACAACATTTTAAAGACAGACAAAGAGATGGCATTTATAAAAGCGACCTTAGCTCTGAATGGGTTAAGTCAGCTTCATAAAATTTATCCAAAGCCAAGTCACAGTCAACTGCCATATTCAAAACAAGAGATCTGAAACTGAACCAGCTTAATGGAATCGAGCCATCTCCTCATTTCTTACATTATTTACACCTCTGCTTCTCCTGCTGTGACATGCAGAAGCAGCAGTGTGTCGGACTGAGTGACATCTAGCAGCAGAGTAGTGAATAAATACCCCTTGCCTCCTCCTAAATAAGCCAGGCCTGCACTGAGATACTGTTGACAGGTTTTGATATAACATAGCAGACTTTGCAGAAGAGGACCCGTAACATCTATTGATATAAATAGCTCAAATGAAGCTCATTAGAAGGTAATTACCCGTATTTTCTAGCGATTCTACGCAGCAAAAACATATTTTTGATTTCCCCTATTGGTAATGAGGCTCTGATGACTTTTATTAACATCACCGATGAAGATATATTAAAAGTAAACACACAGGACAAATCAAAAGTCAGCCTTCGATGTATCTTTGTCACTGGAAGTTTTACATTCGCTAACAATGACCGAAACATGCTGACTCCAAATAACAAAGTTTGAAGTGGCAGAGCGTGGACTTAGTACGTTTAATACATTGCACTTCTGTGACTTTTGTCTACAGGTGTATGGATTGGTAAACAAATCATTCTCAAATTATGCCGGGATGGCTCATTTTCTTATTGAGTCCCAGGTGCCGTTATTTTAATCATTACCTAATTGTCTGGCTGCTCTATCGACAGCGCGGAGGCCTCCCACTCTGATTCTGCTGACACTGGCAGGGCCTCCAAGATCTGGGTTAACCTTTCGATGTCCATTGACGCTCCACAGGCTGATGATGATTGATCGAGGTGGCTCTTGCTGTTAGATAATACCTAATCAGCGTTCGGAGTAATTTGTGTAAATGAGACCTCATTATTGATGGTCGGCAACTTTAGGAGCTTTCATACTCGCTGAATCTAAACAGGGATTGGATCAGCAATAAAACTTTGTGTCTCCTGCTTAAGATTGAGGGCAGGCTAGTTGCTTGAACTGTTGAATGGAAAATAAGTGGAAGAAGATGAGTTGACAGAGTACACACAGAGAATGAAAATAAACTGGATGCTATAATGTATATCTACTACATCGCTGTGATGTATTGAATGGGGAGACTATTTTTATTGTTGCCAAAAAAAATAGCAATATATCATTTGACAAATAATGCTCCATGCCTCCTGGAGCTTTTCCATTTCCAGCACATACTGCTCTGACTTGAATTTGTTCTTTCTTATCTTAATTAAGCAATATGTGATGAACTGGTGGAGAATAATTTTCCTTTTTACAAGATGGCTTACTGTTAGTAAGTATTCTGTCAGCACCTTGGAAGAATAAGTCCGTGCAGGGTATTAAAATGATAATAGACTGTGGGGGTGCTTGACAAGGCAGCTCTCACAGAGATTATGAAAAGTAACTATTATACCGAGCGCTTTACAAATTTCATCTCTGGTGGAAATTACTGCCAAAAGACAGACAAAAAGTCAGTATCTGGACAGTTTCCATGCATACACTGAATATGCACTGACGTAATTATACAGGACACCAGCAATCATATTTTGATTTAAAAAAAAAAAAAAAAAAAAAAAGAATTAAGAAAAAAAGAACATGAATTCCATAATCTGGTTTATGCAGCTCTGATTTTATCAATTAAGAGATGATCTCTGCAGTATTTTGAAATTACAGGGAAAGCGCCGCTGCTTTTGAGATGTTGATGTGAGAGGATAAATGGCTGCCCCAAGGACACTGCCAGGACTGGCCCCTGTAGATGGAGCTCTGCCCCACAACACCCCGCACAAGGCTCAGGCCCTGACATGATGACACCGGGTCTTGATGATGATTGATCATGTTGTTTTCGTCATTACTTTAAACCCAATCAGTGCTTGCTGTAATTCGAGTAATGATAGCTCATTATTGCAGAGTTTAAGGCCTTCTTTATTTTACCCCACCAGAGGACCCTTTGGGGCAGTATTATAGGATCAATGATCTTCCTCTTTTTTGCATATATATGACCAGTTTGAAAGTCCTAATTCAACTGTGAAGTTCAAATGACTGGAATTAAATGTATACTACATGAATGAATGTTATTTCAGGGCACTTAAAGCGATATGGGAATTTTTTTCACTCAGTGATCGACTCATAAAACATACAGCTCTTCAATTATAGCGATTTCTGTGAGAGACGTATATAATTTCAAATGATCTGTTAGTTATAAAATCACCTTATTTGTGAATATTAAAAAAAACAACATCAATTCTAAAGCTTTCCTATTGTTTGATTTTAAATGAATAAAAACATACATTTCTACACCCACGGATAATTCTGTTTGTTCAAAGATCTCGCTTAAGGATTGTATTCAAAGCTTTTACGTGTTTTAGATGCATATCTTTTTTTGGCGTACACTTTAAATTGGTGAAGTAGTCTTTTGATCCCACTCGTGTAAATTTTAAGGGCAAAACAAAAAACAAGCAGGTAGTGCAATTAAAACATATTAGCAAAATATGACAGCTTAATTAAACCATTTATTAACTTGTGAAAAGATTTAACACTGTAATGCGGCGTGGCATTGGGATATCAGCCCTGATAGCATTCAATTCAGAATCAAGGTGAGGATGAATACAGTCCATGATGGTGGCGATGCTGCCAGCTGAATAAAGCTGCTTCTGAGCAAGATTAGGATCATGTATTCTTAAATGAAGAAATCAAGGCAACATGACCTTTATAATAAATACCATGCGGGTTTTTTAGCAAAACAATCAAAGCAGAGAGTATTCTCAATTTCACTCTATGCCAACAATCAATCTTATGGGCCCAAAGATGGGACATAGCAATAAAGACACCTGCAAGACCATTAATGAGCCTTTCTCGTGTTGACAGGCGCAGATGCTGAAACGAACCAAGCAAGGGAATTGTAAAGAAAGGTCATGCCACAAATTCACACAGTCTGATCAGAATCAATAGAAAATTTGGAGACAGAATATCAGCAATCCTCCAGGAATCAGTGGCAGACATGGTGATTAATCATGCTAACACTTTATTACTTCTCGTGCCTCTCTTAAGGTCATGGCGGGTGCTCATGACAATCTCGCAACGCATCAGAAAACAAAAGTCGCATCAAAATAAAATGTGCACGCAGAATGATTTCCATGTCTTTGTCTTGTAAAGTGTTGCTCTTCTCTTTGATACAACAATGACCCCACTATCATACAGTCGTGTGAAATTTACTGCATGAAAGAATGCTGTGAGATACATAAAAGAATCCACAACATGTAAGTCGGTAACAATTTCTGTTTGTAGCCTTGACAATGTTGATACTGGGAGACACTAATGCCCTGAATTAGTGCAGATGAATGGGCCACTCTGCCGGTCATGACGGGGTTTCACAAGCCATCTAGGCCCTCCCTTTTCATCTTATTCCCTTTGGTGGATCCCTGGTCCAAATGTTGTCCCCTTTCTTCTGGTCTCAATTTCTGCTCATCAAAAGCTAGGCGAACATACATCCAAATCCTGTGGCTTCAGCCACAACATACTCTGTCATTAGGGGTGAAACGGGGAGGTTTGGGGGCAAACACACACACACGTACACACACACACTTACAAGAACACTTAAACTCAAACAAAATGTTAGATGGTAGAAATGCAGAAATACTGCACATATACCAACACCAGCACGCTCACGCACCCAGTGTACACACACACACACACACACACACACACACACCCACACACACACACACACACACACACACACACACACACACACACACACACACACAGGTGCACATAACCTACACACACACACACACACACACACACACACACACACAGGTGCACATAACCTACAAACACACACACACACACACACACACACACACACACACACACACACACACACACAGGTATTTGATGTCCTCCCTGTTTGAAGCCAAATTCTTGTTATCACTGCTAGCTATATGCCTTGCTCCATTTCCAAGGTTTTTGATGAGAGTCCAGGCCTTTCATCTGAGAACCATCGTCTGTGTGGAAGCCAACAGTCTTAGAACCAGTGACATACTGACTGATGGTTAACATTTCGAAACCCTTGCTTTTATATTAATACATGACAGGTAGCACATTAATACCAGGGGAGCAGGAACCACACACAGGTACTCAGGCATGACAAAAGCAGAAAGATGTGCACTCTTACAGGGAAAAGACTAATGACACTCTGGTTTCTGATTGTCTAGCTTTTAGATGTCAAATATTATCACTTTATTATGTCGGCCTGCCCCATGTGGTACCCATCTCCTCCCTGCACTGACACCCACTCATTGTAACTCTGTGGAGAACCACTTACAGGTCAAGTAGTTCGACATTAGCCACCACGCTGTGTTCCTGCCACTTCCTTTCCATATTATTGTTATTATTTCAACAATCTCTGACTGTCAGCAGCAGTGACTTCAAGAAGGTTGGAGACGATGGCGCTTTTGTGTGGCATCCAGAATGCTTTCCTCTGCCACTGAAAGCAGCATTTAGCATCAAATGTTTAATTCCAATGAGTATTCCAGGACTGGATTTCTTGATGTTAACAAAATATGTGTTTTGGGTATCAAAAAATCCATGAGATGAGCTAGTGCTCAATTGTTTATTTTTTTTTTAGTGGTTAGCACTGTTGCCTCACAGCAAGAAGGTTCCCGGTTCGATTCCCGGCCCGGTGGGTTTTTCTGTGTGGAGTTTGCATGTTCTCCCCGTGCTTGCGTGGGTTTCCTCCAGGTACTCCGGGTTTCTCCATGCAAAACATTGATTGCTCATTCAACTCCCTAGGTGTGATTGGTTGTTTGTCTTGTATGTGGCCCTGGATAGACTGGCGACCTGACATTTTGTTTTAGGAAACTATTGTTGAGTTTCTAAAGAAATGTCTAAGTCAAGCCTGACGCTTTCAGTCACTTTCACATGGTGAGTGAGGCATACCAGCTCGTTAGTTCAACAACAGTACAACATCGGTATCAGGTTTCCACCGATATGGAAATCTCAGGCATCGGTGTTGCTGTCCAGGCAGAACAAGTCAGATCAGTGCATCACAAAACCCATCACAGTATAAACGACTGATTTGTTTGATGGTAAGATTAAATTTGGAGGATATTAGGCTGAAATGTGGCTGATTTGAAAGTGGGTCTGGAATCAAACAACTTATGTTCAAGCAATAAGAAAGATCCGCCTTTTTTTTTAAATTTTCTGATTTGTTTTTGCCGACTAACCTTATAACATGTGACTCCTGTTGCAGGATTTAAACCCGAAAGCTCATCCGTAGCATCTAAATCACAGTTGGCATTTAATCAGCTGCCTACAATCAAATCACAGTCAGATTTAATGTTCAAGACTTTCCGTCACCACATTTTACCAACTATCCCTCACGCACGGCACCTTTACCTTTACAAAAATGACACTGGGCTAACATGGCATCTTAATCTGTTATGTATTCTCCTGAAGTCTGCAGTTTCAGAATGATGTGCAGTTCTTCAATTATGAACAAGTTAAATGAACTGACCTCAAATAAAAAATGTAAATCCATTAACATCACTGTAACTGACATCAAAAACCTGAACCATTCTGGGTTAAAAAAAATAAATAAATATGACAGCTCATGTTGGGTTTTCATTAGCGGGAATCTGGAGTAAAACTAGACCTAGGAGGCTGGAGTTGTAAGAGGCCCAACCTCCTCCTCCACCCGTGTAGCTGTTTGCTGTTTGCAGGCATTGCTATGGTCAAAAAGGGGACTCATATTGGAATGAACATGGATGCAACACGTTTGAAGCCCCATAAATCTGCTCCTTGCTGATGGAAACCCATGGAATAGTGCAAATCTCCCTTTCGCCGTGTCTCAAACGGGTTCAACTGGACTGAGGTCTGGTGAGTGTGGCGACCGTTTCAGGGCAGTGGCCTCTTTGTTATGCTCAAGAAACCCGTTTGAGATTACTTCAGCTTTGTGACATGCCGTATTATCCTCCTGGAAATATGCACCAGAAATAAGGAAGGCCATGGCATTCAAACATTACTCAGTTGGCGCTAAGGGACCTAAAATGTGCCAAGAAAATCTCCCCTCATCATTACAACAGTACCACCAGACTGAACAGTTGCTACATGATATGATAGATCCATGCTTTTGTCGTCTTTTGCCAAATTCTGACCTACTACCCAAACGTAAAAGCAGAAATAAAAAAAAAAATAAAAAAAATAAAGTAACATTGTTCCAATCACTAAATAATTTTGGCATGCCCATGCAACTTTTGAATATTCCTATAATAATAATTATTATTATACTATCATGGTAGGAGTAGTAATAATAGTAACATAGCTTAACACATGAGTTTCTCCTCCTGGCTGTTTTCTATATGAAACAAAGACTGAGGCAGTCTGAGGCAGTGAGATGAGAGGATGTAGATTGAGGGTGTACTTAACTCTATTGCTCTAAAAATGCTCACTTCCTCTTCGAACACATATTTGATTTACTATTTGGCAGAATTTCAAAGCACTTTTACCCTCAATTTTCAGCATTGGAGGAGTTAGTTGACACTCTTGATTCAGAATTCCCCCAAAAGCTGAGGGGATCCCTGGAGAATCGTTCATTCATTCAGCATTCCCATCAGCCCATTAGACTGGCCATCAGCCAACATAACTGCTTCCTGTTTCTCGGAGACGCTTCTTTTTTCCGTCCTCACTTTAATTTGGTTGTTTTTTGAAACATCCAATGGATGGAGGTGGTGGATTACTTCAGCCTGGGGATTTTCATACATTTAACTAACCAAATATCAAGAGAATAATGGTTCATTCGTTCCTGCAACTCATCGCCTGCTCAAGAGCATGTGAATTGGATTGAGGATGTATGGCATGAGCAACACTTGAGTTGCTCTAAAAGGGTCTCGATATGCAGCCCCTGTGAAATACTTAAGGGTCAGCATATGCAATGGGATGTTTCTGATGAAACATCTCTACTGCCTGTCTTTGTTACTGAATATAAACGGGAACATTTGTAATTCTTATTTTGGTTTTGCATAAGTAATATAGTAGATGCATCCAGAATGTTTATCCTTTTGTAGCATTAATTTTTTAAAAGTTCTGTTGTGCCTCTGTTGTGACTTTGGAGCAGTGTTATTATTTGTAACACTACTTCCCTCTATTAGATAATTGCTATTACCTGTACATTAGGACACATTAGAAAACTGAAACATAAAAGGTGGAAATATAGAAGCAGGAAGGTGTTGTTTTTTTTTTAATGCATGTAGGGCATAAATTATGTCTGATTGTGCAAGCTTGATGCCACCGTTGAACAGCTAGTCAATGGAGAGGGCAGGGAGAAGCAATGGAGCGGTGTAATGTGTAATCTTACTACTCAATGGGCTGTGCCCAGCAACGGGCCTCTGAATGCTGGAAGTGTCAGAGAGATAAATAGCAGAGTGTCCCCCTCGAAAAACATGATTAATACCCCGCCTGGTGACGCTGCTGAAGATGAAGTGGGAGCAGCTGGCTTAGGCAGCGTAGGCACGCAGGGAGAGGTGGGAGGGGGAACGGGAGCGAGCGCAGCGGAGCAGAGAGGGCAAAGAGTAGGACACACTGGCAGCTAGGGGAAAGGAAGGCAAGGCAAGGGCAATATGGGCCACCACAGGCACAGGGACCTCTACTTCCTATCATCTCCCCATGTATGCAGCTTTAACTTTTTTTTTTTTTCTCCCCGTTTTTTTCACCTAGGTTAGCACTTAAATGATTGTCAACTAATCACTGCCCATGTTGCTTGAACACATACAGTACGAGCAAACATTCAAGACTTCCTTCAAATAACTGTGTCTTTGTTGCCTTAAAAACAAACGATCCTTTAATTATACAGACTACGCAGGAAATTACGGCTACCAGGAAATTAATCTCAATTCAATTAAGCATCCCAACAGTTCATGATGTTGCCATTTGACATGCGGAATATGACTAAATATCCCGCTAATATACGGCACTCGACCATTTTCATGAGTGTTATTACCATGAGTGAACACATAAGTGTGAGCTGAATGTGGTCGCGTACTGTTCATTCTTAATGTGCATTTCTATAACACATGAAAAAGCCACTTAGCATTGTTTAACGTAATAGGTGAGCATTGTTGCCACTCACGTATCAGCGCATGAATCAGTCCTCAACTAAAAAAAAAAGTTGTGTCAGTAAAAGTTACTGTTACTGTTGAATACCAGGGTCTTCTTCGGAGTATGGCCTGTAATTTTGTCAAAACTCTCTGAACAAAGTACAGAACATATTGAATTATTGGGTCTGTTCTGTTGTGTAAGTAAACATGTCGAGGGGTGGGCTACTTTTTCATGGTTCAGGGGCCCCAACCCTCCCCTCACACAATTAACTT